>CM070528.1:24912486-25512486 GCA_036346145.1 Olyra latifolia | reverse complement strand
ATCTTGCATCTCTTTTAAATGTTTTGAGTATTCCTTTGGATGAAGACTAAGCTAATTCGAGTCATAGCTCCGTGATGCATCTAAAATTGTTTGGGAGTTCATTTATTCAAGTTTTTCATCCTCGGGATCATTTTAAGCAAGATTTTCTTTTCCCGAAACATTTGGTTCAGATTTCACTATTTTCATGTTTTCGGGGTTTTCCTTTGCTCAAATGGAATTTCGGCCTTCATATCTCTTGAAGAGAATTTCGAGACGGATCTATTTTGCGTTGATGACTTTTACATTTGAGCAATGGTTGAAGAGATATGATCTGTTTTGTGCTGCTAAGTGCAGTTTTCATATTTGGAGAGCATAAAAGTGCAATTAGACATTCTTGAACTAACTTGGGTCAAGTTGAAAGATATTTTCTCCCGAAAATCGTTTGCTTGTCTATGCACGTGCGGGGGATCAAAGAGGATCAATATCCATGGTGGGAGAAAGGATGTGGATGGAGCTTCCACAGTCCGAGGGATCTAAGACCGTGCGAATTGATCAAGATCGATCTAAGCATGTGGTAGGTGGGAATCGACAAAGGGATGTATACTCTCTCAACACCAAATCTTTAATTGTCATTGCACTTCCATGAAATTATTTATCTTATTAAATGGGTTAATTGCATTGATTTAGGGGGAGCCCTTGCATGATATAATATTCATTTAGCTTCTCTATATTCATATGCTCTTCATAGTTGCTCTTGATCTTTATAATTTCTAGATGGTTAAATGATATATCCTTTAGATGTCTTTGTAAGTTCAAGAGCTTGTTTGAATTAGTTTCAAACTTTTTGCTTTCATTTACTTACAAGTGGTATTCCTAAGTGTAATTATTACATATTCTCATCCAAGTGTCATCTAACATGTTTTGTGAGCTATTTCTAGTTCCTTTCATGTGGTATCTACTTCATATCATTTGGATGATACTACATCAAGGTATACCCTTGTAACTTGCTTATTCCATCCGATCATGAACATATACTTCACTTATATCATTTGGCTCATGAACATAATGCTATAATTTTGTTATGTTATGATTTGTTCTTCACTTATACTCTTGTGACATGACATATTTACCTAATGATGATAGTTTATTCTCATGCCTAAATCTTGGATATAATTAGCGTCATATCTTACCTAGATTTAGGAGGAGCTTAATATTATTGCTTTATTGCTAGCTCCTTGCTTTTATCTTGTTCTCTCTAATCTTTTTATTGAGTGTGCTATCAAGGAGAGAAAAGATATTCCTTGGTGGATCTTTGGATGAATGATGACTAAGGGGGAGTTCAAGCTCCAAATAGATATTGAAGGTCTATTATGGACCTTTTTGGGATTAATGACAAAAGGGGGAGAATTTATGGACTTATCAATTGCCCCTCAATCGATTGACAAAAAGGAAGAGAATGTTTGAAGAAAATAATAAAAAGGGAAGAGAATGTTTGTAAGTATGATCTTTTATTCTCTCCCCATGGTTATTGTAGTGCTAAATAGCTTTATTTTGTCATTTGGTGTAACTGATAAAAGGTTTGTCATAAATCATCAAAAAGGGGGAGATTGAAAGTATATCTAGACACTTAAGTGATTTTGGTGATTAATGACAAACACATATAATGACAACTATTTGTAAATGACAAAATTGTGTAAATGCTTGGCTAAGTAATTGCCTAGTGACAAACCTCTAATATGCCTATTGTCTTGAGACTAATGTGTTTATTATGAAGATTTGTTTAGTCTCACCCTATTTAGAGGAAAACCCTATATAGGTCAAGTGGACAAACTATCCATCCTAACAAGGTATGTGTTATACTAATCATGTTATTGAGACTAACACACTTGCTTGTTGATCTTACTTAGTCTCATAAGTAAAAGTAGGTTGGATTGCTAATTGAAGTATGTCTTAGTTAGAGTTAAACTTCACATTGCTATGAATTGGTTTGTGCATGTGTACCTTGTTTATATATTTTGTCATGCACATCACTTAGTGAAGTTTAATCTAGATTGTTCCACAACTTCACTTTAGCTTGAATATTATTTGCACATGTGTAATTCTTGTATATTCTATCATGTGCTCCATTTTAGTGAAGATTGTGGTACTTGCTATGGTTTAGTTGATTTATTATATTGGCAATTATCTTCCTAGTGCATCTATCTCCATTACATATTTATCATGATGCACTTAGTAGAGATCTTTTCTATGTCAAGTGTTTTCGTTTAATATTGTGCTTACTTATATGAAACACTTGTTGTACATAATTGCTCACAAACATCAATCTATTTATATCCATTGAGCTTTTGGGACTAATGTCTTTCATGAGTGGTTTGGAAAGAATTAGGTCCCGTGAGTGTGTGATGACCAAGGTATGTTAAAGGATGACGGTCAAGCCGATGTCAACAAGACGATGGTGTCACCAAGAGTTGAGGACTAAGTCAAGATCAACTTGGAATGGAGATTGTCGAGGAGGATGATCAAGTCAAGGTTAATAGGACGAGAGTCTCATGAGGTGCATCGAGTCAAGTTGGACAAGGTGAAGACGTCATCAATCTTTTGGTGAAGGTCATCATGCATAATGAAGAAAAAGACGGCAAGTGACTATCCTAGACTTATATTATCTTTGATTTAATTTGAGTCTAAGGATTGCCGTACTATTAAGAGGGATGCGATGTAAAATGACTTCTAGATGTGTCAAGTGCTCAAGTGATCCATCCTTGTGAAATTTAGTTGGAGAGTGGTGTTAGCGGTGTCGGAAAGTGAGAGTTATAGGTCTCCCTTGCCTTTCTTGTGAATCCTGCATTTATCCTTTGGGATTTGAGAAGTGAGACCTTGTTGGTTGTGTAGCTCTCGTTCTTAGCTTTCCGCAGAGTCCAAGATCACCCAAAACGAAGTCCAGAATCAAAAGTTATGCCCGTTTTCGTCGGGGTGTGCAGTGGCTGTTTTCAGGCCTCGGACTGTCCGATGTTTAGTATCGGACTGTCCGATGTTGCCCAGCCTAGACTGTCCGAATTTTTCAGAGTTTGAGGTTCTCTGTCTGAAATTAATTTCCGTATCGGACTGTCCGATATTTGACATCGGACTGTCCAATATTGTGCAAATCAGACTGTCCGAACTTTCAGAGTTTTCGGTTCTCTGTCCCGATTTATAATTAATATCGGACTGTCCGATATTTGACATCGGACTGTCCGATATTACACAGTTTTGAACCTAACGGGTAGATTTTCATCCAGATCTATAAATACCCCCTCTTCTCCAACTAGCCATTGTAAGGGCTTTGTGCCAAGGTGTGTGAAGGTGCCTTCCCTTGTTCTTGAGCCTCCATAGTACCCCTCCACTCTAGATCTAAGTGATCCCCTTTTGAAAAAGAGTTGGAAAGAGTTGGGAGGAGGGATTGAGTGAGAATTGGGAGTAAGGTTGGGAAGTGATTCCTTTGTGGAATTAGTGTGTTCTTGAGCCCTAGTGACCTCTCCACTCTTCGATCTAGGTGATCCCTTAGGAAGAAGGGTTGGGAAGAGTTTGGAGGAGGTGTGAGTGTGAATTGAGCAAGATTGGACCTTTGAGCACTTGAGTTCATCTCCAAGTTCGTTCTTTGTGGCATTTGTTACTCTTGGAGGTTAAGAACTCCTAGACGGCTAGGAGTTGGTCACGAGCCACCAAGCTTTGTGTGGTGTGCCGTGTCAAGTTTGTGAAGGCCGGATTCCGCCTCCGCAAGGAAAGGAATCAATTAGTGGATTCCAAGAGAGCTTGGTGCGGACCTTGGAGAGGATTAGGGATGAAAAAGACCCCGGCTCAAGTGTGACCGAGCCGCCTCAACGGAGACGTAGGATCCCCTCAAGGATCCGAACTTCGGGAACAAACATCGACGCGTCTCCTCTCCACTCGTGGTTCTTCATTTCTATTCTCAAGTTTGATTTACTTGCTTATTTTACAATTGAATTGATTATCTTGTCTTGTGTGATACTACTACACCTATATTTGCTTGTAAACTATCTTTGGTGCAAGTGGTATCCTTGAATTTATGAGATTTAAATTGAAATCAAAATCCTCTATTTTCTGTGCAGACCGGACAGTCCGATACATCGGACTACCCTGTACCATCGGACTGTCCGATACAGCTTCCGCAATTAACTTTGTTTATTGTTTTAAAAATTTGATATCGTCTATTCACCCCCTCTAGGCGACATCCCGGTCCTTTCAATAACATGATTAACGAGCTACGTATTTTGACAAATCATAGAGCATGCAATTTTCTAGGTTGAATCAAAATAATTTATGTAAAACTGGGCAAGATATGAACTAAGAATGTTAACTCGCCTGGTGTTAAGGTGTTGTACTCTTCTTCGGTGTCTTCAAATCTTCCTTCTGGATCCTCGACGTCTAATCGGGAAAAATAAAGGCAATGCACAAATATATGCAAAACAGAATGATGCATGGATGCACGACATAACACTAATATCGACATCTAGCGTACCATTACTCAATTAAGGTAACAACTACGTGTCATCGTATGATATGTATGAGCATGCCTTAAATACCCTTAAATACTTATACCAGTGCTGGAAAATAATTTTTGGAAATTACTAAAGCATTAAAATATTAATTCTATAAAGCCTTTAAGCTAATTTTTACAAGAAGTTAATTAGGTTAAATATTTTCGTTAGGTTGCTCCTATGCTGGAAAAGTTTCTATGAAAATTTGGAAATTTTTAGAGTTCAGAAAGTATTTTAAATAACCCTAACAAATTTCTAGCAATAATAATACTTAAGAAAAAGGTTTAAATAGCTTCTATTAAATTTCCAAAGCACAAGAATTTATTTAAATCTGCTAAAATAATTTTCCTGGATCCAATACTACATCTAGTATTTTCTGGAATGTTATCAAGATTTTTGGTAGCCATAAATTAATTTAAATAAATAGAAAGGATTATATTAATTTTTCAAAAAGGCTAAACTAGGGTTATTGCTATTTTATAGGGATGAAAAAATAGATTGATGTGCAAGGTTATAATTTTATTAAATCCAGCCTGCTACCTAGTATTTATCATAAATTTTCTAATATTTTAGGAGGTGTTTAACTATTTTTAGAATTATTAAAATAGGATAAGGGCTGGAAATTCCTAAACAGGAATGGGTTGAATCTAACACTGTGCGGGCCAGGAGCAGTCCGGTATGTGAGAGAAAACGTCCCGATTGAGGCCCATAGACAGAAGGCATAAATCAGAAGTACGCCTCTACTAATACTGACGGGTGAGACCATGGTCCCACATGTCAATGGCTATTAGGGCTAAACGTGGGAGATTCAAATGCTAAACACTGTTAGCTTGGGTCCCACATGTCAGCGACTCTGTCTCGCGGCCGACTTTGGGGTGACGTCAGCTAGGCGATGGGTTCGTCTGGTTCTCCAGCCAATTTCTGACGAACCTTTGGTGGGGGACTGGCGCTCTACGGCCCACCATCCTACCGTTTTATGCTCGAAATAGGTTCGGCTAGGGGAGACCTAGGACATGATGGTTGGAGCATCGCTAGCGGCAAGCTAGAACGGCAGTGCCATGGGCACGGGTGGCGGAATGCTACGAGAACAAGATTCTACGGTGAAGGGTGGGGGCGGTGGCCAGTTCACCGGCGCATGGAGCATCTATGGTTTCCTAGGGAGCTACCTGAGGTAGTGCCGAGCTCGGAGAAGGGCGGAGACGACCTATCACTGTGAAGGAGGCGACGATCAAAACAAGAGTCATGTCGCCTGGGAGCTCCGGGGATTCCTGGCCAAAATTGAAGGCATGGAAGTGAGGGGCGATCTTAGAGAGTCTAGGGACGCAAGGAATTGGACGGTGATGTACCGAGTCGGCGGCGAGGCAAAAGGGGGAGAATCGGGCTCAGCGGTGTCAATGGCGAAGGGATGGCGAACGAGGCCTAGACGGGGGCTTAAATAGGCGAAGGACGGTCCACGAGGAGGGAGATGCACGTCCCATGGCGAGGGGCTTAAGAGAGGAGCGGCGACAGGACGACATGGCATGGAGCTTGCGGTGTAGCAATGATATCGGGCACGGTGAGGCGCGGCGGCCACGATAGGGTCCGGCTACTGTGCAGTGCTAGGACTGCGAGGCGCGGCGCTGAGGCTACCAGGCACGGCGCTAGCTTGCATGGCGGTGCTAGTGGCGCATGGCGCGTGTGACACCTTACAAATTTCGAAAATTCGTTTTTAAATTTTCTTTACGAATCTTAAAGCAATTAGGGGATTAACCCTAACCCCTCGCGGATTGGGCCCGGCCCAATCCTAGCCCAACACAAACTCATCTTTCATGCCCTATATAAACCCCCAATTAACCCTAATTTCTACCCAAACCAATCTACACCTAGTACGTGTCGTCCTCGCCGTCATCCTGCAGCCGCGCCGCCTCCCTGTCTTTCCCCGTGAGCCGCAGCCATGGCCAGCGCCGGCCACCGTCGCGTCGCCGCAGCTTACCGCCGCCGCTAGCCGTGCTAGCTGCCGCAAGCCTAGCCACCACGCCGCTTTGCCGCTCACGCCGCCACCGCCACGCCTTATAGCGCCGGCGCCGCAACGAAGTCGCCGCGGCCATGCCTTACCACGCCGCCGCCGCCTCCACGCTGCGCGTTGCCGCCACCGCTTCAACACGCCGCTGGTCACGTCTTGGACCATCGCCACCGCCATGTCGCCATCGTCGCCAGAACAGCGCCGCCGCCGCCGACCCCGCCGGACTCCCCACCGCCGGCGCCCCTTCCTTCCTCCTCCTTCTCCTTCCTCTCTCTTTCTTCTTATTCTTCTCTCTTTCTTCTTTCTCTCTCTAGCTCTCTCTTCATCTCTCTGTTTTCTTGCTCTCACACGCAGCCACAGCAGCCTCATCTTATCCCTTCTTGCTGGGCCACGTAGCTACAGTAGCCCGTGGCTACAGTAGTTTTCCAATTTTCCCGAATTTCAGTATTAGTGATCATTCACTATTTTGCTGTAAATTCATCCGAACTTCAAATCCGGCAATTCCAGTTTCTAAAAATCCAGAAAATTCATATCTATCTACTGTAATTTTTATATAATTTTTCAATTTATTTACTGTTTCTAGCATTTATTATTGTTTTTCTTGTTTTGCGTGCGATAGATCACGTGGATGACGAAAGAGAGTTCATCGACACCGCCGATGTTCCGCAAGGTCAAGAAGAACAGGAAGGAAAGTCTTTTCCCTAGAATCCCAATTTCTAGATTTTGCCAAAATTGCTATTTAATTAAATTATATGTATTTGTCATAGTAATTCCTAGTGCATGTCGTTATTTACATGGTATGCACCCACGATCATGGAAAACCTTAGGATGATAATATTATGTAATTTGCTACTAGTTTTAATTATTAGTTGGCTTAGCATTGCTTAGATAATCACCGGGGAGTGATTCCCACTCATATAATCCTTGTTATGCACTTTAATATGGGAATCTGGAGTATCTGAGTATGAGACATGGGAACTTGGGTTTTATGGAGGGATTATTCACTCATTAATTAAAATTTGACTAACTAATAATTTGACTTGGAGTGGATCACTTGAGTCGACACTCCGGTCCTTAAGGACCGATGATCATGATGGATTTAATTGAGAATTTTCCGTGCGACCGCAAGCCCGGTATGAGACGGGTCTGATCTAGAGGGACAGTAGCGTCGGGATTGCCACCATCATTGCACCGTGAGTGAGGTCCCGAGGGATGCGTCATTACCGGTGTATAGCCCAAGGGATTGAACTTCGGGGTACTTGTGTGAATATCAAGTATGGTCGAGGCCCCCAGGGTACTTGTTTGAATATCAGGTATGACCGTGTCAAACTCGGGGTTGGTCTTTTGATGAATTTTGTTATGATGCTTTCCGACGGGGGAGTATCGTATCTTGAGGGAAAGCGTACAACCTCTGCAGAGTGTAAACCCATTCGAATAGCCGCGCTTCCGGTTAAGAGCATCTTGGTGGTTTTTCACATCGTAGCTACACCTTAAATAATTTAAATTGGGTAAGGTTTTTTTGGCAGTATGCCGTTGCTAGATGATTCATGGTGAACGAGAACAAGCATGAGAACTATATTGAAATGATGATTTGAGATAATGAGAATCTGAGTTATGAGACACTGAGTTTGAGAATTAAGCCATGTTTATCTTACTGTTGAGATTAATCATGAGAATTGCTATTTATTTACTTATGTTTTGTTAAATGCTTGTATACTTTAAGTTAAATGTTTTTATGGAAAAGAGCCATTATCTTTTCTAGGATAAGCCTAGCCTGGCCCTTCCCAGAAAAGGCTTGCTAGCATTCGTGTGTTAACCCCGGCTTTTATTCGGGGCTGCTTATTCCACGAGCAGGTCAGGAGTACGACCAGGAGTTCGTTGCGGAGTATCCGAATGGTGCCCAGGACTACTGGCGGCTCCCGTTCAGTGTGTGTCCGTGGCCGTGATGGGACACCATTATCGATGTTTATTTGCTTCTTGCGTTCAATGAAGATTTATGGTCATTATAAACTATTGTAATAAGTGGAGCTGTTGCACTCTGATTATTTTATTTAGTTATGCAGTGTGATACTGGTAATTCATCTTTGTTTACTGTGAGTATGAGGTATGAGCACGGATCCTTGAGACTCATACCGTTAACACAGAGGGGTTCGGTTTAGTAAAACCGGGTCCCGACAGCGTGGACGGCGACAGAGGCAGAGGGGGGCGTGTGACGCCAGGCTAGTGTGGACAGCTCGATAGGACACACGCGGTGCGTCCAGCACGCGTGGGCGCATGCGCTGGGAGAGAGAAGGAGAGAGAGAGAGAGAGAGAGAGAGAGAGAGAGAGAGAGAGAGAGAATAGGGCTGGGTTTGGGCTGGGCCAAACTAGGACCAATGCTGAGAGAAATGGGCCAAGCCCAACTAAGGAAGATTGAAATATTTAGGAAAATTTTGAAATTAAGATTGATTTGAAACTGTAATTTTTTTGGAAAATTTTTCGGATGGTGAATAGTAATTACCAAAATGCACTTTCAATTTGAATTTTGAAATTTTCAAAATTGGCCTAAAATTGGCTGTTACACATGGCCTCTAAGAAGGGACAAAACCCTTCTTCTCACAATTTATTTTGACATTCACACAGTCCCGATATCAATAACCTCTCAGTGGGAAATAAAAGAGAAAAATTGGGTGAGATAATGGTTATATGCTACAAATCATGGCATAGAGGCAACCAACTATATAGAAAATTAACCTCCACGATAGGAAAGTTGATATTAGTATTCAGAAAAGCAGGTGTACCAATACCTATATTTGGCATGACATCCATGATCTGCGGCTCTGCGCGATGATGCGGGATAGAAATTTTTACCGAACATAATAAACAGTTTCTTCCACTGTGTTTTTCTTCCTGTCATGCTTAAAACACCATAATTACAGAAGTGTGAACATTGCCAGAAGAGAGGTCATAAGACATTATCTTCCAAGCAACCGCCAATATGCACAACAGTTTTACAACACATATTTATATTTTCTTACATCTGAAAAAAGAGAAAAGGCTGCACATATTAAGAAAGTATTAATAACACAACCTGACATACCATGAGTTCACCAATAACCAAGCATATCTTGAACATAACAAAAACCAGAATTGCTTTTAAAAAATGCAGTAGCTAAACAAAAGAAGGTTCCAAATGGTTACCTGACTAATGAATTTTTTGGTGCCTTCACCATATTCTTCCCTAGTCTCAATCATTCTCATTTGACAAAAATCTGAACCTGAATTAAGGAGAAATTACATAATAGTTTTTTTTTTATTACAGGTAGAAATGGTAGCATGACTGTAACCTATCTATTTCTCAGTCCATTGGCATCAAGATTTCAATGAGGCAGATTTCAGTCAGTGAACCTAAAATTAAACCTTGAAGAACATGGCATTCTTTGAGGGTGTCACCTTGAGGCGGTGTGCATTTGCATGAAGAAAATGCGTAGTGGCTGCTAACTTTTTTTTTTCTCTGAAATCTTGCAAACTGAATTGATAAATCAAAATCACATAAAACCTGCAAGACAATTTGCGTGCACTTCTAAACAGGAATACAATTCTATCATGCCCTAGGTAGACAACCTATAAAACATAATTTGATTGTGACATGAAAGAGAATTTTCAACACAAAACACACACATAGCAAGCGGGAAACATGCAATTGACCAGGGTGTCCTCTGATATACTACATTGTACCATATAATATGTTAACAGTAACAGCTCATACCACATGAATGCTTCAACTTTATATAAGTTGCTCAAATTTCAGTGTTCTTGAATAGTATACTTTCAGTAGTTGAAGATGCCTAAAATCTAGAACAATGGGAAATGCCTGAAATAATCCAATATTTTGTGCCACTCAAGAGAACCTGTAACCATGGGAGAAGGTAAGAGAGAACCATGTAAACATGACCCATGAGGTCGATTGCATCAAATCAAGATACTAAAAAGGAAAAAAAAAAACACAGATGATTCAATGTCACAAAATTTGTAACTTTATAGTATACCATATCAAGTTGAAGCCTATGGATGACGCATGGAGCCGCAGCAGTATGGCGTCGAAACAATGCAATTTCATTAACAAAAACTAACTAAATAGAAAACTGAAATTGGTAGAATTATTTTTTCTGCAGGGTAGAGGGATGGCGTGAGCCAGCAAGCGAAGGTTCGTGTCGTGGATTCCAGAGATGGTAGAGATCTTCGCGGCATGCTCCGGCGCGAGCGGTGAGCCACCATGGGGGTCACATGTGGCAGGTTAGATCTGGCATACGTTGACAACATCCACGGCGTAGGGGGAGAGGGAGTGGATGTAGAGCACTTACGACAGCTGGAGGGATGCATCGTGCTAGTGAGGAGAGGAAAGGGGTGGTTCCATAACCAAAAAAGGAATGGGATCGAGGCAGAGCACTGACAGCATGCTAGCCGAGAGACGAAGGGGAGGACCAGTTAGGATGGCGTGACGGTGGGTAGGCGGCACCGTTTATAGGAAAGGAAGGGGAGGTGAAGGGCGAGGCGGTGCTATGGTCGAGAGTGCGGCGGCCAGGAGAATGGAGAGGAGAGGCACGCAAGGGAAGGAGGAGGCTGGGGCTAGAGGCGTGCGAAGTGATGAAGGCTAGCACTGGAGGCAAACAGAGCGGAGGAGGAAGCACAGGGTAAGACTATCTCCAATCATTTTTCCTTCGTTGCCTTCCCTTCCCCATATTCGTTCCCTTTATTTTCCATCATCTCCAATAACATTCTTTCGAAGGAATGATATAGGGAAAGGAGAGAGAATCCCTTTAGAAAGAGAATAAAAAAGAGAATTTCTTCCGGAAGGAAACATTGAAAGAAATCTATTGGAGCCACGAAGGGAACGGGATTCTCTTCGCGACAGGAATCCCGTCCGCGAAGGGAATCCGTTGAAGACAGTCTAATGGAAGGACTACGGGTTGAGTAAAAGTATAGGAGTATTGGGAAAAATCCGCAAGATGTGCAGCCATCGGATCGGCGCTCTAACAGACTCGAGAAAGGATGGACGAGTGCATAAAAACAGAAAAAGGATGTGTTTTTTTTTGCATAATTACTCGAGGGAGAAAACGGATGGCTTGGGCCACGTGATCAGACGGCTGATGATTTCCGGCCGACAAGGACAGCGGAGCATCGAGCTTAATCTATGGCCCTACATTTTTCATTTCTCTGTCTTACCCCAATCACTGGGCCGTCCACGTACGCTTCTCGTCATCTGCCATACTCTAGTCATCAAGCGCAAAGAAAACATTTTTATCCAACACAGGTTCCACCAATCTCTTCCAGAAACTTAATACAAACAAACCTTTCCTGCCATTTTAGTCGATGGCAAAAATATTTTTTTAATTACCACGGGGATCTTACCCACCCATTCCTGCAGTGACAAGCGGCTCAGGAGAAATGCCACAATTGGGCACGATAGCCTCTTCGTGTCGTGCCATGTCAGCTCACACGAGCTATAAGGCCAGGTCGTGCGAGCCCGGACACAATCAGCCACCATGGGCATGGATGGGACGACGACGATCGGTGGCTTTTCTTTAAAAAATTTCTATATGGCAGCGCAGAAGTGCAAAATCTCGTAAGTGCCATCACTTAAGCAACAATCTCTACATGCCATCACATTTTATGGTTGCTCCTCTTTTTTTGACATTGATAAAAACCTATCCTTTTTAACCTATTTAAACATTACAAAAATTCTAAAAAATCATAGTGCTACCAAATATGTAATATGTTCAAGGAATTTTTTTTGTAATTTTAGAAAAAAAATATGGTACTAAAACAATGTATAAACGACCAATCAATATTTTTAACACCAAAATTTAATCATTAAAATACCAAAATACATATTAAAAGTATTATATATTATGCAGCACTACGATTTTTTTCAGGATTTTTAGCAATGTTTATATATCTTAAACAAAAAAAGACAATTTCTTATCAATGGCAAAGAAGGAAATAACCCACAAATACGATGACATGAATAGATAAGGTCCTTTGATGATAGTCTCTACTACTATAAAGCAGCTTATGGTGGTGGTGGTGGTGAGTTCACCAACTCGAAATCTCCACCGTTGATCGCAATCTGAACGCGTCAGCTCGCCCGCTCCTCAATCGTAGCACCACACCCCGTCCACCGCCTCAACCCCAAACCCTAACCCTTGCCACTTCCTCGCCGCCTCCACCCTCCTCCCCACGGCCTCCGCCTCCTCATCCACCCTCATCCCCCATGGACGCCGCCGTCGCCTCCTCTACCTTCTCCCCCCACGGCCGCGGCCTACTCCCCACTCCTCCTCAACCACCGTCGTCTCCTCCACCTTTCTTCCCCCACGGCCACGGCCTCCTCCCCACTCCTCAGGGATGTCACCACATCCTCCGCGTCGCCGTCGCCGTCTCCCATCGACGCCGGATCCGGACCTCCGCGCCACCGTCGTTGTATCCGGACCTTCGCGCCGCCGTCGCCGTCTCCGGACCTCCACGCCGCTGTCGTGTCTCTCCGCTGCCCGTCAACCCACGTCGCTGCGGTCGGCCGGATCCACCAGCCATGAGCGTCCCTACCGACGGCCGACGCCTCGCCGGATCCCCGCCTCCTCTTCCTCCCTCCTCGCCGCCGAACCCCACCTTCTCCGCCCCAAGCCGCCGCCGCCGACGTCAGGCGATCCCCAATCGCGCCGGGCTGCCGCCCCACCCGCCTCGGAGACCAACCACAGGACTAAAAGCAAGAAGAAGCGGCAGCACGGAGAAACGGAAGGCGGCGCCGCCGCCACCGTGGTCGAGGACCTCTTCCTCCTCCTCGTCGGTGGTAAGGAGGTAATGAATTCAGCTCCCTGTACTGTATCTTCCGCCTCGACTTTCTCAATGTGTATGTGTATGTGTATATGTTCTAATGCCGCAGCTTATGGTGGCTAGGCGCAGGGTTCCTGGAGTTGGAGGAGATCGATGAGGCCGACTTTGGGATCATTGGTACAGCACTCCACACTCCGTCCAGACTTGATTTTATTTTATTTCTTGGCTGAAGTGAAGGTGTGTGATTTTGTTGTATATTGGCACATGAGCACATGATGGTAATTATACATGGTTTCCAACAAATGGTTTAGCTAAACCCTATGATCTACTTGCTCTATTAGATTTCATGACAAGACATTAGGCCTTGAGGAGATTGTGAGCCTAATCAGGTATTTTTCTCTCTAATTGTTTTTTGTTGTATGAATCCAATCTGCTGCAAATCAGGGAGATTAAACCAAAGAAAATATAGGAGCTCAGTAACCAGGATTATAGTAGGACAAAAGGGGATTTCCTCACTGATTCTTTGCATTTTTTTAATGTCCACATATGTTTGGTTGAAACCACGTTTTCATGAGATTTCCAACAAGGGCAGAAATCTCAACTAGCACTTCTGCTTCCTTACCTACTGCCCCAGGATCTCCTGATACCTTTAATTACTTTATGGAGTTTTTTCTTTATGCCTTCGTTTTTTTTTATTTTTCTTAATGGCAAGTGTTAATTATGCACTTTTAGAATTCTCTGTGGTTGCAAAGGCTGTATTACAGATTCAATATAGTTTATCAATTTAACTACTTTTGTGATGTTTAAGCATTTAGCTTGTAAAAAGAGATGAAATTTGTCCTATAAAGATTAGTTTGTTAAGACTTTCTTAGCTAAACTACAGCCTTTTGTGTATAAGAATGTGCAATGACTTATTAGTGTTTCTTAGGATTAAAAAAACATGGTAGTTGAAAACCTGCAGAGCTGGCTTATCACTTCATCAATTTTTTCCTTTTGTACAGAAAAGTTATCTACTTATAAAACCTGCAAAGCTGGCTTTGCACACTTAAAAGCTTAGTTTATGCAAATCGATAAATATCCATCATTTTTTGTGGCTGTCTCTTCACTAAAGTGAGCTTAAAACCGATTAATATCCATTTATCTAGCCAAATGTTGATTGTTTGCAAACCGATAAATATCCATCATTTTTTGTGGCTGTCTCTTCACTAAAGTGAGCTTAAAACCGATTAATATCCATTTATCTAGCCAAATGTTGATTGTTCATTAATAGTTCACTGTCGGTTTGTTCCATACTTACCTTGTAAACATTTGGCTATTTAATATCCAAACCGTCCTCTTCATATTTGCTCTTAGGAAGAGATACATCCTGTAGGCAATAAATTTTGCTTACTCGTTAGCATTCAAGACCATATCGATAACAAGTAATAATGTGAATAGTTGACTGGGAAGGTAGAATCCAACCTAAGACAGGGCATCAGGTCTTAAGAGAAAAAAGTTCTAAGGTTTTTGTAACTTTTATTTATAGAAAGTGTTTTGTGTTCATTGTTTCATATTTTGGAGTTTAATAGGGAATTACAAAAGTTCATATATTTTCTTGTTCAATGGTCTTCATGCCTTATTACTGCTTGCAAGAAACTGCACATAAAAAATACCAAATACGTTATCCTGATGCAGCGTTTCCATACTTTTTCATAATTTTATCCTTGCTTTCAGATTTCAACTGCTCTTTCTTGATCTTGAAACTCTTGTACAGTAGTTCAGCTTGAGATGGGGCTGCCTGCATATGGATATCTTGCCCCTTATCAAAAGCTTCCCATGCATGGATGTTGAGTTGCTTGAACTCCAGAGCTTGTCCACTAAGCCGATTTTGGTTATCACGCTGCATCATGTTACATAGGAATACTGAATCTTGCCAGTGGACACAAAAAGGGAATGATAAAAAGTTCAATTTAGGATTGTCTGAAAAGAAATCAACTGTAATTCAGTCTTTACTTAACACACTTGTTCCTCTGCTTTGGTGCAGTATGCGAGAAATCCTTTAGAACATGGGTATTACAGCACTGGTGTATAAAGCTATAAGCCAGTATTCGATTTAGTACCTTTAGAACATGGGTATTACAGCACTGGTGTATAAAGCTATAAGCCAGTATTCGATTTAGTATTTTTATTTTAAAAAATGTTGGCCAGGAGCTTTGGTATTCACTTAAGAGGGAATGAGCACCTAGGTTCAAGTCTTGGTTGGTGGGGTGCTTGATGACACCCATCACCAACCGATGGTTGGTCCTGTTCTCAATTTAGTTTTGCTTTTCATCAACTGTTAAAATATTAGCTTGTACCCAAAGTTCCTCGTTATGATATGCTTCTTTTTTTTTTGCAGTGCAAATCATATATAACAGGCAACCCCTATGAATAAGAAAGAAAAGGGTGACGTCTTGCATTATGAAGAAGACTGAAAAAGGTGCCTCGACGTGTTGGAGTCGATTAGAGAAAGATTGCATTAGTAGATTCATCCGTACTTAAAATAAAGTTTTATTAGCCATTCTACAATGATTTTATATTTTTTATAAATATCCTTGTTTTATTCAGATGATTTGTTTTATGACATTACCCGTTTTTTAATGTGTCATCTCTTTGTGCATGATGGGTATTAGTGGAATTGGTTCAGTATAGTTTAGCTGTTTGTTTTTTAAGATGTTTGCAATTAATAATTAATTCCATGAATATTAAAAGCGTGTATAATTTAAGAGTTTATTTGCCCCATTTGAGATTCCGTAGCAAAGTACGGGCACTCAACTAGTAGTTTTAGAATTGGGGACTTCTATAATGGCATAGAAGAAACTTTTTGTTTTTTTTTCATAGCAGGGTGGTCGGTGTTAGCGAAGAGAAGGGTGCATTGGCAATGGGGAATGATGGCCTCACGGCCAACCATTAAGCCATCGATCTGTGTAGTTCTAGGCATATACATGTTGCTTGGTTCTTTTAACTTTAAAATTAAATTATAATCTACCTTCAAATTAGATTATAATCTATAGTGGATATCGTTATTTTTTACAAGCCAAATGTTTTGGTGCTTTGTAGTTATTTTTGAAAGTGTATTTCTTCTTAAATCTCTCAATATCAATTTTTAATAATTTTTTCGGTCACTTCGAACCCTCTATGATGATGTACAACTTTTAAGATTGTAATCTACATTAGATTTTCCGTGAAAAGTGGGGTCCACCCTGGCCATGTGGGGATGACCTATTTCAATATCACTCCCCTTCTTTACAGCTTAAAATCAGATTAAAATCTAAAACTTAAAATTTATCATTTTTGTATAAGTCATACCCTGTGACACTTTATAGTCATTTTTTCAGGCTTTCAATGGTTTTTATTAAAGATTGCAAAACTATTTTTTAAAATATTTTTTGGGCTCTCCGTGTCTCTTTTTAAAGGTCTTAATTATTTTTATTATAATCTATCCCAACCTTTAAGCCGAGTCACGCAGGAACAGGGCCCACTCAGCTGATCACCCATCTCGTACCTTGCTACCCTTTTCCTAGGCATGTGTATAACTTCCTTTCATTTTCTACGATGGTGCCTATACAAAATTCTGGCTTAGCATCGCGGTCGTTTTTGGTAAACCGACCGTTAAGATCGACCCAAATTCAAATTTGACATGACTCAACGTCTCAATCGGTTTTTGAAGTAGATCGGGCGGTTTTCGACAATAATTTTCAACATTAGCTTAAACCGATCTCCAAGCTGGCTTTTCATGGATAGAAACTGAGCGGTTTTTGGTTTTCAATCAATCAGTGGCTCTATTCTTTAGGCTTAAAATCAGATTAAAATCTGAAGATTTAAATTTATCATTTTTTACAGCCATATATAGAACTTTGAGGCCATTTCTATAAGACTTTTAGTGATTCTTCTTGAGAATTGTAAAACTATTTTTTAATATTTTCACTCTATATGAACCTCTTTTTAAGGGTTCTTAATTTTTCAGATTATAATCTAGCACCTCTATCAAACATGGCTATCAAACATGGCGACCTACCTGCACCAGAATCATCACTTTTTATCCTAACTCAAAATTTGAAAAAGAATTTTGCATGATTTTTAGCAGTTTTTCGACTATAACCGTTAGATGACAGGTTCCAGCTTTGGGACCGCGAAACCGTGATTGCAAAAGTAAATTTGAAACCCTATTATCTTTTGACAGAGTATTCAATTCGTACGGAAATAAACATACAACTCGCATGCTTCGGAATGATCTCCACAATCTATCACGCACTCACACCACCACATGGCACCCGGTGATAGGAAGAAGTAAAATGGGAAAAAGATCTTCTTTTCTCCATAGAAAAGAGCGGAAACCCGAGAACTCGAGGAGAGGAGAAGCTCAGGTCCCTCTCTGTGTAACGGCGACGAGCGAATCGTGTGAATGAGATGAGATGGGAGACGTCCGCGGCGGCGGAGGCGGCGGCGTTGCAGGAGCGCATCTGGGACCTCCACGACAAGCTCAGCCACGCCATCCTCTCCCTCTCCGCCAGCGCCCGCCGCCGCGCCGGCCCCGGCTGCCGTCGCTGCGCCCCCAACGGGTGCGTGGTCGTCAAGGGCCAGTGGGCGCCGGAAGGGGAGGACGGCGACTTGCCGGCTGCGGCGGCCATGGCGGACGCGCGGAGCCTTCACGCCATCCGCGCCGCGCTCGAGGACCTCGAGGGCCACCTCCACTTCCTCCATGTCAGTACGACTACGATGCAAACCCTTCCCTAGTTCCCTCCTGATTTCACCCTGTTTCTTGTTATGCGTGCAAGAACAAGAAAACAATGATGGGTTTTCGGTTCTTGGCCTCCATCCTCCTAACTCCACTCGATGATACAATGCTACAAGTTACTCTTCAGTTCTTGGCCTCGGATTGGCTGGGCTGCTAGGGCAATCAATGACGAGTTTACTTGCTTTCTTGCGCAATTACACATGCTTCTTCTTCTTTGTGAGCTAGATTCCACCCTACGGATCCATAAAATCCAGATTCCAATGAGAACAAGTGGTAGCGTTCATGTTCACCTTACGCATGTCCCCTTCTCATTCAAGAAAACAAGGTGGGGGAATGTGCTTATGATCCACAAACGTTCCTTGTTTCACAGTTCGCCGTGGTTCCACGGGTGGGAGCACTCCATGTTAAGCCACTGCCTTGTGAGCTGGATGCTGGCCTTTGTTTGTTTGCTCTCCTTGCATGTCGCCGTTATGTCTCATTATTACCACTCTTTGTGTTCTCTCTGGCTATTTTGTCCTCCTGTGATCTGTAGGTCCGAATGGGTAGGAGCTTGCAGGCCAAATTCACTGTAGATTGTAGATGTTCATTAGCACTTCTTTTGGCACATGTTTCCACTCGACAGCCAAACAGCCGACAGCTCTACCAGATGTCCATTTACAGGGGAGTCTAATCCGTTGGATAGGGACCTCTCATTCCCTTGTAGCCAATAAGGCCGCGTTTGGTTGCCTGGCCAGCTCAACCATGCCCACGCGATGTAGCACCGCACGCATTTGGTTACTTGGCTGGGCGCCTTGGCCAAGCCTGCCGCATGCAGGGGGGTGCAGAGCTAGGCCCGTGGGAAATGAGGAATCTGGTCAGGAACTCGTTTCTCGTGAGCTAGGCTCGTGTGAGAATGTTTTAAAATTCAAACGATATCCAAATTCAATGAGTCAAAAAAAATGAAACCATAGGTTCAAGTACAAGGACTTAAAGAAATTTCAGATTTTTTTGAATTTTTATTTTTGTTTTTAAATTTATTGATTTTCTAGTATTTGTTTTTGTGAATTTTTATTTTCATTTCAGTATTCGTTTTTTATTTATCTCTTTTGAATTTCTTCATCCTATTATCCTCCTAGTGCAGCCAATCAAAAAATATCTCTGTGTAACCTGTTCAATCTTGTACAACCAACTAAATAATATCCTCAGACTACCTCATATTTAGCTTCCACCAAATTGTCTGTTTTATGCAGCTTATTTGAGTTGAAAGCAACTAAACAGCCCCTAATGGTACGAAGGCATGCATCCGGTTCAGGTGCTTAGCCATGTAGTTAGCTTGCTGTCTTCTGGCTTATGTTAGTTATGGGTTGCCTATGTAGAATGTCGCCATCTGGTTGAAAGAATCAATTAGGTACTTTTCATTGTTCAAATCATTATTTTCCAAGGCATAAGACAAAATCTTTTATCATACCAGGTCGAGTTTTAGCAGGATGAGCTCACAATATGTTGCTGCTTAATGTTGCAATGGTTGCAAGTTTCAGAATAAGAAGGCTTGATCTAATTTTTATGTTGGTGAAATCGAGCACTTCCACATGATTTTTATGCCAAACATGCAGCCTTTGAGCTTTCTAGTTCTCTGTGAACAAATAATTAATGGTCATAAAACCGCATGTTGCTTATTCGCATCACATTGGCTTGCAGAATGTTCAGTCACAACAGCGAGCGGAACGAGATGCCGCAATTGCTAGGCTGCAGCAAAGTCGTATTCTCCTTGCTACGAGGTTGGCTGAACAAAGAGGGAAGAGGCATGGAGTCATTGAAGAGGCCTTGGCTTTTGTGAGTGAAGTGTTTGACAAGAGGCGATTTGTCCAATCGGAAGATGTCCATGGGATGCACAACCAATCAGGGGAGAATGAGAAAGACTTAAAGGAACATGGTTCAAACATGGTGATGCGGGTGTTATCCTGTAGTTTAGTTTTAGCCAAGAATTCTTTAAGATTGGAGAAGATTGGTGGTGTGCTGGGCAATGCTGCGGTGTTTGCAGTTAGTATGCTCGCTTTCTTGCAGCTGCACCAAGTGGCCTTTGTAAAGCAAGCTCCAGCAATCCAATATAGGATAATCGATGATCGATTTCACTCTGAGAGACCAAGAAACAAAGGTAAAGAAAAACATATGGAAGTGTTATTAGCTAGAGGTTGAGGAATCATCAGACTGTTTATTGTACAGGGAGTTTTGTTCTGTTCTCAGTTTTCGTCGGTTTTGTCAGTGTGCTAATTCATTATATTCTTTTGGATGGGCTGGTCTACAGCCTACCTTGTTTGTTAAAAGTTGCACCACACAAGCTGCAAATGGTTTGAGCTTGGCAATAGATGGACTGGCAGAATTTGTAAGCTTGTTTCCTTTTGTTCAAGTAACCCAAGCGCTGTTTCGAGTTAGCTTAATAGCTGAATTAGCTCATACTACCGAGGACTACAGTTTTGTAATCACCATGTTTAAATTGTACCAAAGCGACATACTTTTTGGGTATTTGAATTTCTTGGTCGAGGGTGCTGTGACACAAATTATGGTGCATTTGTGGACATGGCTTCACAACTTTGATATGATGAGCTTGATGAAGAGCCATAGACCAATGTTCCATCACGAGTCACTAACAGCTGGCCATGCAAATCAAGCTGGACCTTTTTGACATCATGCTCAATTTTTTTGCTTCTGCGAGGAGTGTCAAGGACCGAAGGTTCTTTGCTTCACTGCTAAGTTCAGCTCTGGGTTTGTATATAATGGAGACAAAATACAAGTACATTCTCATAGTGTGAGTTGAATCTTTGATTGATTATTGCTCTTTCTTGTGTCTAGTTCACATCATTTTGGTACCAATTTTTCTTTGCATATGTTGACCTCTCTTTTGGAGATGTTAGGCATCACTTTATTGATTCATGGCTTCACCGTTTTGTATGTGTGTAAATTTGTACAATCATTTGTTCCTGTCATGTTCTGTCAAAATATGTAGTGCTCTTATACAATTTGGAATCAGTAGTCAGTAGATGGCAAAATTTGTACTGAAACAAAACAGGACCCTATAATTTGGATGCGATGCTCCTTTTCAATGCTCCCAATTCCCAAGTGTTGGCGGTGGAAATGGAATCTTTATTTCAGGTGTCATGACAAGGCTTTGTTTTAATTTATCTAATGGATAAGCTGGTACGATGCCTGAAGATGCAAAAGGATGAATTGCTTGATAAATCATTTGTCCTTTTTCTTTTGTGAGATCAATCATGAGGAAGATCTAGATCAATGATAATCCCCTTGTCTGAAATTGAATTCTCCTTTTGGAAAAGAGGAGAGCCCGTGCTTTGTCTTGGTAGAGTGTATGTTTTTCATCATCTGCTGGTCTGCACAGGAAGGAGTTCATCTTCCTGCACTATTGTTAATGCTATGTACTGTCAGTTCAGTATTCTAACTGTAGTTTAGAGAATTGTTGTCATACCAATCGTTTCTCATGACCAAAAAATAAAAATAAAAAATCATCCTGGCCACTTTGGAGATGAGAATTGATGAGCCAACCGATTCTTCGCTAACATTTGCAAATTAGAATCTCATTCGAATCCAGCCCAGTTGAGTATAAACATGACAGCTAGGCTATGAAGTCGGTGGTAGATCCAGAAGTAGTACTCTCTCTGTCATTTCGAGTAGCATTCTGTGGTTGACATCAATGACACCATCTCACGGTGCACCGCTTAATTCTCATGGCAGTCAGGCAAACTAGGCTATATGTCTCCAAAATCTTTCATTGCCTGCTTTTTCTCCAAATCTCGTTGCTGCTTGTTAAAGTCGGTGAACAAAAGCAGCTGCCACGACTCAAAAGACCTTATTCGCTTATTCTCTTTTCTTTTTCGACCTTTACCTTTTTACCTTAGCCCTCTTTAGCCTTTATCTCTTTAGAGTTCAAAATAAAATCAAGAGCATTCAACTTTCTCTGATTAATTCATCGTGCACTAGTAGTGGCTAGCATAAAGTGATGAAGTGCGACCTCTCCAGCAGCCTCGTTAGATTTGGCTGGCTAAAACATTGATATAGCTAGCTCGCTCCCCATTTTGTCTTCGCTATGTTGACTCCTCTCTAGCACCCTCTCTATTTTTGGCTAGCTATCTTATTTTTGCTATATTATATTATTTGGAAGTTAAGACTCTAAATTACATTCAATTGTTTGCAATGTAAATGAACTAGCACTACACCAAAACAGGTCATATATACCGGTACATCTAAACCGGTTCAATTAGAACCGACACAAATAAGGTTACCAGTGCCGTTCTTAGTGGACACACGGCAAAAGCTTTGATATACCGGTTCTAATTACCAACTAGTACATATTACTAATTATATGTGCCGGTTCTGAATACCAACTGACTCAAATAGATCTATGCTGGTTTGTATCATGAACCAGAATATATAATCTGAATATACGTGGCAGTCAAATCGGCATGTCGCTTTGTACCTAGAAGTACTGAAAGACCAAGCTAGACGGATAGAAAGAGGGGTTGAATAGACACCAAATGAAAATCGATGGTTTCTTGAACAACACGACACAAAGAACAAGGAAAAAAATGAAATCAAGCAAAGAACACTCAAGAATCAAGAGCAACCATTGTTCATTCTTGGAACAGCAACACATACCCCAAATATAAATACCATGAATAAAAATTCGTGGCTCAAATGGGCATGGAGATTTTTTCTTAGGTGCTCCTGGTCGTTGAGAGTCCAACAAAAAGGAATCAACTCAAAAGCTACTTTAAAAAAAAGAGAGAATCGTTTTTGCAAAACAAAAGTGAGCTTTCAGCAGAAAAGCATTTTAGTCAAGAGGTGATTTCTCCAAGAGTGTGACTCATTTGAATTTCAACATTTTTTCCTAAAGGGAACAGAGAGTCACACAACTGCCCACCAAAATTCGCCTCAAGTTCAGGAGTACTGAAAATAGAGCAAAAATAAGAATATCAGCTGCTCAGAAATCTTAGACTGATCATTTGGAGCTCGGTAAAATCTCTGTATCTCCCAAACCGTGACTCCTATTCAGATACCCCTTGAAGAAGGTGATACATATTGAAGTCACGTAACTTTTCTAACAAGAATCACCCCCTAAATCATTTCGGATGAATTTTTTACAAAATAAACAAGAGCTGCTGCAAATAGAAATCGAATCTGCCAAAACAAAGCAATAGAGAACAAATATTGATCTCGGTGTTCTTGATGAGTTACAATATGAATTGAATGATATAAGCAACCACAATACCTCCTAGATCAAACAAGTTTTCAGCAAGTAGAAGGAGGGGAAGCAAAGAAACATGGTGCAAATAAAAACAAACAATAAACTAGATCTAAGCCATAGAACAAAGTAAGAACAAGAAATTTTTTTTGAGGAACTAGTTTCTATTACTTGAGGGTTTAGTCACAGCCACACCATGGTGAGCAAAAGCTTCCAAGGAGCAAAATACAAGCACTAATACCCTAGGCCAAGACTTGAGTGGAGACATCCCTCCACCCCTCCTTACATAGGCCACTCTAATGCATCTCCATCATTCAAAGGTAGCTTAGAATCTAAGCTAACCTATCAAGGGTTAGGATTCACTCACCCTACTCACTCTCCAACTAGCCACAAACATGGGCTTTACATGGGCCACATAGGCCATATATGGGCTTTACATAAAACCCAGTCAAACCGATAAAACGGGCATTCATCCCTTGACTTGACCTCTCCATTTCTACGCCTTCGGGCCTCCAACCAGAGCCGGAAACCTTGAGCCACCTCAAGTCCATCTTCATGACGTCCTCATGAGCCCATTTTCAGCCCAACCGTCCTGCCAGCATCATCAATCGTTTTGGACCTTGGTTCTCCCAACCTAGTCCTAGTACCCACCAACGACCATAGTTGCCTCCAAACCAGCGTTTACAATGACCAAACCATTTTGCACATCCCAAAATATGATCTTACCTTTGTTTCCTGCATGTTTGTTCAATGTCATCATGAGTTCAAACATTTATGCATGCAATTCTAAGATCCTACACAAATAGGAACCCAAAAACTCATTTTCAGCCTTTCTCTTAGCATAGCAGCACATAAAATAATTTTCATAAATTCATCCGTTGCTCAAATAAAAGTCACAACATGAAAAAGATGTGTATTGAAATTCTCTACAACTTTCATGTACACCATTCTTCTATTTGAGCTCGGGAAGACCTCTAAACACATGAAACATTGCAGGCTGTCACAAATGGCCCAACCGGTTCAAATCAAGTCTCAAACACAAACCCTTCAACCAAATCAAGTCACATATACTCATCACAACTCGGTAAGCAATAAAGTTTACAATTTGTCTCTCGACATCCTCTCTCACTCACCACTAAGTTGATAGACTTTTGAACACGTTATCAGCACTTTGATTCTACGGTGAGTCCCTAATTGCAGTTCTAATTACACAGTAATTGTGATTAGAGGGAGAGATTATGGATCAGTTTACGGATCAAGAAATTCGTTCGTGGTGGACGAACCCTCGCTGGAATCCGGCGAACACACTGTGGTGGAGGATCAGGGAGGCACTGTGGATGGCCATCTTAGCATCCACAATGGAGGAATCAACCCCTCCAACCACTGACCACCCAGCACGGAGATGGCAACGCCGGCGGAGCATCGCTCCTCGTCATCATTGGACATCCAGGAGAGGAAGAAGGGGAGGAAACAGGAGGAGAAATAGGGGAGACGCACTGTACCTTCGGGTAGAAGGGCAACGATGCTCGATTCACCGGAGACTCCGGTGGTAGTGCCTCTTCCCGCTGTTGCTCTCTCGCCGAGGGGGTCAAGGACACCATCACCTACATACAGCCCCGACTCCCCTCGGTACTCGTCGGAATCCCGGGACGGTTCAGGCTTCTTCACCACGCCGGCACATGAGGAAGAGGACACGACAGCCTTTGTCGCCGCTCTGCAGGCCGACTGTCGACGTCGCTGGCAGGAAAGGATCCGCGCAATGGAGGAAGGAAGGGATCCTCCCTCCCCAACCTCTCCAGATCCTCCACCAAGGAGGGTATTCGGCGTCGATGTCCTGGTGCAGAGCGCACCCAACCCCTTCGGCCTACAAGCCGACCCTTCCGCTGCTTGAACCGTCAGCATGGCAGCGCGGAGGGGGCTGAGCCCTTCTACACTAGAGATGGCCCGGAGGCGGCGGCCCCTGCCTCACCTTGCGTCGGGGTGAGGGTAGGGCTGTGCGCGGCCATGACCATGGGGGCGGCAGCGCCACCGGAGGTGGCCTACACGGGCGGCGGCGGCAATGCGCCGGCAGCGCCTACACGGGGAGGCGACGGCAGCCACTGGAGGTGGCCTACACAGACCGGCGACAGCTCCGGCGACAGCCGCCATGGGGGGACACCGGCGACGACGGCTCTTCTCCAAGGAGAGGCGGCGGAGGAGGCTCCGGCTCTGCCCGATGCGACGGAATTGGGGCCGACCTCACCATGGAAGAAGGAGGCGCCCCGGTCGTCGAGACTCCGTGGCGTGGCTCGAGCAACAAGAAGCGGCGGCGGCCATGGGGACTAGTGGTGGAAACCCTAGCCGCCCGTGGTGGCTGGCGCGATGGATGAAGTGAATGGGCTGAGGCCCATGCGGTCGACTGGGATAAAAATCTCCATGATTTTTGCAATTTAGCTCTCGCAGTTCAAAGAAATTGCAAATATGCCCCGCCGATAGAAAAAAAAAACGGCTCAATTTAATAGTTTTTCTTCTGTTTTAGCCCTAGTTACCTTAAATATTACCTATTTCTGCTTAATTAGTGGACTAATTACTGTTTAATTACTTAGAGCAGTATAATTTGTTATGTTTGTGCTATTAATTGCGATGTAATTTACCCCTGTAAATATGTGTAATCGCAATTAATATATATTGTTTTGTTCTAAGTACTTTATTATTTTCTAGCATTTATTACCATGATTACTTGCATATGGTAGATGACGATTACCTTATGTGCTTATGCACAAGGCATGGGCCCTATGATTAATAATCATAGTGAGAGTAGCTCGCCCATTGCTATAAGGTCTACGTCATTGCATTAACTTATTTTTGGCATATTGCACATGGTAGATGACGATTACCTTATATGCTTATGCACAAAGCATGGGCCCTGTGGTTAATAATCATAGTGAGAGTAGCTCGCCCATTGCTATAAGGTCTACGTCATTGCATTAAACTTTTGCCATATTGCACATGGTAGAAGACGATTACCTTATGTGCTTACGTACAAGGCTTGGGTTCTATGGTTAACGACCATAGTGAGAGTATCTCACCCATAGCTAAAAGGTCTACGTCAAATTCTTTTCTGCATCGTTGATTATTTTATTTCAACTTTAATTACAGAAATTGTGACAAATTGAAAGAAAATTAATTTCTCTGCTAGATTATTATGTTTCTGCATCGTTCTATGGTTAATTGCATGATTATTATGTAGATATGGCTAATATCTCCAAAAAGGAGTTTGCTGAACTTGCTATGGATGGCAGTAATTATTTAACTTGGGCTATGGATGTTAAAATAAATTTGGCATCTAGGAGTCTAAGTGCATCCATCAATGATCCAATGGCGGGTGACGCCCCCATACCTGAAAACTATAAATATGCAACTCTACATTTTATCAGGCACCACCTCTATTCAGATCTGAAAACTGAATATTTGATGGAGGTGGATCCACTAAGTTTGTGGAAATCCTTAAAGGATCGATATGACCAACAGAAGGCGATCATGTTGCCTGAAGCTCAAAGGGAATGGTCTATGTTACGCTTCCAAGACTTTAAGTCTGTCGCTGAATATAATTCTCACATGCATAAGGTCAATTCCAAACTGAGATTCTGTGACAAGGCTGTCACAGATAAGGACATGATTGAAAAGACACACTGCACTTTTCATCCTTCTATGAGGATATTGCAGCAGCAATATCGTCAACAAAAATACACTAAGCACTCGGATTTAATCTATACTCTGCTTCAGACAGAAAAATATGATAAACTTCTCATGAAGAATCATCATACACGTCTAACTGGGGCAATGGCTGTACCTGAGGTACATGCCAATATTTCGAGCATTAGTGTTAACAATAATCAAAAGAAGGATGTAAAGAAGATGAAGAATAAGAATAATGCAAAGAAGATGTCCAACAAAATGCAGAAGGAAAAAAGAAAGTTTTATGGCAAAGAAAAATTCAAGAATAATTCTCCAAGGGAGAAAACTACTCTTTGTCATAAATGTGGTTGTAAGGGTCATTGGGCAAAAGAGTGCGGCACGGCTAAGCATATCACGATGTGGTCCAACCTAATGAAGATGAACTCATGAATACGGATGATATGATTATGGAATTTTTTTTCCCAAGATCCATATGGAGACACTGTTTAGTCTCTTAATAACCCTGTTGATGTAGTCAGCATATATTAATCTACATAGATGTTGTATATTTTAGTTGAATATTTGTATATGGACATAGGTCTTATTTGTTGCTCATAAAGAGCATGTAATTGTGGCTCAAAATGAGCACAACAATATTGTATGTCATCAAACTTATAGTATATGTGTTTATATACTTGTTCTATATTGGAGTTAATTTTTACTCTTCTTTTTATAGAACTTGGTGATACAATCCAATGGAAGGAGGACTCTGTTTGGTTGACAGTTGCACCACTAACACAATATTAAGGGAGATGAAATATTTCCAAACTCTAACTAAGAGGAAAGAAAATATTATGACCATCGCTGGTAGTGATGCTCAAATTGTTGGTTTTAGTCGAGCCATCATCATACTCCCTATGGTACAAACATTATGATAGAGAATGCTTTGTTGTATCCTGAATGTACACGTACCCTATTGAGTTTTAAAGACATCCGCATCAATAGTTTCCACGCGGAAACTACTAAAGAGAGCAATATTGAGTATTTGCTCTTAACCAAAAGTAGTGGATGCGAAAAACAAGTGGTTGAAAAGCTTCCTTTATTTTCATCGGGATCGTACTACACATATATTAAACCCGAACCACATGTTGCGTTAAAGACAATTTTCTATAATCTTGATAGGTTCAAGATTTGGCATGACCAATTAGGTCATCCAGGTTTGGATATGATGCATAAAATAATAAAGAGCTCTGTCGGCCATAACATCAAAAGTACTGATTTCCCAAAACATGATGATTTCATATGCACTGCATGTGCTAAGGAAAAAATTGATTTTAAGGCCTTCGTTCCTTAAAATTAAAAATGAGTCGTTGAATTTTCTGGAAAGAATTCAAGGCGACATTTGCGGACCTATTCAGCCATGGTCTGGGTCGTTTAGGTATTTTATAGTGCTAATAGATGCATCTACAAGATGGTCCCATGTATGTTACTCTTTACAAGAAACCATGCCTTTGCTAGATTAATTGCCCAAATAATTCAATTGAGAGCCAATCGTTCTGATGATAGGATAAAGTCCATTAGATTCGACAATGTGGCTGAATTTTCATCAAAGACATTCAATGATTATTGTTTGGCCTTGGGCATTAATATAGAGCATTCTGTGCCATATGTTCATACACAAAATGGATTAGCAGAATCTTTAATAAAGAGGATAAAACTTATTGCTAGACCTCTATTGCAAAATTGTCAATTACCAACAACTTGTTAAGGACATGCGGTCTTGCATGCCGCAGCTTTAATCCAAGTTAGACCAACTGCATATCATACGGTTTCCCCGTTGCAGTTAGTACGTGGAGATGTGCCAAGCATTTCCCATCTGCGAAAATTTGGTTGTGGTATCTACACACCGATTTTACCACCGCAGCGTACATAGATGAGTCCTAAAAAAAATTGGGGGTCTACGTAGGGTATAAATCTCCGTCAATTATTAAATACCTTGAGCCATTAATAGGGGATCTGTTTACGGCTAGATACGCTGATTGTATTTTTGATGAGGACAATTTTCTGGCATTAGGGGGAGATATGTACCACAATGAATGCCGAGAAATAGATTGGAATTCGACGGGCATTCAGTCCTTAGATCCACGTACAAAAGAATCTGAACAAGAGGTTCAGAAAATTATAAATTTGCAGTATATTGGAAATAATCTGCCAGATGCATTTATTGATTATAAGGGTGTTAGGAAATCTCATATACCCGCTGCTAATGCACCGGAAAGAGTAGAGGTACCAAAGAAAACTACTCTTGCCCCTAATGCAAATAAGAGGGGAAGAATTACGGTTAATCAGGACTCAGTTTCGCGGAGACATCCGCAGAAACAACAAAGGACCGATAAAGGCAAATCAATAAATCAAATTGAGAAAGATATCAGAAATTCTCAATTGATTAGTAAACCCAACATTAACGTGCGCACAAATTTTAATGTTGGAACAACAAAACCCTTGGACTCAATCGTATTGGGAAATCATGATGAGTCACAAGGCAAAGAATTGTTGGATGAAGAAATTTCCACAAATTATATTGATTCGAGAGAATTGGATAATAGAAAGACTACTGTCGACATATATTTCGCCTCTAAAGTGGTTGAATCTATTCAACTGGATCCTGAACCAAAGTCCATGGCAGAGTGCATGAAGCGCTCAGATTGGGTTAAATGGAAAGAAACTATTGAGGCTGAATTAAACTCGTTAAAAAAAAGAGAGGTATTTGGTCCTGTTGAGACAACACCTCCTAAAATATTTCCTGTTGGAAATAAATGGGTTTTCATTCGAACGAGGAATGAAAATAATCAGGTGGTGAGATACAAAGTGAGACTTGTAGCACAAGGATTTACGCAGAGACCCGGCATCGATTATGGTGAAACATATTCACCGGTGATGAGTGGAATAATGTTCCAATATTTACTTTCATTGGTAGTAAATATGAATTTAACAATGCAGTTGATGGATGTGGTGACCGCATATTTATATGGGTCACTTGATTCGGATATTTATATGAAAGTCCCTGATGGGATACCGATTCCGAATCCTAAAACAAAATCGCAACATGTATAGTGTCAAATTGAAAAAGTCATTATATGGATTAAAATAGTCGGGTAGAATGTGATACAACCGACTAAGTAAGTTCCTTCTTAAGAAGGGTTACTTAAACAATGATGATTGTCCTTGTGTGTTCATCAAGAAATCCAAAGTGGGTTTTGCATAATTTCAGTTTATGTTGATGATTTGAATATCATTGGAACCACACAAGATGTCAAAGAAGCAAACAATTATTTTGTGACGGAGTTTCAATGAAAGATTTGGGTAAAACCAAATTTTGCTTAGGTTTGTAACTTGAGCATCTCCCTGTTGGGATATTTGTACACCAGTCTGCATATACTTAAAAGGTTTTGAAGAAATTCAATATGGATAAATCATATCCATCTAAAACTCCTATGGTTGTTAGATCCCTTGATAAGGATTAAAGACCCATTTAAACCAAAATGTGAAAATGAAGATATTTTGGGACCGGAAGTCCCATATCTTAGTGCTATTGGGGCATTAATGTATCTAGCAAACTGCAGTAGACCTGATATTTCATTTGCAGTTAATCTCTTGGTTAGATTTAATGCAGCACCAACAAAGAGACATTGGGCTGACATTAAGAATATCTTCAGATATTTAGAAGGAACACAAGATCTTGGTTTATTTTATAAGAAAAACCAAGATATGAGCATAGTGGGTTATACTGATGCTGGCTATTTGTCTGATCCCCACAATGCCAGATCACAGACTGGATTTGTATTTTTGTATGGTGGTCCAGCCTTTTCATGGAAGTCTAGTAAACAGACTTTAGTGGCCAATTCCACCAATCATTCTGAAATAATTGCATTATATGAAGCATCACATGAATGTGCTTGGCTTCGCACAATGATTAATCATATACAAAAATCATGTGGTATTAACACAATGGAATCCCCTACCATTATCTATGAGGATAATGCAGCTTGTATTGCTCAAATGCAATCAAGTTATATTAAGAGCAACATTACCAAGCATATTATGTTGTGATACTAATCACATGATATATATGGGCAAATTAATAGATTAATATAAAAGTAATTAGTCAAAAGGTGCCTCTTGGTGAACAGGTATCCCTTAATAAAAAGAAGATGCCTCTTGGTGAAGAGGCATCCCCTAGTGAAAAGGTGTCTCTTGGACACACCCTATCTTGTTCTATATAAAGGGGCTAGCCCCCCTTATTGTAATTTGATGGACATTGACAAGATCAATCAATAAAGAGATTATTTTGTGTCTTAATTCTCTCTTGCTATTTCCCTACCACATACATTCAATCAAGTTGTACTACAACACGTCATCAGCACTACTCCTGGTAGGTTCACTAATCTGTATATTAATTACAATGATTAGTGGTAAAAATGGTGAGATCTTTTCATTGTAGTACAAGGGGGCACATTCATCGCTTTGGGTAGCGATGAATGGAACCAGTTGGGTTCTCCCTTGCCATTGCATGTAGAAAGAGGGAGCACGCTTATCGCTTTGGACAGTGATGAATGGAACTGGTATGGTTCTTCTTCATCATTTATCCATAATTGTAGCATATAGTGGTACAATTAGGATTAATCCCTGCATTTATATTTGATGCCGACATATTCAGTTAATCATTAAGGCATGAATAACACCATCAACGAGAAACATGGTTCCTCGTCGCCCTCCACATTTGCAAAGATGGTGGAGGGGTCCTCTTCATTCGCATAGATGGAGGTGATGGTGGTAACCTTCTTGGTGAAGGGATATAGAGGATGTGGTTACGATAGTTACATCGTTATCATCCTCTACTTCGGTGTGGTGGTGCTCGTCTCCAAGGCGGCGTAGCCCCGGCCTCCCTTGCATAGGCTTATGGTGCATAAGCTCTCACTGTCTTAACAAATTTTAAATTTGTGTATAGATAGTGTTATATCACTGCATATTAGTCTTTAGACTATGGACATAACATAATATTATGTTATTCTCGTTCCAATTGCGGTTTCCCCTTAAAATATTTACGATCGCAATTTATATGCAGTTTGTGATACATTTGGCTCTTAATTTTTGTGCCTTTAATTTTCTAGCATTTATTTTTTGTGTTAGATGACGATTGCCTTAAGTGCTAAATTAGCACAAGGCATGGGTCCTATGGCATAAGCTACGACTGTAGCGTCGCCTACACCTTAGGGTGTGGAGTCTATATCCATGGTGAGAGTATCTCACCCATTGCTATAAGGTCTACGTCATTTTTATTAATTTCTTGTTACCATGCTGCATATGGTAGATGACGATTACCTTATGTGCTATTTTAGCACAAGGCATGGGTCCTATGGCATATTTTTATATCCATAGTGAAAGTATCTCGCCCATAGCTAAAAGGAATACGTCAATTCATCATTTTCTGCATTATTGCATTATTTAAGTTATTTTGGCCTAACTTAAATTGCAAAAAAAACAAGGAAAATGCAGAAAATTATGAGAATATGCTAGAAAATTATGGGAACCATCTTTATGGTTGTTTTCCGGCTATATATATTCGGGAATATCTTGTGGATTTTTGCAATAGGGAAGTTGCTCTGAAAATCCAAAAAGTATAAAGAAACCCTGAAAAATGCTAGAAAATTTTGGGAAATTATTAATATTATCCATGTAGTGGATAATTTTGAATTTCACCATTTTGCACTCAGTTCATGTAACCAGAATATACGTACGGGTGGTATACATGTATTATGTTACATGATAAATGTGAGATTTATGGCATAGATCTTTAAGATATATTTGGATAATCGCACTAATATTTTATTGGTCTTATCTCTTTGTCATACAATTGTCAAATATTTGGTTTGCGATTGGTGACTACCTTCTTGGTGCGGAGTCCATTAACCATGACAGTGATGAGATATCACCCGTAGCCATGATATGTGAAGGTCTACGCCCATCGTTGTGACCCACCTCTTTTATCATGATGGTGACATTGATGTCACTTACCTATTTGTTGGTGGATATCATGATTGTTAAAAAGGGTTACTTGCCATAGTGGACATTAAAGGCAATTGTTCAGGTTTGGGGCAAATCCTAAAAAAAAAAGACAAATATGACAGATATTTGACAAAGAAAGATTCTTTGGCTATACAAATTGTCTTGAATGATAATAAAAGCCACTTGTGTTGTCATGCACAACAAACCAATATTCGAATTGCACATTTGGAATGGATAAGTCCATATGTGAATATATTCACTATGCATAATAGTCTTTTGACTAAAAGACTATATAACTAGATGTTACTGGTGCTTATCTTAATTGACAAGAATGTGCATTGAAATGTGATTATTGTCACATGATATATGGATGGAGAATTATGGTATAATTCTCATTGGATAATCTTGAGTTGCATTATTGGCATAAGTATAACTCATGAAGAGTTTGGTGATATGTTAAATAAATAGCATCAATTTATTTTAGATAGAATCTAATGCATTTGATGTGAATTTTTCTGGATCCCATAAGACCATAACATGGTCTAGATTGTTCTATTCAAAACCTCTTGAAGAAGAGTTCATTATTTGAGGAGATGAATAGAATATTATGCTTATGGCATATTTTATATGAGTAAGATGGTTTATTTTGCATGGAATAAAGTAAGTTGTATGCCAAAATTTAGATTATTGACTTTACATTGCCTTTAAGAAGAATTAAGTGCCAAAGATACATTTTAAGCCTTAAAGTGCACCAATGTCTTGGAGACAAGTAGAAATATATTTCCATGGTGGCACAAATATAGCCTAATTATGTATTGATCATGTTGGATCAATTGGCTATAATATATTATATGAATAAAGTCTATATGATTCTCCAACATATATATATATATATTGTTTTGATGCCATAAATTCATACTGAAGCAGGAGTATGATTATAATTTCGAGTTGATTGCAAGCATATGCCGGGTGCACATGCTATTACTCGAAAAATTATGGTTGTCATGAAATGGGAAGAATATTATATGATTATGAAAAGGGCTTATAATAATAATAGAAATTTTGAACAATTTCTATTTAAAGGCATAGTGAAAATGCTCATGATGATTGGAATCTTGGAGATTTCCTATTAAATGGGCATATTACATCAATAGGTCATTTTGGGAAATAATTGAAGATTTTGTATCCGGATGATACAAATAAATGTCATTTATTCTATTGCCAATATCCACGCAGTAGATGATTGTTATTTTTGGCAATATGTTAAGTCACTGTCGTGTGGCATGAATGCACACAGAGTTCCGTGCGTGCATTATGACTTGAAAGTCATAGTCATTTGTGTTGGAACAAATGATTTCCAAATTCTTGATCATGGCCTATATATGAAGATAAGATCTTAGATGATCATGGCACATTGATATTATATAAGTACATGCTAATAGTATGCATAGTTGTGCTATTGTGAATTTGTGGCATACAAGTTGTTATCAAATTGTTGAAGTTATTCTAAAAGAATAATATTTGAATGCAGATTTGGTTTGGTCAAGTGAAATATATTAGCATTAGTTCTATGCTCGTGTGGAGCATTTGAAAATATTATATTATGCTGATAGCTAGTAAGATACTAGTCATGACCATGTTGCATTAATTGATGACCCAATTTTTTGTATGAGTGTTTGGGTCATATAATGGGCAGAATTATAAGAAGCTAGATTTTTAATTATTTTGTTGACTATAAGATCCCTTGTGCGGGCATCTTGTCACATATTTTAATCCCGTAAGTCCAAGGGATGGTCCACTAAATGTGGGATAATGCAGTTCTTCTGTCGCGCCCCTTCTCGGCTTACCTAGCGAGAACGGTCGGACCTGCACTAGGCCCTGGATCAGTAGGCTAGTGCAAGAGTTACACAGCTGGAATCATTTCATACATCGGTGTCCAAATATTACATAACAGCGATCATCCGATCGCATTAGTAGCAAACGGCATTTAAGCCTTAGTTACAGACCAAAGTTCATCAGAGTAGCGGAAATCTCCCAAAAGGCAACTTGCAAGTTCAAAAGAATAACAAAATCACACCAAAGAAATTGTGTAACCACACACGATCGGTGGAACGCACTAAACCCTATCTTAAGCAACTACTCCTGGTCCTGGTACTGAGGATCTCCTTCCTCATGACAATCGTAGGCATCTTCCTCGACGGGCTCCTCCATGTCTAAAGATAGATATTTATGCGAGGTCAGTGTCATCCAAACACTGGCGAGCTAACACCCAACCCAATGCATTTAGTGATAGAGGTTTCAAAGGAAAGGCTGGGTTTATTTATTTGCATGAAAGCCGCTTTGGAAATGAAAGCCTATAACTTAGCGGTTTAACCAAATTCCTGTCAAATTGATTATTTATCATATTTCCTTTTCAATGCACAACCAATCCCATGGCGCTTCCAAGCACTCGCCAAACGTTCTCTTCCCACTCCCGCCATCATCTTCCGAGTGTGGCGACTTCGTTAATGGATCACATTCCCCACAAAGTACCGGTCTCGTCCTAGCTGGCCGCCACCCACGCTAGACTCACGGCTCTCTGAAGAATGGACCTAGATCATCCTCGGATGACGACATGAAACTATCTTCACCTCAAGCATGGCGGCAGCAGAATACGCCCGCAGTCGTAACTACCCTGAATCCCCACTACTTGCACTACCGCGATGGCGGGCGTTGTGGTGTTAGGAACTATCTCCCGCAGCGATAGTCGATGGCGTCACATGCAGGCATCCTCGATGCACCCGTGCAGGGGAATCCTTGATTCAGCCCACCCGATCCACTAAGGGCCTCACCCTTATGCACTTCCTTCTTGGCTAACTTCGCACCCTCCGTGTGAATCACACGATGTGGCGGAACCCCTCCTTTTGGGGCAGCGCCGCGACATTACGCGGATCTCGCCGCTCCTCTTCCATGCACTACGTATGTGGGCGATTAGCTTCCTCAAATCACGTAGCCCAGCTACTTCATCTCTTACCCAATGCGAGACCCAGTCTGCATTGCAGCACATCACAACCATACACACACTGGCATGCCAGGCCCAATTTCCAATTAACCATATTCAATGTGTGATTATGTCCGTGAATGTCGGTTCACCGTTCCGAGGCAATTTTAAGCCTAAAATTAATAGTTGGACCTGAGCAATGTCTAAGCAAGATTATAACCAAGACTTAGGAGTCTAAATCAGTTTATTTAAATTAACCAGGCTACCAAGGGTGATCATCAAAGCAATCAATAGTAAACCAAATGACAGATGATTAATTCAAGACAACATCATCATGGTAAATTGATAGCAGGTAAGTAAATGGCATGATATATCATGATTGAACAAATAGGCATAAGTACTTAAAAGGGCATGCGGTTTATCAGTAAAACAAATACTTTAGAAATCTGGGATTCAATATGATATTATTGGATGTTAACTTCGTACTAGGAAAGCGATACTCTCCTAGTAAAAGCAACACTATTAAGGATAGGTATTAACTCGCACTAGGGAAAATCGAGATTCTCCTAGTAAAAGCAAACTCCTTTGAGGGTAGATATTAACTCGCCTTGGGAATTGAAGTCCGGTCTTGTGCGGAGTCCTCGAGCAGTGTTTCCGGATCCTCTACGCCTAAACGGAGAATCAACAATTCATCATAAACACGATGCGGCGAAGAAAAGAATGATGCATGAAATGCAATCGAGGTCGCTTCGATTCGCTCATTTACGATTCCTATGTTTAACTATCTACATGAATCCATATATATATATATATATATATCGAGAAAGTTCCATGATCCTTCTAAATAATGAATCATAGCGGAATGGCCGAAGTGCTTGTGAGATGATGCACATGATACATGTATATATATGTGTAATGAAATTTCTACCCTAATTAACCCAATAGGACAAAATATGGTTTTATCGTCTTTTAAAGTACTTTAAATAGTTAGAATATGTTAACATGATACATGTAGCTAGTTATTCATGTTTCCTAATTATACCAATATTGAGTTAACATGTAATTAGGAAACATATTATAGGTTATACTATATTCACCTAGGTCCAAAAAGTCATTTATCGGCATCCATGATTTTCTTATGTTTAACTTAATTGTTAATCTATTTTTAATACACAACATTCTATTTTTCTTATTTTTATATGAATTAATACCTAAAATAAGCTTAATGGATTTAATCTAGGAACCGTGTTCGTTTCTTGTGTGAGGTACTATTTTTATTAAATCCAACACAAGCTCTAGTATTTACCCTAATTTTTCCGAATTTTTAATGATATCTACCTATTTTAAATAAATCGTTTCTATTTATGTCTTTGTTTTATTTATAAAATCTGGGAAAAAGGGTGAACAATCTTGGTAAGCCCGCTAACTCATGGCCGAGCCAACCACGTCGAAGACGTGCCGAGAAGGCGAACTCATGAGTGAAGGCGCTGGGGGTCATAGGCGCCTCCATTACCTCGACATGTGGGACCGAGGGCCCACATGTCGGCCGACGTGAAGAAGCCGCGGAGTTTTAAATCCATGAAGGCCGACAAATGGGGCCCACTGTCAGCGACCACACACGGTGAAGCCGCACGGATCTTGGCGCAGATCGGACGGCTCGCCGCCATCGTCTTCCTTCGCCGGCCAAGACGGCCGAGGCTAGCCGACGGCCAGCCGAGCTAGGTGCACCGTTTGGGGCGTTCTTGGGTTCGGTGGAATCGGTGAGCTAACGCGCATCTAGGGGTGCCCTTGTCGAGGCTGTAAACGGCCGGACGCGGCGAGCCATGCCCGGCGGCGGAACCGCTACCGGCGGACATGAGTAAATGACCTAGGGTCGAGCTTATGGAAAAATAGCGCGCATGAGCTATGCGGGGTTAGTGGGTGCTTACGAGCAAGGGCTTGCCGCGAAGCTCACCAGAGATGATGATCGGCGCGTCCCGAGCAGGTCCGAGCAAGGAAGGCGGCGCTCAAGATCTTTGGGAAGACCGTGAAGCCCGGGGCCAAAAGAGGAGCACGGTGTGAGGGAAGACAGCGAAGCTCACCGAGCAAGGGCTTGCCGCCAAGCTCACCAGAGATGATGATCGGCGCGCCCCGCAGGTCCGAAAAGGAAGAACCGGCGGTCGGCGGTGGCGATAAGCGTTCGACGAGCTCGGGATGACTCGAGACCAATTCCTTGGGGCAGAGCTTCACGAGGTCATGGCGAAACAAGCGCGAGACAATGTGGAGACTAGGAGGTCTGGTTTGGGTGGCGGCGTGAGAGTGAAAAGAGGGAGAAAACGGCCGATGTGGCGCGGTGGCATATAAGCTCGGTCCGAGCTCGGCTCTTGACCACGGTCGCGCGAAGATGTGAGACGGTCACAGAGGAGCTCTAGTGCTCATTGGCTAGCTGGGCGGTGGCTTGTTTCGGCGGCGAATGTCCGGCCGGGCAATGAGATGGCTTGCTCGGCGGCATTGCCACCGGAGACGCGGCGGTGCGGGGGCATCGATGGCGCGACCAAGTCGGCCATTGGGCAAGGTGGGCGGTGCTGAACTCCACGCTGAAGCCGGCCGACAAGACGGCAAGTCGTCCATGGCAGCAAGCGCAAGCAAAGCGGCGATGGCAGCGTCGCGTCATGGTCGGAGGTGGGGTCCACAGGTCCAGCGACACACACAAGCCGCCAATTGAAGATCTTCCCGAGATTCGGGGGGGAGTGATGGTTGAGCCGGGGTGGAAGGTGGCGGCGGCGCCAAAGCGTTGACCAAATGCCCAGAAAGCGAAAGGAATAGGAAGGCGCCATGTGGGCCCTACCAGGTCAAATTGGTCAACATCTGAGTCAAACTCTCTATTAGGGTTTAAACTAATCTATGGATTTTTCCCGGGATTTTTAGAGCAATTTAACATATTTAGGCTTATATGATTATGTGTATACATATATATATATATATATGTGTGTGTATGGATGTTTTATGAATATGAAAATATATTCCCAATTTAAGGTCCATTAGAATCTTATATTTCAACAATTTCTTAAATAGTGCTATAAATTATAAATTCTTATGCAAGATTTGTTAATTAGCTATTTGGTGATTTTAAAATTTAATTAGAACCAATCAAATTTCTAATGGCCTTTGAAATCTAGAAATTTGTGTTTGTCACATAGAAATTTTACAGGAAACGTCATAGCTTATGCAATGGTACAGAAGTGTTTTCAAAATATTATCATAACTTTGGGCTGTTACAAATCCCTCCCCCCTAAAAACAAATCTCGACCTCGAGATTGATATTTCTATGAAGCGAATAGGTAGGGGAATTCTTGACGCATTTTCTCTTCTGGTTCCCATGAAAGCTGTCCTCCGGATTGATTGCTCCATTGCACCTTGCAAAGTCGAATGGTCTTATTCTTGAGCTTCTTTTCTGAGTCTCTAATATTTGAATAGGCTTGACTTGATATCCCAAGTTGGGTTGTAGGGTGTCTGCAGCAAACTGAACTACTTCTCCTTCGTGTTTTCTCAAACACTTTCGGAGTTGGGACACGTGAAACACGTTGTGAACTTCTCCCAACTCCTTGGGAAGGTCAAGTTAAATGGCGACCATACCCTTACGAGACAAGATGGATAAGGTCCCACAAACCTTGGGGCCAATTTTCCCTTGACTTGAAATCTTCGTGTTCCTTTGAAGGGTGAGATCTTGAGATACACATAGTCTCCAACTTCGAAGATAGGTCCCTCCGACGATGGTCAAGATAACTCTTTTGTCGGGATTGGGCAGCAAGCAATTGCTTCCTAATCGTTTTGACCTTTGCTTCGCTTCTTGCAGGTGTTCCTTCCAAATACCGCCTTCTCCGCACTTCGGACCAATAAAGAGGGTCCTACATTTTCTTCCGTATAGAGCTTCAAAAGGTGACATTTGCGGTCGCTTTGATAATCTGTTGTTATAAGCAAATTCATATAAGGTAACCATTTTTCCCATTCTCGCTGGGAATTCCAAAGCACAAGCTCAAGCATGTCTTCTAGAGTTCGAATAGTCCTTTCCGTTTGTCCGCCGGTTTGAGGGTGGTAGGTGTGCTAAATGACAATTTGGTGCCCGAGGCACTATGGAGTTCTTCCCAAAACTTTGAGGTAAACCGTGATCCACGATCGATATAATTCTCTTGGGAACTCCATGAAGGCTTACTATCCCATGATGAATAGTTACGCTAGTTTGCTACCCTTGTGAGTGGTTTTGACTGGGATAAAATGAGCTACCTTGGTCAACCGGTCTACTATTACCCATATAGAGTCATGTCCACTTCGAGACCGGGGAAGTCCTATAATAAAGTCCATGGTCACTTCATCCCACTTCCATTCTGGGATTTTGATTGGTTGCAATAACCTGCTTGGGCGTTGGTGTTCTCGCCTTCACCGAACAAACAGGTATTACATTTGGCCACATATTACGCTACATCTCGTTTCATTCGGGCCACCGAAGATTGCCTTGAGATCTTGGTACATTTTGTACATCACGGTGCATGGAAAACGGTGACTCGTGTGCTTCTTTTAAGATTTCTTCCTTTAATTCCGGGTCGTGAGGCACAAAGATCCTCTTCTCCATCCAAAGAATTCCTTGTTCGTCCTTAACAATTTTTGTTCCGAAACCCCTATTCATCAGTCCTTCGAGCCTAAGGGTACTGGGATGATCTTGTTGCTTATCTTTGATACGATCGATCAGATCTGGCTGAACCGTGATGTTGGCTAATTCTCCAGATTTTACGAGATTTAGGCATAACTTATTCAATTCTTCCAGTAGCTGTTCTGAGGAGGTATCTTCCTGAGTATTCATGTCTTCTCCTGGGATCACCATCAGGAAGTTGCACTGGTTCTTTCTGCTTAGAGCATCTGCCACCACGTTGGCCTTGCCAGGGTGGTATAATATATTTAGGCTGTAATCTTTAATCAACTCTAACCACCTTCTTTGCCTCATATTGAGGTTGGCTTGGGTGAAACGTATTTTAGGCTTTTGTGATCCGTGTAGATGTCACATTGTTTTCCCATCGAAAATGTCTCCATAGCTTGAGTGCATGAACTACGGCAGCAAGTTCTAGGTCATGGGTTGGGTAATTGTCCTCGTGCTTAGCAAGAATCGCCGTGATGCGTCGCCACAACCTTGCCATCTTGCATCAATACACATCCTAATCCTTGTCGGGAAGCGTCACAGTATACTTCAAACTTCTTGGCGATATTAGGTGTGGCCAAAACAGGAGTGGTGGTCAGAAGGGTTTTGAGCTTCTGGAAACTGAGTTCACAATCTTCGGTCCATTCAAACTTCCTTTCCTTTTTCAATAGCTGAGTTAGTGGTCGGAAATTTTTGAGAATCCTTCGATGAAACGCCGATAATATCTGCGCTGACCTAGAAAATGCAATTTCCTTTACTGATGGCGGTGTTTTCCAATTCATGACCGTGTCTATCTTAGATGGGTCCACTTTAATTCCTTGGCAGATATAATATGTCCCAAGAAACTGACATCACTAATCCAAAATTCACATTTGCTATATTTTGCATATAGCTTATGCTCTCTGAGTTTATCCAACACCGCTCTCAGGTGCTTCTCATGCTCTTCGTCCGATTTGGAGTACACAAGGATGTCGTCAATGAAGACGACAACAAACTTGTCAAGGTATTCCATTAGGATTAAATTCATGAGGTTCATGAAATAGGCCGGTGCATTGGTTAACCCAAAAGACATGACCAAATATTCAAACAGGCCATACCGAGTGGTGAAGGCTGTTTTGGGTATATCATCCTTCCGCACCTTTACTTGATGGTATCCAGATCGAAGGTCGATCTTGGAAAAACGTGTAGCTCCTTGGAGTTGGTCAAACAGGTCATCGATCCTGGGCAGAGGATACTTATTTTTAATAGTGGCGGCGTTCAACGCCTATAGTCCACCACTAATCTTCGTCCACCATCCTTCTTATCCACAAACATGGCGGGGATCCCCAGCGAATGAGCTTGGCGGATCAAACCCTTGCTTAATAAGTCGTCCAGTTGTTTCTTGAGTTCTTCTAATTCTTCCGAGTTCATCTTGAAATATGTTTTGTAGATTGGGGCTGTACAAGGTGTTAACTCTATAACAAACTCTACCTCTCGGTCAAAGCGGTAGTCGGTAAGTCATCCTGAATCGTCCAAATATTCTTGGACTACCTTTACCTTACTCGGGTTGTCTTCCTTGAGGTACCAGATGGCTCTACCCCATCTGTAGGGTTCATCTACCTTCCATACTCTTTCAAACACACCATCCTTTACAAGCGACTTCTCGCTTGGCGCAATCTAATACTCCCTTATAGAGTCTTAGCCAATCCATGCCGATTATGACATCAACTCCTAATCCAGACATGACCATTAGGTCGAAATAGAATCCTACTCTTTCCTTCCTTATTTCTACCCATTTGCAGGACCTATAGGCCTTAAGTATCCCACCGGGAGATCTAATGGTGAAGGGCTTATTAAGAGGAAAGGTTTGTAGTCTGGTGCTTATCTCGTATTCTTGTGAAATAAAGGAATGTGATGCACGTAATCAAATAAAACTTGTCTTGGGAGTCGTGAAGTCCAAACGTACCCACAAGTACTCCTTCATCTTCTTGTCTTTATACTGCGATGATATTATTGAGTCTCCCACGTCCCATACCTTGAGCTTGATTCTGCAGTGGGCGACCTCTGCCACGACCCTGCACAACATTCCCTTGAGGTTTTGCGCGATTCTGACTAGGGCAGTTGGCAGCATAGTGTCCAGGCTGGTGGCATAGGTAGCAGTTGCCTGTCATCCTATTTTGGGTGCCTGGTGCATTGCGAGGAAGCGATTGGTGCTTGAGTACGAAAACCAGAGATTCGACCGCGCCCCCCTCATAGCATATCCTCGGTTGAACATGGAAGATTCTTGTCCGCTCTCTGAGGAGGTTGAGGTTTGAATTGTCCCAGTCGGCTTGACCCGGCGACCGTCGTTCACCATCTTAACTTCGCGAAGATCCTCGCCCTTCAAGTCCCTTTCCAACACCAAGGCCTTGTTGACTAAGCGGTGGAAGTTTTGATACTCCAAAATCCTAAAGGCGGGATTTGTACCAAAATCCATCCTTCTAGGAACCAATCTATCTTTTAGGCTTCATTGTGGATGTCTTGGGGGCATATCTTGCAAGCTCATTGAACTTAGTAAGATATTCAGAAATTGTCATCGCCCCTTGAGAGAGTCTGCGGAACTCATACTTCTTCATCTGGTGATTCCTATGGGTATGTGAAAATTTAAAGCGATGACAAATTCTTCCCATGGAATGAATCCTTGGTGGGGGAACATAAAGGCGCACTTCACATTATCGGCTTGTTGAGCTTCGTCGGCATCTCCATCTTGAGCGAGTTCATTTTCTTCCATTTCTTCTTCATCCACACTGGCGGGTGGCGACATAATTATCCCACCACACACTGCGGTTCCTACTAGCGGTGGGAGGCTAGCGTACTTTCTCCATTTACGGACATCGATCAACTCTAGGTTCTTGGTCACAGTCGTAACCGGTCTTACGCTTCCATGGGATCGGTAGCTTCTTGCGAAGGTAGGGGATTGGTTCGCATAAAAGCAACATGTTTGGATCCTCATTTCGATTCTGTCACTTTCTTTGGTTGAGCAATATTTGACCCAACATCCGTGCTTGATAAGCTAAGACCGGGCCATGGTTGGGTCTCTGCTTGGAGGAGGAGGTAGATTACCTCGGCCTCGGCCATGACCCGACCTCTAGGCTGCGGCACCACGGGCTTGGCCAGCTCCTTGGCCACGAGCGGCACATGACCTAGATCGCCCCTTGGCCACGGGCGGCTCCACGACCACGTACCATCTGCATGACGGGATCCTTAACATTATAGCTAAATATGCATGCATGAGGCCAATATCAAAGAAATCGAATAAATGCACGACCACAAACGCTTGTCATTTAAGATACCCAAAAGCGGCAATAGTCAAATCAGTTTTACATCATACCACAAAAGTACAATTATCGACACGGATACAAGTCGCCAATCATCTACTATGGCGAAACAAAAGACACATTTCCGATCTAAGTCGATCTGTCAAGCTAACTAGCTACTCAAGGGCGGGACGACGAGTGTAAACTATCACCGGTCTCCCAACCGGGTAGCGGTGGAAGTAACCGAGAAGTCCTCTAGCGATCGTTGAGAAGGCACAAAGAACAACAAAGATGGGTGGCTCAACCTGGGGAACAAGTAGGTCCACGGAGGTCTCAGAGTCGAAGAGTACTCTGCAAATGACAAAGAGGTCGTGGGAAGTGTCGTGACGAGGAATCCCCACCAAGGCACTAGGAGGAAGACCCGTTTCCGCATGGTAGTCTGGCGGTTAGGGTACTCAGTGGAGGAAACCGAGGACCCGGAGGGAAAGGAAGGGTCCCTCGCTGTTGCCGCGCTAAGCGGGCAAGTCTTGAGTCCTTTGGCGTCTACTCATCGTCGATCGCGACGTAGTGGTGAAGACGCCGTCAGACCACCCGCAGCGGTTGTCTGCTGTCTGAAGAGAGTAGCGGAGAAGCCGATCTCCTCAAGAGCGCTGTCACGGTGCATCTCTCCGCGCTGGAGAAAGCGCGCAACCCTTCCAAGTGGTCCCTCGGTGAAGGCGGGGCCGATAAAACTGGGAGAAGTGCGAAGTCTTTGAAAGGAAGGTCGGGCGAAAGAAGTGCCCTCAAGTCGTCGTGGTACCTCTCCTGTAGCCCCAGACGCTAATCTTGCCGCATCATCGATAGCGAGTGCAAGTGGTCCCGGCCGTCTCAGCCTGTGGCCGTGGGCCCTTGTGTCGAGTGGTGGTAGTAGACTCGAACCTCTACAATGTACCCTAAGCGGGCGAGGTGCGAACGAGCCTCGAGTAGCAAGGGCGGTCGTTAAAGCACGAGAAGTCCGACAAGCTGGCGGAGGACAAGAACCATCTGGTTTGGCGTGCAAAGGGTCGTCAGAATCAAGTAGGTAGCACGCTCGAGAGAAAAGTTTGGGAAACCCGCTCATCCATCTACAAAAAGCGAAAGAAGAATTCCTTTAAGTAAGAAATAGTATAGTTGTGAAAGTTAAAAGACAAGATATACAAGAGCAGTTTTGGAAAAATATTTTATATAAACTATACGCAATCCTTGGCTAGCGGCGGGGTTTAGGGTTCCTCTGATCGTATGCTCGATACCGGCTCTTGTCGCGCCTTCTCGCTTACCTAGCGAGCACGGTCGGACTGCACTAGGCCTGGATCGAGAGGGCTAGTGCAAGAGTTACACACCGGAATCATTTCATACATCGGTGTCCAAATATTACATAACAAATATCATCCGATCGCATTAGTAGCAAACGGCATTTAAGCCTTAATTACGCACCAAAGTTCATCGAGTAGCGGAAATCTCCCAAAAGGCAACTTGCAAGTTCAAAAGAATAACAAAATCACACCAGGCGGTGTGTAACCACACACGATCGTGGAACGACTAAACCCTATCTTAAGCAACTACTCCACGGTCACAGCATCGAGGATCTCCTTCCTCATGACAATCGTAGGCATCTTCCTCGGCGGGCTCCTCCATGTCTAAAGATAGATATTTATCGAGGTCGGTGTCATCCAAACACCGGCGAGCTAACACCCAACCCAATGCATTTAGTGATAGAGGTTTCAAAGGAAAGGCCGGGTTTATTTATTTGCATGAAAGCCGCTTTTGGAAATGAAAGCCTATAACTTAGCAGCTTAACCAAATTCCTGTCAAATTGATTATTTATCATATTTCCTTTTCAATGCACAACCAATCCCATGGCGCTTTCAAGCACTCGCCAAACGTTCTCTTCCCACTCCCGCCATCATCTTCCGAGTGTGGCGACTCGTTAGGATCACATTCCCACAAAGTACCCGGTCTCGTCCTAGGTTGGCAGCCGACCCACGCTAGACTCACGGCTCTCTGTAGAATGGACCTAGATCATCCTCGGATGACGACATGAAACCGTCTTCACCTCAAGCATGGCGGCAGACAGAATGCGCCCGCAGTCGTAACTACCCTGAATCCCCACTACTTGCACTACCGCGCGATGGCCGGCGGCGTTGTGGTGTTAGGAACTATCTCCGCAGCGAGATAGTCGATGGCGTCTGCTGTGCATCCTCGATGCACCCGTGCAGAGAATCCTTGATTCAGCCCACCATCCACTAAGGGCCTCACCCTTATGCACTTCCTTCTTGCTAACTTCGCACCCTCCGTGTGAATCACACGATGTGGCGGAACCCTCCTTTTGGGGCAGCGCCGCGGCATTACGCGATCTCGCCGCTCTCTTCCATGCACTACGTATGTGGGCGATTAGCTTCCTCAAATCACGTAGCCCACTACTTCATCTCTTACCCAATGCGGACCCGATGCGCATTGCGGACATCACAACCATACACACACCGGCATGCCAGCCCAATTTCAATTAACCATATTCAATGTGTGATTATGTCCGGTGAATGTCGGTTCACTGTTCCGAGGCAATTTTAAGCCTAAAATTAATAGTTGGACTGAGCAATGTCTAAGCAAGATTATAACCAAGACTTAGGAGTCTAAATCAGGTTTATTTAAATTAACCAAAGCTACCAAGGGTGATCATCAAAGCAATCAATAGTAAACCAAATGACGATGATTAATTCAAGACAACATCATCATGGTAAATTGATAGCGAGTAAGTAAATGGCATGATATATCATGATTGAACAAATAGGCATAAGTACTTAAAAGGGCATGCGGTTTAATATGTAAAACAAATACTTTAGAAATCAGGGATTCAATATGATATTATTGGATGTTAACTTCGTACTAGGGAAAGCGATACTCTCCTAGTAAAAGCAACACTATTAAGGATAGGTATTAACTTCGCACTAGGGAAAATCGAGATTCTCCCTAGTAAAAGCAAACTCCTTTGAGGGTAGATATTAACTCGCCTTGGGAATTGAAGTCCGGGTCTTGTGCGGAGTCCTCGAACAGTGTTTCCGGATCCTCTACGTCTAAACGGAGAATCAACAATTCATCATAAACACGATCGGCGAAGAAAAGAATGATGCATGAAATGCAATCGAGGTCGCTTGTATTCGCTCATTTACGATTCCTATGTTTAACTATCTACATGAATCCATATATATATATATATATATATCGAGAAAGTTCCATGATCCTTCTAAATAATGAATCATAGCGGAATGGCCGCGAAGTGCTTGTGAGATGATGCACATGATACATGTATATATATGTGTAATGAAATTTCTACCCTAATTAACCCAATAGGACAAAATATGGTTTTATCGTCTTTTAAAGTACTTTAAATAGTTAGAATATGTTAACATGATACATGTAGCTAGTTATTCATGTTTCCTAATTATACCAATATTGAGTTAACATGTAATTAGGAAACATATTATAGGTTATACTATATTCACCTAGGTCCAAAAAGTCATTTATCGGCATCCATGATTTTCTTATGTTTAACTTAATTGTTAATCTATTTTTAATACACAACATTCTATTTTTTCTTATTTTTATATGAATTAATACCTAAAATAAGCTTAATGGATTTAATCTAGGAACCGTGTTCTATTCTTGTGTGAGGTACTATTTTTATTAAATCCAACACAAGCTCTAGTATTTACCCTAATTTTTCCAGAATTTTAATGATATCTACCTATTTTAAATAAATCGTTTCTATTCTTGTCTTTGTTTTATTTATAAAATCTGGGAAAAATTGAACAATCTTGGGTCGCCCGCTAACTTCATGGCCGAGCCAACCACGTCGAAGACGCCGGAAGGCGTAACTTCGCGAGTGAAAGCGCTGGGGGTCATAGGCGCCTCCACACCTCGACATGTGGGACCGAGGCCCACATGTCGGCAACGTCAGAAGCCGCGGAGTTTTAAATCCCTGAGCCGACAAATAGGGGCCCACTGTCGGCGACCACACACGGTGAAGCCGCACGGATCTTGGCGCAGATCGGACGGCTCGCCGCCATCGTCTTCCTTCCGGCCAAGACGGCCGAGGCTAGCCGACGACTAGCGAGAACTAGGTGCACCGTTTGGGGCGTTCTTGGGTTGGTGGAATCGGTGAGCTAACGCAAGATCTAGGGGTGCCCTTGTCGAGGCTTAAACGGCCGGACGCGCGAGCCATGCCCGCGGCGGAACCGCTACCGGCGGACATGAGTAAATGACCTAGGGTCGAGCTTATGGAAAAATAAGCGCATGAGCTATCACGGGGTTAGTGGGTGCTACCGAGCAAGGGCTTGCCGCCAAGCTCACCAGAGATGATGATCGGCGCGTCCCCGGCAGGTCCGAGCAAGGAAGGCGGCGCTCAAGATCTTTGGGAAGACCGTGAAGCCTGGGCCAAAAGAGGGAGCACGGTGTGAGGGAAGGCAGTGGCTCACCGAGCAAGGGCTTGCCGCCAAGCTCACCAGAGATGATGATCGGGCGTCCCCCGCAGGTCCGGAAAGCAAGGAAGAACCGGCGGTCGGCGGTGGCGATAAGCGTTCAACGAGCTCGGGATGACTCGCACCAATTCCTTGGGCAGGAGCTTCACGAGGTCATGGCGAAACAAACGCGAGACAATGTGGAGACTAGGAGGTCTGGTTTGGGCTGGCGACGTGAGAGTGAAAAGAGGGAGAAAACGGCCGATGTGGCGCGGTGGCATATAAGCTCGGTCCGAGCTCGGCTCTTGACCGCGATCGCGAAGATGTGAGACGGTCACAGAGGAGCTCTAGTGCTCATTGGCTAGTCAAGGGCGGTGGCTTGTTGTGGCGAATGTCTGGGCGGGCGGAGATGGCTTGCTCGGGCGGCATTGCCCGGCCGAGACGCAGCGGTGCGGGGGCATCGATGGCGCGACCAAGTCGACCATTGGGCAAGGTGGGCGGTGCTCGAACTCCACGCTGGCGAGCCGCCGACAAGACGGCAAGTCGTCGTCCATGGCAGCCGCGGCGGCGAAGGGGTGGCGCTGTCGCGTCATGGTCGGAGGTGGGGTCCACAGGTCCAGCGACACACAAAGCCGCCAATTGAAGATCTTCCCGAGATTCGGGCGGGAGTGATGGTTGAGCCGGGGTGGAAGGTCGGCGGCGGCCGCCAGCGTTTGACCAAATGCCCATGAGGGCGTAAAGGAATAGGAAGCGCCATGTGGGCCCTACCAGGTCAAATTGGTCAACATCTGAGTCAAACTCTCTATTAGGGTTTAAACTAATCTATGGATTTTTCCCAGGATTTTTAGAGCAATTTAACATATTTAGGCTTATATGATTATGTGTATACATATATATATATATATATGTGTGTATGGATGTTTTATGAATATGAAAATATATTCCCAATTTAAGGTCCATTAGAATCTTATATTTCAACAATTTCTTAAATAGTGCTATAAATTATAAATTCTTATGCAAGATTTGTTAATTAGCTATTTGGTGATTTTAAAATTTAATTAGAACCAATCAAATTTCTAATGGCCTTTGAAATCTAGAAATTTGTGTTTGTCACATAGAAATTTTACAGGAAACGTCATAGCTTATGCAATGGTACAGAAGTGTTTTCAAAATATTATCATAACTTTGGGCTGTTACATCTTCCATGCCAATATACTGCATTGTGAAAGTCTGAGCTCACTGCATATAAATTAACCCCCTGGTTTATTAGAAGTGCGTATATATTTCTCACATAATATCACCACTGCAACATACATCATAGGCTTGTTAAGGATTTTTGGATAAAATTCCATTAAATCCATGCCTATTAAAGGGGATGTTGAAATATAAAGGAAAGGATTTAAAGTATGTTGTTAAAGATTAAATCTCGGCATTAGGGGGAGAATGCCCATAAAATGGTAATGCCATGAGATTTTACCTGATGAGGATCAGGTATCGATCTTTGTAGCTTTAATAAAAGCACGCACCGACTGAACGAAAGTTTAGTCAAAACTCTTGTATAGGTGATACAGGGAGCATGTCAGAAATTTAGAGTTATCATTTACTATGAGTAAGTGTGTTGCATTTGATATGAAATTAATGGACAACATTTACTATAGTATGAATGGAACGCTAAGAGTGGAATACCCCGGGATAATAGTATTTTCATCTTTGCGAAATTGACTTATGGTCGATGATCTATATATGCAGGGACGCCTGCGACTATTAGATCTAATGACTAAGTCAAAACAATACTCCTATACAAATAAATATCATCATGAAGATGATAATCCCAGTTATTTAATGCGCGTATGTTATAATGTTGGGAAGATGGAACGATCAAGAATATTCATTTGGGAAATGATGAAATTCTAGGTAATAAATTTATATTCTCAGTTGTGAGGATATGTGATATGAGAATGTTTTTGTAAAAAGAAACATTTGTTGACAAATATTCCACCTCTGAAAGTTGCTATATATAGATCTGTAACTAAAGCCAATGGCATATGGCACATGAAAGTGCGCATATCGGGTCTAGGAAAGGCAACTAAGATTGAACCATAAAAGCCAAAAGTCTGACTTATAGGGTCATTATACAAAAAGGTGGTGATTATGGCTATGGTTCCTCTCATATCATAAATGTTCCATTATATTCTGGCAAATGGCACGAATAAATATGCAGTCAATGGATTTAAGAATCTTTGGTGATATCTTTATAGGATTCATGATTTCTTTGAAAAGAAATTGATAGCGACATTGATATAAAACTCATACTTAGTATTCTCTTCAGAAGAAGAGTATCTTCCTAAATTATAGAACATCTTTCTTAAAAAAAGAGTGTTTTGGGAAGAATAATATTTTCTGAAAGTTAAATAATTTTTGAAAAGTGATTTTTCTAAAAAGAAAAATATATACCAGTCAAAGGTTTAAAATACACCAATTGTCCATAAATTGGATAATGACCCTACAAGGCCCGATGGACATAATTTGCCACATGAGCGCTTGAAATGTGCATTTCCTAATGAAATTAAGAAAGTGGTGATATCCTCTAGTATCTTCGAGATACGATGTATATTGGTGTAAATCGTAAAATCGATTAAATCCCCTAAATAAAGACTGGTTATACTTTGTTCTATAGTGGTACAATCATATTTTATAAGTCCTAAAATTAGGCTATTTGGTTGTATGTCTAACCACTAAGAGAAAGTTTTAAAATATCAAGACCATAAAGGTTTGATAAATATATCCAAAAGATATATGAGATCCTTTCGAGATGTCTATGAGACATTAAGTTTCTAATATTAATGCTTTGGAGCATTAATCAGGCCTGATATCAAACTCAAAGTCAATTGTTGACTAAATTAATGCAGTTCTAAGTGAAAGATATTAGACTGGCATTAAAATTATCTTCATATCTCCAAAAATGCAAATATGGTGGGATAATGGACATTAGATATCTATCAAATCCGCACTATATCAAATCTCATATTGGATATATGATGGTATAACTTTCATGAAGTCATGTAAATAGACCTAGTGGTCACTTCCACCAAGTATTATATAATTATTGCATTATATGAGACACCACATAAATAAATATGGCTTAAACAAATTGTCGGCGATTGGGAGTACGGAGCCCCCGGGTACCGAGCTTACTTGTTGAGAGTGAGGATCAACCGGCCTCTTTCATGCAGCGTCGGGGCTTTCAAGAAGACGAACTTCGATCGAGTGGCTATCGGTAGAAGGCACGCATGATTTTAGGGTGGTTCGCCCCTCGAGTGGAGGTAATGACCCTCGTCGATGGTATCTATATGAGGATCGAAGAGGTTACAAAGGGATGAGTTTCTTGTGGCGGAGGGATGAGCTTTGGCCCGAATGGTGCGGCCGGAGCTCCCACGATGTGCGTGTGTATTTTCTGGTAGTCGCCCTCCTAGATGTGCCGCGACGTAGTCTATTTATACATGGGCGTGTCGGCTTTTCTAGCGGTGAAATCCTATTACCTAGCGATGCGATGGTTGTCCCTCCTTTGTCCGGTGGTCCGAAGCATGTCTTCCTCTTGCGTCATCGTCGTCATTCTTCGTCTTCTGAAATGGTGTGGGAAGCGATGTTACAAGACATGGGTTGGTGGCGCGATCCCTCGCAACTTTGTCTCAAGCGGTGTCGAGCATTTAATGCAGCGGAGAGGGTCAGATCCTTCCTTGGTCGGGAAGGAGCTGCTCGGACCAGGTCCGAGCAGACTGGCGTGCGAGCCGGCGAGGACTCCTTGAAGTAGACCCCTTGCTCGGGAGAGGGCTGTTTTGTTTTGCGTTTAGCGTGTGACTATCCGAGCGTCACCCTAGGCCCCGTCATCTAGCCCCGAGCTGAGTGGTGGACCGGCGGTCCCTCCTCGGCTCTTTTAAACCGCATCGAGCCTTTTCGGTTCGAGACGTTGGACGCATCTGCCGGATTACGAAAGCGAGGGCTAGTCGGGCAGACTTCGAGTTGGCTGGGCTCACCCGAGCAAAAGGCTACGGCGAATCTTAGGGCGGCCGATCAAAGGGTCGCCGAAAAATAAGCCCAAACGTTGGTCTTCCAACTACATTTTATGAGTGGGTCGACGGTTTTCAATGACGGCGTGGGTGGCGTCGTCGTCGATTAGCCCTTGGGGAGAAGGTCGTACCGGCAGCCCTCTGCTTTCGTCTTGTGTGCGCAGAACGTTGTCGCGCATCTTCCGAGCTTGAGGTGGTCTGGCCGCCTCGACCGACCTTGGGGGTCTCCCGGGCGAGCGTCGAGGCGACATGGCTTTGGTTGTCCGTGCCCCGAGTATGGGGTTAGAAGTGGTGGGGGCCTTCGACCCCGGGCGTGGGCGATGCTTCGGGCGGTCTGTCGAGGTAGAAGAGGTCGGAGTAGTTCATTCGAGCTCGAAGTCTTGGCTCGTCAAGCTCGGGAACATCCGTGTCGGCCCTCGGCCCGGCCGAGGTCTGCTCGAGCGTCACCGCCATGAGGTAATTTCTTCTTGTGAACTACTTTTTATCTCGTAATCTTCTTTGTTGGCTTCTTCGTTTGCGGTTATCTCCGAGGTGGATGATCGGGTCGAGCATAAAGCTCGGTGCGAGCCAAGGTGAAGGTGGTGCGCTCGAACTAGGGAGGCCCAAACGGAGCTCGCTGGGTCCTGAATCGAACTTGAGCACGCTTTGGGGTATGCTCGGGTGCGAGAGGAGCTCCGGTCCCAGAGGAGCTCGAGCGGGTCCATGAAGAGCTTGAGGAGGAGCTGGCAGCAGGCGGAAGTGAGGAAGGTGGCGGCTTTGCTAGGAGATCCGGCCGGGCGTGAAGCCCAGATCGGGGTTCTCGGCCGAAGTCGCCTTGAAGGCGTGGGGCGAGCTTCAATCTTTGAAGGGTAGATCTAGGGAATAGTGTACGTGGTGTTACACGTGTTTGTAATACATTTGAATTTAAATACAAGATGTTCTCTTGTTCACGTCTATGAAATGTTTATGCTACTATTTGTCGCTATATACCTACCCTATATGCCTCGTCCACCCTCGTGTGGCCGGGTCCTTGCCCACAGTTGCGAGCAAGAGACCGGCACACGGCAACCGCACGCTGAAAAAGCGATGTCCAGCCCCTCGTGTGGCGAGTCCTTGCCCCTCAGTTGCGAGCAAGAGACCGGCACACGGTGGTGGGCATCCGAAGATCTTGTGAAATAGGCGATGTCCCCTCGTGTGGCGAGTCCTTGCCCACGTTGCGAGCAAGAGACCGGCGCCTGGCGGCCGGGCATCGAAGATTGTGAAAAAAGCGATGTCGGCCCCCTCGTGGGGCGGGTCCTTGCCCTCGTTGCGAAACAAGAGACCGGCACACGGCAGTAGGGCACCGAGGATCTTGTGAAAAAAGCGATGTCGGCCCCTCGTGTGGCGGGTCCTTGCCCCTGGTTGCGAGCAAGAGACCGGCACACGGCGAAGCCGGGCAGCGAGAAGCCTTGAAGAGGCGATGTCCAGCCCCTCGTGTGGCGAGTCCTTGCCCCAGTTGCGAGCAAGAGACCGGCATCTGGCGGCGGGCAACGAGGATCTTGCGAAAAAAGCGATGTCAGCCCTCGTGTGGCGGGTCCTTGCCTGGTTGCGAGCAAGAGACCGGCACACGGCAGCCGGCAGCCGAGGATGCGCTTGTGAAAAAAGCGATGTCGGCCCTCGTGTGGCCGGTCCTTGCCCCGTTTGCGAAGCAAGAGACCGGCACACGGCAGTGGGCAACCGAGAAGCGCGAAGAGGCGATGTCCAGCCCTCGTGTGGCGAGTCCTTGCCCCCAGTTGCGAGCAAGAGACCGACATACGGTGGCCGGGCACCGAGATGCGAAAAAGCGATGTCAAGCCCCTCGTGTGGCGGGTCCTTGCCCCTGTTGCGAGCAAGAGACCGGACACACGAGCGGCGCATCCGAAGATGCGTGAAAAAGCGATGTCCGGCCCTCGTGTGGCCGGTCCTTGCCCCAGTTGCGAGCAAGAGACCGGGCACACGGCGAAGCCGCATCCGGAAAGCCGAAGAGGCGATGTCCACCCCTCGTGTGGCGAGTCCTTGCCTCAGTTGCGAGCAAGAGACCGGGCATCTGAAGTGGCGGGCGGCCGAGGATCTTGAAAAAGCGATGTCCGGCCCGTCGTGTGGCGGGTCCTTGCCCAGTTCATGGGCAAGAGACCGGGCACACGCAAGTAACCAGCGAGTTCAAGTTACTCTACTCAGGAGTTCAATTTGGGTTTGAGATCGCGATCTGCGAGGTACCGCCGAGAACTTGCTTGGGCGATGTGCTATCGGCTTATCCGAGCAATGGAATTCGAGAGTGCATTTTCAGATCCGTCGGCGCTTTAGAAATCGGTTTAGAGAACAAGAACTCGTGCTTAGGCGGACAGAAAAAAGGTCGAAAAACCTCGGAAAGGAAAGAACTTTGGTTACCATTCCTTTTATTTAACATGTTCGGGATTTAGAAGTCGTTCAAGATCCGAGAGTTAAATAAGGAGGATGGGCCGAAAGGAAGGGGAAGGTTAGGCGTGGAACTGCGTGGTGGGCGATATTCCACGAGTTCTTTGAGAATTCGTCCGTCGGGGAAGGCGAGGCGGACAGCCCCGGGCGTGAAGACGAGACGGCCGTGAAAGGACCCTCCCACCTTGGGGTTAGCTTGTTGGCGCTGATAGGTCTGGACCCGTCGCAGAACCAAGTCGCCGCTTTTGCGAGTCCTTGGCGGACGCCGGGCGGCGTGCTGCTGAGAGCTGGAGGTAGGTTTCTTGATCGGACGAGGGCTTGCTTTCGCTTTTCCTCGACAGTCGAGGTCGAGTAACTGCCTTGGTGGTCATCGGCTGACCTCCGTGAGGTCCACGCGAGTGACCTTAAGGTTATCTCGGTCCGAAGCATGGCCTCGATGCGATATCTGGCGAAAAGGTGTTTCGCCTGTCGCTCTCTTTGGGAGTGGTGCGGACACCCACAAGACGGAAGGAGCTCATCGACCCAGCCTCGTCGTAGCTTAGAAAGCCGATCGAAGACCCGCCTTTTGATTCCTTGGAGGATCTGCCCGTTGGCTCGCTCGACAACCCGTTGCTCTGTGGGTGAGCCACGGTAAGCAAATTTCGTGCCAACGTCCTCGCAATATTCTTGGAACAACTCCACCGGTGAACTGAATTCCATTATCCGTGATCGGTCGGTGGGAGCGCCAAACCGTGTGACCACGCGTTATTGCGGAAAAAATTTTTGGCCGCTGGTCGTAATGCCGAGACCGTTCGGCCTCTATCCATTTAGTGAACGTGTCAATGGCGATTTAAGAGGTATCGCATCCTTCGCCTTTGGGGAATGGTCCTAGTATGTCTAGCCCCGGTGAGAATGGCCAAAGTAGGGAATAGTTTGAAGGGTGTAGGCTGGTTGGTGTACTGCCGGGCATGGAATTGGCACGCGGCGGTGGTGACGATCTTCGGCGTCGGCCACCAACGCCAGGCCAATAGTAGCCCATCTGAAGGCTTTGCCGACGAGCGTTCTGTGGGAGGAGTGAGCTCCACAGCACCTCGTGCAAGTCCTTTGCAGAATCTCCTTCTTCCCGAGGGACGACTTGGAGAGGACTCGGCGCGCCTCTTGATCTGAGGCACCTTCCACTAACCTCAGATAGTGGAGCTCTCTGATAAGCGGGATTTCTCGGCCGTCCTCGAGCAATGTCCGTGTGCCAAGAATGGATGAATGGCGTCATCAAGTGGCTCCTTGCTCGAGGACGGAGACGTCGCTTTCGCGTCTCATTTGCCTCTTCTCCGGAGGAATGGAGGGCTTTAGCGGTGCTCAACGAGCACCCTGTTGGGGCCCCGGTTCTTGCGAGGTGCCCAACTTGGCAAGTTGGTCGGCGGGGTATTTGCTCTCTGGGCACGTAAAGGACCTCGAAGTTCTGAAGTTCTTTTCCAACTTCCTTACCTCGACCGAATGTAGCGCCATTGAGTCATCGAACCTTTGAAACTCCTTGTTAACCCGGTTTACGACCAACCGCGAATCCCTTTCACGGTTAGTCGTCGGACCCCAGCGCGAGCATGCGGGGAGTCCAAAGAGGCCTTCATATTCGCGCGTTGTTAAATCGCGGCAAGTGTAATTGTATGACGTCTTTGAGTTGTTCTCCGTGAGGAGAGGTCAAGATAACTCCAGCCCCGGCCTTCGAAGGAACGCGAGCCGTCGAAGAACATTGTCCAATGGGGTTCCTCGGCGTGCGGCCTTTTGTTCGGCTCGGGATTAAATCACTCACCACTAAGTCCGCCAAGATATCGAGATTTGATCGCCGTTCGGGCGGCGAACCCGAGTCAAATTCCCGAGCTCAATCGCCCATTTAGCGTCGCCCGAGGCGTCGGGGTTTTGAGGATTTCTCACGAAAGCTAGTCGGGACCGTGATTGGGTGAGCCAAGAAATAGTGGCGAAGCTTTTAGAAGCCATGAGGAGAGAGTACGGTTTCGGACCTCGGGGTGCCTTCCCTAGGTCCATGAAGTACCTCGCTTCACGAGTAAATAGGCCGCTGATTTCCTCGCTCGGCCACGCAGCACGGCGCCATCGCTGGGGAGGCCGCCAAGTAGAGCAACAAAGGCTCTGTCCCCTGGGGTGACTAGGACCAGGCGGGCTCGATAGATATTCTTTGAGCTTTTTAAAGGCGTCGTCGGCCTCCTCGGTCGAGCATTTAAACCGTCGTGCTTACAAGGCTTTGAAGAAAGGAAGTCGCGTTCACCTAGTCGGGAGATGAAGCGGCTAAGGGCCGCCATCCGACCGGTGGCGATCAACTTCCTTTTTATTCGAAGGAGCTCGCATCCTTCGACGGCTTCGATCTTTTTCGGGTTGGCACCGATACCGGCCGACCCGATGATGTATCCGAGCACCATGCCCGTGTGTACACCAAGACACATTTCTCCGGATTCACTTTATCCGATGTTTTCTTAAATTACGAAAGGTTTCTTGAGGTCCCTGGATGTGGGCCTCGGCTAAAACCTCTTGGCGACTATGTCGCCTACATAGACTTCTAGGTTCCTACGATCCGGTCGGGAAGGTCTTCGTGCATCAAACGTTGGAAAGTGGCCCCGCGTTTTTGAGACCGAAAGACATGGTCGTAGCGAAGGTCTTTGAAGGGTGATGAAGGCGCTTTTCTCATCATCCTCGCGACAAGTGACTGATGGTACCCGAGTATCGTCCAAAAAGCTCATCGGTGTGCTTCGCCGTTGCATCGACTAAGCGATCTATGCGGGGAAGGGAAGTTGTCCTTTGGACATGAGCCGTTGATGTTGGTGTGATCGACGACATCCGCCACTTTCCGTTCTTCTTCGACCACGATGGATTCGCCAACCGCCGGAGTGCTCGACTTCTCGAGCAAGCCGGCCTTCAACAAATTGTCCACCGCTCCTTGATGATATCGACCTTCCATTGCGGAATCTCCTCGGCGCTTGCCGCCTTGGTTTTACCAGTGAACCGCCACCTGTGCTCGATCACCTCCTTGGGACCCGGGCATGTCGGACGGCTCCCATGCGAAGACGCCGGCGTTGCGGAGGAAGGTGACGAGCTCGCCTTCCTATTTTGGATCTAAAGCGGCCCCGACGGACCACCTTCGACGGGTCCTCGCCGGAGATCGAGATGTTTTTCGCCCGCTCCCCGAGGTGGAGGACAACCTTGGGCCGAGCGGACTTGTGAGAGTTTTGCTCGGGCGCGTTCAGGAGGCGACCGAAGTCGCGCCATTTCGTCGCACTCAGGCGGCCTTGTGGTTGCCCCCGACGGTGATCACCCCTTTCGCCCAGGGAGCTTGAGGCGGTGATACGGCGTGGTCGCGTGTCGCCATGAACTTGGCGAGGCGACTGCCGAGGATGGCGTTGTAGGCCGACTCGAAGTCGACTACCTCAAAGGTGACCACTTCGGTCCGGAAGTTGCTCGAATTTGCCGAAGGTCACGGCGGAGACGATCTGCGGCGGGTCATGGGCGTGCGGGGATGATGCGTGGAAGGGCATAGCGATGTTTTGATCTTGGAGCGAGGATTTGCATCTCGTCCAAGACCCGGCGAGATCAGGTCCAGAGCGCTTCCCCGTCGATAAGCACCCGCGACCCTTGTGTTCTTGATGGTCAGGCGAGCACGAGGGAGTTTACGAACCGTCATTCGAGAGGCAGATCCTCCGGGAGAAGGAGATGGTCGTTCCGACCATCTAAGTTGCTTGGGAACCGAGCCGCCTCGGTCCATGGCGCAGACCTCGCGCGCGCCTTCTTCAACTCGTCGGGGGCGTGGCGCGGACCCTCGAAGATCACCGCAATGTGGTGACTCGGCTCATGATATTCTTCGCTCTCTGGCCGTGCGGTCCGGGCGGGGCTCGGACTTCGGTCGGGCCCACCCTTCCCAAAGATCCGGGAGGGCGGGCATGGGCCCCGTCCGTTGTAGAAGTCTTCAAGCCGAGCGATCCAGTGCGGCGATTGCGGAGGTCGTGCCGTGCACTTGGTGCAGCGAGCAAGCGACCGCTTCGAGGGTCCCCGAGGTCCACGCTTCGTCCGGGTCGGTCGACCGCGACCGCCCACCTTGCTCGGGGAAGGCCGAGGCTTCTTTAACCGGTGTGCGTGGAGACGCGGCTCTGGGATACGCCACCAATTTGGCGCTTTTTTTTCTTCTTGGCCTTCTTGTCGGACTTCTTTTTCCGAAGATCCCAGTTCGTCAGGAGGCGCTGTCCGGACCAAGAAGCCGTTCCGCTCACGGCCTCCTCGGCGTTTATGTAACGCCCGCCGCTGAAGAGCTTCATCGCCGAGGAGCCGAGTATATCTCGAGTCTGGGCGAAGCGGACGTTCTTGACGCCGGTGAATGCCTCGACGGCTGCTTCGTCCGGGATGTTGGAATCGTGTTCGCACTGCGGATGAACCTTCGAACGTAGTCCGGAGGCTTTCGTCCTCCATCTGGACCACCGTTTGAGGTCCTGCGGCCTTCTGGCGGGGGCAAGACTCATGAAATTCGCCAGGGGCCTCGCCTGATTGGACCCAAATGGATGGAGCCTTCCGTTGGTTGAAGAGCCATGTCCGGCGGGCCCCCAACACAATGGGAAATAGTTCACCATTACCCTTCATCATCGCCCGGCTGCCGGACGGTGGTAGCATATACCGAGAGGAATTCGTCCGGTTTACGGGTCCCGTCGAATCGCTCTATGTGGCCAGTTTGAATTTGGGGGCCACGCCGCGCTCGAGGGCGCGGAGAAAGCGGGCACCGTGGTTTACCCGCGTCGTACCCATGAGCGCCACGCCCCTCGCGTCCTCGGAGGGACCGAGGCGCGAGAAGACGCTGTCGCGCCGAGCGCCGGGTATCCGTGGGGTTTCCCCGTGGCGCGGGTCGGCGCTTCGAAGCGCCTCGACCGGACTCGGGGTGGCCCGTTCGGCCGGAGTGGCGGCCGAGCCGTCGTCGTGGCGATGCTTTCGCTTTGCGAGCATTGCTCGAGAGACGGCCACCGTGATGGCGAGATGTCGCGGTCATTCCTCCGCTGATCAAGGTCCCGACGGAGGTCGTGGACGGAGTAACTACCCCTCGGGGTTCGGCTTTCCGGAAGCACTCAAGTCGGCCAGACGAGGAAGATCGCCGACCAATCGCTTCGGCCTTTTCGCCATGGCTACGCTTAGCTCGGCGTTCGTCGAATCAGCCGGAGGTCACGCGACCACGCTGCGTGCGGCCCGGAGGCGCTGGCGACCCTACCGACGGATCGGAGGAAAGGACGGAGTGGCGACCCGGTCGAGGAAGCGGAGAGCTGGCGGGCGCCGCCCCGGTCATCGCGATGGGTTGCGAGGCTCGGCCGACGAGTCACCCCGGGCCGCTTCAGGGCGTCAAGCGGCGACGCGACTCGCCCTCCCGAGGCGCGAGGGCGTCGCCGCCATGTCCGCCATGTGGGCTTCAGCGAAATGCCGGGCATGAGGTGTCATGACCGTATCTCCGCAGAGACTGCTCGTGGTCGGAGTCGACGGGATGTCCGGATATCGACCCTTCGCATTTAACCGATACCTTCACATATGGTCGGTGTCTCTGCTCCGTGAACTCTCGAATCGAGAGGTTCGAAACGAACTCCGAACCCAGCTCATCCATCGGGCGGAGACATCCATGGGGAGAGGACTCGCCATGGTGTGTCCTTCCGGATCGATAATCCGGGCGACTTCGAGATCGACCAATATTCGCCCAAGTCGCCGAGGTCGCCGGCGAATATCTTGGTTGTCCCGAGAGTTCGCCATTCTTCAAGGACCTTCGCCGCAGAGCCGATCTCTTCCCCGGACGGCGCCACGGTGTCGGCGATTGGAATCTGGAGCCCCGGTGCCGAGCTTACTTGTTGAGAGCGAGGATCAACCGGCCTCTTTCATGCAAGGCGGGGCTTTCAAGAAGACGAACTTCGATCGAGTGGCTATCGAGAGAAGGCACGCGATGATTTTTAGGTGGTTCGGGCCCTCGAGTGGAGGTAATGTTTCTCGCCCATGGTATCTATATGAGGATCGAAGAGGTTACAAAGGGATGAGTTTCTTGTGGCGAGGGATGAGCTTTGGCCCGTAATGGTGCGGCCGGAGCTCCCACGATGTGCGTGTGTATTTTCTCGGTAGTCGCCTCCTAGATGTGCCGCGACGTAGTCTATTTATACATGGACGTGTCGGCTTTTCTAGCGGTGAAATCCTATTACCTAGCGGTGCGATGGTTGTCCTCCTTGTCCGGGTGGTCCGAAGCATGTCTTCCTCTTGCGCCATCGCCGCTATTCTTCGCCTTACGGGAAATGGTGTGGGAAGCAATGTTACAAGACGGGGTTGGTGGTCGCGATCCCCTCGCACTGCCTCAAACGGTGTCGAGCATTTAATGCAATGGAGAGGGTCAGATCCTTCCTTGGTCGGGAAGGAGCTGCTCGGACCCGGTCCGAAAGCAGACTGGTGGCGCCCGAGCCCCGGCGAGGACTCCTTAAGTAGACCCTTGCTCGGGAGAGGCTGTTTTGTTTTTTTTGCTTAGCGTGTGACTATCCGAACGTCACCCTAGGCCCCGTCACAAATAATTTGCTATAAGTGAGTCATGTAAACATTTAATGCAATTAATACTGGAAAACATGGGCCCCGGTATCCAAGATATACTATCGACGTATTCACCTCTTTGGGCCGACTCAATTGACCTTCCGTATATGGGCTTAGAGGCTAGCGCCGACATATTCTACAAGGAAACAAACTCGTCTCCTACCCGAATACATAGATATAGGCATAACCAAATCGGTTATATCTGTATCTTCCATATACGGATTAGGGATTCTATCTGTAACCCGGTCCCTTGCACTATATAAAGGGGGTCCGGGGTCCCTAGTTCATGATATATCTACATCTCTCTTTCATCATCAGCATCCACCATAATACAATCCACGAGCACAGGAGTAGGGTATTACCTCGCCCGAGGGCCGAACTCAGATAAATTCTCCCTCTGCTACCATCGTAGTTGTGATCTTTCGCAGTGCCCCATAAAATACATTGCCGACACAAATCATTGATAGTTGGCGCCAGGTGGGGGCTAGCGTCACGATCAACTACATCGACTCCGATGGCTTCAATTGGCGGATTCGTCTTCACCTACGCCCTCGGCCAAGGCTTCATCTTTGGAGATCTCGGCTTCATCGCCGGTGACTTTGGGGAACTTCGGTTGTGTGAACCGAACTTCGTTCGGTCCATGCATTACCGGGGGAGGTGGTACGCGACTCCGACCGAGCCTCTCCACTTCGGGATCTCTCCCCTGGATTCCGATCCGGAAGAGATCCAATCTGATGATGACGATTCCGACTGGCCTACCGCAGGGCTCCCCTTCGGTTTCGGTCGGGATCCGCCACTTCTTTCTTTACCAGCTCCTTATGCTGACGAAGAATCGAGTGGCGATCTGATTCCTGGCTTGGATCGTTCTCAGATCCAGTCGGGAATCACAATCCCTCAATTGTGGTCCGCCTCGTTTGGGTTAGAAAACTCGGCCGTTGTTTTCCATCGGATAACATGTCAGCTTTTCCAATCTGAGCTAAGGAGCGGGACACGGCTCACGCACACTGGGACGAGTTTTCCGAGTCAGGACTCGGGGACAACTCTAACCAGGACAACTTCCCGAGTGGACATACCATTCGGATTGGTCAATTCGGCTGCAAGGTTCCAGCGGATTCGTTCTGCTGAACCTCAGTCGGATCCTCTTTTGGTCAGAGATCTAGCACGAGAAGTGGGAGTCATAATCACTCCCATCGACGAGTCAACAAATCGGGATCGGTTGAGCCTCTTCTTCTCAGAATCCGAGTCGGAAGAGAGCTACAATGGGTTCCCCGACTTTCGCAGCGTCTACATGCTGGACGGGCAAGCCTCCGGATCGGCTCGGCGCCCCTTGGGGGAGGCTGGGGCTGAACAAAACCGCGGAGACGGAGAAGACTTGTATGACCAATTGCGTAGTCGTGCACGGGAAGTCCAGGAGAAACTGTTTCAAGTCCGTATGGGAGATCCCTCAGTCTTCCGTACACCACAGCAGAACATCCTCGCATGTAAAACCCTTCTGGACAATGTTGGTCCTTTGCTTAGAGAAGGCAACCTTGCAACGTCGATCATGGAACAAATCAAAGTCATGGTGACGGCAATAGCTGTCCAAGGCACTCGGGATCAACAGGCCGACTCGGCTAGAAGCCAGACTGCCACGAGTACCACTCGACGTAGTCGACGCACACAAAGTTGCGGGCAAGACGCCTGCCGAAGTACAAGTCGCGATCTTCGCCTTGACATCGAAACCTGGCGGAGGGAGCGAGATGAGGACCGACGCCGTATTCCACCGCGTCGGAATCTCCCCCGCCAATCTCCTCCCCCCGGGGAAGGATTGATTGACGGGATCAAGGCATTTACACCCCGACTCCGTCAGGTAAACTGGCTCGAGGGGTTCAACCCCAAGGGAATTGTGAAATTTGATGGAGAGCGGGACCCCGAGGCTTGGTTGTAGATCTACTCTTTGGCAATCAAGGCTACGGGTGGAGGGTACGACGTGATGGCGAACTATCGCCTCATTATGTTAACCCTCCGGCCGTAATCGCTCATGGCCTTCCAGAGAACTCGGTCGATTCCTGGGAGAGCTTTGCAACTAGTTGTAGCCAACTTCCAGGGTACTTACGAGAAACCCGAGACCCAGTGGGACCTTCATTAGATTCATCAGAAGAAAGATGAGCCATTAAGGGATTTCATCCGGGAGATCTCAGAGGCGGTCGTCGTCGCAGCCTTCCAGAAGGGAGTCCGCGACCCCGATCTAATCAAGAAGATGTCTCGGAAGCCCCCGACTACCGTCAAGGAGATGTTCGCCTTGGCGGATTGATATGCTACCGCTTTGATGCTTCGCCGAAGGCCAAGAGGATCACCCAAGCAAACACGAAGGCAAGAAGGACAAACCCGAGTTATCCTCCAAGAAGGACAAGAAGCGCAAGGGTGAAGAGATGGTAGCCGTCGCGGGTCAGGGTCGGCAGAGGCCGCCTCGGCCCACCGACTACAACAAAGTCATGGAGGCGCCGTGTCCTTTCCATCCAAACAGAAAGCACGCGGCCAAAAATTGCAACATCTTGAAGAAGTTCGCTGAGGAGCACAACAGCGACGCTCTGAGAGACGCAAAGCAAGACGACAAGCGTGACCCTCCTCAAGGTGACGCTTACCAAGAAACCAAGCGAGAGCTCAACTACATGTTCGGGGGATCGGATGCATATGAGTCCAAGCGTAAGCAAAAGCTTACCGATCGGGAAATCAATGCAGCTATTCCGGTGACCCCCGAGTATCTCCGGTGGTCTGAAGTTCCGATCATATTTGATCGCTCAGATCACCCGGACCACGTCCCTTGCCTAGGAAGATATCCACTCATCCTGGATCCTGTGGTACGGGGCGTCCGACTGCGCAAGGTTCTGGTTGACGACGGAAGTGGATTAAATATCCTTTTCCCTAAGACTTTGGGCGAGATGCAGATCCTAAGGACGGCACTCCAGCAGATAGACGCGCCGTTTCATGGCATAATTCCGGGAACATCATCAGTGCCGATCGGAAAAATCACTCTTCCTGTCACCTTTGGCACTCGGGATAACTACCAGACGGAAACCTCGGTTTGAGGTGGTCGATTTCGAGATCGCGATCACGCATCTTGGGAAGGCTTTGGCCAAGTTCATGGCCGCCCCACACTACACCTATCTGGTTATGAAGATGCCAGGTCCACGGGGCGTAATCACGGTCCGTGGAGATGTCAAGTTTTCCCACCTCCTCGATAGGGAGAGCTGCGACTTCGCCCAATCAGTTGAAGCGGCGGCCGAGTTAGAGGAGATCCGGCAAGCGGCCACCACTCTTTGTGACGAAGGGGATCTACCAAACAAGAAACCATCTAAATCAGGCATCAAGCCTGACGAAGATGTCAAGTGAGGAGGCGCTCGTCGTTCTTCTCCAAGTAGATCAGGACGTCCTCACGTCACTCGGCGGTACGCCCGGGGGCTCGCCAACTGAAAGCGTGAAAACGACACTCTCCTGAACAACTCATGGAACATCGAGTAATTGCGTCGGTTCTATACCTAACGACTATTGTAACACGTGTCTAAAATTAAATAAAGATAAGTTTTCGCTCACATTGTATCTATGCTTATGCAGTTTAGTTTCTGACTTGCTACTTATTTGTATGTTAATTAAGTAGTAAGTCGGGGCTATACCTAATTAGGTGCGTAATCGCGCACCCCTTCTTTTGAAATTAAATCAACTTGCTCCCTAGTCGGATTCCGACTAGCCAGTAAGTCGGGGGGCTATACCTAATTAGGTGCAGTACCTGTGCCTAATCGACTTCTCTCTTTTTCAAGTTTATGTTGAGACTAAGTGTTAACCGTTCCGAGTAACGAAACTCATGTCTCCTAACAATACTCATACTTCGCGATTGCCTTATCAGAGTGCTCCGCGCTGGCTCCTAACGCTAAGGAAGCTTAATGCGCTGAGCAGAATGCTAAGTAAAAGGAACTTAACTCACCCGGGCAAAAAGCATAACTTGGACAAAAGAAAAGGCGATCAACATGTATTAAAAAGACAATAATTTACATAGATAATTTACAATGAGTTCCTACATTTACAGGGGATCTAGTTCTAAATTATCTACAAGGGACTCGTGGTCGGCTTCACCTCCTCGATCGTAATAACGCTCATCCTCGGTAGGCGAAACCATCCTTGACAAATACGAGTTCAATTCGAGGTAGCGCGACTTGATGATGCCCAATACCGGCCGGTGCTCATCAGTCGACCTCCTGAGCCGAACCTTCACCGCTTCGGTGGCCGGTCCACCTTTGGATCACTTCGGCGGAGCTTGGCTCGGCCGCCAAAGAAAGAGTCATTGTCGAGTCGGCTCCACGGCCGCCAGAGTTCATTATATCGCTTGCAAAGTCTCGACGTTCTTCAGAGAACGCCATATCGCGCTAGCGCTTTCTTCTTATACTCGACAAAACAGAGAACGCCTGACTATTCAACTGTGTGAACATCGAGGTTCGAGCCGGTCGGGTTTGGGGACTAACTCTCCAACTTCGGCGATGGCTTCGCCTCGAGGCCGACCTCCGTCTCGGGACTTCGCCAGCTTCTTCCCGAGACCGGCAATTTAGCGTCACGCACATGGTGCGGAGCATGATGTCATTCGGTCACACGCAAGGCGAGCTATCCTGACTCAGGACAGGGAACTTACACTGGAGGGATCCTGCAAGGTCGAACTTCTCGTCCTGCAGCTCCTTGATCCGGGCTTGCAGCTCTTGGCGCTCCTTGGCTGCCTCGGTTCGGACTCCAATAACTTCCTCCTCCACGGATTTAATCCGCTCTATTTGGGGGAGGAAGTAATTGAGTAACTTGGTTTTCCTTTCGAAGAAACTACCAAGCTCCTGCAAAGAGGGAGAATGTTCACCATCCTACCTCGAACTGAAGAAGATTTACTCTACAAATCAAAATGCTTACCCTGGCCATCCTACCGCATTCAACGGCATGCTCGAAGAAGGCCTTCTGGGTCTCATCCTCACCTGTCGTCAATAAGGGCCCAGCCTTCGGCCTTGTCCTTCCAAAATTACCGAGAGCTTAGGCTCGGCCTTCGGAGGAGGCGGTCATGGCGAGATCTCCTCCACCCGGGTTTCGGACTTGAGGTCATGCGGCGATGGGCGCCTCGAACCACGGTTCCCGACGCTCCTCGCCGGCTCGCCGGGTCACCGTGATCGGCTGACGGAGGAGGTGCCGCCTGACTCGACTCGACCGGCTTTGACGCCGACCCAGTCGGGCGACTCGACGGAACCTCTGCCGACGGTTTCCTGAAATAAGGAAATGGTTCGGTCAGATAAAACGTAAAAGAAGACTACCAGGCGGTGGCAAGGCTGTGCTTACCAACTGGAGGTCTTAATTTTAATACCGGTGCCCCTCCGGGGGGAACTCCCGCTCGAGGAGACGTCGGGCAGGCCACTCGGCCTAGCTAGAGGGGTTTGATTTTGTCCCCTCGGTGACGCCCGCCGCCGCCTCGGGGATGAGTCCCTTGACTACGCCCGGAAGTCGGCGTCGGTGACTTTTTTCCTTGGGAGCTCACGACCTTTGCCCCGAAGCCATGGGCAGCGCTCCAGATGGCGGACGTTCTCCTTCACGGAGAAGCGGGACCCTTGCCTTTCTTCATGGCTAGGATTCTTGCCCTCTCTCTGGCGTTCTCGCCCTTGTTGGCGAAGCCTCGGGAGCCAGGCGGTGGACACGAAGCCCTGGCGGTCCTACATAGAAAGACAGATCCCCGAGCTAGCATCAAAACAGAGCCGCTTTAAGACACAAAACAAGCGAAGAATACTCAATCCTTACCTCTCGAGGCGGATTGTTGAGGAGAAACTCCCGGGACTCCTTGGTTAGAAAAGATAGTCCTCGGGCGAAGAACTTCGGAGAGTCGATCGACGCGTCCGAAGTTGAGATCGACATCCGCTTCTCGTGTCGAAGCCGGATGGCTCGGTGTCTTTGAACCCGAGCCGGATCCTCTCCTTAAGTGGTCGGATACGGCGTTTTGTGAAGGAGACAACTATTGCGATGCGGGCCGGCCCTCCTCTTTAAGGCGTTGGATCAGGCCGAGTAACTCGGTGACCTGATCCATCTCGGAGGAAAGAGGGGGAGAATTCCAAGAGGATGAAGCTCGGGGCCTCCTCCCGTCAAAACAAGGAAGACTAGGGGAGGATTGGAGCAGTAGAACCATTCCTGGTTCCACCCCTTCAAAGAGATCCGGAGTGGTAAGGCAAAATACTCCTTCTTGAGGCCGCTCCGGAGTTAAAATCCGGCCCCGCCAACAGCCTTGGGGGCATTGTCGGTGGGTTAGGCTTTCAAGAAGAAGAGATGGCGAAAGAGGGCGAAGTGGGGAGCGATTCCCAGAAAAGCCTCGTAGAGATGAACAAAAATAGAAAGTTGAAGGATGCAATTGGGATTCAAATGAAACAGCTCGATCCCATAATGGTTGAGCATACCGCGAAGGAGGAAGCGGGGAGTCCGAACCCGCGGGAGAAGAAGGATTCAAAGACGACGATCTCTTGGTGAGAGTGGGAGAGACTCACCAAGGGCAAGCGCCACCGATAAGCTCTGGCATTGGGAGAACGCCGGCGTCAACCAGGGCCCGCAGCCGCTCATCGGTGGTGTTGGAGGTTGCCCAGTCCCCCGCCATTGGAATGTGGTGGATCTGGAGTTCGGCGACAGCGGCGGCGCTAGGGTTGATTGGCGGCGGCGGAATCGCAAAAAACCCTAGCGAAAGTGTTTTGGGGAGATGAACGGTTTGGGCGCAAGATCTTGGCGTGCGGTTCAAATTTCTGGCGGCTTCACTTATAGAAAAGCAGCGACGTTTGCCTCTCAAGCAAAGGCGGAAAAAATAAAGCCCTAGAATCGCTGTTTAAGACTTGGGTTCGAACTTAAGTCCTCGAGAACATGCCCTCGAGGGCCGTGAGTCAGATACGATTCTACTCTGCAGTGTCACTCAGTCAACTTAGTCGGAAAATAGCGTGCCCCTGTTGGGCCTTATGCCGGTCTTCAATCCGAGGATTGGGCGCCTCCCAGATTATAACTTGGCTTTGATGTGCCGGGGGACAAGCAATGGTTTGGCTTTTAGTCGGACCGCGACATCGAAAGTTTCTTTTTGAATTGTCCTGTGGCACATCTCCGCATCGTTATTCATCAAGACAAGCACCACTTGGGCAAATTTTAAACGCAGCTTCTTGGCGTGCCCACTTCGGGTCAATGGTCGGTCTGATTTTCTAATCGATTAGGGCGCCAAAGAGTTACCTCTTTAGTTGGGTCTCAAGGACACATCTCCGAATCTTTTGTCGCCAAGACAAACACCACTCGAGGACCTTAACTTGGAGACGGGCGTATTCCTCCGGGAATCACTAGCTTAACTCCGCACTAGTCGGATTAAGGCGCCTGAACATCCTACATAAGTTGTGACATGTCCCATGCCGGACCAATGTCGAGCTCGCAAGACAAAGCTTGAATGTCATAATTTGTAACAGAAGGATAACGCCGGGTGGCACTTTGCACTCTAAGAACATCCACCTTTCTGGTATGCCCCTCCGCGAGGCCACAAGCCGGCATACCGACTAGTAGGCCTGGGTACCAGACATCTTTTAAAGATTTGAGAATTTTCTCGAGTTCTTTGCAACTGTGTTGTTTGATCAACAGGTTACTCGACGAGCAGGACTTCATCAGCCAGACGAAAAGTGACGTCACTCGGATAACATCTGAAGGGCTGCAAGCTGAACCTCGAATCAAGACAACCCTGTCGCAAAGCACTCAGGGGCTACTGCGGAAAACATGGGTCCCGGGTATCCGAAGATATACTACTAGACGTACCACCTCTTTGGGCCGACTCAATTGAACCTTCCAGAAGACGGGCTTAGAGGCTGGCGCGGCCTGACATGTTCTACAAGGAAACGAACTCATCTCCTACCCGAATACATAGATATAGGCGTAACTAAATCGGTTATATCTCAGATCTTCCATATACTGGATTAGGGATTCTATCTCAGAACCCTACCCTTGCACTATATAAAGGGTCCGGCCCCTAGTTCATGATATATCTACATCTCTTTCATCATCAAGATCCACCATAATACAATCCACGAGCACGAGTAGGGTATTACCTCCTACGAGGGCCGAACTCAGATAAATTCGCCCCTATGCTACCATCGTAGTTGTGATCTTTCGCAGTGCCCCATAAAATACATTGCCGACACAAATCGTCGACAATACCCCTATTATTATCTAGAAAGATAATGTAGCTTGTATTGCGTAAGTAAATGAGTTATATATAAAAGCAATATTATAAAATATATTGCTCCTCATAAGCTCTGGAAGAGTGATGAGGTAAATGCTTATAAATGAAGTCATGTGAATTATCTAAAAGAGATTTATTCACTAAGTCTTTATTTGGATCTATTTTCTAATATTATGTTAGTGAAAATGGGATAAGACAACTTCATGTTGCAGAGTTTAGGGGGAGTAGACTTCTGAACTATAACTCGTGTTAATGATCTTGGAGATCATATATTGTACTCTTTTTTTCTTTTATGAGTTTTCCTTAAAGGTTTCTCATAATAAGATTTTTAATGAGGCAATATTACAATACAAGTATTCATATGCAATGTACTCTTTTTCTTCGTCCATTTTTCGCATAGGGTTTTTGGAAGAAGTTTTTAATGAGACATATGCATTGGAAGGTTTAGACTTCACAGGGAAGCTTCTAAACTGTTAAAATGATTTTGAGATCATATATTGCACTCTTTTCCTTTATAAGTTTTACACGATGGTTTCTCATAAAAGGTTTTTAATGAGGCAATATAATACAAGCTGAATATATTATGCACTCTTTTCTCCGTCCATTTTTCCCACAGAGTTTTTGGAGGAGTTTTTAATGAGGCATATAAATTATCCTGTTTTCTTTCGTCCATTTTTTTCACAGGGTTTTTGGAAGAAGTTTTAAAAAATTTCAAAGTAATTTACCCAGGGGGAGTGTTGTGATACTAATCACATGATGTATATGGACAAATTAATAGATTAATATAAAAGTAATTAGTCAAAAGGTGCCTCTTGGTGAAGAGGCGTCCCTTAGTAAAAAGGAGATGCCTCTTGGTGAAGAGGCATCCCCTAGTGAAAAGGTGTCTCTTGGACACACTCCATCTTGTTCTATATAAAAGGGCTAGCCCCCTTATTGTAATTTTATGGACATTGACAAGATCAATCAATAAAGAGATTATTTTGTGTCTTAATTCTCTCTTGCTATTTCCCTACCACATACATTCAATCAAGTTGTACTACAACATATTGCTCTTAAATTATTCTATCCTTATGAACTCCAGAAGAGTGAAGAGATAGAAATTTTACAAATAAAGTCTTGTAAAAATCTTACCGATTTATTTACCAAATCTCTACCAAAGTTCGCATTTTTTAAATGTGTTAATGGAATTATTATGAAAAGACTTTGTGTATTGCAAGGTTCAGAGGGAGAGCCATCTGAAAATTAACCTGATTAATTGTGAAATATTGTACTCTTTTTCTTTATGAGTTTTACAAGATGGTTTCTTATAAAAGTTTTTAACGAGACAATATAATACAAGCTAAATATATATATGTATATTTGAATATCCTATTTTTCTTCGTCCATTTTTCCCATAGGATTTTAAAAAAAGTTTTTAAAGGAAATTTAAAGATAGCAGTAATTTGCCCAAAAGAAAGTGTTATGATATAACATGTGGGCAAATACTAATGGATAAAACCAACAGTCCTGCTGTTAACCACTCATCAAGACACAAAACTCTATTTAGCAACTGCTCTTTTCTTTCTAAAAAAAGGCGTTGCCCGTTGCCCTATATACTCTGTACAATACTGTTCATAGAAGCAATAAAGTTTACATTTTGTCTCTCAGCATCCTCTCTCACTCACACCACTGAGTTGATAGACTTTTAAACAGGATCCATTCTATAGGGAGGAGTGCCAGCCTTCACCATCGACATCAGGCCATGGACAAGAACAGCGCCAACAGCAATGGGAGAATAGTGGGCTCCCTCGATATGCCTGCCGTCTTTTAGATAATCTTAACTGTACCTAAGTAATTATTTACCCATACTAATCTATTTCTTAACAAAATTATTTAATTATCCTTTCAAAATCTTTTACCTTTTTTACACCGTTTCTCAATAATCACAGCCACTAGCGAAACATTCACTAAAACCAGCTTTGATGATTAGTTTTGGCTTTTCAAACCAACTATTCAAAAAGTTTAAACCGAGGCAATTTAGAATACCCCTAAGTAAAAGTTAGTATTTCGAACTTCAGCATTATCTAGAATTTACTTTACATGAAAGTTCAAAGTTCAGTACTTTCAACCTCTACATTAAGTTCACACTATACAATTTAAAACTTACTAGATAAGTGCACAAGTGATAATGTCGGAACTCATGCCAGTATGCCACCAGCGTACATTAAATAAAAACAATAATAAGACGAGGTTAACACACATCTAAGAGTCCAACATGTACTGAATGCAACGTTGGATGGATGCTAACACCTGCATCTCCTAGCCCCTGCCCAGAAACAAAATGCGACAAGACCAACCTAACTCTCTATGTTCGATTAGAAGTTTGAACCTAAATAAACCATCCACAACACCACATCCTAGATCAGGATTCGATGAAACAAACTAGGTTTCAAGTTCCAACAAAAGACAGGCACCTAAGGAAAGAATTGTAAGTTGAGATTTTCCATCTTTTGCTTAATTTGTTGGATAGGTGCATCGTTATAGGCCTCGGACATTACTTGACAATTTGACATTTGAGTTCATTAACATGCGCATTACATTCCATATGACAGAACGAAGTCACACTAGTTATAACAAGATTCCCTATGACCTGCAGTGTCAGCCCATTGCATATTTCTGGGTCCAGCTCCTCGCAGTGGCCTCGTATTTCGCCCGATCATGCTTATACATGTGCGCAATCTCCGGAACCAATGGATCATCAGGGTTTGGGTCCGTTAATAGAGAGCAGATTGAAAGGAGTACCTGAAAATAGCAGTATGAAATAAAAAAAGCAACTTGAAAACCAAAGATACATGTAGTATTAGACTGTTAAAAATCAAAGTTTCATGTAGTGTTAGACTGTTAGTGTAAGGGGTGATACGCTTTGGACATACAGACTGCTAGACTTGCTACTTCTTAGGCAGGCTATATCAGCAATTTAGCATGTTTGTCACAGTTTGCTTGAATGAGTTGTTACAAAAGCATGCAAAGAAGGGTTAAGTCACCTTTGAAACTGTTAATGCAGGGCTCCATTGTTCCTTCAGGATATCAAGACAGATGCTTCCATTACTGTTGATATTTGGATGGAAAACCTTTGTCTTAAATGCAACCTGCGAAATTATTTTTATTAGAACTTGCAACAGTAACTGTTGAGCTCAAGACAAGCATTTCATATCAAATTAGATTTGTTTGATTTGCCAATTACTTCATAAGTTTTGCAAATGAAAGTGTCAGTACTCCATTTCAAGCAATGCTAGCAGAATACAATATATCCCTAGTAAAGAACATGTGCTACCATGGAACAGAATAAGAACAACAGTTCCATAAATCCCTCCTAGGTCCAGCTTCAGTTCACAGAAAGTATTTATAGGCACGTAACATGTGTTCTGATTCTAAAGTAGCTATTTTTTCATTGACAAAAACACAAATATATAGTTCAATTGATCTCCACAAGCTCCCTTAGCCTAGACGACTTTGCAGTTTGCTTGAGGCTGACAATGATAGGTGTAACTAAATTATTTCGATAGGAGTAACTGAATCATTGTGAAGATACAATAGAATTATTTATTGACCACAAAGTACCTTATATATCACTACAATTATATAGCAATAATGTTTAAAACAAGGCATGAACTGGAATGCCATTTGATTCCATACCTTGGGTGGTTTGAATGGATAGTCCGGAGGAAAGTGGATAGTAACCAAAAAGACACCACCGGCATATGGGCTATCTGTTGGACCCATGATTGTAGCTTGCCAGTGGAACATATCTTCTGCCACAGGTCCTGGTTGGCATAACAAAAGCATCAAATATCAATTTTCAGTGTGCTATGATACACAATGGAGTAAGAAACTCATAACGAGGCAATGGGGAAAGAAACCGATAATTTAAACTGCGTTGCTCCAACACAAGCATGCTAACAACAAGGCACAAGTGAATGCTAGCGGACAATAATGGAAGAAGTAAAGATCATACGTTTAAAGCCGTCGACTATGACCACACATCTTCTTCATGCATACCCTACGCATCTAGGCAGCCAGGCAGGAGGCAGGACCAATGCTCATTATAACCAAGAAATTACGAAAGCAGTCCTGATCAAGCTTTAATTATCTAATCTAATAGTCATAGAAGGCTAAAACAACATAGGAGTTCCCCTCCCTTTCAGAAATCAGATCCTTTAGTAAGCACTGTACTTTTAGCCAGCTTTACACTAAAATTTCTCAGAAAAAAGATCATCCGTCGCAGCAAGATGCACGAGACAATCGTCCAATACCTAGAGTAGGGACCCTTCTCAATTAATCGGCAGATCTAGCAGCTTCCCAAGGAAACCACACGACACATACTACACAACATTCATAAAGGGGTAACCAAGCGCAAATCCTCTCTCACCATGGCGATCCTCACTCAAGAAAGGTTTGGGACAATAACCTAACAAGAAGAAGATCGAAAGCAGTAGCAGCAACACGGGGAGGGGGAGGAGGAAGAGGAGGAGGGGACGAAGCAAATCTTGCTGCGATTACCGGCGCTGCAGGAGGTGGGGGGGTCCTTCTGCAGGTCCTTGAGCTCCTTGAGGATCCGCTTCGACGCCATGGGAATCCAATCCAATCGAGAGGATGATGGGAGGAAGCGGAAGGAGTTGATAAGGAATCGCGGGCAGATGGATCGAATGGGGGCGCGTTTAAGAGGGGAGGGGGAAAGTCACGGGTGGGTTCTGGAAGCTTCGAGGCGCACGCGGTTTTGTTTGGTTTGGACCCGCACGAGAGAACACGGCAACGGCACGTTAACGGCACACCAGGCCAGGCTGGTCTGGTCCGGTTGGCAAAGCGATTTAGTATAATTAAACATATTAGTTAAGGGCAACATATTCAGTGTCAATGCCAATTTAATACTAACATGCTAACTTTAAACCAGAGCGTTTAGATCCATCACGTATGGCTGAGATCTATATAGGTGGAAGCACATGATAGATCTGAAATCCCAGGGAGTTTTGTGAAAAATGGTTTAAGTCAGAAAGAAAGTTTTCACCTCAATGGATCTCACGCGTACATGATAGATCTGATGGCCTGCATCGCATGTTAGCACATTAACACTGGATAGCCATTAGCACTAGATATGCTGCGTCCGTGCGTTATAACATAATTTCAAAAAAAAATAAAGATACTATATGGCATGTAACTTTCAAGCTACCTAAAATGTTAGATTCCTCCACATCGAGGTACATGCATGTGCCTGACAGGGTGTGTACAAGTACAATGTCCAAATGCATGTATGGGTACCATTGAAAATCAAATAGAAACGCTAATGCATGCAACTACATTATTTTACCTATCAGGTAAGCTAAAATGGTTACATATTTTGTTAGCTGCCATAAGAAGCAACCTCTCTGCTACCATCTTTACATAGGAGCAAATAGTATCAAATTGCTACCATTTTTAACACTTCAATCAAAATTATGTAAGTATCTCCAAATTCTAACGGAATTACAATAGCTAGCAAGAATATATTTCTCCAACATGTTATAGCCCTTAACAACTGCAAATGAAAAAGGAAATACAAAATACCATCTTTCTACCACTAAATACATGAACATAGAAGCATTCGAACTCCGATTAACTTGTACAATCCAAAATGAACTGAAAGGTCGCAAGACCTCAATATTTGTTTGGACCTTGGAAAATGCCTGCTTTGCAGTTTCCAGAGGTTTGATTTACACATAAGAAAAGGCAAAAATCAATACATCTTTTTGTGACATCGACGATAAAATTTATTCCCGAGAAAAAAAATAGAGAAGTAGTGCACATTGTTCCGAAACACTTCCAGCTCACCATAATCCCGTCGCAAATTTAGATCACTGCATACACCAAAAGTAAGAACCTAAAATGTCAAGATGTATCCCTTCGCCGTAAATCATCCATCCATTGGCCCAATTCTTTTACACACATCACATACCTCTATCGGCAACAACCTCCAAGACATCACTCGACATATAGATTCCCCCCAACATAGTGGCCAGTGTCTAGGTCGGGTATATGAAAATTGTTCATATAGATTCATCTTGAAAAATACATGTTGGGGAAAGTACGTGATCCATTGAGATACGGCCCACTAACTTACCTCCGGCCCCACGGGAAGTACGCACGAGCTTGGTAAGCTCACGCCCGAGCTTGGCAAGCTCGCGCTCGAGCTTCCCCGCCTCGAAAGCTCGAGGCCACTCGCCCTTCCTGGGCTTCCGAAGCCCAAGGCTCAGGACTCAAGGCAGACAGCCGCCGCTGAGATCAGATACGCCAAGGGTCCCGAAGGTCACCGAGAGTTAAATGCGACCACAGTACCGAGGAAGCGCCTGACAAAGGCCACTGATAAGTTGGCGGCAGGTCTCGTCAAACCGTCCGCATAGAGAAAGACACGTGTTGCCGGGTAGCAGTTCGGCACGGCAATTTGGACGGGATAAAGAGATTGCACTCTATTATCTGGTGGATCTTACGCGCCCGCTACAAGGCAACGAAGAAGGAGAAGACTATTTAACGGACCAAGGGCAGGTTACGGTAACCGGGCGCCGCCTATAAAAGGGGGCGCATAGGCCACAACACAAGAGGAGGCAGGAGAAGGAGACGCATGAGGAGAAGGGCAACAAGAGATAGACTTAGACAGAGAAGCACTCAACCACCATAGAACAGGAGCACTTGTACTCACGTAGGAGCTCTAGTTTCAAGCGGTAGTTCTTCGCCCCTAGGTACGGTAGGAACATACACATAGTGCATTGAGCACTTATTGTCTTGGCTTAAGCTTTCGAAGCCCTCCTCCTCTTTGTACTCGTTTAAGCTTGGCATTAAACGAAGACTGGACGTAGGGCTGTTATCCGACAGTGGAGGCCTGAACTAGGATAAAAATCCCCGTGTCACACCCAGGGCCCGACGCGTCCAACCGCGTCGGACCTTATTTCATCCTTTCCCTCGGCGGCGTCCGTCCAGCGGCCGGGCCTCGGTCCAGGGGACAAGGCCGCTTTCGGGCCTCGCACCCCCCTTCGTGCTTATCAGCCTGCGGAGGCTCGCCTCCCAGTCACCGACAGCTAGCACCCACCGTGGGGCCTGATTGCGGCCTTCTCCCCTCGATCGAGTCGAGTATGGCCTTGTTCTCATACGATGACGTCGATGGCTTAGACCTCAACTACGACGACCGCGACGATCTCAACGACGTCGACGAGTCATACGAAAAATGGCAAGCTGGTATCCTCGCCGAAGCTCAGGCTGACGAGATGGAGGTGGAAGCATCACCCACCTCGGGAGTAGCCGTTCGCCCCCTAGCTGTGACATCCTAAAAATTCACAAAAAATATTTTTCCAAAACTCTTTGAATCCTACAGCAATTAGGGGATTAACCCTAATCCCTCGTGGATTAGGCCCAAGCCCAATCCTAGCCCAACCCGTTTCATCCTAATCCCATATATAAACTCCCAAATAACCCTAATCTTCCACCCCAAGACCAATCTGCGACGTCGTTGCCGTCACGCTGCGTCCTTGACGTCCTCGTCACACCGCCTTGCTGTTCCCGTCGACGTGGCCGTTGAGGTAGCCGTCGCACGCACCGTGCCTCCTCACCTCATCTCACCTCGCGTGACGCCGTCGTCATCGCCGCTCCTCGTCCATGCCACGTCGCCCTGCCGCCACACGAGCACGCACCGCCGCCGCTTCACACCGCCGACCAAGCCCGCGCGAGCCGTGCCGGCAACCCACGTTGTGCCGCCGCGGGCGTGGCCGACCCGCCGCCGTCGTTCCTCCGCTCCGCGTGCCGTTGCGCCGCGTCGCGTCCCGCCCGCCTCGCGTCGCTGCGCTGCCGCTTCGCGCCCTCTCGCCGGCGCCGCGCCGCCGCTTCCTCTTACTCGCCAGCGAGATCCGCCATCGCGTTGCTCGCGCCAGAAGCCGTAGCCGCTCACCTTTACTGCGTCTGCCGCCACCAACAGCGCCGCCGCCATGCCGCCACTGCTGCGCCCGTCTGGCGGCCAAAGACGCCCGCGCCCTCCTCCTCCTTCTTTCATGCGCAGCATTGCCGCGGCCGTCGCGCCGAACCGCCGCCACCCTCGCCGGAGTTCCCACGGCGCCCTCTCTTCCTCCTTCCTTATCCTTCCCCTTCTTCTTTCCCTCTTCTTCTTTTCTCTTCTCTCTTTCTCTCTCTTTTGATTCTCACCCACAAAGAAGGATGACTCAAAGACCTTATCTCTTCACATGTTGGGCCACGTAGCTCTGATAACCACCATGAGCTCTGATAAAATTTCTAATTTCCCGAATTTCAGCAATAGTGAACCTTCGCTATTTCACTACGCTTTCATCCGAACTCCAAATCCGGCGATTCCAATTTCTAAAAATTCATATCTATTTACTGTAATTTTTATATAATTTTTCAATTGATTTACTGTTTTCGATTATTTATTATTGTTCTTCTCGATTTGCGTGTGGTAGATCACGTGGGTGACGAAGGAGAGTTCGCCGACGCTGCCAACGTTTTACAAGGTCAAGGAGATCAGGAAGGCAAGTCTTTCCCCTAGAATCCTAATTTCTAGATTTTTGCCAAAATTGCAATTTAATTAAATTATATGTATTTGTCGTAGTAATTCCTAGTGCATGTCGTTATTTACATGGTATGCACCCACGATCATGGAAAACCTTAGGATGATAATATTATATAATTTGCTACTGTTTTTAATTATTAGTTGGCTTAGCATTGCTTACATTGTCACCGGGGAGTGATTCCCACTCATATAATTCTTGTTACGGACTTTAATATGAGAATCTGGAGTACCTGAGTATGAGATATGAGAACTTGGGTTTATGGTGGGATTATTCACTCATTAATTAAAACTTGACCAACTAATAATTTGACTCGGAGCGGGTGACTCGGGTCAACGCTCTAGTCCTTAAGGACCGATGATCGCGATGGATTTAACTGAGAATTTCCCGTGCGACCGCAAGTCCGGTATGGGATGGGCCTCATCTAGAGGAAATGCGTCGGGATTGCCAATGTCCTTGCACTGCGGGTGAGGTCGAGGATCGTCATTGCGGTGTATAGCCTAGGGTTGGACTTGAGGTACTTGTGTGAATATCGAGTGCTGATCGGAGCCGGGTACTTGTGTGAATATCAAGTATGACCGTATGTCAAACTTCGGGTTGGTCTTTTGATGGATTTTGTTACGATGCTTTCCGACGGGAGTATCGTATCTTCTTGAAAGCGTATAACCTCTCAGAGAGTTTAAACCCTTCGAATGGCCGTGCTCCGGTTATGAGCGTCTTGGTGGTTTTTCACATCGTAGCTACACCTTAATTAATTTGACTTGGGTAAGTTTTTTCCGAGCGTGTGCCGTTGCTAGATGATTCATGGTGAACGAGAACGAGTATGAGAACTTTATTGAGATGAAGATTTGAGATAATGGGAATATGAGTTATGAGACACTGAGTTTAAGAATTATGCCATTTGTTAAGACTAATCATGATATTGCTATTTATTTACTTTGTTTTGCTAAATGCTTTTATACTGTTAAGTTAAATGCTTTTATGCAAATGAGCCACTATCTTTCCTAGGATAAGCCTAGCCTGGCCCTTTCTAGGAAAGACTTGCTAGCATTCGCATGCTAACCCCAGCTTTTATTCAGAGCTGCTTATTCCACGAGCAGGTCAGGAGTACGACCAGGAGTTCGTTGCGGAGTATCCGGATGATGCGCAGGACTACTAACTGTTCCCGTTCAGTGCGTGCCCGTGGCCGTGATGGGACACCATCATCGTTCTTTATTTGCTTCTTAGTTGCAGTTCGTGAAGACTTTTAGTCGTTATAAATTATTATAATAAATGGAGCTGTTGCACTCAGATTCTTTAATTTAGTTACGAAGTGTGATACTGGTAATTCATCTTTGTTTACTGTGAATATGAGCACGGATCCTTAGGACTCATACCGTTGACACAGAGGGTTCGGTTTAGTAAAACCGGGTCCCGACACCAGCATTGCCCGGCCAGGGCGGCACTTCGCTGACTCATGTCAGCGAAACCCTCATGGAGGGATTGGAGGCACCGCCACCAGTGCCGCACCCGAACGGACCGCGCACGTTCGTGGTCCTGTCCGAAGAGGAGGATCAATCTCAGCGCGCATTGGCGCCCGACCCGTCGAGGCGACGCAATGACCAGCGTGTGCCCATGGTGGTTGAGGGTGCCGACGGCACCACCTCTGTGGACGACACCAACATGTCCCCCTCGCGGGAACCCGCCTCACGCCACGTCTTCACGGCGTCAGGTGGAGTGACCCCGCACCAAACGCGCACTGACCTAGGCGCGGAGCACCAGCGGTGTGAGACCACTCAGAATCTCTTCGCTGGGTCGGTCGGGCGGACTTTGACGGACATCGTCGTAGGCCCATCGGCCCGACGCCCGCCACTCACGCCGCACGCGCGCCCTCGCCCACTACTACCATCACCAACCCAGTTCTGCGTAGTCAGCAACGGGTTAGGGCGATTGCCCAGGTCATGCGTGACCTGGAGAAGGATCCACGAGGATTCACCATGGCCGACCTAGACGGTGCAGTTGCGGACGGCCTAGAGGAGCTTGCTGGGGATCTCGGTGAGCACCTCCAGGCCCAGTCGCACACCAGCAGCACCTCAAGGCGGCACGGCCAGAGCGTTCGGTCACGTCGACAGACATCCACGTCCACAGCGGACGGCGCTCCCCAGCGCACCCCGGGCGGAGTGTTTTCCCGCCTCGGGCCACTTCCAGGCGAAATGCTCCCCGTTGGAAACATCCAACGGGGGCGCCCCAGGGTGTCCGGCTTTCTCTCGGGCTTTGCACGAGGCCCCTTGGCCTCGTAAGTTCAAGCCCGGGAATATCGAGAAGTTCGACGTGATCAAGAATCCCGACGAGTCTCTCGCCATCTATACTACCGCCATCTTAGCCGCAGGCAGTAATGAGGCCGTCATGGTCAACTACTTTCCTACCGTCTTGGACGGAATGGCCCGAACCTGACTCTTCAACCAGCGCCGAGGTTCTATACGTAGCTGGGAACAGCTGTAGGAAACGCTCCGGACGAAATTCTAGGGCTGCTATGCACGCCCTGGAAAGCCCTAGGACCTCAAGTTTGTGATCCAGAGGGCGGGGGAAGGCCTGCAGGACTACGTCCGCAGGTTCGTCCAGGTGCACAACACCATTCCGTCGATCTCCGACGAGGCCATCGTCGAGGCCTTCAAGGAGGGGGTACGAAACACCCGTTTTACCGAGGACCTTGAGCTCCATCCGGTCCACACCGCAGCCAATTTATTTCGTGCCGCGGAGGGATACATCAATGCCTCCGATGCGGTGGAGCGAAAGAGAGGGAGAACGGAGGAGAAGGCGGCGGCCCGGACTGGCGCAGACGCCAAGAAGGGCGACGCCGAGAAGAAGAAGAAGAAGAAGAAGAAGAAGAAGAAGAAGAAGAAGAAGAAGAAGCAGCCCGCCGCCCCGAACTACGTCGCGGCGGTGCAGCCTGAGAAGCCCGCTCCTCCTAAGCGGCCGCCCACGGCCAAATTTCCGCCCGGCAGTGGTGGTAACGGCGAGTGCTAGCTAGGCGGGGCGAGCTCCCGGCCCAGCCTCGACCGCCCAGAGGCCAACCCTCCGAACAACCGCTACTGCCTTCTCCATTGGCGAGACGCCACGACTTCAGAATCAGAGGACTTGGGCGGCACGGTTGGAGGACTTCTACGCGCGGACGCGGGCCCATGCCCGAACTCCCCGACAACGGAGTGCCGGGTGATCGGGCGCCCCAGGGTGGCCACGGCGATGCCTTCCAGGAGGCTCGCGCGCACGTCGCCATGATTTTCGGCGGCGCGTCCGCCTATAGCTCACGACGCGAGCTTAAGGCCGCTACCCGAGAGGTTTACCACCTCGAAAAGGGTAAGCCTAGAGACGCGCCTATGCGGTGGTCTTACCAATCGATCACCTTCTCCGGGGATGATTGTCCCCCCGGAATGACAAAGCCTCAGCGCCTGCCGCTGGTGCTCTGTCCGACCGTCAGCAACACGCGAGTCGTTCGCGTGCTAGTGGACGGCGGAAGCTCCCTGGACATCATCACCGCTCAGGTCCTGGAGCAGATGCAAGTCCCGCGGTCTAAGATCAAGGACATAGCCATTCCTTTTCATGGCACTGTCCCGGGGTCATCCCTACAACCGATCGGGCAGATCGTGCTGCCCGTAACGTTCGAGACTCCCCAGAATTTTCGGACGGAGTACGTCACCTTCGAGGTGGTGGACTCCGAGCTTCCGTACAATGCCATTCTTGGACGCCCCGGGTTGTCCAAGTTCATGGCGGCCACCCACCACGAGTACCACTGCCTGAAGATGTCGGCCCCTCACGAGGTCATCACGATCAAGGACAGCCACAAGGCCGCAATGGCCTATGATGAGAGTGCCCTGACAATGGTCGGACAACTCCCAGAGCGCGGCCCAGCTAAGGCCAATCGGCCGTCAGTCCACCCCAAGGTGGCCCTGCAGCCGCAAGAGCCCACCAAGGCAGTCCCCCTCTCCGAGGATGACCCACCTAAGGTCGTCCACATAGGGGCCAACCTTGAGTCTAAATAGAAACTCGAGCTCGTCGCCTTCCTCCGAGCTAACACAGACGTGTTCGCGTGGGAACCGTCCAACATGCCCGGAGTCCCAAGGGAGGTAATCGAGCACAGGCTAGCCGTTCAGCCTGATAAAAAGCCTGTCAGACAGGCCTTGCGACGCTTTCCCAAGTGGAAAGCCGATATCATTCAGGAGCAACTCGGCAAGCTCCTCCAAGCCGACTTCATCCGAGAAGTCGAGCATTCCGACTGGCTCGCCAACCCAGTCGTCGTCAAGAAGAAGGGTGGGAAATGGCGAATGTGCGTCGACTATCGTGACCTCAACGCCGCCTACCCCAAAGACAATTTCCCCCTACCGCGCATAGACCAACTGGTCGACGCAACGGCGGGCTCGGCGCTCAAGAGCTTCCTGGACGCCTACTCAGGCTATCACCAGATCGCGCTGGCAAGGAAAGACGAAGAGAAGACTGCCTTCGTGACACCTTTTGGTACCTTCTGCCGCACGACCATGTCATTCGGTCTGAAGAACGCGGGAGCCACATTCCAGCGATTGATGCAGAAGACGGTCCCTAATCAGATAGGGTGCAACGTAGAGGTTTTCGTAGACGACATTGTTGTAAAAAGTAAGGTCCCACGGGACCATGTGACCGACCTTCAGGAAACGTTTGCTAATCTCAGGAAACATCAAGTCAAATTGAATCCTGAAAAATAAGTTATCGGTGTTCGGTCTGGAATGTTGCTCGGTTATGTGATAGGGAAGGCGAGCATATGGGCTAACCCCAAAAAAATCGAAGCCATCGAGAATATGAGGTCGCCAACCTGCACCAAGGAGGTGCAAGCCCTCACCGTGCGGATGGCAGCCTTTAGCAGATTCATATCTCGTCTCGGCGAGCGCAGTGCACCTTTCTGTAAAATCCTGCGTAAGCACGATGGTTTCGAATGGACAGAAGAAGCCGAGGCCGCTTTCAGCGAGCTAAAGTGTTACCTGTCCACGCCTCCCGTCCAAGCCACGCTAAAGCTCAGGGAAGCTCTACTCCTCAACTTGGCGGTCGCCCCGCAGGTTGTAAGTGCTGTACTAGCAGTTGAACGCGAGAGCAAGCAACAACCCGTCTACTACGTAAGCGAGGTATTACATGGACCTAAGGAGCGATACCCTGAGGTTCAGAAACTCTTGTATACCTTGCTTATGGCCCCACGAAAGTTACGTCACTATTTCCAAGCCCATCCAATTACAGTCCCAATGAGCTTCCCACTAAGGGATATCGTTCGAAATCCCGACGCGAACGGGCGGGTCGCAAAGTAGGCAGTCGAGCTTGGTAAATTCGATATCAAGTTCGTACCACGAACAGCGATCAAGTCCCAAGTCGTGGCTGACTTCTTGGCTGAGTGGACAGGGCCAGCCAACCCTTCTGGAGGCTCGCCCGAGCTCGCAAGTCAAAAAGCACACTGGACCATGTTCTTTGATGGGTCACGCCAATTTGAGCGATCAGGTTGCGGCTTTGTTCTCATCTCTCCCCAAGGAGAACAAATTCAGCATATCGTCATGACTTCATTTTCCAAGAACGAACAATCTCATGCGGTACAAAGGCCTCCTAGGCGGCCTCTGAGCATGCATCAAGCTTCGGCATAAACAAATAACAATGAAAGGATTCGCGGTTGGTCGTCTGCCAGGTAAACAAGGAGTTTCAGTGTTGCGACGACTCAATGGCGCGATACTTGGCAGATGTGAGAAAGCTGGAGAAATACTTCACCAACTTCAAAGTGTGTTATGTTTCCAGACTAGCTAATAGCCTGGCTGATAAACTCGCAAAGCTCGACTCCTCACAAGAAACCGCTCCGGCGGGGGTGCTCGTGCCGCACCTACTAAAGCCCTCTATTCCCTCCGGAGAAGAGGCCCCGAGAAGACGGTTGCCTCGACCCAAACAACCGGTACCGTTTCGTTCCTAGAGCAGCGCGACACCTAGATGACGCCATTTGTCCATTTCTTGACGCATGGGACACTGCCACAGGACACAGCTGAGAAATCCCGGCTCCAAAGACAAGCCCGACCTTACCATTTACTCGGGGGCTTGTTGTACCGAAGGGGTTCTAACGGCGTACTTTGCAAATGCATGACCCAGGAGGAAGGCAAATTTCTCCTCCAAAATATCCACGATGGGATCTGCGGGGCCCATGCCTCTTATAGAACCTTAGTGGGAAAAGCCTTCCGCATGGGGTACTACTGGCCCACTGCGTTGACCGACGCAAGGGAACTAGTAAAACGTTGCCCAGCCTGCCAATACCACGCCTGAGTGTCTTACCAGCCAGCATACGAGCAACAGACTATCCCGCTGACCTGGCCATTCTCGACGTAGGGAATGGACATACTTGGTCCATTTCCCAGAGGCCTAAAGGGGTGCACGCACCTGTTCGTCGCCGTCGACACTTTCACTAAGTGGATCGAGGCCGAACCAGTGTCGAGCATATCAGCCCAAACGGCCAAGAGGTTCCTTAGGAACAACATTGTGGCCAGGTTCGGCGTCCCGAGCAAGCTGATCGCTGACAATGGGACACAGTTCATAAGCGAGCTATTCCAGGACTACTGCGAAGAGCTCGGCATGAAGGTCGCCCTAGCCTCGGTGGCTCACCCACAGAGCACCGGCGCGGCTGAACGTGCAAATGGGCAAATCATGCAGGGCGTCAAGCACCGAGTATATGACGCTCTTGTCGAACAGCGTCACAACTGGGTAGAAGAGCTACTCTCGGTACTTTGGGCAGCCCGGACAACCTCCAATCGGGCTACTGGAGAGACCTCATTCAGGCTTGTCTACGGCTCGGAAGTGGTCTTACCCGCCGAGCTAAGACTTGGTTCAGTTCATGTTGATTTTGCAGGTCAAATCGACAATGACGAGGAATGACTGTTGGATCTCGACCTATCCGAGTCCTGCCGCGAGCAAGCACTATCTGCAGTGGCGAAGATACCAAAGAATCCTCTGACGCACGCCGCAAAAGGAATAGACCCGAACCTTGCAAGTGGGCGACCTGGTTCTAAGACGAGTTCAGAACCTGGCCAACACCAATTAGCTCACCCCAAGGTGGGAAGGTCCGTACACGGACGTATCAGCCACACGCCCGGGGGCTATGAGACTGGCTATGCCGGACGGTAGAGCCCTCAACAGTTCCTGGAACATCACTCAACTCCGAAGGTTCTACGCTTAAACCAAGGTCGTAAGTCTCCTTTCTCACCCCCTTTCTTTTTTTTGTCCATCTTTTTCACTCCCTAGTAAGCCCTCAAGCAACCCCCAAAAACCTAAACCAACGATCGGGCTTGGGAGAGGACTCGGGTTGTCTCAGCACACATCGGCAGAATAGCGGCTATGAAGAAGCTAACCCCCGGGATTTTCTTGCACACGGGTAAGCCGATATCCATCGCACCACGCAAGACCCCGCGCGGGCAAACGCTTTTCGGCCCTATATCATAAGTCCGCATAAGATTGTCGCAGCCCGGGATAACTCCAGAGCCCTATACTCTGCCTCTTATAGAGAAACAGAGCAAGGGCCACAAGCTCCGTTCTAGGGGCGCGGTCTCTCTAAACCACAACCGACCTTCTGCTAGTCCAGAAGCTCGGTCATGGCTCGGGGGCTAGGGTCGATTTTTCAAAAATTGATATCTCTAAACCACAACCGACCTCCTATCAATCCAGAAGCTCAATCGTGGCTCGGGGGCTAGGGTCGATTTTTCAAGGTCGATAATCCGAGCGATAGCTTTCGATCTTCTCTAAGCCACGCCCGAGCTTCTCTTCGGAAGCTCGGCCATAGCTCGGGGGATAGGATCGATATGATTATACCCCGACTTTCAATCCTTCTTGCCTATACGACTACTTGTGATTCGTTTGCATGCAGGAAAGACGACAAAAGAAGGAGGAAAAGCAAACAAATTTATTAAACTTCAAGATGGCTTACAAGCCAATTACAGGAAATGTCGGCGAACGCGGACTAGCACCTCGACGATCACATCGGCCACCTCGACGAGAACCGGGACGACCTCGATCAGGACCGCGACGGTGGCGACGTCGCGAGCACGAGCTTCTTCCTCGGCAACCTCGGCAAGAGCGAGATTGTACTCCGCCCAAAGAACCTCCATGAACTCTTCGTGATTCATAGGAGCAGGCGGAGGAAGAGGGGTTGCAGGAAGAAGTTTGGATTGAAAAGTTACCGCTGCATCAACCTCTTTTTATAGCTAAGCCCCGAAAGTCGAACCAGTTCCAGGAGTAATGGCATCGGGAAGCAACTCAAATATGAACCATTTCCAAGAGGACACGCGGATGTTTCTCGGGACATGGCGCAACAGTCAAATTGATGATCGACATTCCAGGAAGAGGAATCGATCGAAGAGGTGGTGAAAGAAAAAAGACCAAAACAAGGTAATAACATTACTTTGAAAGGGTCCCTACAAAAGGGCAGGATGGATGACCGCCCGAGAAAAGGAAAAAAAATACAAGGGCCTACGATCTGGGCCGGCACCTAAGTTTACGAAGCTCAGCCAATGCTTCGTCATGTTGGTCCTGAAGCTCGAGGAGGGCCTTTCGATCACTCCGAGCAGTCCGCATATCAGTCCGCAAGATTTCATTGGCTGCCTCCAAGTCCCGCACGGTGTTTCGATGGGTCTTCAGCGGATTCTCCGTCTCGACTGCAGCCAACTTCACCCGGGATAGCTCCGCGGCGAGGAGATCGCGCTCCTCCGCTGCACGGGCAGCCACGGCAGCGCGGCACGTCTCTATCAACCGAAGGCGCTCCTCAAGCTCGGTGGAGCGGTCGCGTTCGGCCTTGAGGGCCTCCTGTGACCGACGGGAGACCTCCCCGACATCTTCCCGCGCCGCGGCTAGGGACGCCTCCGCCGACATAACTCGAGCTTCCAGGGTCACTACCTGGACCGAGCTCTTGCGAGCTTCTTCCAGCTTGTTGCGTGCGGCTTCGGCTCGCTGTCGCCAACATGCGCCGTTTGCCTTCAGGGCCTCCTGCTCGGCCTTGTACTCGGCCCCGGACGCACACGCGAGGCCAACAATCTCGCGGTAGGACTACACCAAGAAAACGGGCTGAAGAAAAAGAAGGAATCAAGGCAGGATCAACACAAGTCCCCAAAGGCCAGGCTCGAAGGCACATACCCGCCTCATAACCGCCGGGCCTCGGTTTCGTACCGATGCTGGGCAGCGCGCCTAGGCGCAGGCAACACCACAACCAAGTCACCCGAGCTATCGCCCGAGCTGCTTGATTCCTCGGGCGCTCTCTCTGCAGGCTCGGCCGCTCCTCCTGTAGGCTCGGCCGCTCCTCCTGCAGCCTCGAGCGCCCCCTTCACCAGCTCGGCTCGGGCCTCATCAGCCGGTCCCGACGCCGCCTCCTCCGTAGGCTCGGCACGGGCCTCATCAGCTAGGGCGGGCTCGGCCATTCCCCTCGCAAGATCGGCCACTTCCCTCGAAGGCTCGGCCGCCTCAATGGCCTGAAGGCATGGCTCGGGGGCAAAGTCGGTTTGCACCCCAGCGTCCGCCTTCAGTTTGGCCACCTTCATGCTCACTAGCCACTCTGCCAGGGGCTGGCCGGGAACGGGCCGAAGCCGGATGGGCTCCTTCCGGCGACTTCCGGCGAGCGAGAACTTGTGCTTGACCCACGCCTGCATCACCACGATCCACCCCGGACCGGCCAGTTCCAGCCGAACAGGAGCGTATCGCTCATGTCTAACGGCGGGACGGACAAGTTGCACCCTGCGAAGAGATCCGACAGACCGGTGAAATCCATTAGGCGCCACCTGGACGAGGTCCGCCCCTCGACACGGAGCGGCGCCAAGATCGACGTCCCGTCATTAGTCTCCACCTCCACGGTCACGGCCGGGCAGCGCACGTCGCTGCATACTATCGGCGGGAGGTAATAGGGCCTCGAGCCTCGAAGCCCTCCACGTTTCGGAAGGAACTCGCTCTCCCGAGCCACTTCCTCCGGCAGCACCGGAATGACTTCCCGGCCTTGGCGGACATGGCGACTGAAAATGAAAAGCAAACAAGCATGCCCGCTCAACCCCAAGAATCATGATGAGCGAAGAAAAGCCAAAAAGCACGGTGACTTACCGAGCTCGAGGTCCGTCCCCGCCAACTCGTCATCCGAGTCATCATCATCCAACGCTAGCCGACGCCTCTTCGGCGTCGGCTGGGTATCCCGCGCGCCGGTAGAATCCCGGTCCCGGGAACCTCTAGCACGGAGGAAGGAGCCCGGGCCACCGACCGCCCCGCGCCGATGATTTTGTCTCGGCGGGAGAGCCCAGTCCGCTTCTTTGAAGGCGGTCGAGTGCTCGCAGCCCACTCTTGCTGCACCGGGACCGGACCCACACTACAACCAACAACCGAACTCGTAGCCCCTAGGGCTGCCACCAGCGCGAGGGCAGCAGACCCGGCCTCCTCACCCGCTTCCCCCTGCAAACAAACCAGGGAGCATTAGCCCGCGCCCATAGAGGACCGCCTCCAGGGGCGCTTGGCTCGCGGGGACACATACCTCGTCGAGGACGTTACGGATGCCCGAGCCCGATGGCTCGTTATGATTCGCGGGCAGTAAGAGCCCCACTGCCCGGACCACGTCCCCCTGGGGCAAAGCTGCAAAGGAAAGAGCGGGAGCATCAAAAAACAGGCCCGAAGGAAGCTCGGGCGACGGACTGTAAGGTCGAGGAAAGGATCTTATGGGAGGTGTTTTCGTGGGTGAGATCGTCCCACCCGCGGATTCTGAAGAAAGGGTGAACTCGCTTGCGTAGCGGGCTCACCCGATGCCTGATGAAATCGGCTACAATGTCGTAGCCATTTAGTCCCCGGCCAGCCAACTCCCAGATCTTGGCCACCGAAACTACCTCCGCCGGCTCCAACAAGGGGCGGGGCAGCGTCACCTTCCCGGGGTTCACATTCGCGAACCATAGCCTGCAGTCGCTGAGCACCTTGGCGTAGTACCACCGCTACGCCCACCCCCCGACGTTCTCCTTAGCCCTGAACGCCGGGTACGCGGGCTTCATGTCGCGACGCAACTTGAAGTAGGCGCACCCCGCCGCGTCGCTCCCGCCGGTCGTGGTCAGTTCGTAGAAGTTGAGGAAGAGGCTGACCGTCGGCTCCACCCCGACGAACGCCTCGTAAAGATGCGCGAAGATCGTCAGGAACAGGATCGAGTTGGGATTGAGATTCACCAACTCAATCCCGCATTGGGCCAAGACGGCGGCGAGGAAGTCGGACTTCGAAACTCAGAGCCCGTGGGTGGCGAAAAGCTCGAAGCAGACAAACTCCTTGCTCTCGGGCGCAGGAACTACCTCCTCGCCGGTCGCCCTCTAGCCGCCGACCTCGATGAAGCCGGCGGCGACCAGCCCCTTCAGGACGTCCTCGGAAAGGAGACTCCGCGTGAAGGACGCCATTGGCAGAAGAAGGTTGAGAGACGAAGACAGCGTGAGATTGAAAGGATGAGAAAGGCAAGAAGGCAATAGCACAAGAAAGCGTGAAAGAAGCAACACAAGGATTGGGCAAAGCGCCTCTTATGAGTCGGCGCAGATAAGGCGAACCGTCGCCTGCCGGAAGACACGAAAACCAAGGGGAAAGCAGCGGCACGAATAACCGCGTTTCGGTTGGGATTCCCGCCGAACCCGAAAAATCGCGCGCACCCCAATCATTTCGCCCGAGGGCAGTTACCAAATAAACCTCCGAGCGGCACGTCTTCGTCCCGCTCGAGGCTCGGGGGCTAGCTGTTGGGGAAAGTACGTGGCCCATAGAGATACGGCCTACTAACTTACCTCCAAATTTCACGGAAGTACGCCGAAGCTTAGTAGCTCACGCCCGAGCTTGGCAAGCTCGCGCCCGAGCTTCCTCGCCTCGAAAGCTCAAGGCCACTCGCCCTTCCCGGGCTTCCGAAGCCCAAGGCTTAGGACTCAAGGCAGATTGTGCCGCGCCGCGCACAGGATACGCTGCGGGTCCCGAAGGTCACCGAGAGTTAAATGCGACCACAGTGCCAAGGAAGCGCCTGACAAAGGCCACTGACAAGTTGGCGGCAGGTCTCGTCAAACCGTCCGCATAGAGAAAGACACGTGTTGCCGGGTAGCAGTCCGGCACGGCAATTTGGACGGGATAAAGGGATTGCACTCTATTATCCGGTGGATCTTTCGCGCCCGCTACACGACAACGAAGAAGGAAAAGACTATTCAACGGACCAAGGGCAGGTTACGGTAACCGGGTGCCACCTATAAAAGAGGGCGCACAGGCCACAACACAAGAGGAGGCAGGAGGAGGAGACGCATGAGGAGAAGGGCAACAGGAGATAGACTTAGACAGAGAAGTACTCAACCACCATAGAACAGGAGCACTTGCACTCACGTAGGAGCTCTAGTTCCAAGCGGTAGTTCTTCGCCCTCAGGTACGGTAGGAACATACACATAGTGCCTTGAGTATTGTACTGAAGCCCGGGCTTTCCGAAGCCCGGCCTCACCCCCTTGTACTCGTTTAAACTTGGCATTAAACGAAGACTGGACGTAGGGCTGTTATCCGACAGTGGAGGCCTGAACCAGGATAAAAATCCCCATGTCACACCCAGGGCCCGACGCGTCCAACCGCGTTGGACCTTTTTTCATCCTTTCCCTCAGCGGCGTCCGGCCAGCGGCCGGGCCTCGGTCCAGGAGACAGGGCCGCCTTCGGGCCTCGCACCCCCCCTTCTTGCTTATCGGCCTGCGGAGACTCGCCTCCCAGTTGCCGACAATACATCTAAAATATTATAGTTTTATTTGGTTTCATAAGTGGCCAGTGTTGCATTTCAAGACCCAGTTTCTGAAAAAAAAACCCCACATCTGAATGAAACATACAGACATAACAATATTCACATGTTGTCTAAACAAATAGTTACAACTTACAAGATCTAATACTTACCACCGTTCGAGAGTACAGGTGCAATGTGCCACGTTTCTACCGTTCAATCTGAAACTTCTACACCCAGATGTCTCCAACGGTTTCCCTTCTGTCGGGACCCCCCTGGCGGAGGGAAGGTCCCACCTGTGCCTTATTTGTGCTAGTCCCTGGATCAGTAGCTAGCACACACAGATACAGAATTTGCATCACAGCCATGACGATTAATTTACATAACTTTACATCAGAGTGCGCCTCCTGGCGTGGTTACACAAGCTTGGCTCAAAGGCCTTACAAAAGCGGAAGTCTTAATTATACAACTGAAAACTCCAAAAGAAGAAAGCCGAGGCAGATCCCCACAGGCAGAGCTGGAGGAACGCAATCCTAGACATCGAGGTACTTTTCGTCTTGGATCCCGGCGGCGAATCCTTTGTCGTGGTACATCTCCTCCTCGGGGTTCCATTGCTGTTCGTCTTCTGCTCGTTGGAATGAGCAGCCCCGCATAAAAGACGAGGGTGAGTATACTTTATACTCAACAAGCAAGGCTGACTACCATGCATCTAGGGCTTGACAAAAGAGAGTTAGTGGTTCTTTTTGCATACAGCCAGTTTTACAAAATTTTACCTAAGGTTTTATAAAATGATTTAAAATGTGTTGAGAAAAACAAACGTTTGAATCAATTTCTTTAAAGTTCCGGCACCCACCGGTTTTTGCCCAACCTGGCTACTCACGGCACCCACCGTGCAAACACCCTCATTGCTCACAACACCCACTGTGAGGAGAAAACCAAAACACACGACCGCAATCGTGGTTTTCCTTTGAAACACCGTTTGAAAACAAATATAGAAGAAGTACCATGAGGCAGCTCCCCGTCGTCCGTCCTTGACCGTGGACACGGCTATCATGATAGTTTTATACTCTGCAAAGATCGCACGCTTTACCCATGCGAGGTGGTTTTTCCCGAGGGTGCCCCCAAAGGAAAAGATCAACACAAGGCCTTTTTCCAACCTCCTCCTAGCTAAGTCATTCCCGCTAAGGTTTTCACACCGATGCCCCTCTTGCGCCAATAGAACAAAGACTCTATCGCCTACTCCACCGATCGAATGCCAAAGCTAGGGGTCAAGGATACTAATCCAGGTCCCCCATACAGTCTGAGCACCTGCAGTCGCCTTTGTTGTACTTAACTTGTCTACCTCAAGAATCGGTCCTTACGGACCGGGTGGTTCCCACACTGGCCCAAGTCTCGTGCTCATGCACACCCACCTTGCATCCATCCACCCCGATCGGGTTTTGCAAAACAGTTTTACCCGATAGCACCCACTATCTTAACTACACCCATGACAAAGACTCCATCGCCCTTTTAAATCAAGCATTTAAACAAAGCATTTAATAATTGCAGCTATTAAAATGAACGACAATTCAATACTCAAAGCATTTCTAAGCAAAGATGCAAAACCTAATTCAAGGGTGAAGTTTAATATTAGCGCTTTAATAACCTAGGGTAGCAAGGAGTATTTTAATGTAATAATTATTGATTGGGTGTTAACTAAGCACTAAGTGATTAGCATTTTTAGTTTTAAATATAACATGTATTTTGTAAACTTCTAAGAAATTGAATTTCGAAACCATAGGACACAAGGTTCAGCACTTGCCTTGCTCAGCAAATTCCTGGTGATCCTCCGGGGGATTGGTTGTGAAACTATCGTCGTTAGGACCTAACAAATAAAACAACCAATATAAACACAATACCAAAATTAAATATGAAATGTATGCATGTGAATGGATATGCATAAATATGATGAAGGTACTTTAATCTGAAAATTGTATAAATTTTACTTGACTTCTTTTTATAAACTTGGAAATTCTATATTTCATATGGAATTTAATTAATGTATATATGTAGCAACATATTTTCTTTTTAATTGAGAAATAAAGAAAATAAACTAATTCTCTAGAATAAATGTTTATGTTATTATATTTCAAAGATTTTAAATTGCCAATTTATTTTTATTTATCAAAATCATTTAAGGTTAATTAATTTATGTCTTTATCTTTAATAAGCTAAATCTAAATCATGTATTAATATGCATCAAATTATTTAAATTATATTTTTAATTTAAAGTTCACATTTTTGTGAGTTTTCGAAATTTATTTCATAAATTTTGGACTTATATTTTAAAGATATAAAATTTACAAGTTGTTATATTTATAAATCTAATTGGAAAAAGAGAAAGAAAAAGGCAAGGCGGTGGCGGCTTTGGCTCGACCCAAATGGCTTGAAGGCAAGGCCAATATGACGCCCATGCCCAGCTGACATGACGCTGTGGCAGGCGTCATGAGACGCGTCGCTGGCCGCGTCGCGTGCTGACACGCGACACGCTGATGGGCTGTTACGTGGCATGGCGGACGGCCGGCCGAGCGCGGGTCGACAGCGGGCGGTCCGTCACCACTCGGGCCACCGACAAAGGGGCCCTCTGTCGGCGTCACGGAGCGGGGAGAGGCGGGAGTGGTTCGGGCGGCGGCGATTCCGATGGCGGCCACGCAAGATCGGGAGCGAGGAGGAAGAGGAGGAGCACTGCGAACCCAGGGTGGGTCACGCCAGGGAAAGGGATTTACGGCGAGGTCGACGGTGTCTCGGGCGGGCGACGGCAAGACACGACGACGGGACCACCGGCCGGCGAGCCAGTGGCGGGCGGCGAGGTCGGTGAGTGTCGATGGGCGAGGATGCCCGTGGTAGGGATATCGAGGGGCGGGGACGGCCGAGGCGGCATGGCGACGAGGCCGGGGTCCGGCGGAGGAAGGGGCATGTCGCCGGCCAAGTCCGGCAACGGCGAGGTGGTGGTGGCGGCGGGGAAAAACTCCCTGGGGACAAAGGAAGTTGGAGGGGAGGAGGAGGCGGAGGTGTACCTGTCGAGGAGCCTCGACGGCGCGTGAGGGCGGAGCAGCTCCGGTGGCGGTCTCCGGCGACCTCGGGCGATGGCGGCGACCTGGAGAAATGGAACGAGGGGAGTGAGAGGAAGGAGGTGATGGAAGGGATCAGCCGGGGAAGGTCTCACCGACGAGATCGAGGGAGACAGTGGGGAGTGTGAGGAGAAGAAACCGAGAGAGGGGGCGTCTCTGGTTTGTCTGAGAGAGAGTGATGAGAGAGAGAGAGTGGGGGTTTAGATAGGATTAGGGAGGGTAGTTTAGGGAAGGGCCCAAAAATAGGATATTTCCATTTGGGGAAAAGGGCAAAATGGGATTTTCCAATTGGGGAGGGATGACAAGTAGGGCCCACTTGTCATAGAGGTAAGAGAAAATTAGTGCTAGGGCAAAAATACATTTTTACTAAACCTAATTAGTTTTAAATTTGCTTATCAAGTTTTTATTTAAATTTTTAGTTTCAATTACTTGGCTATCTTCTAATTTAATGTGAAATGGTTTAACCTAAAAATTGTAAAAATAGATTTATAGCATTTTGGACATTTTCAAATGAGATATATTTGTATATGCATATCCATAAGTTAAATCATTAAATAGATTTGTAGAGGAAATATTTATAGTAACATGCACATTTTTCAAAAATTACTTTTAAAATTTGGGATTTTTACATGTGATGGTGCCATGATGATGCATTTTCAAAATTTTTGAAAAATGGGGATGTTACACCTTCATGGTGGATTCCCGTCAGCAGAAATCCTGCCTTTCAGAAGCTCAACAGATTCCTCCAAATTTTCTCTCAGAAGGAATTCTCTTTTTTATTCCCTTCAAAAAAGAAATCTCTTTTCTTTTCCTATATCATTCTTTTCGAAGGGACGCTGTAGGATGGTGAGAAATGAAGGGAATAAATATGGGAAAGAGAATGAAATGAAGGAAAAATAGCTGGAGATAGTCTCGGTGAGTGCGTGTGCGCTTTACCCCTGGTCGGCGAGTGCGTGCGCAGTAGCTCCATAACTGTGTCATTTGTGAGCTCTGTCTCCCCAAAGCCAACCAGGCCACTGCCCCTCTCTCACACGAACCAGGCCGCCGCCGCCTACGCCCTCCCCAGCCAGCAGGAAGGTCCACCACCTCCTCAAGTCCTCGTTTGTCCTTCCCAGCCGCCACCTCCTCCTATGCTAGCTAGAGCCGTCGCAGCCGTGGGGCTGCCCACTCTTGAAGCCGTTGTGACCGTGAGGGCTGCCCTAGAGCAGCTGCTCCATCGGATGTGCTACCATCCGGAGCTTGCCTCCCCCTCCTTCAGCTGTGCTGCCACCTCCATTTGCTCCTTGATGGCCAGATCTACTACTCAACTTGCTCCTTGAAGTGCAGAGCTCCGCAGAAGAGCTTGGAAATTGTGTGAAAGCTTAGCTTCAGCTCCAATTTTTTTAAAATTTTTTTGCTTTGTTGATTTATATGCAACAACATCACTGCCAAAATATGAGAAATTGTATGAAATCAACAGATTGTAATTTTGCTTTGTTGAATTGCCATGGTGCCAAAGCTGTAGTTCTCTTTTCAGATTTCTTTCTGTATTTTAGCTATGTTCAGATTTGTATGAAACCAACAGCTTGGAATGTATACCTCTTCCTTATGCCTGTATACCTCTTCCTTATGCCTGTATACCACCAAGAATTCTGAAAATTACTTGCAAAAGCATTCCTCGGTGCCTAGACCTGAGTCAATTGAATGCAAGTGAGAAGTACTCTGTTCTAAACAAAGCAACAATGGTGGTTTACTCAAGACAGTGAATTATGGTACTATCACTCTAACTTAGGTCATCCTGATGCAGCAGATGCAAATTATGCAAATCATACTGGGCAATTGATCTAGATGGACAAATGTATATGGTCAAATGAAGACCTTGTATTTTTAGCTTGTATATAGCAAGATTTTTGTACTGCTTTGATTTTGGTGTTTGGTTTAGTGTTCTCTTACTCACGTATCAACAATGAGATTGTAAAAATTATTTTCCTATCAATGCTAATGAATCAGATTCCATGCAAAAAATTCTCTCTTTGCTTTGGTCTGGACAAAATAAGGTTGTACTCAATGGAAGCTGATAAGCAACGGGAAAGCTGGACAGGATAACAATTTAGTCTGGCCCATCACCAGGGACTACATCATATTTAGTTCATAGTTGCAACCATATATTCTACCAACAAAATATAGCAGATTGTAGAACCTTTGCAATAATAACCAGTCCTGCACCAGCATGATCTCTAATACGAGTTGCATCCCTGTAGCGCTCCTCTTCTATGTAACTGTTAAAACCTTATATAAACAATGCTAAATCAATTCATATACTTGAAACCTTTCAGATTGCTTCCTCTTGGTCTAATCTACAGAAGTGGGGTACTACTCTTGCCAGTGACACTTAGGCATCTTACATGGTATAATGTTGTTGGTTAAGATAGGATTGTAAATACAGTAGCTAAGATAAACTTTTGCTGAAAGAAGACATGTTACCCCCCAAGCATAGTGTTATTTCAATTCAGTTATGAGCAAACTTATTAGACACTGATTACATATTATCCATCCAAATCAGTGGTCATGCCATACATTTATTCCATAGCAGCACAAGACTAATTCTTCACCATTTTAGCAAGTAGACAGATAGAGACCAGCTTGGGGTATTTTTAAGTAGAGGTGCCAAACTGCCAATGCGATATTGCAAGCAAAGTAAAAAGGATAAAATATATCATTTACCATTAACTAAAAAAATCGAAGAAAAGATATTTCTTACATTTAACTTAGATATTGCTCTAGATCTGCCAACAGTGTCATTTCTTGAAGTGGCAGCAATAGCCGGCTTCAGTTTGCAAGCACTCCTGTAGTCTCTTCTATAAACAGCAGCCTGGAGTTGCAGCTAAAATGCAATATACAGCTATCAGGACGTTTGCAATTTGACATTTAGGGTAGGGGCATAAATCAGTCATGCACAGAGTGAAAATCAATCTGCATATCTTTGAGAACATACAATCAAAGTATCACAGAAACCAGCAACACAAAGTTCTAGACTTATCAGGCCTCAAAGATTGCATACCATAACAATGCTACACGAGAAATTAAAAAATTGTAACAGAAGAACAGGGAAAATTTTGCAGCGCTTGATTGCATCTTACCAATTATGGTGCTGTGGCTGACGATGCGTACTAATGCTAGCTCACTGAAAGAAGTTGCTAATCGATGGTATCATCATCATAGGCCAAAAATTGGCATCCAACTAACCCTAAAAAATGTAGTAAGCCAGAACGCCCCACACATACATCAACATCGTGGCCCAACAAGACGCTGACGACGGCGGGGTGCACCAGCGCAGCGGTGTGCCCTGGCCGGGGTTCGCCACGCAAACGTGGGCTCCTCTGGACAGCAGCAGCTTAGCCAGCTCACGATCCGCTTCACGGATGACATGGAAGGGGAAGGACATGGAGCCGAGGGTTTAGAGGAGCGCTGAGAAAGGGGCGGCGGCGGAGGTTGACGCCAGTGGCAAAGAAGTGGAGAGGGCGAGTCGCGCAGCAGGTTGACTCCGAAGCGAGAGCGCGAGGCGAGAGCGAACGCTACGGGCGGTTGGAGACAGGGAGCGCTGCACGCCGATGGACCGTCCGATGCTGATTGGATGAAGGGGATGAAGGACATACCACCACAACCTCTTGTATTAGCATATAATTGAGCCAACCGAGCCTGAGGCCCCTTCTCTTTAGCTTATCTTCTTATCGTATCTATTTATCTCCGAATCAAAAAATCAAACGGTTTGACTTTTGTAGTCCGTTTTTTCAATCTCGAAACCACATCTCAAAACTCTCGGAAATAAGTCAAATAAAACTTATCGGACTTTTTAAACTATCTCAGAAAGTTCTCAAAGTTCAGCTTACAAGTAAATAAAAAGATAGGTAAATAAGATAAGCTAAAGAGAAGGGGCCTGAACCAAGGTGCCCCATTGACCACCTCTATACAAAACTGTGAAAGTGTATCACTTGAATTTTTTTAAAAAATTAGAATTACTAAATGATGGTGCCGAGTTTTAATATTTTGAAATTTGAATTTAATTTAGGAAAAGTTGTTTTAAAATTTTATTTTAAATAAATCTACCAATGTTGGATGTACTACTATGGTTGTTCCTGTACATTTGTGACACTACTAAGTGTGCATATGCAATGCATCTTTTTGGTATATGTTTTTATTGGAAATGCATAGTCACATTCAAACAGTATAGCAGGGAATTTAGCGATTATATTTGGCGGTTAGTCATATTGGAGAGTAGAACCATACTACCCGATTTTCACACAACATGAAATACGAATTTCTAATGTTTGTGGAGTATGCAACTATCAACACTATGCTAAATTGTTGTCTTGAATTTAGATTATAATCTACAACTATATATTTGATTCTTTTCTACAAACTAAACACGTTGGCGCTTTCACTATAGGATATTCCAGATTTCCCGGCGTTTAATTATCCCGGCATTTAGTTTAAATGCCCCTAAATATATATTAGCCGGCTTTTAATTTTATTCCCGGCATTTGCTTTTTCGATGTTTATAAACGCCAAGGTATAGTTATTTGGTGGCATATATAAACGCCGGGATAAACTGTATTATCTAAGGCATTTCTATACACCAGGTATTATTTTAAGACGGCGTTTCGGAAAAACGTCGGGAAAAATATTAATGTAGGCATTTTTATACGCCGGGTATTATTTTAAGACGGCGTTTTGAAAAACATCAGGAAAAAGATTAATGCAGGCATTTTTATATGCTGGGAGAAGAAACCACGGCGTTTCGTGAAATGCAATGCGCGCACGCGCGGGAAAATAGGGCGCGCACGTGAAAAAGGAAACCCTCCTCCTAAGTCTTACCCTTCCCAAATCCTTCTCCCGGCTGCCTGCTTACAGGTTCACGCGCTTGGTACGCACCATCCCCAAATCCCCAAATTACTCCACGCGCGACGTCCTGGTCGGCGTTCGTCTCCACCCGGCCGTCCAGCTGTAGGTGCGCGCTTGTTCCAGCCAAATACGTGGGCTTAATTACCTACTCTGGCCAAATACCAACTACATAGCTCCAAATCTCCGATCCCCAAATATGCAGCTTACTACTGGATCCGGCCAGCTGCAGCGCTCGTCTCGGCCGGCGTTCATCTCCACTGGCCGGCCAACTAGGCGCAGATCCCCAGTGCGTGCATCGTCTCCTCGGCGTGGATCTGCACTGGCCAGCCCGTTGCAAGTGCAGATCGATCCTCTCCACTGGCCAGCCCGGCGTGCGTCTCCTCCACGGCTTCCCAGCGCAGGTACTCCTTATTGCAGCTGTTGCTGTTTATCTTAGTGAGGATCGTTGATGGCTGCATTAATGAAACCATCAGATTGCAGATCTATCTCCACTTATTAATAAAAATTATTAATCAGAAAGGATATTTAGCCTGTTATCAGAATTAACATTTTGGTGCTGAGATTTTTGAAACCATTGATCTTTTTGCTTTGTTGGTTTTTGTTCTGAATTTTGGATATTGTGTTTTCATGGTGCAGCTGTTAACATGGCAGTTTGACTGGAAATATATGGTTAGAGGACTGGTTCTTGATAAGAAGAGAGGAAATATCTTGAAGGTCAGTTATTGTTGCTTCAATTTGCGGCACTTATTCAGAATAACATTACACCACCAGTTAACTCATTAGCCATAATGCTCAAGTAGGATCTGAATTGAGGAAAACGAGAACAAGATGTCATATAGGATAAAGGGGTCACATATCCACTCAAATTTAAAATGTTACTTAAACCTGCTGTGGTGCTTGCATTATCTTGAATTTATGAGTATATTATTCGCCCTTTCACAACCTGTGTAGTTGTCTGTTTCTACATTAATTTGGTGACTATGGAAGTAACACTCTAATACTAATGGAATGTAAGCACATATTGATCATATCTTCTTATATCTTGCAGTTTCAAAATCAGCCTTATCCCCTTCCCATCCTTCAAAGATGGGCTGATGCGGTGTGGATGGTTGAGAGGATGGTTTTGAGTTTGTGGAGCGTGTAGGTCATCACCCAATCTAACAGCAGGGACAAGTAGATAAACTAGCATCACGCACCGAATTGGTTGTTCGGGAAGGTGGTCTTCAGCTAGCCTCGGTCTTGGACTTCTCTTTCAGGTGAAGTACATGTAATGAACTCATTTTTCATATATATTCAATTAGATATAATATTTGTAAATTTTGTACTTTTTTGTTTGATGTTGTCATATTATATAGTAGCTATTGATTATGGCAAGCATGGACAAGGGGTGGATGAGCTCACCTAGGTACATCTTAGCTTTACATTGAAGTTTAAATTGAATTGATTCAATGCTTGGTTTACCTATTAACATGTCCCAATATAGGTACACTGATGAATACCAAAATGGTCTTAAAAATTTTATAGAATTTGCATTTAGCAAATTAGCAAGGGGTGACAAAATTCTCTGTCCATGTCGAAAATGTGTGAACCAATACTGGTTAGAGAAGGATATTGTATATGACCACTTAACTTGTGATGGATTTCTACCTGGATATAGTACATGGATTTACCATGGTGAGGATTGGTCTTCTCCGATAACCGAGAATGTAAATCCAGTTAATGAAAATAATCATGATGAAATAGATTCTATGTTGAAAGAAGGACTTGGTTTTTTTATGCTAATATAGACATAACGGGTAGTGTTGATGGAGAAGACAAAGATGTAGATGCTGACACATACTACAAATTAGCTAATGAAGCTAGCCAAGAATTATATCCAGGCTGTGAAAGGTTCTCCAGGCTACAATTTGTTGTTAGACTCTTGAACATCAAGAATTTATGGAATATGAGTAATGCTTGTTTTGATGAACTTATGTTACTTTTAAAAGAAGCACTACCCAAAGGTGAAAATTTGCCAAAAAACTATCACACAGCTCGAAAGTTTGTTAGAGATGTTGGTGTTGGCTATGAGAACATTCATGCTTGCATAAATGATTGCATATTGTATAGAAAAGAATATGCCGATTGTTCATCGTGCCCAGTTTGTAAAGCTCCTAGATGGAAGTCAGAGAAACTAAGTAGTGACGGAAAGCGTATTCATAAAGTTCTTGTCAAAGTCGTGCGCCATTTTCCACTTAAAAGAAGGTTGCAAAGAGCATTTATGTCTTCAAAAACAGCTAGCAATCAAAGGTGGCATAGTGAAGGTCGAATAAAAGATGGATTATTGCGGCATCCAGCAGACTCTACTGCATGGAAGAACTTTGACTTTAGATTTCCAGAATTTGGTTCAGAATCTCGCAATATTAGGCTTGCTTTGGCAACTGATGGCTTCAGTCCATTCTGTACATTAAGTGTCTCTCATAGCATATGGCCGGTTGTTTTGATTCCGTATAATGTCCCACCATGGGAGTGCATGAAGCAGTCAAATTTCATTTTATCCATACTCATCCCTGGTCCAAATTCTCCTGGAAATAATATTGATGTTTATTTACAGTTGGTTATAGATGATCTTTTAGAGTTGTGGCACAAAGGCGTTAGAACTTATGATGCATCTAGAGCTGAGTGGTTTCAACTACATGCTGCACTTTTGTGGACAATTAGTGACTACCCAGGTCATGCATACTTGTCTGGGAGGAAAACAAATGGGGAATTTGGTTGTGCTAACTGCTATCTTGGAACATGTTCATTATATTTAAAACACGGCCATAAAACATGCTACATGGGACATCGTAGATTTCTGGAGCAGGGGCACAGGTATAGATTTGAGGCACACTTATTTGATGGTACTGTAGAGCTGAGAGAGGCACCTATCCCTCTAACAGGATATGATGCATCAGATCAAACAAGAGATTTGCATATCACTTTTGGGAAAACAGTAGAAAAAGAATCTCGAAAGAAGAAAGGAAGTAAGGAATTGGAGCCAAAATGGAAGAAAAGGAGTTGTTTCTTCCAATTACCTTACTGGGAAACTCTTCTAGTGCGGCACAATTTAGATCCAATGCATATTGAGAGGAATGTATTTGATAATATAGAGAACACAATTCTAGGTATTAAAGATAAATCCAAAGACAACTTGAATGCTCGTCTTGACCTTCAAAGATTGGGTATAAGGCCAGAGCTTCATCCTGTAGCACAAGGAAATAAGACTTATATTCCTCCAGCAATTTTTACACTGAGCATAGCAGAAAAAAAATTGTTCTGTCAGACATTAAAAGCAGTTAAGTTTCCAGATGGTTATGCATATAATTTACAAAACAAGGTTCTTGTTGATCAAAGAAAACTTGTTGGGCTTAAGAGCCATGATTGCCATGTTATTATGCAGCACTTGCTTCCTCTAGCTATAAGAAATATTTTGCCAGAAAAGGTTTGCACAGCATTGATTCATTTGAGCAATTTCTTCAAGCAAATATTCTCCCCAATTATTTGTGTGAGCGACATGCAAAAGTTAGAATATGATATTGCTGAAGTACTTTGCCTCTTGGAGAAGATTTTCCCACCGGCATTTTTTGATATCATGGTTCATTTGTGTGTCCATCTTCCAACAGAGGCTAGGCTTGCTGGGCCTGTTCAATATAGGAATATGTACCCTATTGAGAGGTATAATATTATACCCATACTGAAATAGTTAAACTAGTACGTGTATTTTTCTAAGCACTAAAATTGTATGTTTATATTGTGATAGGTACTGGTCAAAATTAAAATCAATGGTTCGAACTCGAAGCCACCCAGAAGGGTCAATAGCCGAAGGATATGTACTTGATGAAAGCATTACCTTTTGCTCACGTTATTTGCATGGCTGTCAAACTAGGTTCACTCGTAGGGAACATAATGATGAAGATAACACATATTCAAATAAAATGTCATATTTAAAAAGAGTTGGGCGTCCATTGACGGGTCAGTGTATCATTGAATTGGATAACATATTGTAACAGCCCAAAGTTATGATAATATTTTGAAAACACTTCTGTACCATTGCATAAGCTATGACGTTTCCCGTAAAATTTCTATGTGACAAACACACATTTCTAGACTTTAGAAGCCATTTGAAATTGATGATTTTTGTTTGAATAAAGCACTAAATAGCTAATTAATAAACCCTTGCATAAGAATTTATAATTTATAGCACTATTTAAGAAATTGTTGAAATATAAGATTCTAATGGACCTTAAATTGGGAATATATTTTCATATTCATAAAACATCCATACACACACACATATATATATATATATATATATATATATATATATATATATATATGTATACACATAATCACATAAGCCTAAATATGTTAAATTGCTCTAAAAATCCCAGTGAAAAATCCATAGATTAGTTTAAACCCTAATAGAGAGTTTGACTCAGATGTTGACCAATTTGACCTGGTAGGGCCCACATGGCGCCTTCCTATTCCTTTCGCCTTCTTGGGCATTTGGTCAACGCCGCCGGCGCCGCCACCTTCCACCCCGGCTCAACCATCACTCCCCGCCGAATCTCGGGAAGATCTTCAATTGGCGGCTTGTGTGTCGCTCGACCTGTGGACCCCACCTCCGACCATGACGCGACGCGCTGCCATCGCCGCACTGCGCAGCTGCCGCCAGACGACTTGTCGCGGTTGTCGGCCGGCTCGCTGCGTGGAGTTCCCAGCACCGCCCACCTTGCCCAATGGCCGACTTGGTCGCGCCATCGATGCCCCCAGCACCGCTGCGTCTCGGCCGGCAATGCCGCCGAAAGAAGCCATCTCGCCGCCGGCTCAGACATTCGCCAGCAAACAAGCCACCGCCCAGCTAGCCAATGAGCACTAGAGCTCCTCGTGGACCGCCTCACATCTTCGCGACGATCACCGGTCAAGAGCCGAGCTCGGACCGAGCTTATATGCCACCGCGCCACATCGGCCGCTTTTCTCCTCTTTTCACTCTCACGCCGCCAAACCCAAACCAGACCTCCCTAGTCTCCACATTGTCTCGCGTTTGCCGCCATGACCTCGTGAAGCTCCCGCCCGAAGGAATTGGTCGAGTCATCCCGAGCTCGTCGAACGCTTATCGCCACCGCCGACCGCCTGGGTTCTTCCTTGCTCGGACCTGCACGGGACGCGCGATCATCATCTCTGGTGAGCTTTGCGGCAAGTCCTTGCTCGGTGAGCTTCTGCCTTCCCTCACACCGTGCTCCCTCTTTGGCCCAGGCTTCACGGTCTCCCCAAAGATCGTGAGCGCCGCCTTCCTTGCTCGGACTGCACGGGACGCCGATCATCATCTCTGGTGAGCTTCGGCAAGCCCTTGCTCGGTGAGCCGCTGTCTTCCCTCACACCGTGCTCCTCTTTTGGCCCAGGCTTCACGGTCTTCCCAAAGATCTTGAGCGCCGCCTTCCTTGCTCGGACCCGACGTGGGCGCACCGATCCAACCGTGCCCCGACTACCTTTTTGCTCGGTAGCACCCACTAACCCCGCATAGCTCATGCGCGTGCTATTTTTCCATAAGCTCGACCCTAGGTCATTTACTCATGTCCGCCGGTAGCGGTTCCGCCGCCGGGCATGGCTCGCCCGCGTCCGGCCGTTTACGCCTCGACAAGGGCACCCCTAGATGCGCGTTAGCTCACCGATTCCACCGAACCCAAGAACGCCCAAACGGTGCACCCTAGCTCGGCTAGCCGTCGGCTAGCCTCGGCCGTCTTGGCCGTGAGAAGGAAGACGATGACGGCGAGCCGTCCGACCGCGCTTAAGATCCGTGCGGCTTCACTGTGTGTGGTCGCCGACAGTGGGCCCAATTGTCGGCCTTCATGGATTTAAAACTCCGCGCGGTTTCTTCACGTCGCCGACATGTGGGCCCTCGGTCCCACATGTCGAGGTAAGCGGAGGCGCCTATGACCCCAAATACGCTTTCACTCATGAAGTTACGCCTTCCTCGGCACGTCTTCGACGTGGTTGGCTCGGCCATGAAGTTAGCGGGCGCCCAAGATTGTTCACCCTTTTTCCCAGATTTTATAAATAAAACAAAGACAAGAATAGAAACGATTTATTTAAAATAGGTAGATATCATTAAAAATTCTGGAAAAATTAGGGTAAATACTAGAGCTTGTGTTGGATTTAATAAAAATAGTACCTCACACAAGAATCGAACACGGTTCCTAGATTAAATCCATTAAGCTTATTTTAGGTATTAATTCATATAAAAATAAGAAAAAATAGAATGTTGTGTATTAAAAATAGATTAACAATTAAGTTAAACATAAGAAAATCATGGATGCCGATAAATGACTTTTTGGACCTAGGTGAATATAGTATAACCTATAATATGTTTCCTAATTACATGTTAACTCAATATTGGTATAATTAGGAAACATGAATAACTAGCTACATGTATCATGTTAACATATTCTAACTATTTAAAGTACTTTAAAAGACGATAAAACCATATTTTGTCCTATTGGGTTAATTAGGGTAGAAATTTCATTACACATATATATACATGTATCATGTGCATCATCTCACAAGCACTTCATGCCATTCCGCTATGATTCATTATTTAGAAGGATCATGGAACTTTCTCGATATATATATATATATATATATGGATTCATGTAGATAGTTAAACATAGGAATCGTAAATGAGCGAATCTGAAGCGACCTCGATTGCATTTCATGCATCATTCTCTTCTTCGCCGCATCGTGTTTATGATGAATTGTTGATTCTCCGCTTAGACGTAGAGGATCCGGAAACACTGCTCGAGGACTCCGCACAAGACCCGGACTTCAATTCCCAAGGCGAGTTAATATCTACCCTCAAAGGAGTTTGCTTTTACTAGGAGAATCTCGATTTTCCTAGTGCGAAGTTAATACTTAACCTTAATAGTGTTGCTTTTACTAGGAGAGTATGCGCTTTCCTAGTGCAAGTTAACATCCAATAATATCATATTGAATCCCAGATTTCTAAAGCATTTATTTTACAAGATAAACCGCATGCCCTTTTAAGTACTTATGCCTATTTGTTCAATCATGATATATCATGCCATTTACTTACTCGCTATCAATTTACCATGATGATGTTGTCTTGAATTAATCATCTGTCATTTGGTTTACTATTGATTGCTTTGATGATCACCCTTGGTAGCCTGGTTAATTTAAATAAACCGATTTAGACTCCTAAGTCTTGGTTATAATCTTGCTTAGACATTGCTCAGTCCAACTATTAATTTTAGGCTTAAAATTGCCTCGGAACGGTGAACCGACATTCACCGGACATGATCACACATTGAATATGGTTAATTGGAAATTGGGCCTGGCATGCCAGTGTGTGTATGGTTGTGATGTCTTTGCAATGCGCATCGGGTCCGCATTGGGTAAGAGATGAAGTAGCTGGGCTACGTGATTTGAGGAAGCTAATCGCCCACATACGTAGTGCATGGAAGAGGAGCGCGGCGAGATCCGCGTAATGCCGTGCGCTGCCCCAAAAGGAGGGTTCCGCCACATCGTGTGATTCACACGGAGGTGCGAAGTTAGCCAAGAAGGAAGTGCATAAGGGTGAGGCCCTTAGTGGATCGGGCCGGGCTGAATCAAGGATTCCCAGACGGGTGCATCGTGGATGCACAGTGGCGTCCATCGACTATCTCGCTCGCGGAGATAGTTCCTAACACCACAACGCCACGGCCATCGCGCGGTAGTGCAAATAGTGGGGATTCAGGGTAGTTACGACCTGCGGACGCACTCTGCCTGCCGCCATGCTTGAGGTGAAGACGGTTTCATGTCGTCATCGAGGATGATCTAGGTCCATTCTTCAGAGAGCCGTGAGTCTAGCGTGGGTCGGCAGCCCAGCTAGGACGAGACCGGTACTTTGTGGGGAATGTGATCCATTAACGAGCGCGCACACTCGGAAGATGATGGCGGAGTGGGAAGAGAACGCTTGGCGAGTGCTTGAAACCGCCATGGGATTGGTTGTGCATTGAAAAGGAAATATGATAAATAATCAATTTGACAGGAATTTGGTTAAACCGCTAAGTTATAGGCTTTCATTTCCAAAACGGCTTTCATGCAAATAAATAAACCCAACCTTTCCTTTGAAACCTCTATCACTAAATGCATTGGGTTGGTGTTAGCTCGCCAGTGTTTGGATGACACCGACCTCGATAAATATCTATCTTTAGACATGGAGGAGCCCGTCGAGGAAGATGCCTACGATTGTCATGAGGAAGGAGATCCTCGATGCAGGACCAGGAGTAGTTGCTTAAGATAGGGTTTAGTCGTTCCACCGATCGTGTGTGGTTACACAAATTCCGGTGTGATTTTGTTATTCTTTTGAACTTGCAAGTTGCCTTTTGGGAGATTTCCGCTACTCGATGAACTTTGGTCTCAGAATTAAGGCTTAAATGCCGTTTGCTACTAATGCGATCGGATGATCGCTGTTATGTAATATTTGGACACCGATGTATGAAATGATTCCAGCTGTGTAACTCTTGCACTAGCCTACTGATCCAGGGCCTAGTGCAGGTCCGACCGTTCTCGCTAGGTAAGCCGAGAAGGGGCGCGACACATATCATGGATTCAAGCTCATCGATATGTGTTGACAAATTATGAACACATTACATGTTATGCTCAGTATGTTTCCGAAAACTTGATTTGATTTTTTACCTTTTATTTTATCTTGCCACTAATGCTGTCCAAACATATGTAGAAAACACATTGAATATATATCTATGGAAAAACGTCTAAGTAAAAGGGATGTCGAACGCATCCATCATGAAACTTTTCACACATGGTTTGAGTATCATGTAAGTTTTTTAGAAAGTATTACTATATATTAGTACTAATATATGTGTTCTTATTAGTTGACTTGAATCTGAACATATTTTTACTATTATTAGGTTCATAACTTACTTGAGGCAAATAATGAAGTTCCTGAGGAAATAAAAGTCTTGGCTAGGAAACCATACAAGATTGTATCAAAGTATAAAAGTTATGCTATAAATGGGTACAAATTTGAAACTGAAAATTATAGCAAGGGAAAAGTCACACAGAATTTTGGAGTAGCTTTAGTTGCAAGAACATCAAGCTTCTCTAGTGCGAAGGATAAGAATCCTGCTATAGGTGATGTTACATATTATGGAATCATCAAAGAAATCATCGAATTAAACTACTCCAACAAAGGATCAGTTGTGCTTTTCAAATGTGACTGGGTTGATACTGTTCAAGGTACAGGTATTCAAAAGGATAAGTATGGGATAACACTTGTCAATTTCAACCGTCCACTATATATCAAGAATAACTTGTCAAATGAACCATTCATTCTTGCTACTCAAGCTAGACAAGTTTATTATGTGCCAGATCCTATTGAGAAAGAGTGGCAAGCTGTGGTCTATTCAAAGCCAAGGGATGCTTACGATATGGACTCAAGAAATGATGAAGATCAGCAAAATATTGACATATGTAGTGAGCCTATCGAACCTATAAATGATGACATGCTTAATAATATTTATGATGATAGTGGTTTTGGTAGGGTTGATATAAATGGTGTAATTATTGATGAGTCTTTAGATCAAGCAAGAAAGTATAAACGGTATGGTCATGCATGTTGGATTTACTTTTCTAATTCCAGCTATTTTTTTATATTAACAATTTCTTCTCTTTTTGCAGGAATAAAAATGGTAGCCAATGCAGAAAAAGAAAAAAGCGATAAAGTTCCATATGCCATGGTGCGCAAGAATCGTATTGAAAGTAATAATAAACTTCTAAAGAAGCTAAATCTGCCAACTATACCATTAAGGACTAATGTACCAAATCAAGAAAAGCAAAGAAACAAGGTATTTGATTGAACTTGTGCTATGACCAAATAATATATTATTGGGCTTTCAATTAATTGTGGGGACATTTTTATATATAGACATCCACACTTGATTCAATGAATGATGAATTAGAAGATCCTAACTATGTTATGGATGGCGAAGATGAACAAAACAGTGACCATAATTATGACTCTGATGATGTGGGTGATGGAACAAATGAGGATGTAGAGATGTTTCATCCTTTGCCAAAGAAGTGTTCCTGTAAGTATAGTCACCTCTACTTCTTATGTTAATTGAATGTAAGCATATTGTCATTTTTGTTTATAATTTCATTTGAAATTGTATCTTTTAGCCAAGAAAAGGAAAGGTAGAGGCCCAACAAAAATGCTATCTATTTGGGAAGGGAATAAGGAAGTCAAGATTCATGTTAAGATTAATAAATATGGCCAGCCATATGGAGTAAGAACTTGTAACTTCACAAACTTCATTGCTAGTCTAGTTAAAGGAGGACACTTATCTTTGAAGAAACCAGATTGGAGGATGGTAGAGGACAAAGATAAGATCTGGGACACTGTCAATGTAAGTTTCTATTGCTTTGGTTGAATGTATGATATTACTATATTCTACTGTTACATCACACATTTAATTTACTGTCACAGCAATTTTTTTATATCAATCCAATGTTGGAAGATTGGGTAATGGCATCTGCTGGGAAAAAATGGCGAGACTTTAAGGGCATTTTAAAGAAGACATATTTTAATGAAAAACTTTCAGTGGAGGAGAATATTGCCAATGGATGTAAGGGAAGAATTCCGGATGATGAGTGGAAGTGGCTTGTGGAGCATTGGTCCAAGGAAGAAAATAAGGTATGTAACTCCATTAAATGTTTCACATAGCATAGGTGCATCGACTATTTTAATTGAAGCATCAATACATGTGCTCATTGCAGGTCAAAGCAAGAAAAAACCAGGAAATACGTGCAAATCAATCAAATGCGCTTCATACTTGTGGATCGAGAAGTTATGCAACTGTTAATAATATACTAGTGTGTATCTTTCAAAAGCCATGCTTTCTCCTAACATACAAATGATTTTAATATTTATTATCATTGATTAGGAAGGAGAACTTGGCCGTGAGCCTTGCAGAGCTGAGACATACCTTGCTACACACAAAAAATCAAATGGGGATGCTGTTAGTGTGGCTTCCAAAGAGAAGATAGTAAGTTCAGCTTCATGTTGATCTTCACTCTTTTTCTTAAATTCTATATGATCCATAAGTTATACATGGCTTTTAGGATGAGATTGAAAAAAGGCTAAACGAAGACGAAGGGCTACGCTTGAAATCCATTGATGATGGTGACTTGTATGCTGACATCCACCCAAATGAGAGGAAAGGAAGAATACGTGGGTTGGGGCTTTTAGGAAGTAACAAGTTAGTCACTTTTGCAAAAGCTGTTGCTGCAGTTAAGAATGTTGAGGAAGAAAATGCACGACTCAAATCTATGGTGATAGATGCTAATGAAAACTTTGCTTCATATAAGCAAAAGGCTGAAGCAGAATTTGCAGCTTACAGGAAGAGATCTGAACAGCAATACGAAGAACTTAAAAGTCTATTGGTGGGCTTACATGGAGGGGTTCATACCAGGGAACAAAATGATGCAGAAGCAACCCAAGATAATTTGCAACAGGTATGAATATATAGGTTGATGAGTTCTTATTGTAAATCTGTTTTTAACTGTGTCTTTTTAGGATGTTGGTATTGGAAAAGAGCAACTGCAAGAATCTTCTTCACAAAATAGGATGAATAGGACAGCCCCACCAACTAAAGCTACTGCCCAAAAGGTTCCTCCGAGAGTGATACAATTGAAGGTATTCTACGTTACTTATTGGGAATTATGAAAAATCCAAGTCTTTAGTACACTAATCATTATATTTCTTAACATATTGTAGAGTGGAAAAGAAGTTGCTTTATGTTCACTTGCTGGTTCTAAAACAGTAGCCTATGGAAGACTGCAACGAACCGATAAGACAACCATATGCATAGATGGATTACCTTTGGGGGAATACTATGAAGTTTTGGTTGATATTGTTCTGGACAGCAGTGTTTTGCTCCCTCGTCCACACCTTAGAGTCACCAACTTGGGTGCTGCTTTTGGTTTATGTATCCCATGGCCAATTCGAAATGTATGAAATTTAGCTACACATGTTGACATTTATCTGCACTTGAGCTAGGATTGATATGGATCATTTGAATTTACAGATAATGGAACGTGATGGATCCCCTCTAGTTCTTACCAAGAGATCATTAGGTAAGTAATATTGGCTTCTTACATGATTAATCATGGCATTCAATATGTGCAATCTTGTATTTCCTCGATTATTTGATGTTTTGATCTTGCTTATCTATTTTATACTTATAGTACTATGTTTGCTATGAGTAAGTTCGATGGCACTTCCTATGCTTGTTATGTACTAACTGTACTATCTATATGTTATCTATTTTTGCCATGAAACATATCTTCTGTACATATCTCATACATGTTTTTGTTTCTCATTTTCAGATTTTACCAAAAGGACATAGGTGGTGCTTGCTGGATATGATGGGAAATATTAACATAGATGTGAACCCTTCTCTCTTTTGTAACTATGAGAGACTAACACAAGCATGCACATGCACACTTTCACTTTTGTTAACCTAAAACCAAACATTGGTTTCCAAATTACGTAGATTATGATCATGTTCTATTTTGTTGGCCCAAAACCAAACATCGGTAAGATTATATGTCATTGGGAACTTGCTAATCAACTATTATGAAAATGTTATATTTGAGTGTGAATCATATGTTGTGAACTTGCTATTTCTATTATGAAAGTGCAAAGTGCAAAGTGAATCATAGTGTGAATCATGATGTGTGATTTATCTGTGTATGTCAATGCATGTATCAAATATTCGTGTGTTTTAGAGCTACATGGAAATACATTGTGATACATTTGTATGAGTGCAAATTTTCATCTTAATAATTGCGTTTTAAAAACGGCCAAGATTGATAATATTTATCTAAATTGGCATTATATAGTGGCCACAAAAAAACAATGACAGTGGCTAAAAACGCCGTGAAAGAGTAACAACGGCGCATAGAAACACCGTGAAAAATTAAACAATGGTGTTTAGAAACGTCGAGAAAACATTATCAGCGGCACATGTAAACGCCACAAAAAACCTAAACAATGGCGCTCAACGCCTCCAAAAACCTAAACAATGGCGCTTAGGAACGCCGGGAAAACATTATCCCCGACAAATGTAAACGTCGTGGAAAACTAATCGATGGTGCTTAAAAGCGTCGGGAAAACTTTATCCTAGGCACATGTAAACGCCGGGAAAAAGGAAACAACGGCGTATACAAACGTCGTGGAAAACTCTACGGTGGCGTCTAAAAACGCCGGGAAAAGTCTTTCCCGGTGTTTGTTTCCACCACAAAAGATAGGAAAACAACGGTGTATAAAAACGCCAGGTAAAATTTAAATGCCGGGAATTACCTTTCCCGACGGCACTTTTCTTGACATCATCTAAATGCCTTGGAAAATCTTTTAATAGCGTTTACGACCTTTTTAGGGCGTCTGTAGATGCCATGATATCTGGTTTATCATGTAGTGTTTCTAGGCTTTTTTAAAGATCTTATTGTTTTTTTAAAACACTTTAAACTAATTTTTAACATTTTTTAGTCTCTCCAACTACTATTGAGGTCCTACAACTTTAGATTATAATCTAGGCCAGCTTTTCCGCTGAAAAGAACCAGGCATAAGCACAAGTACTAACAAATAAATATAATAAATGGAAATATGCATTTTGCGGAAACAACAAAAATGAGCACTCCGACAGGCATCTTTGCCATCGATGGACGGATACAACATTTGAAGAGAAAATAGTTTGCTATACATTTGTCGGCGACCGGGAGGCGAACCTCCGCGGGCCGATGAGCAAGTAGAAGGTGGGTGCGAGGCTCGGCGGCGGTCTGCCCTTCGACGGCCCGGCCACCGGCCGACGCCGCCGAGGAAAGGACTTAGTCCCGACGCAGTCGGACGCATCGAGACCGGATGGTGATGATGATGACACAAGTGTTTTTATCCTGGTTCAGGCCTTCTCTGTCGGATAACAGCCCTACATCCAGTCTTCGTTTAATGCCTAAGCTTAAACGAGTACAAGGGGTGAAGTCCGGCCTTTGAGAAGCCCGGGCCTCGAGTACAATAAGTGCTCAATGCACTGTGTGTGTGTTCCTACAGTTACCTGGACGCGGAGAACTACCGCCGGGAACTAGAGCTCCTACGAGAGTGCAAGTGCTCCTATTTTACAGTGGCTATCTTCCGAGTGTGTTGTGTGTATCCAGAAGCGGGGTGAACGTTGTTGTGGCCTGTATGCCCCCTTTTATAGGCGGCCTCCGGGCACTATAGCTTGCGATGGTCCGTTGAATAGTCGTTCCCTTTTTGCCATGCCGGGGCGCACAAAATCTACCGGGCAATCGAGTGTATCTCCCGATCACCGCGTCGGACCGCTACCGGTCAGCACGTGTCTTCGCCCATGCGGGCGATTGACGGGACCTGCCGCCAACCCGCCAGTAGCCTTCGCCAGGCGCTCCTTGGTACAGTGCATGCATTTAATTCTTGATGACCTTGGGATCCGAAGCGTATCCTATCCGCGGCGCGGCATAATTTGCCTCGGGTCCTGAGCCCTGAGCTTCGGAAGCCCGGGGGAAGTGGGAGGCCTGATTCTCCGAGACGTGGAAACTCGGGCGCGAGCCTGCCAAGCTTGAGCGCGAGCTTGCCAAGCCCGGGCTTACTTCCCGTGGGGCCGAGGGCAAGTCAGTGGGCCGTATTTCCATGGGCCATGTACTTTCCCCAACAACATTGTTCTTACCTTTTTAGGGGAAATGAAAGTAAAGCCTCTACACTCTCCAGTCAACATTCTTCTTCTCCGTCATCATTAATCCAACATCAGACTTCGTACTGTAGATCAAAAACATGGACACAGACTCCATGCTCCATGCTATGCAAGAGGAAAAACAAAGAATCAAAGCATAATTACTAAATAAACGCAAAAACAGGATGGAACCAATTTAACATGAAACCCGGGTAATTGCTAGAATCAAAATGGTAGTAGTCTAGTATACAAGTAAGTAAGGAATACAAACAACAATAATAAATGCAGAATATTGTTAAATAAACGCAAAAACAGGATGGAACCAATTTAACATGAAACCCGGGTAATTGCCAGAATCAAAATGGTAGTAGTCTAGTGGACAAATAAGTAAGGAATTCAAACAGCAATAATAAATGCAGAATATTATTTTTTACATACATATGTACAGGAAAGATCACAAATGCTCAATGCCCAGCCTTAACTCCAGCTTACCTCTCGTGTAACAGCCCAAATTTGGGCCTTTTGCAAAATTCCAAAAAAAAATTTCAATCTGTGAATACACTATTCATGGTCTAGTAAACACTATTCATCAACCGAAATTTCAAGTTGGACTCTAAATTCAAATCTAATTTTGAATTCATCCTTCACGAAATCAATCCAAAATTTAAATTTAAAATTATTTTTTGGGTCTTGGCCCATTGCACCTCAGCCTAGTGCGGCCCATCTCTCTCTCCCTCACCCCTTACCCCTTACCAGCGCGGACGTGCTACAGGACGCACCCTGTCCAACACCGTACATGCCGCTCGCCCCATCTTCGCCCATCAAGCTAGCGCCGTGCCAGACTACCCCGTCACGCCTGTCTTGTCGCCGCTCGGCACCCGCCTCGCGTCCCGCACCATAAGCTTGCACCCCCGTGCCAATCCCTATAATGGTCACCATCACTACCCACGCCGGCGCCCCTCCATGCCGTCATCCCGCTCCCTCAAGCCCAACGCATGCAGGACACCGTTCTCTTCCCAGTGACCCTCTCCCACCCTCCCTTATAGCCTATAGTCCCTGCTCTAATTCTCTCCCTTCCTATTTCATCGCCACCACGCCGATTCCACCCCTTTTCTATTACTCACACCACGGTAAACCTCTGACCAATTCCTTGTGCTCGTAGGCTTTCTAAGATCTGCTTTTCATTCTCTTGGTACTAATTTTGCCCAAGGGTCGCTGGAGCACCCGGGCAAGGGGACCCTTGTTCCGGCCGTCGCCACCTTCCACGGTGAGAGCTTGAGCCAGACCATCCCCGAGCTCATCACCACATCAAGTAGTCATCTTGTAGTCCCTAGAACCATTCTCCCCCACCAATTTGGTCTTAGTCCCCTTGTTACATCATAGCTCCAAGCACCAGTAGCCACCGGCACCATGAGCTGTCGCCGGCGGCGAGAGCTAGTGCAATGGAACCATCGCGAGAAGTAGAACTTACCCCTAGGATCTCGTGGACCTGATGGACCAGATTGCCCGTGAGTGGCAGAGATTTCCGCTGCTCGCTCGGTTAGGAGGAAGAAGATGGAGGATGTCAGCGTGACGTCACCCCGAGGGTTATAATGTACTAAGCCTAGGTTAATTCCTCTAATTGGGCACCCACAAGTGGGGCCCCCACGATTAGTAAAAATCTAAATAAACAAATTTCATATTTTGAGTTGCTGACATGCAAGGCCCACCAGGTACTGTGCTTAGATTTAAAATCTCCCACAAATTAGCCTTGACTCACTGACATGTGGGCCATAGTCCCACATGCTAGACTTAGTGGAGATGTATTCCTTCGGAACACACCTCCCAACACGGTAGGCCTACTCCGTTCTTGGCTAGGGAAACCCTAACAAGTGGGCCATGTGGCCCACCTGTTGGCCATGCAACCACGCTGCCGAATGGACCCAGGGTCCACCTGTCTGAGAGGCGCGGGCCGCGCATTCGGGCCGCGTCCACGCAGCGTGCCAAGCTGCACAGTATCGAGCTCGAGCTCGGGCTGAGCCCGATACTATTGATTAGGATTTTCTCGTGACTTTCGAGTTAAATAAATCCAAAATTAGATATCGAATTACTAAAAATAGTTCAAACATTTCAAAAATTATAGAAAAATTCCAGAAAATACTAAAGGTTGTACTAGACCTAGAAAAATTATAGTAGGTCGGATTATATTAATCCTCTCCCCCTAGAAATTTCATATGAACTAATTAAGCCATTTTTTATTAAGGAAATTGTTAGAAGTTAATTAGCTTTGTTAAAAATAGCAATTGAACTCTAAAAATTCCTAAAATTTCCCAGAAATTACTCCAATCTAAGAAGAACCTAAGAAAAATATTAAACCTAATAATAATATTATAATAAATTATAAAAATCATGAAAACCTATAATGGCTATAAAGAACTAATAAATGAAGTACTTTAATTTACTTAAAAGAAATTATTTTCCTATATGGGTATCTCTATTGAGGGTAATTTGGTGCATATTCATGCTTTGCATACTACAACACCAAGTAGGCTTGCCATCTCAATTAATAATGATACGCTATTAACAATTTAAACGTAGAGAAACCATGCATACATGTGTCACCCTTGCTACATATGGTTATTCATTGTTGTTATTTTCACAAATAGTTGTTGGAGACCCTGAGGAAAGATTTGAAGACGCTGAGGAGGATTATCAACCCCCGAGGCAGGTGAGTTAATATCCATAGTTCATATCTTACCTAGCTTTACATAAGTTATTTTGATTCAACTAAGAAATCGTATGCTCTATTATATGCTGCAATTACTTGAACCACTAGAGTAGCTATGCCTATTCATTAATCATGTTGTACACATGCCATGTTCCTTGCTATGCTTGATTACTATGCTCGATTGCCTTGATTATCATGTTATTTGGAACCCTAGCATAATTATTAGATAACTTGGACTCATAGTCCTTGGATAAAACTTTCTTAGATGTGCTCAGGTCTAATCTATGATTTTTGGGGTGTGATTGCCCCGATGAACGATAGTTCACCACTACATCTACTCACATCTTAATATGAAATGGTATATGTCTAAACTAGTAGGGAACTAAGGTCTATAAATGGGGTATTATGGGTTGCTGAGTCTAGTTTGAGCTACGGTGAATTTAAGGGGTTAAGGTTCGGTGATTGTGTGTGTGAGTCCATGGAGGACTTAGTAAATGAGGTATGTGTTTAGAGTGAGATCCCCATGGTTATTGAGAAGTGGGACCAGATGTGGTCCCTTGAACTTGAACAGTGTTGGATGTGGTCCGACACAAAGTGTGGCCATCGCGCGGTAGTATGGGTGATGGAGTCTAGTGGAGTGCTCCGTGAAAACCCTTGAACAAACTCTAGCCTGAGGCGAAGGCAGAAGGGCGCAGTCACCGAGAGTGATCTAGGTCATGCACTTCATGGACCAGCAATCCAGTAGAGTGGTGATCCACAACGGGAGAGCCTAAATCCTAAAATAAGATGGCGGGAGAAAGAAGGAAGACCGGTATGCTAGGAGCAGTAAGCCTTGGTTTAGGTTTGGGCGTGTCCAAGGATAGATCCAGAGGATGGTTTTAGGTTGGCTATGGTTACTTTGAAACCCATATATCATTCAATAAATACATGACTATTTAACAAGGTTTTTAAAGTGGCTTGGTCATAAGTTTGTATTATTGTTATTTCCAACTGCTTTATGCAAATAAAAGAACCTCTAGCCTTCCCTTCAAGCCTCTATCATTACCTGCATTAGCAGGGTTTTAACTCGCAAGTGCGGTTTGATTGCGCATTACCCTCACACTCACTCACCCTTTTAGATGGAGATCAAACCGAGGATCCTTATGAGTGTCATGGGATGAGAATCTGAACTACGGCGATCATGATGAAGTCTAGGGCGACACTCCAGTTGTTTGGAAGATTGCATAGCCACTGGATGATCTTTCATTATCTTTAAGCTTTCCGCAATGTCGATTGAACTCTGAACCTTCTTTTGGGATATACTATGATATTTGGCTGATCAACTGTAAACTAATCACCAAAAGATGCTAATTCGGTTATGTAACGATGAAACTTCTATACCGCTTGTATGCGAGTGATCTGGCTATTTAAAAGTGTGCACTAGCCTACCGATTCAGGGACAAATGTATGAATCACAGTGGTCCTCAAAGACAGAGAATTGAGGGCTTACATCTCGCCAGATCAACAACTACACACAAGAAAAAAATTTTGCGCCATGAGCTAAATCATGTAAATTAAGTTGAAAGAAGTCTCCAGTTTGTAGATTCTTTATGAACGAAATGCCAACATCTCTATCCCACAACCGTCTTCCTCGGCTTCTCCCCTTCATCTCGCTCCTTGCCGCGATTCCCATCATGCTAGATCATGGTCTAGGGGGGAGAGGGGTGCTGCAGGAAAACTCTAGAGGCAAAGAGTACCATGTACTACTCACAACTATTCTTTATAGCTTAAAATCATATTATAATCTTGCTCGTGCCGAAAGTTAACTATCGGCTAAACACATGTAGGCTAAGGGCCTAAGATCCTCGTTAGCACTAGAAGCAGGGTTTAGAGCGTACTGGCTGATTTGATCCTGCAATCAGTAAGAAAAGACAAAACCAGCTTTAACTAGCTGATTAGATCTGTATTGTAGGAGACCTGCAATATTAGAAAACAAGTCCAAACATGAATGAAAGATAACGAAACTATCGGCTTAGATTACATCTAAACCAATAGATTTAAAGGGTAACCAATTTATTATAAAGCCAATGAATCAACTAAATAGTAGAGTGAGAGGTAAATAGACTATCGGCTAAACCAACAAGTTGATCTGGCCAACAGAACAAAGGTAAACAGATTATCGACGAATAGCAAGCTATAAGTCGACAGAATAAGGGTAAACAAATTACTGACTAAGTTGTAAAGCCAAGCTAGCCGGTACAATGAGGATAAACAGACTTCCACCAATGAATATGTTGATTAGTAGAACGAGGGTGACATCTAACCCTTAGTCAAAATGGCGATGCGTAACAATATCGACTTAAGATAGTATTTCGATAAAACCAAAAACCGATGCAAGCCCGTAGATCGAAATGAATCGAGACAGTACTTGCCTGCAAGCAACTCCTAGGGTATATCTTGAAGCCAATCGAGAAGGTGATGCGCAACAAGTCGATCGAAGATAAAATACGGTGAAACTATGCTAAACTAAATTAAAGTCAACGAAAAGTAAAGGAAAGGTAAAAAGTAGATTTGATTGATTGGTTCGTGTCCAAGTCTTGAACGGCATCTCGAATCATGTCCAAGTCTTGAATGGCATCTCGAATCGGCTGAGAGTCTTGGAGGAGGGTATCGTCATTTGAAGTAAGGAGGAATTCCAATCTGTGGAGTTTCTCTAGGAGTTCAGGAGCCAACCTAGCTTTGGTCGTTGGTTGACCAACCTCTGTGAAGATTCTTTTGAGGCTCGTTAGGAGACAAGAGTCAATGATCTCATCGTCATCATCAAAATCGCCTAGATCAAAATCTAGGAGATTTGTGATGTCCGACGTGCCTTTTGTCGGCTTGGGGGAAACCTGTAGAAAACATGCATAATTTTAAAGCTTATATTGGTTGCATGATATCAGATAGGAGTGATTGGTACCTAGGTAGTGGGGATCGGTGCAAGCGGTGATTGTGCCGACTTCGGAGCCGATGGAGAGGTGATGGCGGTGATGTCAATGGTATCCTGGGGAGGAAAGTAAGCTAAACATACAAGTTGAATAGCTATGGAGATGAGTATCAACTGTAAACAAATGGGTTACCTCCTGGACAGCCGATCCATGGGGCTAGGATTCGGTTGTATCTTCCTCCTCATCGCTGACATTAATTGGCTAATCGTCCTTGTTTTTCTTACTCGGGTTGGAGCTAGGAGGCTTTGATGCACACTTTTTGGATATTGCGTGCTTTGAGACATCTAGATCATAGGGCAGTGGGTTACATCGGCTATTAAGTGAATTAAAGGAATAAAATAAAAGTCGATGCATATAGGACTTATATTTTGTTCTACCCTTCTTTGCAAGCTTGAAAGGGGTTGGACCATCTGGATAAAGGTTGGCTGAAGAATAGCCCACGGTTCCAGCAGAGATCACCTTCTTGCCTTGTCAGCCTACAATCAATTCAAGTCAAAAAAAGTGACAATCAACTATTACAAAATAGACTATTGAAATTACCAAAGGAGCATGTGTAGTGGCCAGAAGTTGATTGGTTATTTGAAGAAGAGCTAGATGAGTTAGAGTTTGATGGAGTTGGTTGGTTAGTATCTGCATCAGCTATATCATCCTCTAGCGGGGCATCTTGAGGGACTACCTCCTCAAGCAAATTGGGCAAGTCTAGATAAAGTCGATCTATGTAGAACTTCATAGGTCAATTAGTTGAAAAAATTGCCTCTAAGATTTGTTGCTACCATTCTCTGAAGTCGATGGAGGTTTTGTCATCCAAGTGTAAAGAAGGAAGCTTTGAACAAAAGAGATCATCGGCTAATTCCAGAATAACACCTATTGTCAACTTAGTCGATGGCATTCTAGGTTGCAGTCTCCAATTCAAGATGAATTCTGGAACCGCTTGCTCGAACCCAAGTTGTCTAGCATACACAGCTAGATGATAGAATTCATATGATGGTTTGAAAGTTTTTGCTCTTGTGTTCAAACCGACAACTAGAGTACAAAAAAACTTTAGCATCTCGTTGGATTCATTCTCTAATTGCTCAGATAATCTAAAGGAGGGCACTTAAATTCTTTAGCCACTTTGTAGCATAGTAGATACCTAGCTGGGAGTTCATAAGGTTCAACGTTGAAGAAGAAGTCAAAATATTCTACAAAAGCCGATGCGTGCATTTTGGCAGGTCCTTTGCCTAAACAAACTACTTCTCCATATGATAAGCTTGGGCTGTACTTCATCTTTGCTCCTTTTGAGATATCCTCACGGGGGAAGAGGATGTCTGAATCTATAGAAGTCTTCCACAGTCGATGGAATTGGGTAAACCACATCAGGCCGCCAATATTCCTCATTAAGTAACCCCCAAGGGCGATATACAATCGTGGTCAGATAATGTGCATCATCCAATAAACCGACCCCAAGAGCAGTTTGGCCAAGGAAACTCTCCCTTTTTCTAGTAGTCTCTCTACCAAGTCTTGATACATCTGTGTAGGTCCTAGGGCTGCTCCGCAGAAGATGCATCGGTCTAACCACATGTTCAAAAAGGCCACATGCTCTTTGTCCAATACGGGGCCCTTTTCTATGTTATTTTCGTCCACATAACGATTCCATCTTTCACCCTTATGGGAGATAAGCTTATGGGTGGTCGATAGGTCATAAGCCGATGGTTGCTCCCCATTAGGTCTTAAGCCGCACAGCATAGCTACATCCAGAAGAGTCAGCCCTATCGGTCTTGGCCTTAGCATCAAGGCATTGAAAGTGTCAAACCAGAAGTAACTGGTTGTAGCTAACATTAACTCATTGGCAGTCGAATTTGCTAAGGAAAGAGGGAGGCAGTCGGCTATACCCATCTGTTACCATTTAGACATCTTACTAGCCGATACCTGGATATACCAGTTGTCACATACCCAAAAATTTCAAATTTGGTATAAATTTTTTCGCAAAAATCATAAATATATTTCTATAACCATTCCTAATTTTTAAATAATTTTCTAAACTAAACTTCTATTTATTTCCTAAAGAAAATACCTTATCTCTCTTTTTCCAAAAATATAAATCCCATAAAATAATAAATATTATTTCATAATTGAATTCTACTCATTTTTATAGATTTTAGAAATTTATTTGATATTTTTCTAAGCTTCCTATAACTCTATATGAATTTTCAAAGCTTAAAATAATTTCTGGAAAATCCGTTTTCCTTTAAATCCAGAACCTTCCCTATTAGGCAATTGAGGGAATACGCTTTCCCTTTAGGGAAATGCGTTTCCACTCAAACCAACCCACCACATCTCTCTCTCTCTTACACCCGGGCCCCATTTGTCATTCCCTAATTTCTAATCAACGGTGCCCATAGGATCTCCTTCTGATCCGACGGCCGCCCACCTTCTTCCTCCTCCCACCGTTCCTTCACTCTGCTCCATCTGCCGGCGCCGCCATAGCCGCCGGAAAAGCTCCCCTGCCGCCGCTACAAGCCAGCTTCCGCCCCCATTTTGCCACCACTAGATAGCTCACACTGCCGCCAGCCCATTATGCCACTTCACTGCCCTCATCCACCTCCGACGGCCACCCAGTCCGCCGCCACCACCTTGTGCCGCCGCCACCACCTTAAGCTGCAAATGCGTGCCCACCACTCCATCCATTGCCTATAAAATCCCTTCTTCAACGCCGCTTCATTCCCAAGCTCTTTTCCCTGCTCCCTTTTTCCCCTCGGTCACCCCGAACCGCTGTCACCATTGCCTTCTTCCCTAGCTCCGGCAACCTCCTCCCTCGCCGCTCCAATGCCTATCTAGCCTAGGTGCCTATAAAGGAAACCCACCACTCCTCACCGCAAACCTTCTCCGACCATCACCCGCCCTCGGCAACCTTCGGAACCCCTTCTCCACCGCCGTCCTATCACCCCGCCGCCACGGCCTCGCCGCCACAACAATTTCGGCCACCTAACCTACACCGCGACCACCAAAAAGACCCTCATACTCCCAATTCCATTATTACGCCCCCAATTGCTTGCTGCCAGCTGCTAAACCTCATCGCCGGTGAACTTCCCCGCCGCCCCCTCCATTCTTCCCCTTTCTCTCTCACCGACACCCCGGCCCCACATGTGAGTCGCCCGACCAAGCCACACACTCACTGCCACTCGGGCCCCCTAGTCAGCCTTTCAGGCCTCACGCGCAGCAGCCAATTGGGCCAAGCCCATTATAAGCCCAGTAAGAATTTAAACTATTTTCTATTTCCATTCTTAATGCCTAAATTTATCTAATATATCAAATCACTTTTTTAAATTCTATAAAAATTCATGAAAATCTAAAATAATATAAAAAAATAATATAAAAATATAAAATATCATATTTTTCTAATAAAATAACCTTAATAAATCCTTTTTAGCCTCTTTCTTCTATATTAAAAACTTTAAAATTTTAAAAACTAAGAAATAAAATTAGTATAAACTTCCTATATAAAAGTCACTCAAAATAATATCTTATATTTAGAAATAATACTTTAACATTTTTAAAACCTATACAAATTCAAATTTGAACTTAAAACCCTTTCTTTAATTAAATTAGAATTTTTCCTAAATATAAAATTTATATTAAATATGAATTTTAACCTATTATAAATCTACCATAATTCCTATTCATAACCACCAAATATAAGCCATATACCGTAACCTTAACATTATACTGCCCAAAATACCTATTTTACATAAAAAAAGCCCCTACCCCTTTTTCTTTTAGAAAATATTTTCAAACTTCTAGAAAATCGTACAACCCATCACCTTTTTACCCAAACTCTTTATTTTATCATTTATTTAAAGATTCTTCTTATTTGGATATTTATTGGAGTTTCTATCTTTTTCTATTTTTACAACATATAGACGACGAACTTCGGAAGCTTTAGCCGAATGTCCAAAATATACAATAAGTGTGATCCGACCTCCAAATAAGGCAGGTTTTCTACCCTTGAAGCATATTGAATTCCTAATTTCAATTATTATCTATTTATTGCATTTACTTTCTAGTTATTTATTTAAAGAATCATCTTTTATTTAAATTATGGTATTTAACATTTTATGTAGAATAGATATTCCAAACCCACAACCAAAAGCCCACCTAAAATGATTTAACTTGATAATACCCTAGTATAGGAAAATCTAGATATATGATTATTTCAAACAAGTAGGATAATATTCATTTGTCTTTTGGATAGACAATGAGCTGAAGACGGAAAAACTGAAAAGTGTAGGCATGAGTTACCAGAATGGTAATTGCATGGTAAGGTATTGCCTTAGTATTTTCGCAATACCTCTGGAATACTGGCCGAGTAGTCACCGGTAATGATCGTGCGGAGGCCAGGCAATGCCAGGATTTGTTTCTGGGATATTGGGCCGGAGTGATTCACATGTTACCGGCTGTGTCTATGCGGAGGCCAATATCGCCAGGGTTTTTCTCCAATGTTTGCGCATGTGCGGAACATTGCAAAACTTGGACTAATGAGAATAGAAATGACATATTAAACATCCAACAGTAATACCGACCATTTTACGGGTAAAGTTGGATAGGTTCTACAGAGCTGATAAACAAAAATATTAATGGACCATACTTCTTGTATATGAAGTTGTGTCAACTGGGTGATACCTATTTCTATTCAAATAAATCCATGAAATTTTTAGAAAAGATAATGGTTGTTGATGAGATAAGGATAGAGAAAGAAGATAATGGTTTATAAACTCATTTAAATATTTTAGAAAATAATTTTAAATGATGATTAAGTCTTAAAATGTTGCATTATATATTCCAGTTAAATACAGCATTTACCTTCCTTTGATTTCATTTTCATGTAGTTAATATTTCATTTTCTATGAAAATCTGCAAGTACGATTAGTACTTACCCATATTATGTGGGCAATTGCTTAATTTTATGATCAGGATTCACTTTATAATCGGAAATGGACATTTATGAAGAAGATTGGAACTAGTACAGGATCGATTTCTATGGTTTACCTTATGCTCAGGTTTTGCCTGTGGTGTATGGGCATGTAATTTTCTTTTTATTACCAGGTTAAATTTCTATTTTTACTGTAAAACATTTTGTAACATGTAATTAATTAAGCAAGCTGTACTATTTCTGAATACAACTGAAATCCTGGACAGTTGGTATTCTGGACATTTTCTGGTAAATTTTTACTAGAATTTGGTCCGTCACACCAGTCCCTCCACCCATCAAATGGGGTCAGCCATAATCTAAAACTATCTCTCCATTCATTGATGTTGGCATCCATAGCATTAAGAGGGAGACAAGGGACATCTAGGTGGATAATGGCTAATGGATTGGGATCATCCAAAGGACCCAGAGTGTGGGTATAGGGTAACCCAGGGATCGGAGATAGTACCTGACTCATGATCGCTAAGATTGAAGGTAGAAAAGTCGATTGATGAACACCGAGGGGGAAAGAAGGCCGATGGCAGAGTGTGGTAGTTGATTGCAGAGCAAGGAGGACTTGAGGGCATACAAATGACAGAGACGGGCCACCCTATTTATAGGAAGTAAAATTGAAGAGGTTAACCGTCGCACGCGGTAAAATTGGAAGGGTAAAAATGGCGGCAAAACCCTAGGATCGACGGCTAAGAAATTGAGATGAATAATGTAAGGAATCGAATGCCCAAGAGGGGTGAATTGGGCTTATCAAATTTTACTTTCTAATCAATTTTACACTTATGTCCAAAGCTTAAACAAATACGGAAGCTAAAGATAAATTCTTTGAACACAAATAATATGTCAATATGACAATATGATTGCAATCCTAGAGTGAGATGAACCATATACAAATAGACACTCTAGATATACTATTAGGCATAAGATAAATCCTATGAGGGCTAAGCACTAGCTCAAGGATATGTATATCAAGTTCAATCTAGGAGCTAGTTGCAATCAACACATGGCAAGGGATAGATAGCACAATAATTATCTCAAGATATGGTAATGAATATAAGAGCACAAGAGGCAAACCACAAGTGACACAAACACTTTTTTCGTGATGCTCGAAGACTTGTCGGTCTCCCCTAATCCATGTTGAGGTTTAATCCTCGCAAGGATCGGCTCCCTCTCCAAGCCAACTGCCTCTTTTCCACTAATGGTTGCTAGTTCCTCCCTCCAGAGATGGCAAGCACCAACGCCGCTCACACGGTTTGCTTGGGCCTTCTCACACACTTCTTGAGAAGGTCACCGACGCACGACGCCTACCACGCCATCTAGGTGCCGACAAGCACCAAGAGTAACTTACCCGAAGCCGCTTGATCGCACCAGATCAAGCTCAAGAGTGATACACACAAGACTCACTTGGTCACTCACCCCTCTCATTAGTGTTTCACCAAATCCACCCAATTTGGTGCTCTCCCTTTTTCTCACCCTCTATAGCCACTTCTCACACTTTGGGACACACCAAAATCTCGGCAAAAACCACTCCTCAAACCCCCCAAGTCACATCAAAGCTTATCTAAGCTCACCAAAACTCTAACACAAATGAGCTACCCAAGGGTTTATATAGGCCTAGATCTGAAAAACTAGTTGTTGTGAGTTTGGAGTTGTTAGAGGACGGTCTAGGAAAAAATCTTGGACTGTTCCAAAATAACTACCAAATTCACCCTGATCGTCTTGCCTCCTACCCAAACCGTCCGGCCCTAGGCCGGACCATCCGACCGATCGTCCAGGCTCCGAATGGTAGTACTGGCCAAGCCATCCAGCCCTAACCCGGACCATTCGGCCCCCAGCCCGGACCGTCCGCCAAGTACTACCAAAAACACCCTAAATCGTCTGGCCCATTCCCGGATTGTCCGGGCCTACCTCGGACCGTCCGCCAAGCATTACCAACTTTCTGTTTCCTCTTTTTCTCAGCCCAAACCAACTTCGGACTGTCTGGCCTTAGATTGTCTGCCTAACACTATGAACTCTCTGTTTCTTGGATACTCTCCGGTCTAAAGAAACCCACTAAGTCCGGAGTCCCTTTCGCTCAATCTCGGACAACCACAAGTCCGAACACCTCATGGACACCTCCGACACTCTTGCTACACTCCTACAACACCCCGACATCTCACTAGGCTCAACTAGGGTTTAGGAGCAAATGTGCATTACCCGAGAGCTAGGAACCGATCCGATCAGCACTGATCTGGATCCCTTTTAATAGTACGACGACTATACTATAAACCCGTTTTTCAACCAACCACCAAGACCGGTTAGAAATTATGGAACATCCTTAGCCCTATACTAGCCATACCTTGGTCTTGAACACCATCTTGAAGCTTGATGTCCTACATCAACGCCTTTATGTCCACTTTAATGCTCCATACATCACCCCTTGATGCATTGTGCATGATAACCTTCATCACACTATTGATGATGTCTTCGTCTTGTCATCCTCAATTTCATCACTCATGAGACTCTCCTATCCTATTAACTTTGACTTGATCATCCTTCCTGACGATTATCCCATCAAATCAATCTAGAATTAATACTCAACTCTTGGTGACACTCTTGTCTCGTCGACCTTGACTTGACCGTCATCTTTCAACACACCTTGGTCATCACACACACTCCCGAGACCTAATTCTCTTCAAACCACTCATAAAAGACATCAGTCCCAAAAGCTTAATGGAAGATAATATAATTGCTATTCAATATCAGTTTAGCACAACAAGTGTTCAACAATAAGCTCAAACATAAATGGAACATTTGATATAAAAAGATCTCTACTAAGTGCAACATGATGAGGGCATATTTGACCTATATGCACTTAGAGAGACGATTGCCCAAAGATAATTCAATAATTCATGACAATTAATTAGTTTTATGAGCATAACTTTACTTAAAGATGCACATAAAAATATATTCAAGAATTACACATGTACAGTTCATGTCTAAAGCAAGAGTGAAGTTGTGATTCAATTTAAATTAAACTTTACTAAATTAAGTGCATGAGAAGATGTAAAAAGATATACATGCACAACGTCAATTAATAGCAAGGTGAAGTTTAACTCTAGTTAGAACAAGAATGGCAAGTGAGCAATGCACATATTAAGCTCAAAAGGATAATTATGCATAAATAAATATGATATGAAGCAATGTACATAATTATAATCAATATGTTACTTATAGCTCACTATGCACTTGCATAAGTAGAATATAACAATAAATATGGAAGAAATACCGAAATTGCATATCTCATCTTGCACTTATTTGATTCCTTTATATAAATATGAAACTAGAGAAAATTTGTTAATAAACACATTAGTCTCATAACAAGATTATTATATATAAAAGAAATATTATGAGTCAAGCACTAAATTAAGCATTCAATGGATATATAATATAGAATATGCTTTTCATACCTTCACATGGATCATTCACCAAGGACTTAAATATGAGACTAAAGGAATAACATCAATAAAGAACATTAGTTTCAACTAGGATGATTAGATCCATGGCTTTAATGGTGAACAACCCTTCTATCAAAGAGACTAAGACAACACATGCTAGTCTTAAGAGAGGTTAATCAATAACTCATGTTTCTTGTTTAATAAAGCTTACCATTAAATATGTTTATCATTAATTAGTGTTTGTCATTAATCACCAAAATCACACAAGGCCTACCTTGAACTTACAAACAGTTAAGATGAAGGGTATGACAGGAATAAGAAAAATGTACGTGGATGATATGAAAGCCGATAAATTGAATAATTTTGGGGGCATGATACTCATATCCAAAAAACTAGGGGGCATATGTTGATACCCAATTTTGGAAAAGCCGATTAGGATAGAAAATTCTAGAATTGGCTATAATAGGTTGGCTGTGGAGGAAGCTATTACGGGCCGAATCAGCTATGGTAGGATGAGCCTGTATCGGATTATTAGGTAGATTAGGCAGGGTCTTAGATAAATATGTCTAGTATTAAGTCAAAACTTATATCGAAAATGAGTCATGAGTCTGTTTAAATATGTAGCCGATAGCGGTGTGTAAAGGCAGGCTAGCACCAATCAATCAAATCTACTTTTACCTGTACCTTTACTTTTCGTCGCATTTAGTATAGTTTCGTTGTATTTTGTCTTCGATTGACATGTTATGCATCGCCTTTTCGATTGGCTTTAGGAAACAACCCTAGGTGAGTAATGTCTCGGTTAAGTCCGATCTTCTCGCTTAGTTTATCAAAATACTATTTTAGTCGATATTGTTGCGTATCACCGTTTCGACTAGGGGTTAGGTTTCACCCTCGTTCTATCGGCTAGTTTGGCTTTACAATCTAGTCAATAGTCTGTTTACCCTCATTCTATTGACTTATAGCTTGCTACCAGCCGATAGTCTGTTTATCCTTCGTTCTGTTGACCGAAGAATAAATAGACTATTGACCGGAGGATAAATAGACTATCGGCTACTACAATAATCGATGAGAATCTTAACAATGAGCATGCTGAGGAAAAGCTCGGCGACGGCCATGTTGAGAAAATAATTGATGAAAATCTTGATAACTAACATGTTAATGCAATGTTGGTCATATCCATGATGGGTATGATTGATGATTTGCCTATGTGAAGATGCGCGTTTGAGGATTTGTCACTGAAAACAATCTCCTTAAAATTTCACTCCAAACACTAGAATCCCTAAAATTTGCACTCCTTATTGTATTTCCTGTTTGTGCTTTTCTTTTCAAACAAAAAACATGAGTGAATTGTTGTTTTTGCCCCTACTCTCAACTTTTATGGTGGAAATTCGTAGCTCAAATCTCACGATCTACCAACAAATAGCTCCCAAAACCGGAATGTTTTCTTGCTCTAAACTTCAAGGTCTTCATACTACTACGTCCATATGAATAAGCCAACGTTAAGCCCACTGGTGTGAGTGTATAGGGAAATAACACGTAACAATAGGAATGACCCTAACATTGGGAATAGAGACAAAAACAACCATTCACACGTGTTTTTGGTTGAAAAGAAAAGCACCAATACTAGAATACAGGAGGAGTGGTAAGTCATAGGGATTCTAATGTTTAGAGTGGCAAATTCTCAAACGACAACAAATCATTAAATTTTTTTGGCAAGGTTTTCCCCGAAATAAATGGTTTAGGTATAGGCGTTTTCGGCCGGCCTACTCTGTGCCCTGCCAGGCTGTAATCCCACTGGGGAGATGCCAAGAGGTGGCTCCTAGGTGAGGATCAGGAGGTGTTGGTCGTGGAAAGAGTGGAAGAAGGAAAAGGCGTAGGGTCATGGAGAGAAGGTAGGTGTTAAGACTCAGGAGTGGTACTACACGCTATGCGCTCAATGCCGACTGTGCATGACTGAGAAGTGGGGAGCTCAAGGTGCTAGAGTTTACAAATCATGATACATCTACAACTATTGGATATAATATTAAACAATGCAGATTATATATATCCCCAGGCTTGTTGGGGGTGGTCTTTAACCTGAACCTGCCCTGCCAACTTTCGGTGCCCCGACCCTCTTTTTCATTGTGCAAATTATTTTCTCAACCAAGGTGTCATCGGATTATATAGACAAATATTTGACATATTTGAAAGTTATGTTACAATTCTCTCCCTGATTCATTAGCTGAATTATTTTTCACAGTTTAAAACCAATGCAGAACTTGGCGTTATCCTCCTGATGTAAAAATTAAGGGATTTTAGTTCATAAAGATTTCATTAGCTCAATTATTTTTCAGTTTAAAACCAATGCACAACTTGGCATTATCCTCCTGATGTAAAAATAAAGGGATTTTGAACGCAGATTTCATTAGCTGGATTACTTTTCACAGTTGAATACCAATGCACAACCTGACATGATCCTCTTTTGATGAAAAAACAAAAGGCATTTTACTTCTCGTTTCCAAACTGTCTATTTTGGCAAGTACAAGCAACAGCAGGTCTGAATCACACAAGATTTTTCACACCAAGGCCCATCGTCACAAGAATTTGGACATGAGCAAGAAACAGTAGCAGTTAGTATAGTATGCCATCCACTATCTAGGGTTGCTTTATGGTTAATTCTGCTCTCAGATGTAGTACCCCATCAATGAAAAAGTGGCTGTCATCAGCCATAAACGATGGCCATGGAATCGCAAAAAGATTCCGGTATCCAACTGCCTTCCCACCAGTGAAGGTGTAGTAGCCCTTGTACTTGCTGACGAACTCGCCTGATGGCCTTGTCCTTGCAGCAAACTCATAGTCTACGGTAACACTTGTTGAGCCTTTCTCTTGCATCCCTAGGAAGAGACCAAAGCAGTGGAACGAGCTTTGCTGGTCCATGTTGCAGTGTGCTGAGAGGAAGAAACCCTGTCCAGCTAGATGGAATGCTTGTGAGTATATCCGTCCAGATGGGAAAAGCCGGGTACACTCTTCCCGCTTCAGATCCAAGTACGCTATGCACTGTGGATATGGTCGATCAAATTCCACCACCTTGAGCGGACGATATTTGTAAGCACGCTCAGCATATTTCCTACAGGTCAAAACATCTGCAGCAAGGGCACGCTGCCGATGCGGTGCATCAGCTTTGTACAGAAGTGCCTCAGTGACACATTTAGTTGCTTGCTCATGATCCAGATCATTGCATGCGAGGACCTTCCGCAACTTCCTGCAGGTCATATGGCAGAACCGAACAAAAGGCAGCAAGCGAGTACCCAATATCTCACGCCTTTCCTCCAATTTTGGGTATTGTGCACGAGCCCACTTGATCACAAAGTCATAGATGGCATCCTCTGATGCCACCTGAAGCTCATTACTGCATAGGATGGCTTCAATCCCAGCAAGAGGAATGTTCATCGCTTCATCTTGAAACCTGAAAGGAAGAACTATAACATTAGTGCACCATGTTGCCTACATAAATTAAATGCTTACTCTAAACAATAGAGACTACTCACTTGGTCAAATCCTTGTATTTGTTGGCGAGGAATTCCTTGGCAGCATCAGTCAGTGGCTGAACTGCTGCAGCCATTGAAATGCTGGAGGGGAGATCTAGATAGAGCAGTGCAGACTCTGTGGTCATAGGTAAGCTTCTTAGCAGTTGACTGCAGTGCCTCATGCAAGATACAACCTCAAATTTGTCAGCGATCATCAAGATATCCAGCAAAAGGGTTGGCTGATTTGTTGTCAACTTTCCACTGTACATAAAGCTTAAAAGCTCCATAAGGGCATTTTCCTCTGTTCCAAGTGGAAATACAATGATAAGACATGAGATGAATGTTAGATAGAAAACACACATGCATACACACACACAAAATGTCTTGTAATATAGATTTAAAGGCTTTTATGTAAAGCATATGATCCTTAGTTCATCAATCATGAGAGATAGCACAGGAAAGATGCACAATGGTGGACTAAGACAATCAACTTGATAGCTCAACTAGAAATTCAAGCATGTAAACTTCATTAAGAATGATATGTCAATACTACTGAACTGATCGTTCGTTTTAGTATTAAAGAGAACTGTAGGACAATGACCAAACATTAAAATTTTGTTAAGCAAACAAATGCTGCGCATGCAAGTGTAGGACAGCTCCCACAATACCTGAAGAAGTTATTCTAAGAGTTGCATGCCTCTGATCGGATTCTTTCATGCCGTTTGAGAAAAGCTAACAAGAAGAATGCAATATTGTCAGCAATGTTACATAACTACAGTAGACACTGAATGCATTTCAGGGAGGGCTTAAAATTACCTTATAAAAAAAGGGACTTTTCGCAGCTAAAATTGCAGAACTGATATAAATAGACTTTACTCTCAAAACCTGATTGCACTCCATGCTCCAAGATGAGTCGCTGCTTTCTCCATCCTCACCTGGCAAAAATAAGGGCTAATAAGGTGGATGAAAAATAGTATAAAAGGTAGAAATTGGTGCATATCAGCATCATAAGATGGTGCTCTTAAGATATTTGGAGCACAAAATTCATATCTTCTTCAATCTTCATAAACAAATATGACAAAAGTATCTATTAGAATTATATCTCACAAAAGTATAATCTGTTTAATAGAGTTCCAATTGTTGCTAAATCCTAATTCAGGTCTTGGAGTTTAAAGAATCAGGCTCACAAGCCTTAAACATTACTTAATGACATTTAAAATTATTACAGTTATTCTACCAAATATAGTTATTTCCAAGGAAATTGGTGGAAACAAGGTTAGCCTGTACCAACATGTCCTCCCACTAACAACATAATTGAAACAAATTAGTCTATCGCTATCTACACATTCTGACAGAACCAAACTGTAGAAGCATACATCATCAGTACTAATGATAGTAAAAAGATATCTCAAGATCAAATTTCATGAACAGCATATGTGTATTCATCTTCCTAAACCTAAAATCTCTAATTTTGAACAATATAATTGATAGAAGAAATTCAACTACACTGACCATCTTGCCCAACGTCAGGTGGAGATTCTTCTATCATAGCTACAGGTTCCTCATTGTTTTCCTCATAGGCATCACATTCTTCTGCTTCGACTTTGCAGTTTATTGGGTCCAACATATACTTCCCAGATTCTGGAGCAATGAGATGATAGCAGAAAAAGTATTCAAATTTGCACTCTAGCAGAGCAGATAATTGAAGAGAAGGGAAAACTACAAACAAATATGAAGGGGGAAAACTGCAAACCATAGTAAGAGTGCATTAGCATCAGACCGTAGTGACGTAATAAAGATCAAGGTACAAAGACAAAATTCTAACTAGCAGTTTGGCGCCCATGAACAAGTATTTTAATAATGACTGGTTATCACACTAGGAGTGAACTCAGATGTGAGGAAAAAGAATAAGACAAGAAAAACTAGCAGAAGTGGGAGGGTGCAAAGCCCTTTCATAGGAAACTAAAACTATCGCAAATTCGGAATGAACTTCAAAAAGCATTTCACAGAACAGGAGATATCAGGCTAATATACAAATGAACCAACTCGAGTGAATAAAAAGAAAATGAACGACCCTATAATTCTCATATGACACTGCAAGATACAAAAATAGCAAATTCATCTGTGAAAAACAAAATCTTATTTATCTCCTCAAGAACCTCTAACTTTATTGAGATGCTCTCTCCCCCCTTTCCATCCTTTCCACACTTTTCTCTTTTGTTCTCTATAGCCCAAATATGTAAAGCACTTGCTTTAGAAGCATTTGATGACATGTGAAAAACCTCGTTAGCACATTTCACAAAATCCATGCTCAGCTGAGGGTAACATGGGACAACATTTGGACTTGCTATTGGGATTGAAGGGCAACAAAGTTACGATAGGGTCAGAAACATTGAAATAAACATAATGCTAACAGGAAAAGTGACTGAAAACAAGAAACTCGTAAATAGAATACAGAATATTAGAAAGCATAACTAGAATGCTCTTGTTATCATAAAGGAAACAACGAGGAGTTCATTAAAATATGTACAGAATTTCAAGTCAGTACGCTTCTAAATTTTGTAGTGCGTGTGTAGGGGCAAAGTAGACAAGTACTATGAGTTGATAGAAATAATACCAAGGTACACACTTTCAGACTTTCAGTCAATCAAGCTAATAAAACACATAAGGACAACCAAACCTAACCATTTGTTTTACGTGCATTTCATTGTAAAGAGCAGCACACATATTGCAACATTTTCTTAATAAAGATATCATAATTTCATAAAAATGAAGAACTGCAGAGATATGATCAGGCACGGATTGTCATTTATCTGGCAGCAACCAAAGTAACTTTATCTCTAATTTTGGCACATTTTGCTCTGGGTATTGAGCGTGTTGCTGGTTCAGTTGCAGTGTACAATTACTCCCAATATATTCATGATTTAGACAGACAAATGATCAATGTGCGATACCCCCAGAATTATTGATTTGTCCTCACCCAATTCAAAGCTGAACAAGATCCTACCAATATAGTCTAGAACAACTCATCCAAATCCGAATCTTGCCCGTTAATCGCCTTAGTATCTCTCCTAATTTTAACCTCTAATGCTATATCCTCAACATCTGATTGCTCAGAACAAGATATAACATAAATTCCGATCACGATAACTCAAAAGATTCGTAATAGAACAGAAAAATACCTAAAAAATGTCAGCTCAGATTAAAAGAAAAGGAAAAGGTATTACTCGCCCTTAATACCCAAGGCTACCTAAAACCCCAACAGAAGGTCAAACTGAATCATCATGGAAAGCAGGCGCATCGCTTTCCCAATTCCCCCACCCACCCAGCTCACGAGAATTCAAACTCGAATCTGCCGGGACCCAAATCGCCCTCACCGAACGATACAGAGAGAGAGAGAGAGAGAGAGACGAGATCCCTCGTCACCTTTCTCGCGCCGGAGCTCTTCCCGGCGTCGCTTGCGGTGGCGCGCCCAGTCGGCGAGCGAGGAGCAGCCGTCGCCGGCGGCGCCCTTGGCCCCCGGCGCGTCGTCCCCGGCGACGATCTCGATCCGCAGCACCCGGTCGGAGAAGTTGACCGAGTTGAACGCGAACTCGAAGCTCGGGCCCCCGCTCGCCCGCGAGAAGTCCGGGTCCATCCCCTCCCGCTACACCAACGCCTCCTTCACCCTCCCCCCTCCTCCAGCCAACCCTCCCGCGCCCCTCACCTCTCCGCCGCCGCGGCGGAGCACATCGCGGCCGCCGGAGCCGAAACCCTAGCCCTAACGGAGGTTCCAGGAGGCCACAACGCAACGACGCGGGAGAGGAGGGGCCTGGGCCGGGGCCGCGAGGTGAGGCGAGGCGAGAAGAGTGGGAGGAGGAAAGAGACGACGAAGGGGGAAGTGGAACGAAACAAACGGGGAGAGAAATGAATCAAAGCGGAGAGGCAGGGTGGGGAGGGCGCGGTCGTAATAGCCGGAAAGTCCGGGGGGGCGAGCGCGAAAGAATTTTACTGGGAGGGAGAAACGCGACACGCACGCAGACACAGCTAACTCGTACGCGGGTACGAACATAAATGGGTGCTCGCCGCGGTGGGTCCCACGTGTCCGTGTGTCGGGCCGGTCCGAGCGTGGCCCGCGTGTCGGCGGGTGAGTAGATCGCGATGGGATTCTGTGCCTTGCTTCGCTTGCGTTGCGACTTTGGTGGCTTCGCCCTCGGGTTTTTCTTTTTTGTTAGTTGGTTGGTTGGTTGTTTACATTTATAGGCCGCGAGGACCTGGCAGGTGGTAATGACGGGTTTGAGTGGGGTAGGTTCCGGGGTCACGGGGTTTGGCTATGTGCAGTAACCATGGTCATTGCTCCATTTGGATACTGGGACCCGCCTATTTCGTCCAAGACCCGCCTATAGAACTTTTTTTCGTTATAGACTGTAATTTTAACAAGTTGAGCGCTCCGGATAAGAAATTTGGAGAGTCCAAAAAACTACAAATAAAATAGTTTTAAAAATTTTAAGAAAAACCGCTAAAACCCTTATTAAAATGGTTACAAAGTGACGTAAAATTTGGCTCATAAAAAATGACAAATTTCTGTTGTAATTTTTTGTTTTAATTTAAGCTGAAAAGAACAAGAGCATACCTATGTATGTGGCTGTAATTGTATGGTCAAAGTAAATTACTAGTCCTATCAGAAGAAAATAAATAGCTAAGTGACATGCCTTCACATATGGTGAAACACAACTAATACTTGGATACAGGCATACCTTCTGCCGATCTATAGCGTAACTAGGTTCATTTTTATCACGACCCGGTTTTACTAAACCAAACCCTCTGTGTTAACGGTATGAGTCTCAAGGATCCGTGCTCGTATCCACAGTAAACAAAGATGAATTATCAATACCACACTGTATAACTAAATAAAATAATCAAAGTGTAACAGCTCCACTTATTACAATAGTTTATAATGACCATAAATTTTCACGAAAATGCATCTAAGAAGAAAATAAAAATTATTAATAAAGGTGTCCCATCACGGCCACTGGCACACACTAAACGGGAGCCGCTAGTAGTCCTACGCACCCTCCAGATAGTCCGCAACATATTCTTGGTCGTACTCCTAATCTATTCATGGAATAAGCGGCTCCGAATTAAATCCGAGGTTAGTATGCGAATGCTAGTAAGTCTTTCCTGGATGATTAGGCTAGGCTTATCCTAGGAAAGATAAGGACCCATTTGCATAAAAGCGTTTAACTTAGAAGTACAAAAGTATTTAACAAAATATAAATAAATAAATAAATAGCAGTCCTCATGATTAATCTCAACAATAAGATAAATATGGTATAATACTCATACTCAATGTCTTATATCTTAGGTTCTCATTGTCTCAAGTCATCATCTTAATATAGTTCTCATCCTCATCCTTGTTCATCATGAATCATCTAGCAACAGCACGCTGCCGGAAAAATCTTACCCAAGTCAAATTAATTAAGGTGTAGCTACGATATGAAAAATCACCAAGATGCTCATAACCGAAAACACGGTCATTCGAATGGGTTTACACTCTGCAGAGATTGTACGCTTTCTCCGCAAGATATGATACTCTCCCGTCGGATAGCATCGTAACAAAATCCATTAAAAGTCTAACTTCGAACTTGTCATAGACATACCTGATATTACACATAGGTATCCCGAAGGCTTCGACCATACCTGATATTATACACAAGTACCCCGAAGTTCAATCCCAGGCTATACACTGGCGATGACGCATCCCTCAGGACCTCACCTATGGTGCAAGGACGGTGGCAATTCCGACGTTACTCTCCCTCTAGATCAAGTTCGTCCTATATCGGGCTTGCAGTCGCATGAGAAATTCTCAGTTAAATCCATCACGATCATCGGTCCTTAGGAACCGGAGCATCGACTCAAGTCACCCGCTCTGAGTCAAATTATTATCTAGTCAAATTATAATTAATAAGCAAAAAATCCTACCATAAACCCAGTTTCTCATATCTCATACTCAGATACTCCACATTCTCATATTAAAATGTTTAATGACGATCATATAAGCGTGAATCACTTATCGATGACTATCTAAGCAATGCTAAGCCAACTAATAATTAAAAACTGTAGCAAATTACATAATAATATTGTCCTAGGATTTGTCATGATAAATGGGTGCATACCATGTAAATAAACGACATGCACTAGGAATCACTATAGCAAATATGCATGATTTATTTAAATAGCAATTTTTGGCAAAATCTAGAAAATTTGGGATTCTAGGGGGAAAACCTTGCCTTCCTGCTCTTCTTGAACTTGCAGAACGTTGGCGGCATCGACGAACTCTCCTTCGTCACCCACGTGATCTATCGCATGCAAAACGAGAAAAACATCAATAAATACCAGAAACAGTAAATAAACTAAAAAATTATATAAAAATTGCAGCAAGTAGATATGAATTTTCTGAATTTTCAGAAATTAGAATCGCTGGATTTGGAGCTCAGATGGATTCACAACGAAATAGTGAAGAAATACTATTCACTAAAATTCCAGAAATTGTGAAATGCACTGTAGCAGTAGCTGGTTACTGTGGCAGGCCGGCCCACGCGGAAAGGATAAGGTGCGTCCTATGCTAGGTGGCTGGAAACCGAGAGAGCGAGTGAGGGAGCTAGAGGGAGAAAGGAGAGGAGAGGAGAGAGAGAGGGGAGAGAGTGAAAAGAGGGGAAGGAGAAGGCTGGCGATGAGGGTCCGGGCACGGTGGCACTGTGGCTTGACAGCGGCGGTAGCGGGCAGGGTCGGCAACGAGCGGCGACGACCCGATGGTAGCCACGCACGAGGACGGTGGTGGCCCGATGGTAGCCACGCGCGAGGACGGCGGCGAGCAGAGCTATGGCGGCTGGGCGCAAGCAGCCAGGGCATAGTGATGAGGCAGTTGGCAGTGGCGGCGGGCGCGGTAAGGGAAGGGGAGGACAACAAGGAGGTTGGCCGGCTAGGCTGGCCTTGCCTGGTGGCAGCTGGGCGCAACGTGGGTGAGTGGCTCGGCTACTTCAGTGGCGGCGCAAGGGCGGGTAGCGGCGCTACTGGGAGTGGCAGTGGCGGCTCAGGTGGTGGCGGTCCACGGGCGGGGGTAGAACAAGGCGGCAGCGAGGCTTGGCGCCCATGAAGGTGGCAGCGGCGAGCGGCGAGCAGCGGCCGGGGAGCAAAACGCGTGAGCTACAGCGGGAAACGGCGAAGGCTGACGCGGCAATGCAATGCGCAGCGACGACGACGGCGCAGCAGCATAGCCTAGCCGCTCGCGAAGGCGACGGCGACAGTGGGCGCTGGAGGAAGAGAGCAGGGTAGTGAGGTGCAGCACGAGGAAGTGGGCTACCTCGGGACGATGACGGCTCCTACAATGACGGTGACTCCGGCAACGCAAACGACGCCGCGACAATGACGACTACGACGGTGCTTAGCAGATCAGTTTTGGCGTGCTAACATATATGTTTGGGAGATGATTAGGGTAGGATTAGGATTTATATAGGAAAAATTATGGGTGAGCATGGGTTGGGCTAGGGTTGGCTGGACCTAATCCGTGATGGATTTGGATTAGCTTCTAATTGCTTTAAGATTCGGAAAAATTTCAAGAAAAAGTTTTAGTGTGTCACAATTCTCCCTGAGCTTCTTTATGTCTGAAGGAGAGAAAGAAAATTGGAATCTTCATCAAGTACGAAGGGTAAATGTATAGCTAATAAATTTTTTAAATATATGCCAAAATCGAATAGAAACAAAGAAAGATCCATAGAAGTGATGGTTATGCTATGTGTCACTCACAAATCGAGTATTTGTTGTGTGCCACTACAAATTCAGGATATGTGGACATATGCCACTTTAATATAATTTCACCAGTAAAAAATTCAAAAAAAAATACAATATAAAGTAGAAAATTCCCAAAAAAAAATTTTAGGTACTAAATACAAGTGTATTCAGCTCCTCAAATTGTTAAATCCACAATTCAACATTTGCGATGCCAAAAAAAAAAGTTTTTAAAAAATCAAAAAATTATGAAAAAAGTTTCAAGTACGAAATACACTTGTATTTAGCTCATCAACTTCTAAACTAAATGATTTAGCATTTCAAAAATTTAGTTCTCCTAAATTATTAGAATCATGAAATTTATTTAAATTTTGTGTTTCAAATATCGAATCGTCTAATTCACAGTTTTATATGTTGAATACAAGTGTATTTGGCACCTTAACATTTTATTTGATTGTTGTATTGTTTTGAATTGTTTAAGATTTTTTGAAACTCATTGTTTTTGGTATTTTAAATGTTGAATTTTATTTCATAATTTGAGGAGTCGAATAAACTTGTATTTGGTGCCTCAATTTTTTAAGAATTTTTCTACTTTGTTTTGTATTTGTTTTCAAATTTTTTTCATCGAAAGTATACTAAAATGGTATACAACAAAGTCTTAATTTGTTAGTGTCATATAGCGTAACCATCACTTCAGCAAAATTTCCCTTCTTTCCTGAATTTATAGTGGCATATATTAAAGCCTCGATTTATTAGTAACAAATAGCATAACCATCACTCCTATAATGACATGCAACCGATTTTCCCTGTATGCAAACACCTCGTAAACAGTCTACTTAATGGCGGTTGACGCTCGATGGTGCTTTAGTTCTGCCTCATCGGAAGGAAAATATGGTGGCGGCGTTTGATTGATAATCATGACTCATGCATGCAGAATATCGATTTGTAATGCACGGTTAGATGAAGGTAAAGACACGTTGGTGCCGTCATAATAGGAATGGAAGACGATTTGCATCCATATTTGGTTTGGATTAAAATGCTTCCAGTACATTTTCACGTGTTATCTAATGTGTCCAGTCCTTTCTAACCTAATAGTCATAGGACCTAGCTTTGTTTATGGTCACTACTAGATAAATGGCCATCAGTATTGGTTAGAAAGTGGCCGGTTTTTGAAATATTGGAAAAAACAAGACTTGAATCCAAGACCTCATGACTTCTCGTGACTCACACCTCACCCTTCTAACCAACTCACTCACCCACGCGCTCTGATATGAATAGCATATGCATACCTTTAGAAACGAGGAATCGATGCGGTTTGTGACTCCAACCTGCATCGATGCCCTCATGAATCGGTCTTGATGAGCCCGCCGCCTAGCTCAGTACCGCTTTGCCGGGGCTCCTTAGTACCGGTTCGTGACACGAACAGATACTGATGTTATAGCATCAATACCGGTTGGCGCCTCCAACCGTCTCGAAGTTGTCCCTATGGCCCGAGAATCGTTGAACCGATCGATGCCACTATCGATGCGGTTCCAATCCAACCGTCTTGATGGACCCAGGTATCAAAACCGATTCTCTAGTCGTGGGTGCAAATTAGAAAAAAAAATGTTTAGCTTTGTGCTATATTCGTTATACTAAATTAGTCCCTAAACCCAAAATAGTCGGTTAGCTCGGTCCCTAAACTAGCAAAACAAGACTACAATGATCCTTTCACCAATCTAAACAAATTTTGCGAGTGGTTTTATGTGATGTGGTGTCCATGTGTGGGCATTTCCGCTCACGTAGCGTCTAAGTGTGCTTCCTCTCTCTTTATCTCTCCCTCTCTCTCGTTCTTTCCCTCTCTCGTTCTTTCCCTCTCTCTTTATTCCCCATCACTGCTTCCTCCTCCAATGACTACCTCCCGCACCGCCCCACCTCCGGCGACCCCCTCCTAGCATCGTCCTCCACCTCCAACTGGCACCCTGCTCCCTCCCTTCCTCGGCTCCAGTTCTCCCCCAGCACTGGCACCTCTATGGCCGTGGCCCGCTCTGGGGAGAGAGATGGAGATATTGAGAGGAAGAGGCCATCGGAGGAGGAGTAGGAGATGGAACACCAGAAGAGAAGCAGGGGAGGGAGGCCGGTAGAGGAGAAGGAGTAGAGGATTAGGCACAGGAGGAGGAGGAGAAGCAGGGGAGACGGGCTGGCTATGATGGCGGCATGCCAAGCTAGGGCAGCGATGCCCTAAGGCTAGAGCCCCTTCTCCTCCGTCGGCGTCCCAACCTGTCCCACCGATTACCGCCTCCCCCGACATGCCAATATGTTTGCACACTGGTCCCAACTAGCTAGATTGAGAGAGGGGGCATAGATTAGAGAGAGTGGAGCAGGAAGCAGTTGAATAGAGAGGGAGAGAGAAAAGAGAGGCACCACTACCAGAGTTGGAGAGGAGGGGGAGATTGAGTAAGAAGTGGGAAGAAAAAGAGAGGGAGAAGGAAGGGGTGGTAGCGATGGTGGGCCAACAGTGGAGCCTGGCCGACCGATTCCAGCACACCACATACAAGCACTCCCCCATCCCCACCTATGACAGGGAGAAAGAGATTGAGAGAGAGGAAGAGATATAGATTAGAGAGAGGGGTAGTAGAGAGGATGACACGGATAGCCAACATGGATGCCATGTTAGCAAAAATGCCCACATGGATGCCACGTCACATAAAACCACCTTTAAAAGTTGTTTGATCTATCAAAGGACCATTTTGGTCTAGCTTTGCTAATTCAAGGACTCATCTAACCCGGTATTTAGGTTTAGAGACCAATTTAGTATAATAGACATAGTTAAAATTCAAAACCATATAGGTACTAGCTGAAAATTTGATATTTTTGTATAAGCCAAATGTTGTAGCATCGGTGGGCCAACGGAGGAGCCCGGCCAACTGATTCCAGCGCACCTTTTACAAGTGCTCCCCCATCCCCACTGGTGAGAGGGAGAAAGAGATTGAGAGAGGAAGAGATACATAGATTAGAGAGAGGGGTAGCAGAGAGGATGACACAGATAGCTAACATGGATGCCACGTCAGCAAAAATGCTCACATGGATGCCATGTCACAAAAAACCACTCTCAAAAGCTGTTTTGATCTATCAAGGACCATTTTGGTCTAGCTTTGCTAGTTTAGAGACTCATCTAACCCGGTATTTAGGTTCAGTGACCAATTTTGTATAATGGACATAGTCAAAATTCAAAACCATATAGGTACCATCTGAAAATTTGACATTTTTTTATAAGCCAAAGACTGCAGCACTTTAAAGTCATTTTTAAGACTTTTAATGGTTTTTTCAAAGCTCGCAAAAATAATTTTTATATTTTTTAGGCTCTCCAAGCCCCTTAATGAGGGCCCATAAACTTTTTTAAGGTTATAATCTACTGCAGGATTAAGCTAAAAAAAAATAAGGCATAAAACCCAATTTGCGGTGGTAATGTGATTGGCATTTTTTTCAGAGAGATCCTGAACGTGTAGTTTCGTCAATGCTATGAGGCAATTTCTCTAAAATTTTCCGATAGCGAAGGCTAGTAAAACATGGTGACATTTCTAAAAAAAAGAAAAAAAGAAGCAAAGGTAAATTACGGCAAAAAATAATTTAGACTTAGCTCTTTGAATTATTCATCAAAGTATACGTGCTAGTGGACAAATGCACATGATTAGCTTTCAATGACTTCAGGTCAATATTTCAACAAACAGAGGGGAGAATTTAACGTCCACATAATTTTACCTTATCAAATGGGAGTTAAAGAACGCGTCCAAGTCCATGTCAAAGTCAAAAAGAATCCGACCAAATAATTGACGGACTTGACAAGCTATATAGTCTCAAAAGATAAAACAGATGTCATCAAAATAAAGGTGTGTCTCTCTTTTTTAAAAAAAGTGGTCTATCAAGAACTAATTCAGATCCATTTTTACTGGTTTTTTAGGCATGTTTAATGGTGGCCTTATTTCTAACTCAACATAATAGAAATAGGGTGGTGAATAGTAAAAATAGAGTTTAGAGTAAAATATAAGAGAGAGATATATAATAAGGTCATGGTAGGGCTAGTGTTGTGTTGTGAATAAAATAGGTCAGAATAGGGTTAGAGCATCTCTAGCAGAGCTTTTAAAACAGAATCTTTTCCATATTTAGAGTTTCTCGTTCTTCAGCAGAGCCTCTATTTCAACCTCTAAATTTAGAGTCTCTGCCTCGCAACCTCTAAATTTGGAGGCTCTCTATATCAACCTCTATAGTTTTTTTGAATAGAGGCTCTGCCGGAGAAGATGGAAATATAGAGAACGAATAGTGATTTAGGGGGTGTTCTCCTCAGCTTATCTAAACTTCTAATCTGACTTATCTCGTAACTTCGAAAATTTCCCGAGGTGGCCTTGAGAGTCGGATGGCCTTGATTTTTAGGATTTAGAGAGCTTTTGGACACGTCTATAAGATAAAAAAGAATTCAAAATATAATAAAAAAGTCAGATAAGTCAATATTAGTCAGATAAGTCACGAAATAAGTTAGATAAGACGTGGCTAATATTGACTTATTTGACTTTTTTATTACTTTTTGAATCCGTTTCTTTTTATCTCGTAGACGTGTCTAAAAGCTCCCTAAATCCTAAAAATCAAGGCCATCCGACTCTTAAGGCCACCTCGGGAAATTTTTAAAGTTACGAGATAAGTCAGATTAGCAGATTAGATAAGCTGGGGAGAACGCCCTCTTAGAGAGGGTGTATAGAGGTCTGATTTTAGAGGTTCTGCTGGAGATGCCCTTAACGTTATGTATGGCCTTAGGACATCTCTAGTCGTGTGCCCCCAAATGGGTGCCCCAACACTCTAGCAGGTAAATTTGGAGCACACTATTATGAAGGTGAATAGTGATGAAGTGGTGAATAGTAAATATAGAGAGTGAGAATAATGATAGGTTAATGTTAGAAGATGAATAGTGATAGGATAATGAATAGTGATGAAGCTATACCACAATTTTATAGATCAATAGTAATGAGACTTATAGGGGAAATTTTATATTAAATTGACCAAAATGCCCATACAAATCTACAGAAACCGAGTTATTCTTGCTAAATGACTAAGCTGCCCCTGCCCAACAAGTAAAGCAAGGCTAGAAATGTCCTTGGGTTCCTATTCTAAAGACCTTTGGACTAGAATGTCCTCCCACCGTCATACTAAAATGAGGACAACGATGTAATTCTAGCTCCTAGGCAACTATAGGTTATCCCCTCCTGAGAGGACCCAATGATGCTTATCCTAACATAGGCGTGGAACACCCTTGTACTGTTTGTCCACTGGGTTGCCTTGGCCTCTAAGTTGGTACTTCATTCCTCTGGACACCATTTGTGAGGGTTGGGCGAAGCTCAGTACCGGTCCCATTAGGGCCTCAAAGTGAGGGTCCGAGGCACCCTCGCCTTGCTTTGGCGACTTCAGGGAAGCAAATGCGAAGCTCCTTCCTTACTTCACCTCAACACTTGGTTCTCAGCGCCCATACTTCGCTTGCAACCATCATGGCGCGGGGGTGGGTGTACCACCCCTACAACATACTTTATTCATAAATTTTTGCTTTTAAAAAAGAAATATTATATAGAATTAGTGAATGAATTGGATTCATCAACAACTCAATTTATAGATTAAAATGAAAAAATGCATTGCCTTCTTTCCTATATCTTGTATTTATTGTACTTTTGCTCTAGGGAGTCTTTTTCTCTTTTAACAAATATATGGAACTTTGGATTAAGAATTGATGGAATACCAGGCAATTTGAAACTCTCTTAAGTGAAATTCTAGAGAAAAAGGTTCTAGAAAGATTCATAGAATTAGAAGAACTTTTTCTCTTGGACGAGATGATAAAAGAGAAACCGAAGACACATATACAAAAACCTCCTATAGAAATACACAAGGAAATAATACAGTTGGCCAAAATAGATAATGAGGATCAATTCCATATCATTTTGTATTTCTCGACAAATATAATCTATTTGGCTATTCTAAGTGGTCCTTTTTTTGGGGTAAAGAGGAGCTTGTCATTTTGAATTCTTGGGTTCAGGAATTCTTCTATAACTTATTGACTCAATAAAAGCTTTTATTATTCTTTTACTTACTGATTTTTTTTGGTTGGATATCACTCCACCCACGATTTGGAACTATTAATTCATTGGGTCTACAACGATCCTGGATGGGCTCCTAATGAGCTAGTTTTCGCTATTTTTTTTCTAGTTTTTCGGTGATTCTAGATACATGTTTGAATTTTTGGACCTTTTTTTATTTAAACCGTCTATCTCCTTCACTTGTAGTCGTTTATCATTCAATAAGTGAAATATAAACTCATTCAATCTTCTGATATTGATCAAATTAGCATCTTTCTTCTTTTAGAAGGTATTCATCATTCCAGTACAACCGTTACAATACAAATGACAACAGACTCGTGTATAGGGAACTATATTAGCTTAGCTACCTATCTAATTTATTGTAGAAATTCCCAGATGATTCGATCAATTTCTCTATCGATCCTGATATACGTAATAACTAGGAAATCTATTTCAAATGCATATCCCATTTTTGCGCAGTAGGGTTATGAAAACCCATGAGAAGCAATTGGACGAATTGTATGTGCCAATTGCCATTTAGCTAATAAGCCCATGGATATTGAAGTTCCCCAAGCTGTGCTTCCCTATGCTGTATTTGAAGCAGTTCTTCGAATTCCTTATGATATGCAACTGAAACAAGTTCTTGCTAATGAGGAAAAGAGAGGGTTAAATGTGGGTGTTGTTCTTATTTTGCCCAAGGGATTGGAGTTAGCGTCGCCTGATTGTATTTCTCCTAAGTTTAAAGAAAAGATAGGAAATCTCTCTTTTCAGAGTTATTGTCTCAATAAAAAAATATTCTTGTGATAGGCCTTGTTCCCGGTCAGAAATACAGTGAAATCGTCTTTTCCATTCTTTCCTTCGATCTTGATATGAAGAAAGACGTTCATTTATTAAAATATCCTATATATGTAGGAAGAAACCAAGGAAGGGGACAAAAAAGTATTTTAGGACACTATATTATGAATTTATAGTGTGTTGTGGAGGTGCAGCACCCATCCCCTGCGACATAGTGGCGCTAGATGAAAGCTCTCATGACCTCCCGTCTTGAGGCGCCCATGAGGGAACAGCTTTAGGACGGCGCCCACCAGAGGAAGCGAAGCACTGAGCCTCACAGCCCCCTCGCATAGAGGCACCCCATGAAGGAACAGCTTTGGGATGAAGCACCCAGCCGGAGGGAGCGAAGCCACTCCATAGCCTCGCAGCCCTCTCGCATGCAGGCTCCTCGCGAGGAAACAGCTTCAGGATGAAGAGCCCAGCCAGAGGAATCGAAACTGCGCCGGAGCCTTATAGCCCCCCTCGCTCGGAGGCGTCCCGCGAGGGAACAGCTTTGGGACAGAGCGCCCAGCTGGGGGAAGCGAAGCCGCGCCGGAGCCTCGCTACTCCTTCGCTCAAAGGTACCTGGTGAAGGGGTCGCTTCGGAGCGGCAAGCTTAGGATGGAGCGAGGACGTGGTAGCGGCCCGCAAAGAAGCATGCCTTGCGAGAGGGAGTGCTTTCTGAGAAAGGGCCAAGTTCCTTGGGACGCTACTCGATCTCCAAGGGGATAGCCCGTATCAGACAAGGATAAAGCATGTCAGAAAAAGCATCATTGCCTTCCAAGCCAAGAGACAAGCGGTAACCCATTGTAAAAGTTGTAATGATCCTTGTAACCCTACTTTGGATAGTCGGTTGCGGGGATTTTTAGGAATCGATGTCCCTTAGCTAGGAGGAAAACCCCCTAGTATCCCTAGGCGATATGATAAAGGAGGGGGCAGGCAGGTCATTACCGGAGCAAAGACCTTGCTGTCCCTGCTTTAACGCCTGAGCTAGCGGTGCTTGAGGGCATTTTCATCCGAATAGGCTTGTAACCTCCTTATACAAATACGATGCTCAAGTGAATGAAATGACACGAGAAATCCCAAAGGAACGAAAAAGTCTCAACATCTGTGTGTTCGTCTTGAGTTAGTCCCTGAGGCTCTCTCCCCCTCGCGTAGAGTTTGAGCGCCTTGGGGGCTGCCCTTTTCTGGGTTGTCTGGCCTAGGCCGACGAAACTTGGCGCCATCAGTAGGGAACACGCAGTCGGAGAGAAGCCACTCATCATCGAGAAGGATGCCGCTGAGGAAGAAGGCTGGAGTGTCCACGAGCATCGGGGGAGCAACCGCTGCTGAGCGGGGTGCGCCCTAAACTCGCACACGCAGTAGCAGGAGGGGAGGAGGAGTCCCTGCTGGTCCGACCCCTCCTCAGGGTCTGGCCCGTGAGGAGGGGGCCTCGCACGAAGCCCCAGCAAATGTCCTAGAGTGGGAGACAGGGGCTGCATCCGCATAGATGTCAGCCCCCGCTTCTGCCACCCTGGCATTGCTGGATCCTAACTTGCAGGCTTTGATCCTACGCAAGACTGGTGGAGCAGGTGGAACCTGAGCGCCTTCAAGAGCAAGTCCAGTAAGGGACACGACACAATGCATCAGTCCCCTCTCTGCAGGTTGAAGCTCCGGAGATGAAGTCCAGTCACCCATGGAAGAGGCGGGGCACCAAGGAAGATCCCAACCCCATATGCTCACGCCTGAGAAGCAAGAAGTGGCCTGCACCGGGCACGTTCAAGCTACCCACCTTCAACCCGTACAATGGGAAGACTGATCCAAGGGAGTTCCTCCGTGTACGAGACAACGGTCGAAGCAGTTGGAGGAGATGATGTTATCAAGGCCAAGGCACTTCTGCTTGCCATCGAAGGGATTGCACTCTCGTGGTACTCTTCTCTTGAACCAGGTTCCATCCAAGATAGTGCCTAGCTCCGCTCAAAGATGGAGAGTAACTTCCAAGGAAACTTTGATGGGATAAAGGAGGAAAGCGATCTCTTCACGGTGAGGCAAAGGGAGGGTGAGACCCTGAAAAGTTGCTTTCAGCGGTTCTTGAAGGTGAAGTGCCAGCTCCAGGGGGTCAGTGACACCACCATCATCAATGCTGCAAGGTGCAGGCTATGAAGGGGCCCAATCTCGGAGCAACCGGCCCGAAAAAAAGTGAAGGCTATTCAGGAGCTCTTCGCCAAAATGAAGGAGTATGTGCGGGTGGAGGAAGACACCTTGAGGAGAAATGAGAGGCCCAAGGTTGGGGCCAAGGGCCAAGGATCTCCTAAGAGGGGAAAGCAAAGGAGGAGCTAGGGTACCCATACGGAGAGGGGGAGGCGCGAAGGAGGTGCTGACTACAAAGACGGCAGGAAAATGGTATACCAGGTCGAGGAGCATGAGGATCGATGGGGCAAAAGAAGGAATCGGGACGCCCCAAGGGAAAGGTCACCTACGAAGTATCGCCGAGCCCAAGATAACCAAAGACAGGAGCCAAGAAGAGGCAAACAGGTGGAGCGAAAGTACCATTGTGAGTACCACGGGAACAACTCTTCCCATGACTCCGCAAAGTGCTCGCCGGCTATCGCGAGTATGAGTGGCGACGAGGGAATACCGTGAGGCAACCGGAGCAAGAACCCCCGCGTCCTCCCCCTCCGACACCGGTGCATTAGGTGCGGAGGGTGATAAACACAATCACTGGGGAATCGTCGCTGCAGCTGTCCTCAAAGAGGCAACGGAAGGTGTATGCGAGACAGATTAACCATATCGGGGTGTACCCAACGCCCGTTGAGCCGCAACACTTCTACCCCATCACCTTTAGTGAGGCGGACGTTGAAGGGGTGCATTCCCCATACCAAGACTCCCTAGTGATAACTGCTAGCATTGCAGATTTCGATGTACGAAGAGTAATGGTCGACCGAGGGAGCGCAGCCAACATCCTATTCGCAGAGGCGTTTAGGCAAATGATGATACTTGAAGACCGGCTCCACCCGTCGGAGGTGCCTCTGGTGGGGTTCGGTGGAGCACTGGTCCGGACACTTAGGTAAATTGAGCTTCAAGTCACCTTCGGAGCAGGAGAAGCCAGCGTGTGCTGGGAGGTGACCTTCGATGTCGTCGACATACCCTCGCGCTAGAACGCCATCCTAGGCCATGGGTCGCTAACAACCTTCGAGGCGCTGGTTCACTATGGCTACATTTGTATGAAAATCCCTTCGCATAGAGGGGTGATCGTGGTTCGAGGCGATCAAGCTCTGGCGAGGAAATTGACCTTGAGAGGCCTCCCCAAGTGAAGATGGTGTATACCACCGAAGCAGAATCGAAGAACGGGGACAAGTGGGTAGCTAAGCCATAAGGCCAGAGGAGGAACGAAGCGGGTGCCCTTGTTCGGAGGCGTGGAGAAGGTGGTTACCCTCGGGGAAGAATTTGGGGGAAGCGGTGGAGGAAGAGATTCTGGAGGTGCTTTGCCTAGGGGCTGGAAGACTTGCAGGACGTGACTTGGGAAACTATCTAACACGCCTTGTCGATAAAACCCGAAGCAAAGCCTAGGAAGCAAAAGCTTCACAAGCTGTTGGTGGAGAGGTAAGAAGCGGCGAAGGTAGAAGTGGCAAAGCTGCTAAAAGCCAGAGTCATAAGGGAGGTGCTCCATACCGAATGGCTGGCGAACATCGTGTTGGTGAAGAAGGCTAGCAGGAGCTGGAGGATGTGTGTATATTTCACTGACCAATCATGCCTTAAAGATGATTTCCCGTTACCTCGTATCAACCAGCTAGTGGATGCCACCGCTGGTTCAGAAATGATGAGTTTTCTTGATGCCTACTCAGGTTATCACCAGGTGTACATGAGGCAGGAGGATGAAGAAAAAACCACTATCATAACTCTCTTCGGCACCTATTGCTTTATTAGGATGCCATTTGGACTAAAGAACACAGGCGCAACCTTTGCAAGGCTGATCGCTAAGATCTTCATGAAGTAGCTGGGAAGGAACATTGAAGCATATGTGGATGATATCGTGTGAAGAGCAAGCTAAAGAAAGATCACGCAGAGGACCTTCGAGAGACGTTCGCAAGTCTCTTAAAGGAACAAGTGAACTTGAACCCGGAGAAGTGTGTATTCGGAGTTAAGGTGGGAAAGTTGTTGGGATTCCTCATCTCCGAGCGAGGGATCGAAGCAAACACTGAGAAGATAAGAGCTGTCAAGGAGATGGTTCCTCCGTGGAACGTGAAGAAGGTGCAAAGGCTTGCGGGCCGTTTAGCGGAGCTAAGCAGATTCCTGTCAAAAACCGTGGAGCGAAGCCTGCGTTTTTTCAAGGCCCTCCACACCACGAGCTCCTTCGCATGGACCAAAGAGTGCTAGGAGGCATTCGACAAACTGAAGCAAAACGTGATGAGGGTTCCCAAGCTTTCTAGCCCAAAGTAGGCAAAGCAGCTACTGCTTTACGTGGCCTCCAGCTTTGCCTCGGTCAACGCTGTGCTGGTCTACGAGGAGGGCGGACACCAGTGTCCCATTTATTTTATTTCTGAAGCATTGCAGGGAGCAAGAATACACTGCTCAAAAATACAAAAGATGGCATATGCAGTACTGATAGCCTTACGCAAGCTTCAACACAACTTCCAAGCGCAACCGATCATGATACCCACTGCTTACCCCCTATCATCAATGTTCTCGAACAGGGAAAGTTCCGACAGGGTAAGCAAGTGGGCGGTGGAGCTGGCATCCTTCGAGATCACCTTCATCCTGAGGACGGCAATCAAGAGCCAGGTGATAGCGGATTTTGTGGCTGAATGGACCTCTCCTTCGGTACCACCGGTAGAGCAAGGAAGCATGTGGATAATCCACACCGATGGGTCATGGAGCGCCACTGGCGCAGCAGCCGCCGCCATACTGACCTCGTCCAAAGGGGAGAAAGCAAAATTTGCAGCGAAGCTCAACTTCTCCTCCACCTACAATGTAGCAGAATACGAGGCGCTGCTGCTGGGGCTCTGCAAAGCTAGAGCGATGAGAGTAAGGAGAATCTTGCTGAAAACTGACTCTAAATTAGTGCAGGGGTATGTAGGAAAAGAGTACGAGGCAAGGGACCCATTGTTAGCAAGGTACTTGGAAGTTGTGAGGACTATGGAGAAAAGCTTTGCAGGGGTCCCTGTCGAAGCAATCCCCCGAGAGCAAAATGAGCAAGTGAACGAACTGGCTAAAGCTGCAAGCTCCATAGCCACACTGCCTGATGAGGTATTCTTTGAAATCTTAGAAACACATGCTGCAACTGCAGAGGTACCACCATTGCAGGCACAGAGCAACAAGACTAGAGGAAGGAAATCCTTGATTTCCTCGAGGAAGGGATCCTACCCTCAGATGAGGTGCAGGCGAAAAGGATTGAGATGAGATCAAGGAAGTATACTATCATCAAGGGGCTGCTTTATAGGGGAGGCATTTGCGCCCCCTGGTTCAGGTGCATTTCGACCAACGAAGGGAAAGAAGCGCTGCTGGAGGTCCATCAAGGAGAGATTGCGGGGCCCACCAAACCCCACGCAACCTGGCAGGAAAGATCTTCCAAATGGGTCTTTACTGGCCCACAGCGCTGCAAGATGCGGAGCAATTGGTTCGCCATTGCCACGCGTGTCAATGGATGACTCATCCTTCGCAGGTGCCTCCGAGTCCCCTCCACTAGGTGGCACCTATCTGGCCCTTCGCCAAATGGGGGATTGACATTATTGGTCCACTGTCTCGAGCGCGAAGCAACATGTAGTTTGCGATCGTGGCAGTAGACTACTTCTCTCGATGGGTCGAGGCAGAGCCTGTCGCGAAGATAACGGCGGAGGTAGCAACGAAATTTCTCTAGAAAACTGTCGTTTGCCATTTTGGTATTTCTTTTCAGGTAGTAACAGATAACATGACATAATTCTAATATAAGAAATTCCAGGAATTTTGTCGCAGCATGGGGCTTTCTATCTGCTTCCTGTCGGTGGGACATCCACAATCCAATGGCGCCGTCGAACGGGCAAATGGGGTCATCATCGAAGGAATCAAGAAGAGGTTGCACAATCTGCCAAAGGGTGTTTGGCCAGAAGAGCTGCCAATGGTCTTGTGGGCAATGTGGACATTTGCTTCTTGCGCTACTGGATTCTCTCCCTATCGCCTGGTGTTTGGAGAAGAAGCTATAACCCCAGCAAAAGTGCAAGCTAAGTCCATGCGTATCATACGAGACCCAAAGCAGCAGGACACATCCACCACCAATGATCTAATGGAGGAGCAAAGGCTCAAGGCGTTGGCGAAAATGCAAGGATATGCCGAGGCGGCAGAGCGAAGCTTTGACAAGAAGATCAAGAGAAGGGACCTCTTACCTGGCGACATGGTGCTCAAGAAAGCTACCCTAGGGCATGCGAATCTGGATACACAATGGGAAGGCCCCTACGTCATTAAGGAACCAACATCGAAGGAGGCACATAGGTTGGTGACGCTTGAAGGGGAAGAAGTCCCAAGGGTTTGGAATTCTGAGGCCTTGAAGAAATTTTATCCCTAGAACTTGTGGAAGCCAAATGTAAAAGTGAAGCAAGTGAATGAATGGAAAGATAGGAGGGGGTCACTTCAAGCCCCCTCCCATGGTAACTTCCTATTAAAAGTTACCACAAGAAAATTCTAAGCCTCCCTATACGCTAAAGAGTGCTTGGTGGCAAACGTCCACTCACCATCTCTCGAAGCGCTTGTAGGTTACGCCTGCTCGTTCCTTCGTTGCCAAAGAGGTGCTTGGTGGCAGACGTTCACTCACCATCTCGCGGAGCGCTTGTAGGTTATGCCTACTCGTTCCTTCATCACCAAAGAGGTGCTTGGGTTATGCCTACTCATTTCTTTATCGCCGAAGAGGTGCTTGGTGGCAAATGTCCACTCACTATCTCACGGAGCGCATGTAAGTTACGTCTACTCATTCCTTCATCACCGAAGAGGTGCTTGGTGGCAAACGTCCACTCGCCGTCTTGCGGAACGCTTGTAGGTTACGCCTACTCGTTCCCTCATCGCCGAAGAGGTGCTTGGTGGCAAACGTCCACTTACCGTCTCGCGAAGCGCTTGTAGTTTACGCCTACTCGTTCCTTCGTCGCTGAAGAGGTGCTTGGTGGCAAATGTCTACTCACCGTCTCACGGAGTGCTTGTAGGTTACGCCTACTCGTTCCCACGTCACTGAAGGGCGCTTGGTGGCTTGCATCCACCGTCTTGCGGAGTGCTTGTAGGTTACGCCTACCTGCTCCTTCGTCACCAGAGGATTCTTGGTGGTTTAAGTCCCATCATCCTCTCGTGGAGCGCTTGTAGGTCGCGCCTACTCATTCCTTCGTAGCCGAAAATACTTAGGGGCGGTTCGTCGCCGAAAACCAGCAAATTTGGACGCTCCATAACTAATTAGATCGGTGATTTTGAAAATATAAAACAAATAGCAAAAATATGAAATTTGGTCATGAGAAGATCAAGATGAACTGTTCGAATCGTCCATTTAAGTCTCAGATTTTATAAACTAGACGCAAAGCATGGCGTCTCCGGTGAGCTCAACTCTCTCTCTCTCTCTCTCTCTCTCTCTCTCTCTCTATATATATATATATATATATATATATATATATATATATCGTCAATCGCGAAGCACGAATCGCTCAGGTAGCCATGATGAGTTCTGAAATCAAGACAAAAATGATTGATCAGAACCGTCCATTTTCTTCGCCTTGTTGAAATGTAGGTATAGAGCAAATTTCGTAACTTTTAGAATTTTTTTACTATTTATTTCATATTTTTGAAAATCAGCCTTTTTGGACGCTCCAGAACTAATTAGATCGTTGATTTTCAAAAATATGACATAAATAGTAAAAAAACTAAAAATTACATAATTTACTCTATAGCTACATTTCAACGAGACGAAGAAGATGGACAGTTTGGATCGATTGTTTTCAGTCTCAAATTTAAAAAACACAGCGTGAAGCACGGAGACGCCCGTACTTCACGACTAACGATAGCATTACTCTCTCTCTCTCTATATATATATCAATCTATCCGATGGACTACACTTGCACACCTCAACATTAAGCCATGCATGCACCTAATTCACGCGCACGTCATCCCATCTTGCATGTACCCACGGAGCCATTCATGGCTTTTTTTCATTTTTTTATCCTATCTCGTGATTGAAAGCTCCGATCGGCGAACCATTTTCGAATACGTGTTTCTAACATTTTTTTTGAACAAAACTAGACCACACTTGCTATATAAAATTTTTTTAAAATATTTTTCATACTATGTACGGTATACGTACAGTAGCTTTTTCTTTTTTTTAAACACAACTTTACTATATTTATAAATACAAATTTATCACATGTATGTACTAAAATAGTAAATATCTGTAGTAAAGTGTTATATATGAAGTAGTAAAGAAAAATTTATACATTGAGACTGGACACACAGTGGCTTTACTATTTCAATAAACATAACTTTATTATTTTTATGAATACAATGTCACTATATGTATGTAGTAAAGTGCTATATAAGAAGTAGTAAAGATTACATTTTTATATTGAGACCGGTCTAGTTTTGTTCTTAAAAAGTCAGGAACACGTAGGTGAAAACCACTCGTTAATCGGATATGTCAATTAAAAGATATAGTGAAGAAACAGAAGGAATATACGTCACCTTCACTGACATCAGCGCTAACATCATCGCATGCATGCATGCAAAGCAACCAGCGGGCTTGAGGTAGGGGATTTTTACACGTGTGTTTATTGATTAATCCTATATATAGATAGGATGGTTAGTGTACTCTTGAGAATACGGATTTCTTTGTACCCTCGATGAGTTTACGAAATTCGAGATTTGTAACGACTGATCCGAACGTTGATCTTATTCATCTCATTGAAATGTAGCTACCGACCAAATTTTGTATTTTTTTGAATTTATTTACTATTTGTTACGTATTTTCTAAAATCAGTTTTTTGGATGCTCCTCGACTAATTAGAAGGTTGTTTTTTAAAAATACGAAACAAATAGTAAAACAAATTTAAAAAATACGAAACTTGGTCAGTAGCTATATTTCAATGAGATGAACAAGATCAATGGTTTGGATCTGTCGTCAAAAATCTCAAATTTCGTAAACCCGTCGAGAGTACGGAGAAATCTATACTCTCGAGAATACACTAACCATCCTCTCTCTCTCTATATATATATGCACACACAAAGACTACTGTACTTTTAAAAGTACGGAGCCCTTCCGTACTCATACTTTTTAAACCATATGATTTAGATTAGATCTAATCCTCATAGCTCCACGTGAAAAAAAAATCCACACCACCCTCTCTACATGGGCAACATGCATGCAGGATGACATCACCTCTCTCTCCTAGTCCAAGCATGCACTTACTTATTTCTTTCATTTTTTTCACCATATCTTTTGATTAAAAGCTCTAATCGACAAACGGTTTTCGAAAATGGGTTCCTGAAATGTTTTTGAACAAAACTAGACCACACTTGCTATATAAAATTTTTGAAAAATATTTTCATACTATGTATGGTATACGTACAGTAGCTTTACTATTTTTTAAACACAACTTTACTACATTTATAAATACAACTTTATTACACGTATGTAGTACAATAGTAAATATCTGTAGTAAAGTGTTATATATGAAGTAGTAAAAAAAATTTATACATTAAGACTGGCCACATGATGGCTTTACTATTTCAATAAACATAACTTTATATTTTTATGAATACAACGTCACTATATGTATGTAGTAAAGTGTTATATAAGAAGTAGTAAATAATAAATTTATATATCGAGACCGGTCTAGTTTTGTTCAAAAAAGTCAAGAACACGTAGGTGAAAACCACTCGTCAATCGGATGTGTCAATTAAAAGATATAGTAGAAAAACAGAAGGATTATATGTCACCTTTGCTGGCATCTGCGCTGACATCATTGCATGTATGCATGCAGAGCCAACAGCGGGCTTGTCGCGGGGAATTTTACACGTGTTTATTGATTAATCCAATGGCTAAAAAATTATATGTACGGAAGCCTTCTGTACTCTTAAGAGTATGTTAGTAATATATATATATATATATATATATATATATATATATATATATATATATATATATATATATATATAAAGACTATAGAACACCTAGGTGTTCTTTAACTAAAGAACACCCACGTTTGTAGGCTGCCACGTGTCCACCCTAGCCTCCCTCCACTACTTTCCCGTGCACAGGTTTCGGCAGACGCGATTATAGTAAAGATGCGTATTAGATATAGTAAATTTTCTAAAAAATTATAGTAAACACGAAATAAATCTGAATGAGCTTGCTCCCCAAATCTATCCACTTGCCACGTGGTGGAGGATGACGTGAGCATTTTTACCAAATTTCATTTGGTATTTTCGCAATAACTTTTGACTGAAAAATCCAATTTATAAATCGTTTTCATATTTATGTTCGTTACATTTTTTCGAACAAAACTAGACCGATCTTGCCATATATATTTTTTATAGTAAAGTGGTTTACTATATTTTATAACAACATTTACTAGAGTCCGAACATTGTAAAATTGCAATATTAATTACGTTTCAAATTCTAGTAAGCTTCTTATTAAGATATAGTGTATGCTATAGTAAATTTGTCCTGAGAAAATAGTAAACCACTTTACTATTAGAATATACATGCATGATCGGTCTTGTTTTATTGAAAAAAAATCAAGAATACATATGTGAAAACGGTCCATCAATCGGAGCTCCTAATCAACGGCAAATTGGAAAAAAAGGAAAAACAATCACGTCAGTAATGCACCTGTGCCATTACATTTTTTCATATTTGTGTTCGTTACATTTTTTCAACAAAATAGAACGGTCTTGCCATATTTTTTTATAGTAAATCAGTTTACTATACTTTATAGGAAATTTTACTAGGACCCAAACATGATTAAAATGTAACATTAGATGTGTTTTCAGATTATAGCAAAGCTCCTTGTAAGGTATAGTAAACCACTTTACTAAAAAAATATATGCATGATCGGTCTAGTTTTGTTGAAAAAAATGTTAAAAACATGTATGTGAAAATGGTTTTTTAGTCGGAGCTCTCAGTCAGCGGCAAAAGTGAAAAAAAAGAAAAATAATCATGTCATTAATGCACCTGTGCATGCATATGAATTAGTTTTACCCAGTTTTTGTTCGTTAATATTTTACTATTTTCTGTGTGCAAATTTACTACAACGGATACACAGATTTACTGTATCGGCCCTGCTCGAAGCTGCACACATGGGAGAGGTGGGAAGGGTGGGGGACACGTGGCGCAATATAAAAGTCGGTGTCCTTTAGCTTCACTATATATATATATATAGCATATCTAGTGCTAATAGCCATCCAGTGTTAAGGTGCTAACATGCGATGCAGGCCATTAGATCTATCATGTGCAGGTGAGATCCATTGAGGTGGAAACTTTCTTCCTGATTTAAACCATTTTTCATAAACGTCCCTAGGATTTCAGAACTATCATGTGCTTCCACCTATGTAGATCTCAGCTATACGTAATGGATTTAAAGGCTCTGGTTCAAAATTAACATGTTAGCACTAAAATGGCATTATAAAATACGGATGGACCGCTCCGGTCTGGGCCTGTTTTCCCGGTCTAAAAATCCAGGGTAATTAACGGAGAACCGGCTGCCAATTTCTTCCTGCGGAACCATCAGCGGACTATTAGCACAATGACTACACCGCAAGCAAGCAACACCAAAGTCACCAATACTTTGGTGGCCGGTTTCCTTTCGTCCCATCCGGCTAGATTTTTGCAGCTTGCACGGCATTTTCGTCTTTCCTTTCTTGCGGCCGAACGTCAGAAGCGGTACTAGTAGTACGACTGGCCCTTGAATTGGCTCCTGATCTGAGCATGGCCCATGCTGTGGCTTTCCATCTACCAACTGTACCAGACCCATCCTCACGTCTCAGCCATAGGCAAAAGCAACCAGCACAGCAGTGTACAACTTGAACAAGAAAGCAAGCAATTAGAGAAATACCTGTGTACAACTTGGCGTTTCTTTTTATTTTGCTAGGTAGGAACATCCGTAGCAGAAACCCTATAAACACTGTAGCGCTGATTTGGCGAGGATAGAGTTTCTAGTGGGGTGAAGGAATCTTTTAGAGTAAAGTGTAAAGTGTGAAGGATTTTTAGGGATAGATAGAGTTGTGGTAAATAGTATTTTAGAATAGTGAGGATAAGGTTTCTGGTGTGGATGCTCTAAGGACTGTAGCTCTGCAAAGGGTGCATACAACCTTTGGTATATGGATTGGGGAGATATTTCGTATGTACCATTTCTGGTCACATTTGGAGCTTTGCTGCTGGCCACATGTTGGTAGGAATGCCTGCTAGGGTTTTGAAAATCGATATGACTTAAAAAATCGCTAGCCCTCGATTTTCGATTTTTCGAGGTAAATCGCAGAAAATCAAGGAAAATCAGCCAAATTTTGTGATTTAAATTTTGAATCAACCGGAGGTTTCAGGAAACCCAAAATCGCCAATTTTTCCAGAAAATCGTAGATATGGTCGATAAATCAATGAATTTTTGGGATAAATACCTATGAATGAGCTCCTCAATTTCTCCATACTAACTAGCTGGCATTTCTTCATTTCTTTTTATTTTGCTCGGTAAGGACCGTAGCTCTGCAAAGGGTGCATCTGCAAAGGGTGCATACAACCTTTGGTATATGGATTGGGGAGATATTTCGTATGTAGCATTTCTGGTCATATTTTGAGCTTTGCTGCTGGCCACATGTTGGTAGGAATGCCTGCTAGGGTTTTGAAAATCGATATGGCTTAAAAAATCGCTAGCCCTTGATTTTCGGTTTTCGTGGAAAATCGGCCAAATTTTATGATTTAAATTTTGAATCAACCGGAGGTTTCAAGAAACCCAAAATCGCCCATTTTTCCAGAAAATCGGTAGATATGGTCGATAAATCGATGGATTTTTGGGATAAATCGAGAAAAGTTGAAATCAAAACGGAGAATGGAAAATTGACTGATTTTGCCGGAAAATCATGATTTTTTTTTTGCAAAATTCATTCTGGAAGTATATAATGGGGAAAAAATGGCTATGAGTTTTACTTGCTAAGACAGTCTTGTTTGCTCACTGATTAGTGACCATTTTTTTGCTCACTGTCATACTAACAATGATTATTGCTAAGAATGAAATTAAATAAGAATATGACTTGCTAACACTGATTAGTGACCATTTTTTTCTCACTGTCTTACTTCCTATAATATACTTGCTAACGCAGTCTTAGTTTCATTTTTTTGCTCACTGATTATTGCTAAGAATGAAACCAAATCCCCGGGAGAATTACCTGTTCCCAGTTTTACCGCACCATTGATTTGCCACGCCGCGCCCTCAATTTGCCGTGACGTGCGGTTGATTTGCCACGCCGTGCGGTCAATTTGGCTCTGCTCCCTCATGATTTGCCGCACCGCGCCGTCGAGTTGCCCCGAGCTCGATTTGTCGCTCTGGGCCCTCGATTTGCCGTGCCGCACGGTTGATTTTCTGCTCCTCCCTGACGATTTGCCATGCCGCGCCGTCGAGTTGTCCTCCCCCCCCTCCCCGACTCGATTTGCCGCAAAAAAAAGTCCATTTGCCATCGATTGCGCGCGATTTTGCCTAGATTTGAGCGGACACTAAGAGGAGAGGGGAACCGCACCTTCGGGATAGAAGGCAATAATGCAAACAGCGGGCATAAGGCAATAATGCAGCGCTTCGGCTAGTGGGCTAACTTGAGCCGAGTATGAATAGTTCTTTTCGTAATTTTTTACGACTTAAATTTAAATTTCCACGCGAATCCGACATTGTTTTCGATTCTTTTTTTCACTATTGCCTATATACACGGTTCTAAAATTTTTGAGGATTTTTTGGGATTTTATTTCCAATTTTCAAATTCAAATCAAAATTTGAATTTAAGTCACCATTGGCTGAAATCGAGCCCCGCGATTTCGCGGTAAATCACGATTTTCCATGATTTATCGACTATTTTTAAAATCTGATGCCTGCCGTACCATCTTTACCGAAGCTGAAGGAAGCGCGGAAGAAGAGCAATGATGTCAGTATTTTCACATCAGTCGATTCGTATCATATGCTAACTGAGCTGTATGCTGAACCTGTCTCACTATCATCTTAAATAATCTGCAAGAAAGAGGGGAAGATGCATGCCGCGCAATTATAAATATAATTCCAGGATTTATTAAGCTATTATATCGTGTGTAGAATTTTACTCCAGTGGCACAAATGAAGAGAAGAAATTAAGAACTGAAAACGGCATCAGTAAATGAAACAAAAAAAAAAAAAAACTAACCACGACCATGGAATAAGCGAGAAATAGCTAGAGCTTGATACTGTACAGAAAATACAACGGGCGATTACCGAAAATCCATCTTCATATGATGTTCTAGCTGGACAGTTGACATATCAAATCTACAAGTGAAACTCTTCTCCATGCAAAGCTAGAATTCACACATTCTGGACCTCAGATGTACACGAAAACTTAATAAACATGTAGCATCATTGCATCAAGTGAAACGCCATAGCTATTAGGTCAGATATCTTACAAATGCAACTCCATGTTGCAGGAAAAAATATCATGGAAGTTCGAGTGGGTCAGTTGTGTTCTCATTTCCTTCTTGTGCTGGTTAAGGGATAACCCGATACCCTAATTCGAGCATGCTGTCCCTCTAACCTTGCTTGCAGCAATTTTGCCTTGAGGGTATTTTCCTTTGTGCCTAGAGGATGCATTGGTGAGGATTCAGATATTTCATAATCTAACAATGTGCATTGATTATTCAGTTGCCGAGCTGGACTTCGCAGATTGTGTAGATCCCCTGAAGTAGCATATTCACCGAATTGACTTAATCGGTAGTGATTATCATGTGATTTTTGCCCCAGAAATGCATGTTGAGGAGCCTCTGATTTGATCTTCAACAAGTCATCATGCAATTGTCGAGAAACTTGGATCATAACAGTTTCATTCTGCTCGTTTATTGGAATAATTTTGTCATCATTGCGAGAGCTAATTTCTGGTGTTGAAGCATTCAACTGTTCTCTGCTGCTGCTAGACTTTGCCTTGTCTTTTCTTGAGCAAGGTAGTGTGTTCGAGATCCTTGAACCCTCAACAGATACACCATTGGAATATTCCAATCTTCTCATAGGTGAATACATGCAGCCTGTGACCCTCCGTCGAGCTGCTGCAAGGTCTTGATTCCGTATGGCACCTCCAAGCATGTTCAATTCAAAGCAATGCAAGTCGCTCGAAACAGAATTTTCATCATCTTCAGCTAACCGAGGAGCACTAGTGGCTCCATTCAAACGGACAGATTCAAGGGACTGTCGACACAAGCTTGCATCTTGCTTTTCATTACCAGTATGTATGTTAGCATTGTTAGGGTTATTTGATCTTCTAGCATGAAGAAAATTATGTATTTCAGCACTTAACCTCTCTGTTATTGTGTTTTTCCCAGCTGAATCTTCTGCCCTGGAATCAGCATTTTGCATTTGCATTCGCTCATCGAGCCATGCTTCTGAAATATGAACTATCGATTTATCAAACTTGTGTCTGTACTCCTTTACATGCCTTTGCTTTAGGACCCTGACTTCCTCTTCATAGTTTCTTATTCCAAATGCAAACTCATCACAGAGATCTTCTAAAAGGCGAGTTGATTTTTTCTCTTTCTCCAGGTCCTTTACAGCCTTGAGAAAAGCAGATTTCATCTCAGATAGCTCTTTGCCTAGCTTCCTATGGAGACTCTCAGAATGTTTCCTGAGATGTCTCTCATCTTCAAGCTCACCTTTCAGCGAATGAAGGGCAGCTCTAACCTTCTCTTGGTCCTTATTTTTCCGAGTCATTTTGTCTTCAGTGACTTGCCTGACCAGAGAATCCATTTCGTAGTGATATCTCTGCCTCTCTTGCATAAGCTCTTGAACACGTGCCTGGGAATGTTGCAACTCCGATTTCAATCCCTTCACTGCTGACACATCAGCTGCATGCTGTTCTTCCAAGCTCCAAATCCGATTTAGAACTTTCAATAGCTCTGTTGACGTTTTAATATTGCAACCTGCCTCCCTAGATCTAGCTCTGAAATCCAATGACCGAGTTGGGCTGACAAGGTTTATGGTAGCAGCCTGTTAAATGAATAGACAAACAAATACAATTGTGAGAAATATGCTTTCTTCAAGCATTATTTAGAGCTGCAAAATACTAAACCAATAGCATGCCTTGGCATCATTGATGATCATATAGACAATAAGACAAGGCTGACACAGAACATAGAAACATACTGGCACTCTTGTCACTTTTACAGATGATAGCACAGAATACATAAACATACATAATAGCATGATCAACACTCTTCTTGTACAGAGATAAAATCCCAGGCTTGATTCCATAATGATACAACTGGTAAAAACTAAATTACGAAGAGGCTGAGGGAAGGGAATGTATGTGCATACCCCCATTGAGCTAGTGTAACTTGCAGGAGAAAGAGGAAGCCTTGTGTGGCATCTATTTTCATGTAACTTGTCATGTTCCATCAATGTTGTTGAAAGATGCCCACCACAGCCACCTGAACTCTGTGGCTGAAATGTGAGACAAGTGAAGAACGTTGTTGAATTTGTCATTCATGGCTTTGTGAAATAACACCAAGATGTGACACTCATGATTCTCTTCCACTAAATCCCATAAGGAAAGTGCAATTAAAAATAAATAGCTTTTGCAAAACAAAAAAAATCAATCTTTGTCATCTCCACTAGGAAGCATTACTCTCCAAATGTAAATTTCAAGGCATGCCAGTGAAGGCAGTAAGAAAAGTCAGAATGCAAGAGTTTGATAAATCTGCAAACATTGAATTTTGCCCTGCTAGCCAAAATTATGCTTCCTCTTCAGAAGGTTATGCACCAAGAATTGTAAGATGCTCTGAAAACGAATCATGATCCTAAAAACATTGCCCTGAACAGTTATGCTTTTATGTGCTTCCTAAATGTCATCCAAATAAAAAATATTTCCATGTCTAGCTGTGTCAGCAATGCAATAACCATCAGGAAAAGCAGGAAGGAAGAATGATTTATTGCTTCCAAAATGTTGTGATTAAATAAAGATCATAAGAAGGCTGAATGGCACAGGGCAGAAGCCTTCATTGAGAATATGGCACTTAGTGTTTACAAACTTTTGAATAATATATTGTTTGTAAACTTCAACAAACTATCTATAATGATTAACAAGTATATGGTTTTTTTGAAAAAATTTATTCATGCTATTATGTTATTCCGAATATCCCTGATCTTATAAAATTACATACTACATAGGAGTATAGGACTCTTATGATTTATAGATGACCAGGTGTACTGATTTTTGGTCATGTTTCACAGATCATGGATATGAGATTAAATCAATAATATGGGCATATATTAAAAAACATAATGTTGGATTGACCCACCTTTCGTTGCTGCAGAATTATTATATTCTTAAGTGTCATCAGTTTGTCTCATACATAGTGTATGTGGATTCCAATATTCTATAATCTGAGATCATCATGGTTAACTGAATGCATCATAGTTTACTTACAGGTTGACAATGCTACTCTACAACTAAGCAGCCATAAAAATAGATTTTAGGATTACTTTGGAAAATGTGGAGGAATGTGAGCTATCAAGAAAGAATTTGCCCCTCATCTCTAATAGGAGAGATATCTACGGCTTCTATTGGGCTGGATTATGGAAGTGCATGGCCATGCCAGGGGCTGAAAAGTCAAGTACAACTAAGTAATCCACTACAAAGATCAAGCTACAAAGATCAAGCGAAGGATCGAGCCATCAATAGATGGGACACATCTTGCCTTGAGTGCAACAGTATGAACTATCAACACATGAGCATGATATAGGTTTGTCCAATATGATCTTAATGTGTATGTCATGCTAGGGACCACACCGACTTGTGGATTAAAATGGAATTTATGGGTGGCGGCTGAGTATATGAATGGGCTAGAACACACTAGTTTGGATAAGATCCGTTCATGTGGGCCTTGCATCTTATTGGGTCTCTAACATAGGGTTTCACTAAGTGGGCTCGTTATAAGGGGAGGTGTGGGGGCCACAACACCAATTGAAACCCTAGCCGCTACCTCCCTGAAGACCCCTACCGTGCAAGCAAGTGCTAGCACACCAATGCATGGTGCTCCACCCATGGATGTGTGAATCTCATAGAGGCGCTGGTGTGGTTGCTACTACGCTGATCAAGAACTATCAGCGATACACATGAGGAACACAATTGACTGCTGGAGGAGACAATCAGCGACCAAGGATGTTGGACGATCAATTTCTTCCCCTACATCAATGTGCACGATGTTGGACCAGGCTACTCCAACATTTCTTCCATTGCACTAAGCATCTAGTGTTAATAATCCATGATCTCTTGCATGGCTTCTTGGTTTACACAGTAGAAAAAAATTTGTTTTTGCACTTGTGTAATCTACGCATATTCCATCAACTTAAGCTTCAGAGTTCAGATGACAGATGTGTAAACAAGTAGTATAGTGCAGAGCATAAGCCTTTCAGGCCATACTAGTCTTAAGACTATTTTTTTTCATGTATGTTTGCTGTTACATAGTTACAATACCCACCTTATACTGTATCTTTTTCTTTATATGTTTATAGAAACTTTGCAATATTCTGATTCACCTAATAGAAGCTGGGAGCCTATGAGTTCTCCCTTTTGGGGAAAAAAAAAAAGAGAAGAATACCAAGTGCAGATATGCTGCTATGTATTCCAGGATCATTATCTGGTGTGGCAAAGTGGCAATACTGAGGTTAAGATCAGAAAGAGATGTAAAATCTCCAACATGATACTGGCAAAGAGCTCAAGGATACAAAATATGTGTATACATCTAGGACTGGAATATTTCTGAGAAACATTAGAGGCAATAAAAAGAATAACAAGAATCAAAATGATCAAGCATGCAAGTCAAATACAGGTAGAAGTTCACATTGAAGTCCAGTCCATCTCACAGAAGTACAGAACTAAGTCTACTGATCACAGGGCACCAAAACATATCGGTCTGTTCAAGAGTCATACCCAGCAGTTCTTTCTTTTAATGGTTTCCTTAGCTTATCATTTTGCATGATCTTAAAATAATAACCAAATGAAGTTCTTTGAGGTAAAATAAGAAAATCGGTTTTGTACTGAAAATTTATTCATGAATTCCTATAAGCGCATAACATTTCGAGCCCTGTATGCATGTAAATAACCATACATTTCCAACAAATAGCGTGTCTAGCGTTTAGTTGCTAGTCATAATAGAAAGCTTCTATGAGCAAAGCATACTCCACAATTCTCCACTACATAGAGAAAATTCTATGCTGCAACTGCTCAACAGAAAATTACTAGGCAGTTAATCGCACAATGGAAAGAAAAAAAAGGAAAAAAGTAGGAGCAAACCCTCAATGGAAAGGAGGGTACGAACCTTACTATCACTTAGAACATCTCTAGATGACACTCTATAGTACTGTTCATCTGGATAGAGTAGCTGCCAGAGAGAAAGAATCTTTTAGAGTATAGTGTAAAGTGTGAAGAAATTTTAGAGGGATGGATAGAGTGTGGAGTGATAGTGTTATAGAGTGGAAGGATAGAGGGCTATCTAGAGATAGTCTTACACTAGGATGCAACCTTAATTGTGCATTAATTCCTGACTTTAACAGTTCAACAAACACAAGTAGAGAACAAAACAATAAGAGTGTACACAAGTTAAACGAACACAGATCTCAGCGCAAGCAAAGCTAATTGAGGAACGATGTGCTTGGTGCTAGATTTCTGGATTTGATCTGAGCCTCACAAAGAACCAGAAAAAGATGTATATTTTGTTGTGCCTTCTGGCTAGGATCTTGTAACACCCAAACTGCTAAATCCCAAGAAGCATATGAAACTAAATAGATTATTCTCTGTCGTTGTCACAAGAAAGTACCCAGTTGATTTTTGCAACACTGACAAGTATAAAAAAGAGCAAATTTTAGCATACCAGAACACTGACCAAGCAATGGCGTTCTTTACATGATTTGTGGCAGCTTAAACCATGCAATGCAAAGACGTCAGCGAGAAAGTTAAAAAGAAAAAGAGAAACAAAAACTGACTGCTAATGTCAGCACGTTGACCCGGAAAGTACAAGGCGTATGCCACTGAGTTCTTACCCGATCCACGTCGCCGTCCCGGTCGGCGGCGAGCCCCCTGCGGGCACGCCGCCGGATCCGGCGCCCAGAGCCGGCGGCCCTGATGACGTCCTGGATCTCCCACAGGGTGGCGCCCAGCTGCCGCGCCGACGCCGACGCCGCCGCCGAGCTACTCCTCCCCGCCGTAGCCGCCGCAGCAGCAGCAACATCCGCGACCGTAGCCGCCTCCACCTCCGGCCGCCGCGGCGACGCCTCCAGCTTCCACGACGGCGACGGTGTGGCAGGCCCCGCCCTCCGCCGCGCGCGAGCCACCGCGAGGCCCCGCCGCAGCGGCGCCGGCGGCTCCTCCTCCTTCCCCGCGCTCGCCGGAGTGGCGGCGGTGGTGGCGTCCGGTTCTTGCGACGGATTCGCGGTTCGCGCGCTGGCCGCGGCTTTTAGCGCCCCGCCACCGCAATTTAGCAGCACTGCTGCCGCTGCCGCTGCCGCTGGTTCCACATCCATGGTTACTTTGCTATCTTTTGTGGTGCACCCTTTCCCTTGCTTTTCTTGTTCTTTCCGAGAGACTGACTATGGAGCAGAAGCAGCCGCCATCCTCTGCTTCCTCAGCTTCCTTTCCTTCTGCTGTCTCACAGCACAGTGTAATGCGTGTGTGGTTTCGTGCGATGCGAAAGAGAGGTGTGCTACCATCCCAACCGTTTCCCATCCTCAAATTCCCTTTCTATCCCCTAACGGGAATCTTCCCCACATTTCGTTTTCTTCTATCCCTCCGCTACAACAGCGTTCCCTTCCCTTTCCAATATCAATATTTAATCCATTTATACGTAACCGCCATTTCATATATAGCAAACATTCGAGGTTGTATTCTATAATATGTACATATAATTTTTTGGTGTTTTTCGTAAATAATTTTTTGAAATATGCGGTTATACTTAAGTAAATAAAAATGCCTAAAAAAATTTCGGTCTGTAGTCAACACCACGCCATTTGAACATGTCTCGAGCTGAATAATTATTTTAGTACCAAGTCTACATAATTAAAATTTTTTGAAAACAAGTGGAAAGGTACGAATGCCTAACATGTTCGAAAAATTTGGAGAGACGCAATATACAAATTATTTATGACCCGTTGTAGAATCCATTTGTACAAATACGTGGACCAGGGAATGGCTTCCAAAGGAATGTCATTCCCCGCAGTCATTCCTCGCACAGCCTCAACTTCGCCTCGAAGGTACAGCAGCAGCAGGGAATGGCTTCCAAAGGAAGGAAGTTGCCTACACGGTTATCCTTCCTCGAGAAGCCTCTTCAGCTCCCCTCTTGTATAAATTGGTCGCTATCTTCTCCATATGGCCACTTCATCTAAAACTTCACACACATACATTTGCCATGAGTGGAGAGCCTTTTAGATCATCATCTACCTTCTTCTGGTCAATTCCAGTGATGACAACAAGGACGAAGAGCTCGTCATGCTCGCATTGATCGAGGAGGAGGAATTGGCTTTGCAGGCAAGGGCACCGTGTCGCGGAGGCTCCGTTCTCGGTCATGCAGTTGTGGATCGACGTTGCGCCGAGGGGGCAGCCAGGTTGTACGAGGATTACTTTGCCGAATCACCTATATACGGACATACTTTCTTTAGACGAAGGTAATTCTCTCTATTGCATTGTATTCATCATCACGACGTACATCATTCGCGCACATGTGTTCGCAGGTTTAGGATGAGCCGCCGCCTATTCATCCAGATTGCGGCTGCTGTTGAACAGCATGACGGTTGGTTAAAGTAGAAGAGGGATGCGACTGGCAAGCTGGGGTTAGCTGGACTCCAAAAGATGACCGCCGCTATCTGTCAACTGGCATATGGTTGAAAGTGTATTTAGGCACTTAAGTGATTTTGGTGATTAATGATAAACACATATAATGACAACTATTTGTAAATGACAAATTTGTGTAAATGCTTGACTAAGCAATTGCCTAACGATAAATCTCTAATATGCTTATTGCCTTGAGACTAATGTGTTTATTGTGAAGATTTGTTTAGTCTCACCCAATTTAGAGGAAAAACCTATATAGGTCAAGTGGACAAGCTATCCATCCTAACAAGGTATGCATTATACTAATCATGTTGTTGAGACTAACACACTTGCTTGTTGATCTTATTTAGTCTCATAAGTACAAGTAGGTTGGATTGCTAATTGAGGTATGTCTTAGTTAGAGTTAAACTTCACATTACTATGAATTGGTTTGTGCATGTGTACCTTGTTTATATATCTTCTCATGCATATCACTTAGTGAAGTTTAATCTATATTGTTCCACAACTTCACTCTTACTTAAATATGATTTGCACATGTGTAATTCTTGCATATTCTATCATGTGCATCATTAAGTGAAGATTGTGGTACTTGCCATGATTTAGTTGATTCATCTTTTTGGCAATCGTCTCTCTAGTGTATCTAGCTCCATAACATATTCATCGTGGTGCACTTAGTAGAGATATTTTCTATGTCAAGTGTTTCTATTTAATATTGTACTTATTTATATGAAACACTTGACGTACTTTAATTGCTCACAAACATCAACTTCTTCATATCTATTGAGCTTTTGGGACTAATACCTTTCTTGAGTGGTTTGGAAAGATTTAGGTCCCGTGAGTATGTGTGATGACCAAGGTATGTTAAAGGATGACGGTTAAGCCGAGGTCAACAAGACGACGGTGTCACCAAGAGTTGAGGACTAAGTCAAGATCGACTTGGCGTGGAGATCGTCGGGGAGGATGATCAAGTCAAGGTCGATGGGACGAGAGTCTCATGAGGTGAACCGAGTCAAGGTTGACAAGGCGAAGGCGTCATCAATCATTTGTTGAAGGTCATCACGCACAACGCATCCAAGGAGAAGACGGCATGTGGATTGAATGTAAGACTTAGTTTTCTCGTTTGAATTTGAGTCTAAGGATTGCCGTACTATTAAGAGGGATGCGATGGAGAATGACTTAGATATGTCTCAAGTGCTCAAGTGATCTATCTTTGTGAAAGATTGAGAGACACAAATCACATCTTGTACACCTAGGTATAGGTGGTTTGGTGTGAGGGGGAGAAGTGTTGGTGGTGTCGGGAAGTGAGGATTTTAGGCCACTCTTGGCTTCCTTGTGGTTTCTGCACTTATCCTTTGGGATTTGGGCAGTGAGACCTTGTTGGTTGTGTAGCCCTTGTTCTTAGCTTTCCGTAGAGCCCAAGATCACCCAAAACGGAGTTCGGAGTCAAAAGTTACGTCCGTTTTCGTCGGGCTGCACTGTGGGCTGATTTAGTATCGGACTATCCGATCAAAGTTCCGATCCACTATCCGATTGACCCCCTGCTGTCATAAAATATCGGATGTTCCGATATGGACATCGGATATTCCGATATATCGCAGAATGGTCTCAACGGCTAGATTTTGGGGCTCTCTATTTAAAGGTTGTCCTTCCCCACTTCGGGGAGACTTTTTGGGAGGATATTCCTAGGTGGAATGAGAGCTAAACTCTTGTGTTCTTGAGTCCCAAAACACCTCTCCACTCTTAGATCTTAGTGATCCCCTTTGAGAGAAGGGTTGGGAAGAGTTGGAGGAGGGAAGTGCTAGGGTTGTGTGAGATTTGATCTAGTGAGCACTTGAGTTCATCTCCAAGCTTATTCTTCGTGGCATTTGTTACTCTTGGAGGTTGAGGACTCCTAGACGGTTAGGAGGTTGCCTACGAGCCACCGGTGCTTTGTGTGGTTGGCCGTGGGAAGGTTGTGAAGGCCTGGTCTCCGCCTCCGCAAGGAAAGGAGCCAAGCTAGTGAAACCAAGGGAGCTTGGTGCGGATCTTGGTGAGGAAAAGGGTTGAAAGAGACCCGGGCTCAAGTGTGACCGAGCTTACCTCAACGGAGACGTAGGATCCCCTCAAGGATCCGAACTTCGGGGAACAAATCGACGCGTCTTCTCTTCACTTTGGTTTTACCTTCTATACTCCCTTTACTTGATTCTCTTTGTGATTAAGCTATCATTTTGATTGAGTAGCTTCGCTAGCTCCTACTGCATATTTACATACTTGAGAATATTTGGTTGAGGGTGGTATACTTGATTGTGAGCAGATTTGAGCGTTTCTACTCTGAACATATCGGAGTATCCGATATAGACATCGGATAGTCCGATCCACATCGGAGTATCCGATATACATATCAGATAGTCCGATATTTATATTTCGCTGCTTAATTGTTTTAGATTTGTAGTCGTCTATTCACCCCTCTAGGCGATATCCCGGTCCTTTCAATGGTGTCTCGGCCGACGCAATCAATAAGTACGTGCGTATCGAGGCTAGCACAACCGTAAAAGCACTGAAAAGGTATGTACGAGCAGTCGTAGAGATTTTTGAGGCCGAATAACTCTGTAGTCCAACCGAGCAGGATACCGCTCGCTTGCTTGTCATAGACGACATGCGCGACTTCCCAGGTATGCTGGGGAGCATTGACTGCATGCACTGGACTTGGAAGAATTGCCCCAAAGCCTGGCAGGGGGCATACACAGGACACACATGCAAGCCTTTCATTGTTTTGGAGGCCATCGCTTCGTACGATTTGTGAATATGGCATGCCTTCTTCGGTATTGCCGGTAGCCTGAATGATATAAATGTTCTGCACCATTCTGACGTGTTACACAGATTAACAGATGTAACAAGCCCGTCTGTCTGCTACATGCTCAACGGGAACACCTACGAGATGGGTTACTACCTATCGGATGGTATATACCCCGAGTGGGCAATATTTGTCAAGCCTATCTCTGCTCTGAGAGGGAACAAGCACACCCATTTTGCCACGGCGCAGGCCGCAGCCAGGAAGGACGTCGGAAGAGCTTTCGGGGTCCTTTAGGCAAGGTTCACAATAATCCAAGGCTCGGGGAGAAGCTGGCACCAGAGTACTCTGCATGGCATAATGACCGCATGTGTCATCCTACATAATATGATAATTGAGGATGAGAGGGATGGTTCACCCTAGGATTTCATGTATGATGGCATGGGTGAACATACTTCCGTAGATCGTGGCCCCGAAAGGTCCATCCTTCATTGCATTCAGGCGAGCCAGCAGATTCAAGATCGAGGGACTCATCGTCGCCTGTAGCATGATCTCATCGAGCACCTATGGGCTTGTCACAGAGGACAGTAGCTCGAACATACTTTCATAACGGCATGGGTGTCCATTTGGAATGTTACACTTCCTCTAGTTTCATCCCATGTTATTATATTTAGTAGTTGTCACTCTTTCCGTAGTTTTATCCCGTGGTTTGTTATATAGCAGTTGCCTTGGTCTTGTATTGTTTCACACCTTATTATGTAATAAATTGTTCGTATTTACTATTAGATGTGCATTTATCCATGGCCATCACTAACAGTATGGAAGTTGCACGAACGTAGCCAGGAAAATAAAAAAATATGATAAGTATGCAGGTTTACGGAAGCACTTGAATGTTCAATTAGAAACGGAATTAAACCAACCACATCAATGTCCATGACATTAAGGATTAAAAGAAACATATCTTATTATGTGCAATATAGAACGGAACATGGGATGACTGAACATCCAAATAAAGGAAAGAAACAATGACATGTCCATCAATTGAAATGTATCATGCAGCGCTTACGATGACATGTCATCGAACCCTTTTTGCAGGATCTCCTGCTGCCTTTTCATGTAGTACTCCTTCGCGGTCCCCTCCTTGGTACTCAAGTCGATATTGATGATCCTCTCGTCCTCTGCAGCCTCCAAAATGGACATCTGCCTGCGCGTGATATCAACCAATGCCGCCTTGTGCTCGTTCATCTGGTGAAGCTCAGCAGCATACACGCCAGCAGTGCCACTAGAAGCATGTGACCCGCTAGGCGAGGCAGCATCGCGGCCTATGGGTCTAGGAAGCTCCATCATAACAGGTGAGTCTTCACCAGAACCTCCACCCGCTGGAGATGAGGCTGGGGATGCAGTGGCATGCGTCTTCTGCTGTTTGGACACAATGTGAGTGGCCTACTTAGGGTGATCACACAATATTGGCCACAAATGAAAGAAAGGAAATGGTTTGCCTTCTACCTCCTTGTACACCTTCACTGCGATGGCAATCTGCACATGTGTTTTATGCCAATGTCATAAGCAAGTAATCAATTTAGATGGGTGAAGGTAATGTCGAAAATTTACCCTGTCGTCCCACGTTGTCCCGCTTGAATTAAGATCTTCGACCCTCTTCAAGTGTCCAGCAAACTTACTCCCATGTAGGCTGATTGCTTGCCAATGTTTGATGGCGCCCTTCAGGCTACGTTCCATCAAACTGGGCTCCTTGTGTCTGTTGAAGAACTCCAGGATCCTCTCCCAATACGTGTTGGATGACTGGTCTGTGCCGATGATGGGATCTTGACTGACGTTCAACCATGCAGAGACGAGAAGCTCCTGCTCCGCGGGGGCCCAGGTAGTTCTAGCTACACGTCTTGGGGATAGCCTTCTTCTTGCGCCAGTTTGTTGTTGCAGAACTGGTACCCACTGGTTGAGGCCCATCAGACCCCTGGCTGAATAGCTGCGTTGGTGAACCACGGCCTGGGGAGGCCGACCCCTAGGTTTCAGCATTTTTTGGGGAGAACCGACCGACGACATCATCCCGTGAGCCTTCCCCCATGGGCGAACCAGTCCATGAGATGTGTTCCCCTTTGCCGAGAAGAAAGTTCTCCAAAAAAGGATCATGCAATCCCTGTAAAAGGTGACATATTAACTGGTAATGTACAGGGTAGTAAGAGTAAAATCAATGCTAATTGAATGACGAAATGATAATACGGTGATAGAGAATGTGCACATAAGAAGAGAAATCTGCTTAAGTCTACATTAACACCATACGTTTTACATAAATTACATGGGAACCAGTTCAAGTCATTACAACAGCAAACCACACTTCTCATGAACATAGGAAAGTACTACTGTAAACAAAACAAGATCACAAACGGTACAAGTGCTAAGATCGGTCCGATTCGATGGACAGGCCATTGATGCTATCATCAGAGCAGTCACTGAATGTTGGGTCGTCGGGAGATTGATAGTCAGCGGAGATGATGTCGTCGGGGTCGATGTCCGTGGACTCTTCGGTCACCAGCATTCGCACGGGGAATCAAGACGAAGCTTCATCCAATTCGACTAGTGGTGTATGCCCTTTGCCGACTTCAATTGCCAAGAGGGTGATTTGCTCTAGGCAGGTCACAATGGCATGGACCTCCAGGAGTGCCCGATTGAACTCCTGGGCAGCGGAGGACTCCCCGGCAGTGAAGTTTTAGTTGACAACCTTCTTTAGCGCCGCGGTCTCGACCTCCAAATGCTCTCACAGTGCGATGATAGACGTGGCCAATCTAGCTCCCTCCATCTATGCCGAACACTTAGAGCAATGACATTTACAAACCCTCAACCCGACATAATGAAAAAACCTCTTCGAGTAAATATGGCAACTGTTACCCAAAATGCAGTAAATAAGGGGTACGAGAACCATATTGGTGTATAGTCAGCAAACCACACTTCTCATGAAATATAGGTGTAATTTCTAATCAGCATGTAGTAAATTGTTTGGCCTATAAGGAGTCAGTGCGTGTAGTGCAGTCGGTTTGTCAGAAGCAAGAGCAATTTGTATGTGTTGTCATAATACTGTCTTCAGGTTGAAAGCAAATTGGTGAAGTACTGACCGCACAAAAAAGGTTACCATAGTTGTGTTTGTCAGAAACACTAGAATTTGGATAAAATAATATGGTCCTATTAGCTCGCATACGGTGTGCACATCGATTTTATCTTGTTGTTTTAATCCCATCGTGCACAAACAATGTTCCGTTCTATGATTAACGTTCATGTCAGCTTTCAATCCTAAATCTTTCGTGTAGTCGGCAGAAACAACCTCGAAATGTCCCCCAAATCCTAGATAATGCATGACGTCGCAACCAAATGGATTCAAAATTTCCCAAACCCTAGCGCATTCATGTACTACAACCATAAAGAGCTAAAATGCCCCCTCCCCCCAAATCCAAGACGCATCGGCCCAAATCGGGACCCATCATTGGCATAACTTTGAATCCATGGTTGAACTAGAGGAGAATCGCAATAAAAATCCTGTCTACCTCCGGTTGGACTCAGGGAGATGCTAGGGTTTGGAAGACTTACCTTGAGACACGATGGGGGAGGCGATGTTCTTCACTGCAGCGGTTGGAAAGCTGTGGATGGTAGGCCAGCACCGCCCATGGATCTAGCCTTCTCGTTGCGGTGCGTCACACTGTCACCGCTGCCGACAGCCACCCCGGATGGTTGCGCCCATTGCCCCGACGCTGCCTTGGGCCGCCGCTGCCTCCACTCCCAACTTGCGCACGAACGTTGCCGAGCCAATCGTTGCTCCGCGCGTGCGCCGTTGCCAGCGAAGGGATTGAAGAGGCGATCTCGGTCGGCCAGGATTCTCTCTCCTATCCCACCCGATTCCCATCGGGGAGGGGATGTCCTTGGAGCCGTGCCACGAGTCCCGTCCCGGGCACTTTCCCATCGCGAAGGGATTTTATCCCTGGACGGGAAACGGTTGGACATGGCTTACAACTGTTTGACTGTTGAGAGGAGGAAAGAGACGTGGAGCTGTGTGAAGAGAAAAGTGTGGCAACTGGCAGCTCGGTAAGTCTATCTCCAATGGTTGGGGAGCTAATGGAAGTGGTAGTGGTGCCACGTAGCGTCACGTCAGCTAGCACCTCCACTAGCTCTCATCCCTTTCAATGGTGGAGGTGGGAGAGAGGTGCTAGTGTGGGACCCACACCTCACTAGCGCCTCCACTAACTCCCCCCTCCAATGGTGAGGCGCTATGGAGGAAGTAGCGGTGGGTCCCAAATATTTATATGTGTTTATTATTCTTAGTTAAATCTATTTTTTGTTTGTTACATAATGTGAAATAAACTAAATATGTAAATACAAATTAAATAGTATTGATAATAATACATAATAATAATATTTATCTAGTTTTTTAAATACATAGTTCACAAACGATTACAATGCATGGATTAAATTAAAAATGCATAATAATAATACATTTGTAGGCTAAAATACAATAGCTACGTTACATTTATTCACTACAACATGCAAAGCTAATTCTCTGGTCCATGTCCACCAAACATCTCGAGGAAATAATTCAGTGCACGATCATGTTTCTTCATCTCCTATTCGCTGAAACCTGTGGTGTCCTTAACTAGTAGCTTGCAGTACGATGCGTATGCCTTCGCAGTGGCTGCCTTCTCCCTTGTGATAGCTAGAGATGTCAAAAAACTCCTCAGCTCTGAGGCCTCTCTCTTCGTCTCAACTATATATTGCCTCATCTGTTCCACCTCCTCGCTTATAGCCGAATTAAGCGTGCTCTTACCCTTACGCTTCATCTTTCCAGCATCGACCTCCTAGCCTTCGTAGCCCTGCATCGAGTGCCTCCGCTTCTTCGGCATCGATCTCATCCCTTGATGAGGAGGTGTACTCTCCGAATCCAAAGAGTTTGGTCCTTTTATTACCGTTCGTCCCCTTCTTCATGTACTCCCTAGTCCATATTTGATGGCAGTGAACCCGTTCCCACCAATAATCTAGGTTGAAACATGCATTCTTTGGGTCCTCCTGCATGTACATTTCTCGAGCTTCTAACATGATTTGATCATTGGATCGACCACTTCTACACAAATTCTTCACTCTAACCTATATGCCGTTGAAACGAGCAACCTTTATATTCGTCCGCTGCCAGTGGTCTTTGCATTCCTTCCATGTTCTATTTGTTGTACCCGTTATGTTGTAGGTTACTGCGATGTCCTTCCAGTACCCTTCCATTCTTCGTTGATTCCCCTCGATCAGGTTTTGTGTGTTGTTTAGCCAAGCACTCACCTGAAAAGTGTAATCATACATAAAAATCAAATATTGCTATAGTTTAAAGTTACCGCAAAGATGATGAAGATGAAAAGCGTACTTACTAGACAGATGTCATCCTCTCTGGACCAGTCCTCACGTTTCTTCGTTTTGGGGAAGACAACTTCGGCATACCTATTATCATCTTCTACTTCGATGACTGGTTTCACCACGAGTGTTCTCGTGTTCGAACCTAAAGCTGATCCTGCTATTCCATGAGAATATGTTAGCGGCGGTGACCCTTAGGGAAAATTTGATAGCATGCCGACAAAATGGAAGTTTTGGCCCATGTTCGCTAGTTGCGAAAACATAGGATTTGATGATAGAAATTGGGGTGGGATCTGAGAAGAAAACGGAGGAAACATTGGAGGGATGTTTTGCAGGAAACTCAACTGTGAAGCCACTTTAGTATTTGGAGAGTCAGTATTCTCACTTGGGTCTACACCAGATGAATTAAGTAAGTTCACGAAGCTGCCAAGTGGAGTATTAGAATCCATTGGATGCAGATGTGGTTCGAAGAGAAGGATGGATGTGTTGTGCTTAAGAAGAGGATGGTAGATGGTTTATATAGGCTTCCACGGTGTGTGGTCACTTGATGACTGTTTTCGCAATGTGTGGTTATTCAATGTTGGCTTTCACAGTGTGTGGTTATTTCATGACTGCTTTCCTAGTGTGTGGTCATTCCATGTTGGCTTTCATAGTGTGTGGTCATTCCAAGTGCATTAATGATAATACAATAAAAATTAAAATGATAATGCATTGATAAGGTAAGATACATGGGGCAAGTGAAATGAAAATTACATTTTTACCAAATAGTCCTACTACTCATATTAGGCCCTCAAATGCTGCCAGATGTGCCCAACCAAATCTGCTTTAAGTTGTATATGTGTGGCTCGAGCATGGATTCTAGCATTTGCTCTTAGCACCTCATCGAAGTTTGGAGTCATACCAATCTGGACATTGGGTGGGGTCATAGTTGTCGTCATTGTACTTTCACTATAATCATAATCAAGAGCGTCATCGTCACTCAGGGAGATGCTATCTTCATGACAGCGAGAGATATTCAATTCTGCAATGATGCAGATCATGCTGAAGCAATGGCATGTCTACAAGGATGCAAATTAACTTTGAATATGGGCTGCTCGAGCGCTATTTTGGAGATGGATGCCATGAATCCGAAGAAGGCCATCCAACAGGAGGAAGAGCCAAGATGCCCCTTAGCCAGCCTTATTCGGGAGATTAGATGGCTTATTAAAACTTAATTTGCTGATGTACAAGTGATGTATTATTCTAGAACTTGTAATTATTTAGCTCATGAGTTTGCTCAGCTTGGTGCTCAGGCGCCGACTGGTAGGCAGCTGGTTTGGTTAGAAAATTTTCCTGTGAAACTATGTAACCTGGTTACTACCGATATAGGTCAGCAAGCCTAAGTTATTTCAGTTTTTCTGATTATAAAAAAAAGAGCATCATCGTCTCGCTTATTTTCCACTATCATGTTGTGCAAGATGATACAAGCTAGCATGAAGTCCCCGAGCGTAGAAGGATCGCAACACCGAGCGGGACCATGGATTATGGCAAAGCGAGATTGCAGTACTCCAAATGCTTGCTCAATGTCCCCTACGGAATGACTCTCCCTCGAGCTCGGCGATGATGCGCTCCTCCTCCACAAATTCAGCATCTATCTGCTTTGCATACTCCAGTAATGTGTCTTCCATCTTGTTGAAATCACTGCTATCACTCGAGGTTGAGATGGAGTGTGAGGACATTGTGGAGGTGTGGAGTTTGAGAAGTTGGATGCTTGTGTTCTGCTTGAGAAGAAGAGAATGGGTTGCCTTTATAGACAAACTTGACTAACGGCTAGTTTTCCAATGGGCAGTTATTTAGCGGGTAGTTTTCTAACATCTACTTTTCGAATGAGTAGTTGTCTAACGGCTAGTTTTTCAACAGGTAATTGTCCAACGGCCTGTTTTCTAATTGTCCAAAGCATACTTAACAATCTTTCAAATTTAATAATGCTACTACAAAATTAATTATTTTTTGACCTCTCTAGCCTGTTCAGTCTAGCTGAAAAGCTACGATACATTATAATCCAAATAGTTGAGAGCCCTCGAAAAGAGGCTTGGAGGGGTTTAAAAAATTTATTGAAAAACAGTTTTGAAATATTTGAGAAAAAAGTTCAGAGCTTGGCAAAAATGGTTACAAAATGCTACAAGTATGACTTGTACAAAAATGACAAAATCAAGTTGTATCTTTTCATTTGACTTTAAAAGATATTAGTATTTTTTTGACCTCTCTAGCCTGTACAGTCCAGCTGAAAAGTTATGTAGATCATAATATGAAAGTTGAGAACCCTAAAAAAGTGGCTAATAGAGGCTAAAAAATTTATCAAAAAATAGTTTTGAAATATTTGAGAGAACCGTTAAAAGCCTCAAAAAATAACTACAAAATGCTACAACGTATGACTTATACAAAAATGACAAAATTCAAACTGTATCTTTTTATCCAACTTTAAGTTTTATCGAATAACTAAAAGCCTTAAAAAATAGCAAGTATTTGGCTTGCACAAAAATGACAAATTTCAAGCTATAGTTTTTAATTTTAATTTAATTTGTAAGTTAAAGCAAACAATGGCTTTATTCTTAGGTTATTTCAACTTTTTTACTTGCTGGGCTCGCCATATAGCTTGGCGTCGGCGCAAAGAGCTGGCCTTGCTCCAGTGTCAACGCGAGCACGATGCTTCCTCCGTGGGGCCTAGCGCGAGGGCGACGACACGTCCGTCGTCGCTACTTCCTTCCCGCACTCTGCTTGCGCCTCTCTCTCCTCCAAGCTAGCCTCTCTCTCCCCTCTCGCGTCATCCTCACGCCTAGCATTGGAGACAGCCTAAGGAAGGATTGTAGGAAGGCCCTGAAGGCAAGGGTTTAGGCGTCCAGCGTAAAGGCAAAAAAAAGATGCCCAGAACCAGAGCATTTTCATCCATTCATTTCTACGGTTCTCTCTCAAAGCATGTTCTCCATTTCTCTCTCTCCACCCCTAATCCATGCTGATCTCATGGTCTTCTCAACCTCTACCTCCTCTATAGGTGGCTAAGGAACGAATCGGGCCAGCCCGGTTCAGGCCTGCTTGGCCTGGTTCACTATACAGACCGGGCCTAATGAGCCAACAGGCTGGGGTCTCGGCTTAAACACGGTTCGCATAGTAACCAGGCCGGCTAGGTTACAAGCGGACCAATCCATTGTAGCATAAAAATAATATATAAAAATAAGAAATTTTATATTTAATAAATATGTGTTATACAATGAAGAAATAAATTATATATCATAAGAAAATAAACATATAAATATATATTTAATCAAATATGCGGGCTATAGTACCAGGCCAAACTGGGCCGAACCGAATTAGGCCAGACCACCACTATACTAACGAACCAAGCCAGCCTAGCGGGTCAAGGTCTCGGCCCAGATTCGGTTCGGTTGAATGAACCAAGCTGGTCAGGTTCGGTGAACAGTGCAGGCTGGCCCAGTTTGTCCCACTTGGGGCGGCCTATTTGGCCACCTCTAGCCTCCTCCCTCTCCCCTCCTCCTGCAACTCCTCTTAGCTCTCCCTCTTGCTCCTCCCCTCCTCATGTAGTTGCCTTGGGATGTGGTGGTTCGCTGAGATCGCCCTCGCCGATGAGGGCAGGAGGATCCGGGCAACCATGGAGAATAGAAAAACTTTTAACACAAGTTTCGCGCGAGATTACCAGGGGAAGTACATTCGATTTCTCATAACTAATTACTGATTCCGCTCTCGGACTAGCGCTACGGCCCTAATCTTGGTAACCAATGAGTATCACAGTGTTCAAATTAGGGTGCAGAATTTAGTTTTTTATTGAAAAAACAGTTTCAGACCTTCAGGCTATGTCTACACGAGTTGAACAGGTTCGAGAAAATACAGCACTAGGCCAACATGGTCACATATATAGATAACAAATAGACACCAGCAAGAAGAAGCAAGCTGGTAATTCGAGCAACCAAGTGAACAACACAAACACCTTGAACCCAAACAACATTTGTCAAGTGCCCATGGCACGCCAACAAAGAAGCACCCGGATTTCATACATCTGGGACGAAATTATCAAAATTTCAAATTGACAGAAAGCACATAAAGCGGTCTTTCAAACTATCTCCCTTAGGGTATAGGTCTGGAATGATCATTTATCAAAATTTCATTAACATATGTTTCATACCTACCGAGTACAAAGTATTGATCCCACGACAACAATGGTTTTCATGCAATGTCAGGTCACACAATATTTTAAAGCCATGATTCATATCAAAAACTGCAGGATCATATCACACCTTAATCTAACACTAGTCTACATTTAGTGAGTTCTCTGATTAAAGTTCCATGTAAACTGATCAACAGCCAGCATTGCTCGTGAAGCTGAACCAAGAGAACCATCATACCTACACATCAGGATATGTTAATTAAATAATTTTGTGGCAGACCACTGATATATACTGAGAATATTTAACAGAAACTTGATGGCTGATTCATGTTAAATTAATTATTTAACAAGTAAATACATACATTGAGACTAACAAGTAAGCTCCAATCTGCATAAAAATAACATGCACTGATTACTTAAAGTTTCCAATCACCGGGTTCACTATTAAAAAGTCTCCAAAAGCAAATGATGATATATATATTGTTAGGTCAAATGAGTTAGCAAATTTCAAGGACCTCCCTCATGGCTGGAACCATTTCAACAATGTCGCTCGCAGAATTCATATAAGTAACATATAAAAACGCACGAATTCATCAGTGCCTAGTACTCTGAGAGGCAAAACAGCCACTTCCATTCTCTTGACCCTGCAATTCGTCAAAGCATAGAATGGGCATGGTACTGGAAGCATGTCACCATCTAAAATGGATTGAAGGTCGTCGTAGGTATTTAGGCGTGAATGACAAAAGCAGCATGCTGGTTCAATTCTACCAGCAATATCAACACGGTAGTCGCATATATAAAACTATATATAAAATTATAAAACTCGTAGGTAGTAGTACAAGGCTAACAGCTCAGCTCCTTCCATTTCCATGAATCTTTCCAGTTGTTATGGAGCAAAACCTCAATTTGCCGCCGATAACGCCATGGAGAATAAAGCAAATTAACATATGCAGTGCGTCAAGCTGCAACCTCACCTAGCGACTTGGAGGATCATTGTGTTCGTTGGGTCGAAGAAGGGGGCCGGCGCGCGGGCTCGTCCGAGCGGCGGCGGGTTCGTCGGGGTCAGAGAAGGTGGCGGCGCTGTGGCTTGTCGGAGGCGGCGCGCGGGTTCGTCAGGTCGAAGAAGGGGGCTGGCGCGCAGGCTCGTCCGAGGCGGCGGTGGGTTCATCGGGGTCGGAGAAGGGGGCGGGCTTGTGGGCTCGTCCGAGGTGGCAGCGTGTTCGTCGGGGTCAGAGAAGGTGGCAGCGTTGGGGCTTGTCGGAGGCAGCGGTGGGTTCGTCGGGGTCAGAGAAGGGGGCGGGTGCATGGGCACGTCCGAGGTGGCGGCGTGTTCGTTGTGGTCAGAGAAGGCGGCGGCGCTAGGGTTCGTCAGGGTGGGAGAAGGCGGTAGAGCGAGAGAGTTGGAGGACACGAGAGTGGGTAGTGAGGCTAGGCTTCCACCTGCCGATGGTGATAAAGGGCCAATTACTACCGGTTGGAGAGAACAACCAGTCGTGAAACACCTATCACTACCGGTTAACACCCAAAACCGGTAGTGAAGCCTCTTAGTGGGACCCGCCTATCAGTGCTGCCTCCGCGTGAAGAGGCTATCACTACCGGTTTGTATTAAAAACCGGTAGTGAAGCCTCTCACGTGGGCCCACCTATCAGCGCTGCCCCCGCGTGATACAGCTATCACTATCGGTTTCCAATACAAACCAGCAGTGAAGCCTCTCACGTGGGACCCGCCTGCCAGCACTGCCCCGCGTGAAGAGGCTATCACTTCTGGTTTGCATTAAAAACCAATAGTAAAGTCTTTCACGTGGGACCCGCCTATCAGCGCTGCCTCCGCACAAGGAATAGGATTTATTATTTTAATAATTCCAGAAAATGGTTATGCAATTATTAAAAATAGTAAATGAGTTATATAAATAATGAAAATTTTTTAAATATCCCCCAATGCCTACTAGACAACAGAAAATTTACCTAGAGCATAAAAAATAGGATTTATCAATTGGTTTTTAATTCTGATAACCTTGTAAAAATCCTTATAAAATATAGAGAATTAAAAAAAGAAAAATTTCTATGAGTCCAAAAAAGGGTTAGGAATTTACCTAGAGCATGAAAAATAGGATTTATTAGTTCATTTTTTTATTTCTGGTAACATTCTTATATATCACACCCATAATTCACATAAATTAAATTAAATATCCATAGTTCATATATATGACATGAAACCATATTCATATTTCATACACAAGTTAATACAAACACGGTAAGTCTTAACTGCAAACATACTTTATTTTAACAAGTGTTCCTTTATTATAATCATGGCGTACGAAGGAACTTCCTCATTAGCATCCAGGACATTTATGTCGACCTCCACTGCGAAAGGAGGCAGCTCATCGAACTGATTATACTCTTCTTCGTCTGTGATGCCCTCAACTCCGACAATCCTTCTTTTATATGGAAGAACTACGTGGCGCTTTGGCTGATCGCTACAATTGTCCTTCTAGCTCTTGCTTTTGGTAGACTTGTCCTTTCGCTTCTTCGGTTTGCTAGATATGTCCATTACATAGAAGACCTATATCACATCATTGGCGAGGACGAATGGTTTGTCCCTATATCCGATTTGTGTGAGGTCCATGGTTGCATACCGTACCGGTCGCTCATCACGCCGCTAGCTGTCAGTTTGACCCATTGACACCGAAATAGAGGGATTTTCAAAGGTCTATAGTCAAGCTCCCATATCTCCTCTATGAAACCATAATAGGTGTCCTTCTTTCCATTGTTGTCTATGGCATCTATACGGACATCGCTGTTCTGTTGGTGCTCTTGTCATCCTAAGCTCTCGTGTAAAATGTGTATATATTTATCTCATACCCTTGGAATGTCAAGATTGTACTGTATGGTCCTCGAACCAAGCGTTTCAATTGTTCATTGTTCATCTCATTACACATCATGTGCTTTTGTAACCAATTGCCGAAATGATCCATGTGCTGTTGTCTGATCCAATCCATCGACTTCCCTACGTATTGGGAGCGAAGGATCCTCTTGTGCTCATCGATTTATGGAGCCACTACAGCTGGTTGTTGCAAAACCATAAAATGCGCCTACTTAAATGAAACAAGATCATTGGTAAGGATTGATTTTCTCCCTAGTGTCCCTTTTCCCATAGCCTCCCCTCATGGTGTGATATAGGAACACTAATCGGATTCAATTCATCAATGTAATCGACACAAAACTCAATCATCTCCTCTGCCCCAAAACCTTGGGCACTGCAGCATTCTGGACGAGACCGGTTACGAACATACTTCTTGAGGACACCCATGTATCTCTCGAAAGGGAACATATTGTGCAGAAACACGGGTCCGACAATACCTATCTCTTTGACAATGTGAACCATGAGATAAATCATAATATCGAAGAAGGATGGAGGAAAAATTATTTCAAGGCTAACCACACTTTAGACCACGTCATTCTACAGCTTAGCTCGATTATCTAGATCGATAACCTTCTATGATACAGCGTTAAAGAATGAACACAACTTTATAATTGTCCCTCATGCCCAATCTGGTAGAATATCTTACACTGCAACTGGAAGCAATTGTTTCATCAACACGAGACAATGATGGGATTTCAGGTGTATGATTTTATTCTCCTTCGTGTTTATGAGTCTCTTTATGTTCGAAGAGTATCCAGACGGGACCTTCATACTATTCAAGCTAACAATCATTCTTCTTTTCTCTTCCTTGCTTAGAGTGTAGCTCACAGGATGTAGGTAATGTTGTTCTTTTCCTTTCTTTTATGGATGTAGGTCATTCCTGAGTTCCAATAGTTTCAAGTCTTTTTATGTTTGAAGTGTATCTTTTGATTTGCCATACATATCTAGGAAGCTTAGGAGGTTCACAGAAATATTCTTCGTGAGGTGCATAAAGTCAATTAAATGACGGACCTTTAAGACTTCCCAATAAGGTAAGTCCCAAAATATTGACTTCTTCCATATGGGCGCCTTACCTTCTTCACTCGGGACAGAATTGCTATCAGGACCCTTTTCTAAATACTACTTTTAGATCCTTTACCATAGAAAATACACGTGCCCCATTACGATACTCAGGCTTAGTACAATGGTCTGGTTTCCCGAAAAATTCTTACCTTTTTTTCGTAACAGGTGTTTCGTACGAAGAAACCTACGGTGGCCCATGTACACCATCTTCCGAGAGTTTTTTAGGCACATACTGTCTGTTTCATCTAAGCACTGGATGCAGACTCTATATTAGGCCCGACAGGTTACCAAGTGTAGGCCAGTCGTTAATGGTTACGAATAACTATGCGCGTAGGGTGAAGTACTCTCGTTTGTACTCATCCCATACCCGTACGCTATCGTTCCACATTGTTAGAAGATCTTCAACCAATGATTTAAGATACACATCGATATCGTATTCAGGTTGCTTTGAGCCTTGGATAAGCAACTGCATCATAATGTACTTCCGCTTCATGCACAACCAAGGAGGAATGTTATAGATACATAGAGTCACATGCCAAGTGCTATAACTGCTGCTGATCTCGCCGAAAGGATTTATGTCATCCGTACTTAGCCCAAACCTTATGTTTCTCACCTGCTTTGCAAAGCCCAGGTATGTTCTATCGACTTTTCTCCATTGGGAGCTATCAGCGGGAAATCTTAGCATTCCGTCATCCTTACGCTCTTCTTTGTACCATCGCATCATTTGGGCATGTGCTTTATTCACAAACAAATGCTTTAACCGAGAGATTATAGGGAAATACCACACCACCTTAGCAGAGTCTCTTCTTCTTAGGCTCCCTCTCTATCTCACCTGGGTCATCACGTTTGATCTTATACCGTGATGCTTTACACACTAGACAAGCATCCAAATCCTGGTACTCCTTTCGATAAAGAATATAATCACTAGGATATGCATGTATCTTCTGTACTTCCAATCCCAAAGGAAGACAACTTGCTTGGCTTCGTATGTAGTTCCAGGCAGCGTTTTATCCTTTGGAAGCAACTTCTTTATGAGACATAATAACTTGTCGAATCCCTTATCGGACAAACCATTTGTTGTTTTCCATTCCATCAATTCTTATGTGGTACGTAACTTTTTATGGCCCTACCCATAGTATGGGTATAACAGTGTTTTGTGGTCCTCTAACAAGCGCTAAAACTTTTCGAATTGTCTTTCATCGGTATAGTCTCCCTCTCCATCACGCAGCATCTGATCTAAATCATCTTCACCCAAATCCCCAAGTGGATCTGCAGTGGAGTCATACTGTTCAGCGTCTGGGTTATTGTTGTCTCCCTCTTCTTCATCATCTTTTTCTTGTATAATCTCTTCTTTACCATGCTTAGTCCAACAGATATAGTTAGGCATGAAACCTATTTGTAGCAAATGGGTGTGAAGCTACCATGGGTTGGAATACTCCTTCTCATTCTTGCAGTCAAGACATGAACAACATATAAAACCTGACTGCTTGTATGCAATGGCCGACCCGATAAAAGCTTGCGCGCCCTCAATGAACTCCTTAGAATGCCGGTCTGTGTTGTATATCCATTACCGGTCCATCTACATTAGGTCATAGCAAACTAATTTTCAGCTAATGATTTATCAATTTTTTTGAATCAGAGGCAAATCAATAATCATCATGGGTCACGTGTTAATGGGCATGCCGAACATTAGGTTCAAAATTATTCATCTTGAAATAATTGTTAAATTTGAGTAAGATCCACAGCTTTAATGGGAGCTCTAGGTTCAAAATTCTTCAGCATGAAAAAAAACCTTAAATGTAAGCTAGAGACCCACCTTCAATGCATGAGAGCTCTAGGTTCAAAATTATTCATTTTGAAAAAATCTTTAAATTTTGAGAGCTCAAGGTTCAACAAATCTTTAAATTTAAATTTTTAAATCTAATTACCAACTAGTAGCTAGATCTCCAACTTCAATGGAAGCTCTAGATTCAAAACTTATCATAATGAGAAAAATCATTAATTTTGAACAAGATCTCCATCATGGGAGCTCTAGGTTCAAAATTTTCATCTTCAAAAAATAATGATTTTTCCAAATCTAAAGAAAAGAAGCACCTACACCCTACCTTTAATGGGAGCTCTAGGTTCAAAATTTATCATCATGAAAAAAATCCTTAATTTTGAGCAACATTTTCACCATGGGAGCTCTAGGTTCAAAATAGAGTTCAAAATTTTGAGAGCTCTAGGTTCAACAAATCTTTAAATAATAGTTACCAACCGGTAGCTAGATCCTCACCTTCAATGGGAGCTCTAGGTTCAAAATTTATCATCATGGGAAAAATCATTAATTTGGAGCAAGATTTCCACGATGGGAGCTCTAGGTTCAAAATTATTCTTTCTTCGAAAAAACAACGATTTTTCCAAATCCATAGCAATGAAGCACCTAGATTTAACTACAAATGAAGGGAGGACGATGTTACTAACCTTCAAACACTTGGATTGTCGCAAAATCACCAAATTTTGAAAAAAAAAATTAGTAGCACCTCTCTACAAGGTTAAGAACTCGAGCTCCTGTTCATGAAACTGTTCATCTCCACGGGACCAGCTGGGGAGGAAGATAAGGATAGTAGGTGGAGACACAAACTCTACCGGTTTATACAACCAACCGATAGAGGTGTATAATCTCTGCTACCGGTTAATTATACAAACCGGTTGTGATAGTCTCCCGAGACACCACTACCCGTCCTTGGGTCAAACCAATAGTGATTCGGAGGAATCATTACCGGTTCGTGTCTCAAACCGGTAGGAAAGGCGGTGCTCGCCCTCGTAACCGTTGAACCGGTAGTGATAATTGCATCACTACCGGACCACTGATAACCAGTAGTGATGTACTGGTAGTGATGGCCAGCTCTCTTGTAGTGGGAATAGACCCAGTAAATACGAAGGAAATATAATCCCCGTTTCTCCTGTTGCAGGCTTGCGGGATGCAACTCATGCGCAGGAGGGCATGGGGCAGCCAAGCGCAAGTGCCCAGCGGTGGCTGGCCGGCGACGTGGAGTCCAAAAACCTTATTACGTGAGTGGTAGGGTTGAGCTCGGGGATGCGCCGGTGAGGCTCGGGATGGTCCTAGGAAGGCACAACGATGCTTGATCGAACTGCTCCAGGGAGGCAAGACGGTGCTGCGGTGAACGTCGTGGAGCAGCGATACTCGAGCCAGCTCCGGAAGCAGCCGCTCAACGACGCGGTGTCGCTCGGATTGGCCATGGGGCGGCGCCACGACCAATAGGATGGAGCAACGGCGCTCAGACTAACCACGACTCAACGCAGGGTGGGGCTAGTCGAACTTGAGTCACGGCTGCGAGGGTGCAGCCAGGCGACGAGACCCGTCACGACCTAGAGCGGCGCTTGCAGGATCATGGGGCGGCGTGGACGGACGGGACGGCGGCGCGGCTGAGCACAAAGGCAGTGTCGGCGGCGCATCCAGCCACGACGACGACGGGCGGGAGCCGTGGCGTTGCTCCGGCCTGTGCCGACAAGATAGATGGAAGGCGCTTTCCAAATGTATGTCAAAATGCCTTGACATTAGAGCATCTGGAGCAGGTAGTCTATAATACTGTAACTCAGGATAGAGTAACTGGTGTAGAGAAGGAATCTTTTAGAGTGTAGTGTAAAGTGTAAAGAAAATTTAGAGTGTTAGATAGAGGAAGTAGTGAATGGTGTTATAAAGTGAGAGGATAGATTAGCTGGTGGAGATGCTCTTAGATCCAAGATGGATACAACAACCAAAAACACAAACTTTCATGCATATGCTTAATTAGCCTAGCTCTCCTAAGCCTACGGGACTTTATCTGCCAATCAAACAGCCTCTATATGTATATATTTTCGATGAAGTTGAAGATCAAGTAGGATATTCCGCTATTGTAGTACCTTTTCCTATCTCAAATTTCTATTGTTGACCACTTATTACTATATTAGTTTATTTATAAGACTCATTAAAATTATAATACTTGGAAGTACTTTCTAAGATGGTCTACACATATGTTTTTATATAACCAATTTAAAAAGTTAAAAATATTTTTATAACAAAAATTTCAATATTTTGACTTGCACTTTATGCAAACAATAGATATTTATGGCTAGGGGAGTATATATTATCTAATATCTATACTACCATAGTATTATGGATTAATTATATACATGCCACTGTAAACATCATGGTTTCAATTCATGCCATTATTAAATCCGAAACTTGTTGGGTGCCACTCATGAGTTGTTTCTCTTCAAGCCATTACGAAAAATTTCTGACCACACTACCTGTGGCGGACCAAATTCCAGTAAACATTTACCAGAAAATGTCCAGAATGCCAACTGTCCAGGATTTCAGTTGCATTCAGAAATAGTACAACCTGCTTGATCTATTATATGTTATAAAATATTTTACAGCGGAAGTGGAAATATAATCTGGTAATAAAAAGAAAATACATGCCCATATATCACAGGCAAAGCCTGAGCATAAGGTAAACCTTAGAAATTGATACTACGTGGATTCTTGTCTTCTTCATAAATGTCCATTTCTAATTATAAAGTGGATCCTGTTCAAGAAATAAGCAAATTGTCCACATAATGTGGGTAAGTACAAATCGTACTTGTAGGTTTCTTAAGAAAATAATACTAATATTATATGAAAACAGGATTCAAGGAATAGCAAAGCTTTATAGTGGATATGTAATTCTAAACATTTAAAAGTCCTATTATATTTCTAAAACAATTAATAATAAGAATACAAATTCTATCATCTTTCTCCATTCTTATTTATTTGCAATTCAGACAATGATTTTCGTAATGTAAATTCATGGTTTTTTACAAATAAAATAGGCATCACCCAATTGACATAACTTCATATACCCAAGTAAGGTCCATCGATGAATTTGTTATTAGCTCTGCAGAACCTATCCAGCTTTACCCATATAATAGCTCCTTATATGGATGGATGATTAATGTGTCATTCTTATTCATTAAACCCAAGTTTTTATAGAAGCAAACGATATCTAGATATTCTCTTACCACAGAGCAAATATCTAGTGCCCTTGAGTGTCAATCAACGCTCCACTGGCTTGATCCTTTAACCCACGATGGCAAAACACTGTTTCTAAATCTGCTTTTATAGTTTATAGAGTAGCGATTCCAAGGAGTTCACACTCTCTCCACTGGTGTTATTGAGCTGGTACTCTGTGTACCGACGGGCCCAAAATAGCATATCACTATTTTTGAATTACTCTATATAAATTCATTCAACCTTCCAATCTACAGCTTTTCCATATCAAATAAGTTATCCAATCTAACTTATTTATACGGACCAAATCTCCATCCTGTCATGAGATAATCAAGTTTTAGTATTTTTGCCTATACTAGGGTTTCATCAGGGGTTGATTATTTGTAGGTGGCTTTTAAGGTATTGGGGCTTGGATAAAAATTATACATGGAACATATAAATAAGTAACTAGAAAATATATGCAATAAATAATAAGTATAGGAAATATAGGTATATCAAAATACATGAAGAATAAGAAAACCTGCTTTATTCGGAGATCGGATCACATTTATTATATTTTCTAGACATTTTTGGCTAAAGCTTCCAGAGGACAAAGTTTGTCATCTATATGTTGTAAAAATAGAAAGAGTGAAACTCCAATAAATATCCAAATAAGAAAAGTTTTAAATAAACAAAAAAATAAAATAAAGAGGGTTTGGGGTAAAAAGGGTGATGGGTTGTACGATTTTCTCAAAATTTGAAAATATTTTCTAAAAAAAAGGGTAGGTGTGTTGATATAAAAATAGGTATTTTGGACAACATAAAGCTAGGGTTAAAGTATGAAATTTATAATTGATAATTATAAATAATAATTGTGGAGAGATTTTTATGACTTAAGATAAAGTTTATATTTTTATTAAGATTTCTATTTGACCTTATAGTGAATATAATTAGAAGAATTGATTTTGACATTATAACTTTATTAGAAGTATTTATATGAGTTGAGTGGAATATGTAAAATTTACTTAGTAAGATTTTATATTAATTTTATATTTAGGAAAATTCTAATTTAATTAAAGAAAGGGTTTTAAATTGAAATTTAAATTTCTATAGGTTTTAAAAATGCAGAGATATTATTTCTATATGTAAAACATTATTTTGAGTAATTTTATATTGGAGGTTTTTACTAATTTTACTTCTATATTCTTTAATTAAAATGTTTGATATATAAAGAAGAGAGAGTAAAAGGATTTATTTAGGGTTATTTCATTAGAAAAATATGATATTTTATATTTTTATATAATTCTTTAATTTATTTTAGATTTTCAAGAATTTTTACAGAATTTATAGAAATGATTAAATGTTTTAAATAAATTTAAACAGAATAAATAGGAATAGAAAAATAAGAAAAGTTTTTAAAATCTTACTGGGCTGAATGTTGGGCTTGGCCTAATATAGCTGCGTGGGCTGCTGACGAGGGGGACCGGGTGGTCAGTGAGAGGGGAGGCGGGTGCGGGTGGAGTTAGGGTGGCTGATGTGTGGGGTCGCCCGGTCAGTGACATGGGAGTAGAGGAATGGGGGGAAAATAGAGAGGTAGCGGGGGAAGTTCACCGGCGACGGCGAGGGTGGCCGGCGGTGAGAAATTGGGGGAAAAATAATGAAATTGGAAGTAGGTGCGTTCTTTTAGTAGTCATGGTAGAGCTTGTAACGGCTGGAGCCGGCGGGACGGCGAGGGCATGGCAGCGGCGTAACGGTGTGAGGAGGGAGCTTTGGTAAAAATTGGGTATGGGCGATGGTCGGGAAAGTTTTGTGGCAGGAAGTGGGGTATTTTATGCATGGACGTCGGGGCCAGAGAGAGACCGAAGCGATGGGAAAGGAGATCGCCGGAGTTGGGAAAGGAGGTGGTGGAGACGGCAATTCTGGGCGGTGGGGGGGAAGAGATTGGGTGGCGAAGGGGGCTTGGAATGTTGCGGTGCCGGAGGAGGGAAATTTATAGGCCAGGGTGGAGTAGCAGCTATGGCTGGGAAGTTTCGTGGCGGCAGCGGCGCTGTGAGGTGGCGGTGGCGGACTGGCGGGCTGCTAGGGTGGATAGGGACGATGCAGTGGCTTAGGGGAGTCGGCGGTAGCGTGAGCTGTCCCGTGGTGGCGAAATAAGGGCGAGGTAGGGATGGGAGCGGCAGCGGTGAGGTTCCCTTGGGCAATAGCGGTGCCGGCGGAATAGATGATGGCGGCGTAGTGAAGGGGAGGAAGAAGACACTCCATGGGCCGTCCGATTGGATGTAAACCATTGGGCGCCGTCGGATTTGAATTAGAGACTGGCATGGAGGTCCTACTAGTCGGTGAGAGAGGCGGCTGAGTTGGCTTAAGTGGAAGCGTATTTCCCAAAAGGGAAGGCGCATTCCGGAGGTTTCCTAAAAAGAAAAGTTTTAATTTTAAAAGGAAAAGATTTTCCAGAATTTATTTATGGTATTGAAAATTCATAAAGAGCTATAGGAAGCTTAGAAAAATATAAATTAAATCTCTAAAAATCCAAAAAAAATGAGTGGAATCCAAATATAAAATAATATTTATTATTTTATGAAATTTATATTTTTGGGAAAAGAGAGATAGGGTATTTTTCTTTAGGGAAAAGGTAGGAGTTTATTTTAGAAAATTCTTTAAAATTTGGGAATGATTACAAGAATGTAATTATAATTTTTGAAAAATTTTTGTACCAAATTTGTAATTTAGGTATGTGACACTACCCCTCCTCTTTCTTTCTACTATCTTCCTCCCCATCTCCTTCTTCCTCCAATGATTGGTGCTACACATTTCCTTGGCCACATTGTACTTCGTTCCCTCCATGTTGCGCTATCCTCCAAGACACATGATGGTTCAGGCTTCGGTGGTAGTTCACATATCTGGACGGGATGGGCACGGGAGGAACAATTCCTAGACTTGGGGATCAGGAACCAAGCAATTGATCCTAATGGAAGATGAATAGGATATCTAGCTCATACTCATCCTCAGCCAGCCAGGCTCGGGCTCTCTAGCTCCCCTGGCTAGCTCGGGCTCTCTAGCTCCCCTCTGATCTGAGCAAAGAGAGGGATTGAGGACAAGAGAGGGAGTGTGAGGAGAGGAGAGGAGACAACTCCGACAAGGCTTGGTCGGCGGTGAGGGGATGGCGGTGGACCGACGGAGGACGATGCAGCGGCGACAACGGTGACAGAGGTATCCGATGGTAGTGGTGAGGGACGGCGGGGCTCGGGCTCGTGGTAGAGGAAGAGGCGGTACTCAGGACTCCGGTGCGACATCAGCAGGACAGTACAACCCTAGGGCAGGGAAGGGAGGACGGGGCAGTGCGATGAGGCTCCGGTGGAGGGCGGCGACGGTAGTGTAGAGGAGAGGGGGCAGCAGCGACGCAGGGCTCGACCGAGGGAGAAGCGGCGGCAGTGAAGGCACGGCGACGACAGACCGGTGACGAGGCAGTGATAGCTACGTCTTCTCGTCGTTAGCTCCGAGGGCTCGGGTTTGATGGATTTTGAAGGAGGATTTGGAGGTTTATATAGGGTGCGACCAAAGAGGGAGTCTGGCCTAATCTGAGGTGGATTTAAGATGGGATGAACTCGGATTTAGGATAGAGATGAACCAAGCGATTTGGGATTAGGATGAGCCTGGACAAAATTTGGGGGATGGTTTGGCTAGGGACAAAACCATGTGGTGAAAACTGATGGGATTATGGAGAGGGATTAGAGATAGATGGGGCTTGCAGATCGGGATGGCCGACTTGGCTTAGGGTTAGGGCCCATCGGCCCGAAGAATAGATTAGAGAGAAAATTAGAGATAGAGAGGAAGGTAGAGATAGAATTATGTTAATGATATGTTCTAAAGGCAATCATATAACATGATTGTGTTACGCCTATGTTTATGTACTCTTGGATAGAATAAACGTCGTTCACATTATTCATCAAGTACGACTTGGTTGTGAGACACATTGTTTATATGATCTTATTCTAAATGATCCCTGGTCTCTTATCATTATATGGGACAGTAATGATTTGATTAGCTAATGTTTCACATACCATAGATATAGAGATATCAAATTAATAATGTAGACACATGTTAGAAAACGTAGTGTTGGATAAATCTACTCTGAGACACTGTAACGATTGTTATCTTACATTTGCCATCAATCTGTAGTTTCTAGTGGTATATCTATATCATCCTTAGATCTAAGATCGTCATTGAATCCTAGCACGTAATTATATACTTTGAGGTTATTAACCACTACACTGTAACTGAGTAGTTATAAAGATAACTTTCAGGTATGTTATGAAACATGTCATGGGGTATGAGCGATCAAGATGGAATTTGCCTCTCCTTAATAAAAAAGAGAGATATCTCTAGGTCCCTCAATATGATTGGATTGGACAGTGCATGAACATGCCAATGTGATTAAAGAGTTAATCGCGGTTTAGAATCCATCACAAGATCGAGTGAATGGTTGAGCTATCATAAGGGTGGCGCACATCTCGTCTTGAGTTTGACTGGTATCGTGCGGCAAAGGGATCAGTATGTGAGTATATAAAGGTTCGGCTTATATGATCATTCTGTGTATTTAGGAGTTAATATGTCCCGTTAGAAACCGCTATTGACTTGTGGTTTGGAAAAAAGTTTCCGGGGCCACGACCACTTGTGCATGAACCTAATGAGTCACACACATAGGTCACACACTTAGCGGGTTGAAACATGTCTAATGGATTGGATTCATTAGTGGGTTTCGCGGATACTGATCCGTGTAGGATTAGATTCGCACATACTGATCCATGTAGAAATAGTTTCATAGATACTAATCCGTGTAGGATTAGAGTCCTAATGGGTCTATAGCGTAGAAGACTATTAGTGCGCTATATATAAGGGGAGACAGTGGGGACGGTGTAGATATACGAGTTCGCCACCACGTAACTCTAACTATTGCGTCCCCTATCGACTCCTAGAAACTCTAGCCGCGCGCGTGCGGTGCTAACACATCGGCGCACGGTGTTCTACCCCTGGACGTGTGGATACCATATAGGTGCTACTGCGTTGCTGTGGCGCTGATCGGCGACAAGGAGGAGAAGGTCGGCGAGATTGACTACTTCCTCAACAGCAGTACATACGATGTTGCTGTGGTAGTGATCGGCGAGGAGGAGACTTTCGGCTTGACGGGAACGACTCAGCTACTCCGACTCTCCTTCCGCTGCGACTGCACGTCAAGGGTAACGATCTGTGATCCTCTAGTTGTATGATGTCTTAGGTGTTCGCGGTAGAATTTTTGAAATTGCGCTAGCGTAGCCTACCCGTTCCCTTTCAAATTACGCATAGAGAGAAAAGATAGAATGAGCTAAGCTAGCTCACGCAGGAAACAAGGCACACCCAAGAAAAGGAAAAGGCAAGGAAAAAGGAAAATAAAATAAAGAAAGGAAAAGGGAAGGACAAAATTGAGAATTCCCCTGATTTTTAATTGAATTTATGAATATTGAGTTTAAATTTGAAATAAAAATTAAATTTTAGTTTTGAGTTTAAATTTTAATCAAAAATTTTGAGGAGGCCACGGCTGTCAGAAACAATAGTTTGAGGAAGGGGAGAACGTTCAGATGAATTTAGAATGGTTAGACTATCTCTAACTATTTTTCCTTTATTTTCTTTTCTTTCTTATTTTTTTCTCTATATTTGTTCTCTTTATTTTTCATCATCTCCGATAACATCTCTTAGAAATGATATAGAAAAAAGAAGAAAAAATTTCTTTGGAAAGAGAACGATCAAGAAAATGGTTAGAACCACGAAGGGGACAGAAATCCCGTCTTCGTGAAGCTGATCGAACGCGGGTACAAGCAACGGTCAACAAAACGGGAGCGCTTTGCTGAAAGGCGCACGATGAAACGTCTGATCGATGGCAGGCGTGAGGTAACAAGAGGGAGAATCACCGGACGCCATTGCCATTGCCATTGCCAATGCAGCGCGACACGACCCATCGCTTCTCTCTCTCTCTCTTTGACCCATCGCTTCTCTCTTTTCCTCCCGCTGCGAAATCTGCCCGTTTAAAGACAAATCATGCCTCCACCCACACTCAACGCCCTGCGATAAATATTCCTGCCGCAGGCTGCACCCTGCACAAGTAAAGTACTTTTTTCCTTTTAAAAATAGTAAGTAATGTTTTCGCTTTATTTTTGCAAAGGAAGATGAAGACGATTCTAGCTAGGTACCAACGCTTCTCAGATGTGTGGCATCAACTCTAGGGATCCCAGCTGAAAATGGTGTCATCGAGAGTGAAGGCTAAGGATCTCGTATTTAGAAAAGAAAGACGTCTATTTTACAACCTAAAGTAAAAAGCAACTATTAACTCTAAAACCGGAGGAGGTCATGGATGGCTAGACCAATTGATGTCAGGGCCTCTAAGGGACACATCAAATGGGTATCTATGTGTGTATTGAAAGAGGAGATTGTTATAATAGTTCCACATTGAGGTGGGAGATTTTTTAAGAGTAAAGTATAATGTGATCCATAAAATGCAGTGAAATCTCACTTAGCTTCCGTAAAATTAAAAGTACCTTTTTATCTTTTAAAGTTGTTTCTATTTGCGCTTTGTACTCTAGCCCCAGCTCTATCAGGTCTTTCCTTTAAGTGTCGATGTGGCTGCTGGCATGGTTTATTGGCATAGCTGTCACATGACGTGGTGCTAGAGATAGAGAGAAATTACAATTTAACCTTTAAAGTTGAATTTGCTCACTTAGCACTCTGAAGTTTTTGTGTCTCTTACATGTGTCTTTTAATATAAAAAACAACATATGTGCTAGAAGGGCGTAAAAAATTAAGAAAAGTAGGAACATAATTTCTACGAGTCAAAAACGACTCTTAATTGTTATGTTTAACAATAGGGATCATAAATGAGAGCTAATGAATAGGTCTACCATTTCGTAGAAACTAGAAAGGCATCACAACCGTGTAGAAAAGAAAAAAAGAATGTGAATTTTTTCTCTACAATGTACGTGTTAATTAATAGTTGGCAGTACACATGAATCGCACAGTTGACAGTACACATGAATCTCACGTATTGCACTAATAAAAACATCTATAATTAACCTCACATGCTGCAGTGGTACAAACAAAAAAAACATCTACGATTTCCTCAAAACTCACGGACTCACTCCTGGCCGCTCTACAGTTTCTCTGCTCTGCAAGCCTCCATTGTGAACAGTGTTTAAGAAGCCTCCTTCGCACCTGTGGTTGTACTGCATTTATTCATTTAATACTCCGTTGGTAATTTGGAGCAGTGCATTCAAGCCTGACGTGTGTACTTCATCAGTGCAGGGAAGCACGCTGCCGTGCAATAGCTATTGTTGCTTGCTGCACGAACAAACAACTGATAGGACATCTCCATTTTGTGAGCCGGCAATAGGTTAGGCCTCCCGTTTATATATATTCATCTATATATAAAAGCATTCTGACAGCTTCCCTATAATCCCATTCTCTATAACACTATTTACTACATCATCTAAACGATTTCTTTTGTGCTCTAAAATTTCTTCGTACTTTACAGTACATTTTCCAAAACACTTGTTTCTCTGGCAGCTCCCCTATCCGTAAAAAATTAAATAATCAGTGTTTTGCAGTACCTGATGGGAATGCTTTAAGGCTGCACATAACAATATTGCATATAGACCGATGCGTGTTCTAATTGACTAAAATACTCCAATTACTCTCTATAGCTTACCCCCTAATGGGTATTAGTGCTTGCTTTGTAGTTTATATCTCTGCCGTAATTAGTTCAATTAGGAACAAATCAGTTGGCTGAGCTGCATATTAAGTTGGATTTCGAAAGGTTTCTGAATCTACTTCTCAAGATGGTCTGTTTGTTTATATTATTTTTAAGAGCTTTTAGAGGTGACTTCGTAATAAAAAAGAATAAAAAATCAAAGCGTTTAGCTTTTTAATTCAGTTAAACTTAAGCTTTAACCTTAAGCCAAATCATTTCGAACATAATTTAATGCCATGCAGGATGTTTATTTAATGCCATGTAGTTATTAGGGCATTACAGAAAAACTTGCCTAGAAAACTAATGCACCTTATGTTAATTAATAGGAGCCCAAAACAATGCGTCTTATATAGATGAACTGAGGGAGCACTGTTTATTTAGCTGGGAAAAAAATTATATGTCAATGAAAAAATCCGATACACGACCAAAGCTTTCTTTTATTAGATTATTTAGCTCTGTCCATCCAAAATCTTTATACTAATACCATGTGCAACGGTTTTCCTTCATCTTCCACTTTCCCTACTCGAGGAGATTCCGATTCCCTTTACCGCTCCAATAGATTCTGTTCACCGTTCTCTTTCGAAAGGGTTTCTCTCTTCTATTCTCTTCGAAAAAGGATTCTCTCTTCTATTCTTGTATTTTCCCCTTTGAATGAACATTGTTGGAGATGGTAGAATATATAGAAAAAGAATATTGTGTAGAGAATGGAAAAGGCAATGAAATGAAGGGAATATGGTTGCACATGGTCTAAAGGCATCTAGGCTATAGATATGCTTGATTTTAATGTTTGCATCAAAGGAATTTTGTAGGACGTAATTTTTTATTTTTTTGCATTCTTCTAAAAATTTCAATGCAACTCGCTCTCTTGTTTATATCCATTCTATATGTCGAAATCAGTAATTTTTGTTAAAATATAGATCTAAACTAATTGCATTAGAAATTAGCTAATTAAATAATTAAACTCGTTTAAGCATGAACACTAATCATAATGCGGAATAGTAATTAGGTACTAACCTTGATTTGGCGAAGCCATTAGGTTAAACCGAGCTTAATCTCACGCGGGCTAGACTGCGCGAGAAGAGTCACTGAGAGGAGTCGGTGAGGTAGGGGCCTTCGCGTCGCCTGTGCGCAATCGCCACTGATCGGTAGTGTATAGGGTTGGATCTCCTCGCAACACAAGAACGTACGGGCGAGTGAGGCTACCCTAGGTTTATATTGCGCCGGCGACGGGACCCTCAACCAAACCAAAGTTGGTTGGGGCGCCTCCTCCGATCAAGGCGTGGTGGCTGTTGGCCCCGCATGAAGCTCACAGTGTGATTCTTCAGCGCGTCGCGGTGCCGTGCTTATCTAACGCGTGTGCCTAACAACCCTAAAAACAGGGATTTAGTTAGCCCGAGATCACTAAGTCCAACAATTTTACAATTCCTACATTTTCAGGAAAATACAATTAAATGACATGCTTGAATAATCATTGTAGGTTTCAATCCCGCGGGATTCGGCGTGCTTAGATTAATTTGACGTTTTTGCTCTTCGTGTGTTTTTAGAATCATGTGAATCAAAATGCTGTCCCGAGTTTCACCTTCCTTGCTGTCACCTCTCTTTCCTGCTCATCACCGCCACTGCTGGGAAAAGGCTTCTCCCAGGTGGTGGTTTGCCACCATCTGTCCATTCCACTGTTTATTTGCACCTTCACCACCATCCTCCGTAACAGCAAGCGTCAATGCAGCGATGGCGAGTTGGCAACAACAGAACAGAGGGTTTATCCCTAGGATTTTTTTTAGGAAACATGGTATGAAATTGCCCATGCAGTTGTGTTCCTAGTACGGTAAAAATCTTCCTGGAATGCATGCTTGCCCTTGTTTGACCCATGCCTTGAAATCGAACACACTTATCAAAAAAAAAAAAAATCGAACACAGGCTGAGAGCGCGAGATATTTCTATCTGAGCTCCTCTATGATACTCTTAGGCTCTGTTTCTTTTGGCGGTTGGCGGTTTTACTGTAACAAATTTAAAAGTTTTTAGAAAAAATTTTAAATAATCCAAAAACAAATCTAAAATTTTTTTACTGTAGCAAACCTCTGGCCGCCGACCGCCGGCGGTTTGCAAAAAAGAACGGAGCCTTACTCTTAGATTGATTACCGGGGCATTGGATAAAATATATCCAATCTAGATGTATATATGCATTACATCCGCCTTATTTAAAGAAATTTCCTTGCATGCCAAAAGGCCTTCAACAGTCCAACCAACTGTGAAAAAAAAGGAATCCAATATGAATCTTCAAACACAGCATCAGGGCAAAATGCTGTGCTATCGAAACAATCAAAGACTTCTTGGCCGGCCGGTTTTAAAAAATATATAGGAGGGGAGCAGTCAGATCGAAATTCATGAAAATCTGATTTTTTTTTTAGTTAAAATTTCAGACGAAAATTTTGAAAATTTTTAACTTCAAATAAAAAATACTAAAAAAACTACGGTTTTGGGGCTTCAACCCAAGACCTCCACTTATCAGGAGTTCTCGCTTTCTCACTAGGCTAGTTAATGCAAGAGTGTGAGTACATGTAGCCATGAATATATATTTATACATACCAAAATTTGACAAAATTCAACAAAACCAAAATTTTTTGACCTTTTTTAGGGAAATATTTTTATATGCAATTGCAGAGTCTCATTCTCTCTTACGTGCCTCGCTTAGTGATCTCCCCTTTATTTCTCATCGCAATAGCTCGATTATTGTCTTATGTGTTATTGGCAAAAACTTATCTTTTTTGTTTAATATATATAAACATATCAAAAAATCCTAAAAAGATCACAGCATTACCAAATATTTAATATTTTCAATCTTTAACTTTTTGCTATTTTTACGGAAATTTTCATATTCAGTTTATACTTTAAAAAGTTTTTAACATGAAATATTAATCTTAAAAATACCAAAAAGCTATGTAATTCAAATTGTTGCATATTTGATAGCTCTGTGATTAATTTACGATTTTTGAAATGTTTACATATGTCAATCTAAAAGGATAAGCTTTCGCTAATGGCATACAAGACAATAATCAAATAAACTAGGATGATATAGAAGAGCGTAGTCACTGAGTGATACCATGGTTAGGATTAGGCTCAAACATAATAGCACATAAGGTTTTACCTTTTCCATGGAAACGATTACTTGCAAGTCCTCTAAGATGTATGCATGTCAAGCATTAAACGGTTCGTCTTCAAAAGATTAGCTCAGCTAGGAGGAAACTACAGTCAGAAATTGACAAGACACATCGAAAAGATTGGTTAATCACTTGATTGTAACAATGGCTGAAGAATGGACCAAAACCAGTTCAAACAAAGATCTTTGATGAACCCATATGATGACACAAGACCAAAATAACACTGGTTGAAGCCAGCCTTCAGGGAAATTTTCTGAATGACTGTAACAGCTCAGAATTGAGTAATTTTGAGCAACACCTTATAATGCTTGGTACCCAGGGGCGGATCTAGAATTTAAACACTGGGGGTGCACACTTACCTAAAAAACTTTCCAATATCATATAAAAATAGTATGACATCATAAAATATTATAAAATTTGCACATAAAGGTAATATTTTCTAAAATTACAACATAAATTTAAAAAAATTACACATAAATCATAAAAAGAAATAGCATGTTAATGCTTTTATGAGTTATGACCATTCTACAAGCAATTGCATTGTTGCACAGAGCAGTGAAGTTGACATATATTAGACAACCAAAGTGAGGTTGTTAGTACATACACTGATGCACAAAACCGCAACAAGAACGTGCCAGTTTTCAGAAGCAGTTCAGAACTAGGGTTTGAGAATTTTGAATCCCAATCTCTTCTTGGGAAGTTATTAGTTAATATAGTGGGGTGTATCGGGCTAATGATTTGGATAGAAAAGTTGACCTACAAAATTGAGATTTGGGCCAAGAATCAATACAAAACTAGCTCATATCTAAATATTAAGTCTAATACTACGTAAAGGGGTGTCTTTTGTTTCTAAAATTGCTGGGGTGCCCGTGCATACCGGGCACCCCCATTGGATCCGCCCTGTTGGTACCTGAAGTGATACTTCCCCTAAGGCTGCTTTTGTATAATGCTAAGGTGTGGTTCTTTTTAGCTTATCTCATTTGCTTATCTCGTTTGCTTATTTACTTCTCGACGTGGCCTCGAGAATCAGATCCGCTTCGTTCGACTTGTATTAGAGAGCTTTTATACACGCCTTCGAGATAAAAAACGGAATCCAAAAATTTTTAAAAATCCTGATAAGTCAAATAAACAAACCAGATAAGCAAATAAGTTTGCTTGACTTATCGGGATTTTTTTTAAATTTTTGGATTCCTTTTTTTGTATCTCGAATGTGTGTATAAAAGCTCTCTAACACAAGTCGAACGAAGCGAATCCGACTCTCGAGGCCACGTCGGGAAGCAAATAAGCAAATGAGATAAGCTGAAAAGAACCCCACCTAAGCTAAAAACCCTCTTTTAAGTTTTGCTTTAATTTAACCCTAAGGTTAATTGGGGGATAAACTTAACATATCATAAATGTGTTTTGGGTCATAATCAAAACTTATTAACAAAATCCTATATATATATATATATATATATATATATGTATATGTATATGTATATGTATATATTGAACCTAGCCTCATGAGACCTAATGAAATTAAACCATACAAACCAAGTTCACCATAGAAATGAAAACTTCAATTCAAAATAAAATTTGAATTTGAATTCAAAACAAATTTGACCAAGGGCTTCACTTTAGCTACAAATAAAACCTCAAAAATCTCAGAAATTTAGCCAGTGGGTCCCACTACTTCTGACCTGTCTTAACCCCCCTTTGACCGCACTGTTCATTAGGGGCCCACTTGTCAGCCTCTTGCTCTCTCTCGGCTTGCTCTCTCTTTCTATCTCCCCTTTCCTGATGGAACTCTCCCTTTCTCTCTCCCATTGCGCTAGCACCCAACCGCTGGCCATACCCCCCCGTGGCGTGCTCCTCCTGGCAATGCCGAGCGCGTGGCTGCCTTGACCCTGCACGCACACCACCCCTGTCACCGCCAGCTTAGTCATTAACACCGGCGACCTTGCGCTCGTCGCCCCCTCTCTTCACTCGCCCATTCTTGCCCGTGACACCAGCATTGGCTTCGTCTCCCTCTCACATTGCTCCTGCTCCAATCAATTGGCCAGCGACCGCCCTAGCTCACCAGAATCGCTGTTTTCCCCATCACCGGTCCGAAGCCCCACTAGGAGCTTCTCGCTCAAATTCGAACTCCACGGTGAGTTCCTTAGCAATTGCTCGCGCGTGGAGTATCACCTCACCCTTGTGCTTCTTTCGCCCAAGTCGATTGAACCCGAGAGTCACCGGAGTTCCTTGTCGTCGAGCGCCCTGTTCCCACCTCATTTTGGCCTCACAGTCGCCAGCACGTTCCACGCCTTCTCCAGTCCGGCCAAGTGCTCGATGAAGGAAGTGCATAAGGGTGAGGCCCTTTGTGGACAGGCTGGGTTGAAACAAGGTTTTCCCCAGACGGGTATATCAGGGATGTATAGTGTGATGTCACTAGCCATCGAGGATGGTTCCTAACACCACAACGCGCCGACCATCGCGCGGTAGTGCAAGTATTGGGGATTCAGGGGCAGTTACAACTTGAGGGTGTACTCTGTCTGCTGGAATGTTTGAGGTGAAGACAGTCTTATGTCGTCATCCGAGTGATGATCGAGGTCCATACTCACAGGAAGCCATGAGTCTAGTGTGGGCTGGCAACCTAGTTAGGACAAGATCGGGCACTTCACTGGAGATGTGATCCATAACGGGTGCGCCACACTCGAAAGATAATGGCAGGAGTGGAGGAAAATGTTTGGCAGGATGCGTATAACTGGCCATGGGATTGGTATTATGAACTAAGATGGAACTCTAATGATGATTCAACTTGATATAGAAAATTGGTTAAAATTGCTAAGTCATAGGCTTTGATTTTCAAAACTGGCTTTCTGCAAATAAACAAACTCAGGCTTTCCTGTGAAGCCTCTATCACTAAATGCATTAGGTTGGTATTAACTCGCCAGTGTTTGGATGACACTGACCTCGCATACACTCACTCTTTTAGATGTTGAGTATGAGTAAGATCACTACGCCTGTTATGAAGACAGTGCTCAGGAGTTCGCTGACGATCAAGTCGAGACTTAAAGCGTCTCTCCAGTCGATTGCTTAGACATAGCCGTCAAGAGACTCTTTTGGATCTTTTATCGCACTTAGATCTTTTGTTATTCTTGGACTATTTTGGGTCAATGTCCCGTGTTGTAATACTTAATAGCCTTCGAGCTTAATTCAGATACTTAATGTAATATAAGTCTCTCTTGTATGAAATGATCCGGCTATGTAAATGGTGTGCACTAGTGTACTGATTCAGGGACTAGTGCAGATCAAGTGGTGGGAAAAAGACAGACCCCACAATAACAATTCTAGCTTTCAGTGATGAATCATTTTAGAGATGATTGCCTTTACCCCTAGAGGTTAAAACCGTTCAATGGCCATTGTTTCTCCCTAACGAGATTTTGATCTCTCACTTAATTCGTGAAGCATATATGTACATTGAATGAAAATTATGCGGATGATAAATTTACATTAGTAATCCTCAACTGCTCAAACCAGTTCTCATAATGCTGATCTCAAAAAAAAAAAAAACAGTTCTCATAATGCTCACTTTCTTGTTATCCAAGTTAGTACTCATTGTTATCCAAGTTAGTACTCACAATTCACATAGCACAGATCCTATTCTCAGATCATCTTCGGCACCTACTCTATAATCCTTTCTTTATAACACTATTCACCACTTCCCCTAAAAGATTCTCTCCATTCTCTAAAACTTTTTACACTTTACATTACATTCTCCAAAAGATTCGTTCCTTCATCAGCAGCTCTATCCCTAAAAAGTTAAATAAAAAGTGATTTACAACTACTACCGGAGATGCTCTTATTGCTATTCCATGCCTCTAGAGATATTTTTTTTTGTTGAAAAGATGCCTCTGGAGATATCTTATTAGCAGATTGACTCACCTGTCAGCCACAACGCTCATTACTAGAAAAGCGGGTATCACTACCGGTTATCCGCAAACCGGTAGTAATAGTTACATCGCTACCGGTTTAAGCCACGAACTGGTAGTGATAGTTACGTGAGCCATAAACCGATAGTAATACCGAGGCATCACTACCGGTTTGAGCCACGAACTGGTAGTGATGCCTCAGGCACTATCACTACTGGCTCAAACCGATAGTGATGCCTTAGGCACTATCACTATCGGTTTGAGGTAGTGATACATATCCATCACTACCGGTAGGCATCACTACTGGTTTGAGCCACGAACCGGCAGTGATGCCTCGTTTCTGTAAAGTTTAAAAGAAATGCATATTCTATCTATATCACTACATGACAGTGGGTGGGTTGGTTAGAAAGGTGAGGCTGGAGTCATGAGGTCTCGGGTTCAAGTGATGTTTCTCCCAATATATTCCCAACATACTTTTAAACATTTTTAATACTATCACTACTGATTGCATGAACCGGACTATCGGTTTCAAAATCCGATAGTGGAACCGGTCTAGAACCGGTAGTGAAGAGATGAAGTATCACTACTGGTTCCAAAATCCGGTAGTGGAACCGGCCTGGAACCAGTAGTGAGTGACTAGTTTTTTTGAGAGTAACAGCAATTCCATTAGATTAAGGAACAAAGAGTTACATCAGTAGGAACTACTCTTACACCATTCCTCCACACATTACACCAACTCCTCCTACTAGAAGCAGAAGTAAGATAATCTTGCCACACCCTCATCTGAAGCAAGCAATTAAAACTAGCGTGGAGCAGTGCTTGCACTAGTACAATTACAATCATACTAGGAAATTTTTGCACGATCGGAGAGACATGCTTTTTCCAAACCAGGGATGAAGCGCGAAGATCCCAAGCCAACTTCTCCACCTCACGGTCCTCAACTTGCCACAACAACAGCAGAGTCCTCCGCGTGCTCACCACGGAGGCGAACACCGGAGAAGGGCACAAACCTCCGGTAGCCACCACGGCGCTGTCACCAGCACCGAAGTAGCACCAAGGATCAAAAGCTCCTGCCAAAACGACGGGGTCACCATCACCAATGCCATCTCCTTCTTAGGATCCGGCATCACAAAACACGGCAGGGCAAGGAAGACAGCTTTTCCCCACCCTCCGCAAAGACCATCCACCGTCCCCGACTCACAGTGAGCCAACGATGAGGAGAGCACCACTCCAACGACTACTCCAGAATTGGCACCACCGCCAACCGGAGAAGACCACGGAGCACCAAAAGAAGTATCCACCACGACAGGTCCTAAAACAACTAAACCTAAAACCTAAATCCAGGCTACTCCTCCAACCGACCACCCAAACCCCAATCGCCACCACCACCATCGACACCGCCGTGCCCCATCGCCTGCCGCCGGCGAGCCGCCAACCGGGGAAGAAGACACACGACCAGGTTGTGGAAGGAGGAAGGGAAGGGGATGGGGGAGGAGAGGGGAGAGAGGGAGGGGGGAGGGCTGTTAGGAGGAGGGGAGAAGGAGGAGGAGCGGGTCCCCTCCCTCTCAGCACCGGCGAGCCCGCCGGAGAGGGAGAGGGAGGGGGCCGGCGGCGGCGGCGAGGGTTACCGCATGGGTCGCGGTCGCGGTCGTCTTTTCTCTGCGCGCTGCTTTTGTGTTGTATAACCTACCTAGTGAGTGACTAGTTAGATTGACATACTATCACTACCGGTTGCATGAACCGGACCACCGGTTTCAAAATCCGATAGTGGAACCGGTAGTGAAGAGATAGAGTATCACTACTGGTTCCAAATCTGGTAGTGGAACCGGTCTGAAACCAGTAGTGAAGAGAGTTTCTCCGGTAGTGACCGGTTAGATTGACATATTCCATAAGCCTGAAACTAGAACAAACACGCGGTCGTCGTTGCCTTGTAGGTTAGCAGGGGCCAAAAAAGGTTGCACTATACCAACATCTGCACATGCTAATGTTGTATTTCTGCGACCGCTTAAGGTAACTGTTCTTTTACTACTCCTTAATCAAGCACAGTTTAGCATCCCACTGGGACCGATCAGATGGGTAATTTAGATATATAACGCCTCCAAGCTCCTACTCCCCGTGCACCCAAAGAGCTATTAGTATCACTGTTTACAGAGAATTGCTATCAAGACAACCTCCACAAAGCTCGCTGCTAATTACTTGCAAACCACAGTAAATCGAAGCACTCTATAACTAGTACTACCAATTAGTAAGACTGGAGTCATAATTAAGCAAAAATTAATCTCGTCATGCCTATAATAAAATAGTCTTGCTTAAGCAAAAATTAATCTCGTGATGCCTATAATTAAATAGTCTTGCTTTTGGCCATTGGGTTGTTTTTCCGCTCTGACTTCAGTCTTTTTTTTTGCACCGACCATTGTCTCTGAGATCTGTGCAGCCTCCAGTGGGTGTTGGATGCATAGCTATTGAAACTGGACTGGTGACCCTCGACTGGTTCATGATTCACTGGTTCAACCATCAGTCGAACTGGTTGAACCATCGGTTGAACCAGTGAATATATGCAATTTGGATGTTAAGGCCTCGACTGCTCGCTCAGGTGACGCGGCGACGACAAATCATCGGAGATCCAGCAATCAGGCACACCCAAAAAATTAGCAAACAAATAGTTGCTTTCATCAGATGCCGGAAGTTCCTTCCATTATCTAAAAAATAGTTGCTTTTATTTTCTTTTTTGTGTTTTGAATGTGGATTGAAAAATAGTCGAACAAATAGTCCAAGACTCGGCGTTATCTAAGTGCTATAATAAAATGTTTTCTGTAGATCCGGTATGGGGGCTAGAAAAGATTGAATAAACGCCCAATGAATATTAACGTTTTCGTCGAAACGCACCCCAAAACTCACAAAATATTGCTACTATTATCAAATAGCTATGAGAGCTATAAAGATAGAGGCAAGTCAAAAAACACCCAAAGAAAATCAAGCCTCCAAGAAACTAGATAATGGTAGTCCGATCCACACACAAGCAGGAGAAAAAACGAGCACCAAAATCAAACCGTAAATCATGACCATGAGATTAAATCAATAGATGGTTTTGAAGGTTAAGAAACTAACACAGAAGAAATCACTCAAAGAGCTTCTTTAGAAAAAGGAGAGAGAAAAAGAACAAGCCAAACCGCTGTTGAAAAGCAAAAGGAAACTTTTAGTAGAAAATGATCTTGGTCAAAACATCATTTCTCCCAAACTATGACTCCTTTGGATTTCAAATTTGAACCGTAGATGGAACAAGGAGTCACACAACCACCCACCATAAATTACATCCGGATCATGTCTAAAAAAATAGGGTGAAAATAACAAGCTCTGCTACACAGAGAGCTCAGACAAAATAGTTGGGGCTCGATAAAAACCTTCATAGTCCCCAAACCCTGATTCATATATACTTCAGATTTTTAGATGAGGTAGATATGGAAGTCACGAATCTAATCCAAAAAAATCACCTTCATCCAAGAAATATGCAAAAAAGAAGCATATATCACAAGCTCTTCTATACAAGAATTCCATATAACAAATATGGGCTTGAAAAACTTCCATAGATCTTAAATCATGGCTTTATGCACTACGAAATTTTTATCACAAATAGATCTGGAAGTTTGGAATTCAAAACAAAAATAATCACATCCATATCATGTCGGGACATAAATATACAAAGATAACAAGCACTGCCGCGCAGAAAATTTGAACCGATGAACTAGAGCAAGGAAAGAAAGACTCAAAGAATTCTCTCTCAAACTTATTCCAAACCTTGCTCATGGGTTTCTATAGATCAAATATGATCAATTAGGCCTACTCACTAGTCATATCAACTATGAACTACCCAAAAGAAACATGAAAGACATCTCTTTTGAACAAGAACTTGTAATAATAATGAAAAAAAAGATCTAGGATTCTAAGAGCAACTCAAGAACCTGTGAAATTTTAATTTTCATTGCAGTTTTTGTTTTATTTACAGCCACACCTTGGTAAGCGAAGCTTTCAAAACCATGATATAAAACCCTAGTAATGGATGGGAGAGCTAGCTTCCCCACCTTGCTTACATAGGCCAAGGAATCAACCCCTTGCCTTGGACGACTTACTTAGCTCTTAAAGAAACTTTCAAGGGTTGGGATTGACTCACCCTACTGCCAACAACCAGCCCACACATGAAATTTATACCTTTTCATGAGTCACACACAAGGCCTACATGGACTTTACATAAAGCCTGGTCAACCAAATACAACGATCCTTTATCCCTTGACTTTACAGCTCATTTTTTACGCCTCTAGGTCTCCAACCCGAACCAAAAACCTTGAGCCACCTCAAAGTTCATCTTCATGACTTCACGTGAGCCCAGTTTAAGCCTAATCGTTCTGCCGGTATTTTCGACCGTTATGGACCTTGATTCTCCCAACCTAATCTCAGTACCTATCAACAGACCACAGCTGTCTCCAAATATATACTCAAATGGACCAACATAATATCTATAAATATCTCACTTACCTCCCTGCAAGTAAGCACATTAGCATTCGTAATCATGCAATGACCCTGATTAACCCGATATCTACTCTAATCACAACAAGCCAAAACTGCACAGCAGCTTATGAAAATTATATCAATTAATCTGTGCATCAAACGAATATTTTCCAAAAATGAAAAACCTTTGTCTCGAAATTCTCTACAAGAACTATGAGAACCAAAAATTCATCCAAGCAAAGGAGCACCACGAGTAAGTCCAAATTATGAAAACTGTGAATGCTTAAACATTAATCCGTCCGGTTCAAAACAAATCTCAAACACAAACTTCTCAATCAAATCAAGTCACATATACTCTTTACCACATGAAGACCTCCATATGGTCTCATATTTCATCACATGAAGAGAAAATTACACTACTGCCCTCTTGAACTTGTAGCGAAGTCTCACTTAGTCCCCTAAACTTGAAATTTACCTTTTTGGCCCCTTGAACTTGTATTCGTTTGAATTGTAGCCCCAAAACCGTTAGGGCTTCCTTGGAATGTTGTTTTGGCTGCGCATGTGTTTGTTAAATGCTGACATGGTCCATGCCACTATTAAATGCTAAATTCACTACACATGTGTCTAAATTATAGGTGATGTGGCACGACATGGCATCCACATAGGTGACATATCATCTTCTTGCTCCCTATCTCTCATCTCACCTCCTTTTCTCTCTCTCTATTCCGGCTCCTCCTCCTTTGATATGCTGGCCAGCCAGCCTTCGTCCTAGTCCCCCCTCCTCTCTAGAGATGCTACTTGGCTACCGCCTCACCCCTCTCCCTTCCTCTTCCTCCCTCTCCCCGAAGCCCCTCCTCCTTCCATGGACGGCAGCCGGAGCCACCTCCTCCTTCTTCCTAGTTAGCCGTTACAGCTACAACCACCTCCTCCTAGGCTAGCAACCCCTACCAAGCCAGTCTCTCTCCCCTCCTTGCAAATTGGTGCTAGAGACCACGAGATCTAGCTAGTGAGATCCAAAAGACGACAGTGGTGACCTCATTGGGGAGCTCTAGGCGACACAATGGCCTTCTCGGGGAGCCCTAGACGGTACATTGGCCTCACCTGGGAGCCCTATGTGACACGGAGACCTCGTCGGCGAGCTCTAGATGTGGTTGTGGCGGTGGCCTCGTCAGAACACTCCAAATGGCACTAGCGGGCTTCGGTGCCCGGCTAAGTAAGAGTGGGCTCGGGCCGCCGACTAGGGAGGAGGATGAGGAATGGGTGGCTCCAACTACCGGCCAAGGGAGGAGGAGGAGTGGGCTCCCACCAAGCGTGGAGAGAGATGGAGAGAGATTGAGAGAGAGAGAGAGAGAGGAAGGGAAGGTGACATAGGAGAGAGAGGAGGAGAAGGTGACATGGCATCTACTTCATCATCAATTATACGGGTGGCTAGCCACGTCGATATTTAATGGCAATGTGGAACACATGTCAGCGTTTAACAGACACATCGGTAGCCACCATAGCATTTAACAAAAGTCTAACGGTTTTGGGACTGAGTTGCAAACGAAAATTACTTTGAGGGATCGAAAAAGTAAAATGCAAGTTTGGGGGGCTACAATGTAATTTCTCTTTCAAGAATTACTGAGTTTAAGATGGAGTTGATTGAAACCATAAGTTTGTATGCACATATGATCAAACTCTATGTATTACTCCCTCCGTCTATATACAAGGCACATTTTTTAATGGAATTGTCCATTAATATAGGGCTTATTTCATATTCCAATACAAAATAAATGTTTTCTTCCCTCGGTACCGGCCGTAATAAATATCTTCCTTTAGATTGTATTTGTTATATGCATGTATTGAATAGAGTGCTTAGAGATAATAACTAGGATTAGTATAATCTTTTTTATGCTTACTTGGTCTATGTGCAAAACAGAAATAGACCTTATAAAATTAGACGGATGGTAAAACAAAATTTTTTTAAAAGAAAAATTTTGTTTGGGCTACTTAAAAGTTATGCAATTTTGGTTATGCCACTGTTTTTACATATATGTCATTTTTGTCACTATTTTTATTTGCCCATTTCACTTTTGTGAGTCAAAGGTCTTTGACCGTCATACGGGGCTAACGTCCTTGGTGGAATTCTATTTGTGCCCTTTGTTTGATTGGTTAGAATTACAAAATTGAGGAAAAATTGAATAAAATTGTGGGGTTTGAGTAACTGATTTATTTAACATCTAAAAAAAATTTTAATAGAATTTTCGAAATAAATCAGTTACTTTTTTGAGACAAAATTAGTTACTTAACCCCATGGTTTTATTCCATATTTAGATTCTCCTTAATTTTTTGAATTTTTAGGAATTTTCTGATATTTTCTGAGCTACCTACAATTTTATATTTATTTCTTACCATTTGAACCAAGGGCATAAGTGGCATTCCGCTAATGACGTTAGCCCCATGTGATGGTCAAAGGCGGTTGACTCATGGTAGTGACAGAAATGAAATGAGACAAAAAAAACTAGTGGCAAAAACGACATATTTGCTTTTATAGTGGTATAACCAAAATTGCACAACTTTTTTGTAGCACAAACAAAATTTTTGCTCTCTTTGAAATTTGCTGTCAAACATGCCCTTAAGATATGGTTAGTCGTATACAATAGATACAATAGAACAGTCACTTTCTTTCCACGCTCACATGCACGCGTGAGGCAACTCTTAGAACATTTCTAGCAATCCCTCTATATTTTCTCACCATCCCTCATTAAATCTCCCTCTATATTTTCTCTCCTATATTTACGGTTTGTCCCTCCAACAGCTGCTCTATATTGTTAGCACTATATTCTCTCTCCAATATTATATTCACATCTTCCAACCGCCATAACAACTACTGTATTTTTGTATCCGGAGATTCCATTGGCGTATTTCGCGGTGCAAGAACAATACGCTGCGAGGAAAATACATCTTTCAAGTTTAAAGTGCAATACGATTTGGCCGTTCTTTAGCGTATTCAAACATTTGTTCGTAGGTATAAAGTTCACATTCAAAATTCTGTCGGCAATGCAAACTGACATGGATTATTTTGCACTGCATAGTTCTCGATCCCAATGAAATTTGCAAGCTGCCATATGGACTAGTGACTTTCTGTTCCAATCCACAAATTAGACACAGTTCAATCTATTGCGGCAGGAATGGAAGATCAGTTTCTCTGCTTCCAGGTACAACAAACTACAAAGATTGATTTGAACTCAACAGAACTAACTCCAACATTTGGTTCTAAACTGAACTAAATTGTAATGCAACCTTCGGTTCAACCTAAAACAGAAGTAATTACCAAATGTGATTCCACGACTCATCCAAAAATCCCTAGATCCCCAAATCATCCGACCCTACCAGCGAGAAACAAATCACGGTACCCATCGATCAGATCTGAACATGTCGTGGCTACGGACGGCATCGGGTGGAGGCGGACGACGAGTTCGCAGAGGCGACAGGGGAGGAAGCCGTTGCCGTCTCCGGCACCGGTGGGGAGTCCAGACCTGCAGCTATAGATCTGAGCCCTGGGTCGAGGCCTTCGTGTGCAGAAGCCTTCCTCTCGGTGGCGCGAGGGCGGTCGGGGCAGGGCCCGAGATGGAGCGCGATAGCGTGAGCTTTGCGCTGCGCCAAATATCGTCACCGCCTGCAAGCGCTGTCCGCTAATCGCAGGATGGCGTTGCTGCTGGAGCACGCCATGCCATCTATTGGCCCAGGCTGTACTATCACCTCATGGGTACAGTTGTTAAACGTGGCCGTTTTGAGTATCACCTCAGAAACTCTATCTCTATTTTCTCTCATTTCTACTCTATTTTCTCTCTCTATTACTCTAAAATTCCTTTACACTTTACACTACATTCTAAAAGATTCTTTTTCTCCACCAGAAACTCTATCTCTAAAACTCTATTTCTATACTATTAGAGGATCCACACCAGAAGCTCTATACCTATTTTCTCTCTCCATTACTATAAAATTCTTTCATACTTTATACTATACCCCAAAAGATTTTTTCCCTCTTCCAGAAACTCTATCTATTGAGAGCATCCACACCAATTACTTTATCTCTTTTTTCTCTCTCTTCTACTCTATTTTCTCTCTCCATCCCTCTAAAATTCCTTCACACTTTACACTATACTCTAAAAGATTTCTTCACCCACCAGAAACTCTATCCTCGCCACGTCAGTACTACAGTGCATATAGCGCTACTGCTGTGGATGCTCTAAAACTTTATTTCTATGTTACTATAGGGTTTCTGTTACAGATGCTCTTATAGGGTTTCTGCTATGGATGCTCGTGGTGTTCTAATTTTCACCTGTTGCGGCCAGAACAAGGCAGGCCATGGGACCAGTGACGCCTGCTGTCCTATGGGCTATGGCCATAGATCATTTGGCTCCATGGCAGAGTCATGGACTTTATAGCTGCAGCAGCCAGCAGGATTTGTAGCATGCCGATGACGTAATTAACGAAATGCTTAAAAGCTAAGTGGTGGCCAAAAATTAATTCTGTCCTTGTATAGTGAAATGATCCGTCAGAGCATCCGTAGCAGAAACCCTATAATAGTATAGAAATAGAGTTTTAGAGATAGAGTTTTCTGGTGGAGGAAAGAAATCTTTAGGGTGTAATGTAAAGTGTGAAGGAATTTTAGAGTAATAGAAAGAAAAAATAAAGTAGAAGAGAGAAAATAGGGATAGAGTTTCTGATGTGGATGCTCTTAGAAGATAAATTGACAGTAAGTCAGAAGATTTAGGACTGTGCTAGATAATAGACATTCTGAGACCGTTTGGTTTTGGATTATGCTTTGTACGGGACAGCGGACGTCCGTCGGAAAATGTGTCATGGATGTCTCAGCCACGCTAGTCCGAGTTAAAATATTCCAAACTTTCTCAGCCATATAACTCTCAGAGCATCCCTAACAACTTCTTTAAATATGAATCTCTATATCCTTTCTCTAAACCACTATTTGCTCCATATATTTTCATCCTCTCCAGCAGAGTCTCTATCCTCAAAAATATATAGAGACAGGTTACAAGAGAGAATATTTAAATATAGAGATTGGGAGAGAAAATTTCTAAATTTAGGGATTGAAATAGAGACTCTACTAGAGTGATATAAGGACCGAGAGTCTCTAAATATAGAGAAGATTTCATTTTAGAGACTCTGCTGGCCATGCTCTTATCCACTTGACCTACTAATTGCTAGCGACATCAAGCAACTCACTCCACCTCATGGTCGTGGTGGTTTTCGCTGTCACCGCCGTCGCTACTTCCTTGCTCTACCTTATGGCTGTCGTTATTCTCGGTATTCCTATAGCTGCTTCCTCCTCCATCAACACTGCCATATGAGTGTCTTTCAAATCCCAACCCTAACCATTCTAAACTGCAACTCCTTTCTCAACCACATGCTCCTCAATTCCTCTCTCCTCTTCCTATTGCTCCCCCTCCTCTTCTTCCTCCCCCAAAGTGACGCCCCATGTACGCTGATAAAGATCCGACACGTCATCTCCCTTCTCCCTCTAGTCTTCTCCCTTTCCTCTCTCTCTAAGCTACCTGCTCTACTCCACGTGCCGCCTCTCCTCCTCATCCAACCTTGCCGAGAAAGACGCATCCTCATTGTAGGCCTCCACTCCGCCACTTAACTCTAGCCACTAGCTCCGCGGCCATGCACATGGTGCATGCACTCTATTGGAAGTAACTAGATGGAGAGGATGCATAGTGGAATCTGCCTGGAATATTTCTCATGTATGTTCGAAACATCTTTGCTACTATTGTGAAACATTTTGTCCACTCTTGTAAAACATTAGTCGTATGAGATTGGAACATTTTGAATAACTCCTAAAACATGTTGTTTACTCTTATAAAACATTTCATTTGCTCTTGTGAAATATTGCTCGTTGGAACATCTTTGAATAATTGTCGAAACATTTTATTTGGTCCTATGAAACATTTTTGTTTTGCTCTTGTGAAACATTTTATTTTCTCATGTGAAATATTGCTCATACATAATAGGAATATCTTTAAATAACTGCTGAAACATTTTATCTACTCTTGTGAGACATTGCTTTAGCTCTTGTGAATTATTACTTGTTTCCTTGTGTAAAACATCGCTCGTTGATTGAAATATCCTTGAATAAATGTTTTCAAATAATGTTTTACACATTATCGCTAAATATTTTAGCAATACTTGAGCTTTGTCCAATTCACTCCCATGTTTCAAGTCAAGCATCCATTTTTTTTTTTTTTGCAAATTTTGGTTTTAGATACAATGGCTAAGAGGTCACCGATACAGTTTCAAATTCCATGGGAAATCGATGATTTCCTGCGCGAAATCATTAAACCGCTGCGTAACGGGATTGAAATCTCGGTTTGAAAAATTAAAGTCAAAATTTAAATTTAAAAATTTAGAAAATAAAATATGAAAAAAAATTGAATGATTTCCGCTAAAGCCAGATGATTTCCCATAAAACCTGGCGATTTTCGAAAAACAAAACCAAACAATTTTTCATCTTGATTTCCTGTTCAAACCGAATGATGTCCCGCTAAAATTGAATGATGTTCTGGTGAAACTGAATGGATTTTTTAAGAACCCTAATGATTCTCTTTTTTTGCTCACTTCATTCGTTTTAAATTTAAAAAATCAGATTTCGTCGAATTTCAACAGAAAATCGTGGGAATTCATGAAAAATCGAAAATCGGGCTAGAGCATGATTTCAGACAAAAACGGGATTTAAAACCCTGTTTACCGATCCCACCTGAGGATGGCATGTAAACCCTCCTTTAACGCCCTTTCTTCCACGACATGCACAGATGGTAGGTGTGAGGGAATAATCCAAGATTGGATCATTGATGGTGCATGTTTTTTTTAGACGTTTCTAAACTATTATATTCTATTTAACTTACTTAATTCAACGCAGCGATCTAGTGGTCTCTTGTTTCATAGATGATAACTGATGAATATATCTAGATTAACATATAAATTTTGTGTAGCACTTAGTAACATTTTTACTTTAAGAGAGCAGGTGAGTCCCACAAGAGTTTCCGGTTGAGCCAGGAGAGCATGCCGCAGGTGGATGCATCTAGTCAAATTCAATTGTCAAACAGGTGGTGCAACTTTCCATTCTCTTCGCCGATTACTATATCTTCATTAGGCCCGCCCTCACGTGATGCTGCCATCTGCTAATCATCAACCATCTGGTCACGCTATGCCTAAGTACCTACGTGTTAACCACCTTTTCTTTTCGGGTGGAACTAGCAAACGCTATAGTGTTCCATCCGCAATTAACGGTGTACGAACACTAAAAAAAAGTGTACCACGCTTCCTTCCTTTGCACGGACGAGTGCCACGTACGAGAAAGCCCAATAGCCTAGTATTTTCTTCTCGCGTAGTCCAGGATCCGTACGGCTTTGGGTGGGCCCTAGCAGCGTTTTCTTGCATTTTTTTCTGTCCTTTCTTTTATTTTCAAGTTTCAACTATTTCCATCATATTTCAGGTACCATTAGGCCTCATGTATGAATAACTTTTATGTGTCATCAAGTATTAGGTATCATCGAGGGTCGAGGTATTTTTGAGCATCAGGATATTGTCATGTATCTAGTATCGGGTATCATCGAGTTTTAGGCATCATCCATCATTGAATTTTCATGTATCGTCAAGTATAAGTAGATATCATCGAGTATCTGGTATCATCGAGTAATAGACTAGGTGTAGTCAAGTATTGGGTGGTATCATCAAGTACCAGGTGGTATAGTAGAGCATTTGGTGTCATGAAGTATTGAGTACCGTCGAGTATAGTGTATGATCAAGTATGTTATATTGTCTAGTATCTAGGATATCGAGTATCAGATATCATCAACAAATATCATTGAGTATCAAGCATATTCGATAATCAAGTATCATGTAGTATCGTGTAATATGAACAAGTATCATATAGTATCGTGTAGTATCAGATATTATAAACAAGTATCATATAGTATTGAGTATCGGGTACCGTCTAGCTCGTATCGTCGAGTATTAAGTATCATGAACAAGTATCATATAGTATCATTGAGTATCGGGTACCGTGTATTAACGGCCGGGTATCACGAAACAAATATCATATAGTATCGTTATGTATCAGGTATCGTCAAGTACCCGGGACAACTACTCATGATCATATATCGTCAAGTATCATGTACCAATGCATTATGAAGTATTAGAGGTCATCTAACTTCAAGTATCATCGAGTATCATAAGTATCGTTGGCTATTGTCGAGTATTAGGTATCATCGTGTATTAAGTAGGTATTGTCAAAAGTAACAGACTAGTATCGTAATGTTGTTTCTATACAACGTAACATACTAAGAAATGACTCATAGAAACGATACACTGAGAGGCCTTAAGTATCAATCTACTTTTTTTTGCTGATACTAATTGTTTCATTAATTCTTTTTTACTTTCTGTCTCCAATAATCATCATCTCTTGACCAGCGTACAGGTTGTACTCCACCATCTTTGACTTCATGTCTTCTTTCCCAAAAAGAAGTAGAGCATCCCTCCTCTCTCCTTTGTTTTTAACCACACGACATCTCTCCTTTCTTCCCATCATCTCTCTCCTAGCTACTTCTTCTCAGAAAGCAGCAGAGCGAGATTGAAAGGTCCAGCGCACCTTGGCTCCATCGCTCAGCGGCACGCTGGTAGTGGTTGGATAGCCAATGGCTCGCTGCTTCCCATCCCCTCCTCTCTCTATCTCTAGAGAGACATGCCTCTCTCTGTCCTCTCCCTTGCACTCTCTTTGTAAGCCTTCCTCGGCCTGCTTCATCGATGGATGGGCGGCGACAGGAAGGAGGAGGGAAGAGAAGAGGGGGGGGGGGCAGTAGGAGAAGGGGATAGATGCTATCGTCGGCCTAAGCCGGACAACTAGAAAAGGGGCAGCCCTAGGGTGTTCAAGCTCTATACGAACAGGATGGAGTCCCGGGACGCTAGTTCAAGAGGAATGCACAAACTTTGAGACTTGGTTCTTTCTTCTGGATTTCTCGTGTCCTTTTATTCATTTGAGTCTGGTCACTTATAGAAGGAGATTACAATCCCGCTCTGACAAGAGTGCCCTCGAGTATTGTCCCTCTAGACGATAAAGTAGGGGCGACAGGATCTTTGTCCGGATAATGACCTCCGTGCCCCTTCTTTTGTATATCACCCGAGGTTACTACGGGGTTTTCCTCCTAGTTATGAGGCACCGATTCCTAAAGTGCCCTACAACCGACTTTCTAAAGTAGGGTTACAAAGGTCATTACAACTTTTACAGGCGGTTACAGCTTGTCCCCAGGTTTGGAAGGTAATGATGCTTTTCCAGATATGCATTATCCTTGTCTGATACGGGCTATCCCCCGGGAGATCGAGTAGTGCCCAAGTAACTTGGCCCTTCCTCAAAAAGTTTTTTTCCTCGCAAGGCATGCTCTGTCCCATCCTGAACTTCTTTCTCCGTAACGACCCCTTCGTCGGGTGCTTCTGGGCGAGGGTGCTACGAGGCTCCTGGACGGCCTTGTCTCCTCCGGTTGGGCGCTTCGTTCCAAAGTTGATCCTTCACGAGGAGCCTTCGGGTGAGGGTGCTGCGAGGCTCCGAGACGGCCTCGTCTCCTCCGGTTGGGCGCTCCGTTCCGAGACTGTTCCTTTGCGGGGTGCCTCCAGACGGGGGTGCTGCGAGGCTCCGGGACGGCCTCGTCTCCTCCGGCTGGGCGCTCTGTTCTGATGCCGTTCCTTCGCGGGGCACCTCCGAGCAGGGGTGCTGCGAGTCTCCGGGACGGCCTTGTCTCCTCTGGTTGGGTGCTTCATTCCGAAGTTGTTCCTTCGCAGGACGCCTTCGAGCGGAGGTGCTGCGAGGCTTTCGTCTGGCGCCACTATGTCGTAGGGGATGGGGCTACACTTCTACAACAGATGCAAACCAGGAGATAGAGAGCACCAAAGATTAGCCACCGGCCAGCATGCTGTGAGTTGAGTCCTCATTCGCTCCGTGTTGCCTTGCGTCGGGATAAGCAAGGAGAGAGGACCGAAAGAGGAGATGAGAAGTAATAGTAAGCTTGTCATTTTCATACACCATTGGACTTGGGAGGCACTTGGACAGAGTACCGTACGCTAGTATTTCACCTTCTTTTTATATTATTTATTTTAGAATTGTTAAAAACGGTATCCCTTTTTCTTGCCTCCCAACGAGAAAAGGCTACGCCATCCGATCCGTGTGTATCTTTCATACCGTTCAATCCTACGTCCTCACTATCCCCACTTGTTTTCTTCTTTCCCATCCTCTTTCTACTACCCGTCTTGCGTCAGGATTGGGGACGCTCTCAGCTGCTTCGCGCCACCTATGAGGAGAATGACGGCATCCTTCATGTCCTTTCTGCATGCGGTCTATCCGGGCAACCCACGAACTCGGTGAGGTGTCTATGGTGGTAGAGCCACCCAGTTGGCCATGTTGTGCATGTGCATCGTCACAGACGGCAGGAAGTAGTTTGGAGAGAGGAGGAAGAGGATAAGAAGGGAGGTAACCAATGTCACTGATTTACTTGCTGAGGCTTTGGGAGCCTATCTAAACTCTCAAGTATCTACTCGACGGGTGTTAGTTGCAAGCATGTATAAAGGCTAATGAAAGCATTAACTCGTTTGATTGTAGACAACATGACCAAGACAACCAACTTTCTCATGTTCTAGCAAAGAGCGCTTTGACTGATTGGCTTCGCCTCTCCTTATCTCCTTGGCCCTCCACCTATTTGATGAATGGTCATCCTGGGTTGCGAGCTACCAGGTGGTGAGAACAAAGCTAATGGTGCTCAATAAAACTTGATGGTAGTTGACTAAAGTTTCTATACCATTGAAACAAAATAGAACTTGACGACACTTGATGAAACTTGCTATACCGAAATAGAAATTTGATGAAAATTGATGATACTTGACAAAACTCTTGACTAAAACTGGATGAAACCTTTTTGACTGAATTTTGATTAAACCGTTGATACTTCAAGAAATTTGATAAAACTCATTGATACTCGATGGAACTCTCGATTGAAACTCGATGATAACTAAATTTGATGATAGTTTATAAAAGCTGTTGTACCATTGAAACATGATGAAACATGATATACCAAACCAGAAATTTGATGAAACTTGATGATATTCGACGAAACTTGGTGAAACTTTTATTTATTGAAACTAGATTAAACTTGATGATACTTCATGAAACTCGATGAAACTCATTGGTACTCAATAGAACTCTTGACTGAAACTCGATAAAACTTGACAATATAGTTGATTAAAGTTTTTGTACTGTTGAAACTAGATAAAACTTCTCTTTGCAAACTTGGTTGTATTTGATGAAACTTTGCTATGCCTGTGAAGCTTCTCTTTGAAACTTGATGATCCTGGATGATAGTAGACAGTAGACGATACTCATTTTTCCAATGAAACTCCTCTTTTTGAAACTTGATGAATCTTCGATGATACTAGATAAAACATCATTTTGAAACTCATTTAATCTTTTTCTACTTGAAGCTCGATGGAACATGATGAAGATTTTTAGTGATACTTGACCCCTGGTGGGTCCTGTCTCCTCTGCGAAGTCTCTAGCTATTCTCTCTCTCTCTCTCTATGATTTTATTACCTGAGCAAACAGAGAAGAGGGGGCTCAGGCTCTGCCCTACAGGGTGTCACGTGCGATGCTCTACAAGCCACGGATTTCTCGAGCCATTGTCACCACCGCTGCTGCCATGCACTCTCCCATCCTAGTCCTCTTTCTCCCCCAGATTGAAGCTTCTTCCACCATCCTCCACCATGTGCCAATGCCGCCAACCCGAGCGTGCAACACGCCATGACCATGCAACCGCTACTTGGATGTTGAGTTGCCATTTTATTCGGAGTGCCTAGATGACACGCATGGATGAAGGAGCTAGCGAAGAAGGAGGAAGATGGGGCACGAGTGAGATCCAATGGTTCAGCCCTATATCGTTGCATACCGACTGAACGGTATCCCGTGCTGTAGCTGCACCTTATTCTGCGCATGTTAAAAGAAGTTTTAGTGATTGTTTTGGGTTTATAAAATATAAATCATAATTCACTCTTCTGAACTCCACTTCTCACTTTCTTCTTGAAAACTGATTAAAAAAAACAATTGATCACTTCGATCACAAATATTGGTCGGCTGAGAAACGTAAATGTCAAAGTTTTAAAACTTTACGTGTGTATATTATTTTAAGTATTTATGTTGGATCAATACATGAAAATCTTATATCTTGATTTATCTGAAAAATTACTTCCACAATATTTTTTTTTGATTTTGCAAATAAATTGTAATTGTAATTAGTGGTCAAACTTGTATTTTGGAGACAGTGTCTATGTGACTATGTCCAAAACGATAACTTCTTAGATCAAGTAGAAACAATATGCATCTCCCTAAAAATTTTCTCTAACAATATAAAAACATGGCTCTAATAGAAATGTGACAAGCAGAGGAGTAGTCGAGTAGAGACTATTAGAGACGCGATATAACTGATTGTTTTTTTACAGCTAACGGTAGATTATAATTTAAAAAGGTAAGGTCATCAAAAAGAGACTTGGAGAGGGCGAAAATATATTTTAAAAATAGTATTAAAATTTTGAAAAGAACCACTAAAAGGTTTAAAAAGATGGTTACAAAATGCTACAGCGTATGTCTCTAAAAAATGACAAATTGCTAGCTGTATATTTTAATCTGATTTTAATGCTTTAAGCTTGGAAGGCGTAAGCTGAGCGATCACGACATGGTTAAAAGTAATGTAAGGTTATTTTTATTTGTAGCAAAGCGTGAATTTATCTTTGAGTAGGGCTACAACTCAGGAAAGGCCGACTAAAATTTGCTCAACGGTCGGTCGCTGACAGGTCCATCCAGAGAAAACATGAAATGGTTGATAAGAAAAATGAATGAAAGAAAGAAGGAAACAAAAGCAAGGTGGGCTTGATACCACCGGCATCCCTCGCCAGGCCCAGACCGTGCGTCGGCCCATTTCCAGGAGGAGGGGAAACGCCACACGCCGCGGCCATTAACGCCGGGCCGAATAGTAGCGCATGCATTAACTATGCAGTACGGTGAGCGTAGATAACTATGCAGTACCCTCGGGCGTACAGTGCAGCCCATTGAACGCAGTATGGTAGTATATTGGTACAGATTGCCAGTTTGCAACTATTCGCCCAATATTACGTACAGTAATGCCAAACCAATTAACCTAAAACGCTGAGCCGAATTATCTCACTGATTATGATGCGAAGAGAGCAGAAGACCGTGCATTGAGTAGGTTGCTGCGGACTCAGGAGTCACCGTGTCAATGCTCTTTCCATGAATGACAGAGACGAGAAAACGCAACTGCTTGGAAATGGACGCTAGATTTCCGCCCCTACCAGTCATGTGGATACCCTAAGGGTCTGTTTGGTTGTCTTTCCATCCGAGTCTGGCTTGTAAGAGGTCTGTTTGGTTGTCTTCCCATCCGAGTCTGGCTTGTAAGAGGTTTGTTTGGTTGTCTTCCCATCCAAGCCTGTCTTGTACGAGTGAGCCAGGCTGAGTACATGCACGTGCTGATATTTGGTTGTCTAGATGAGCTGAGCCAGGTTTGAGAGAGATCGTGTTTGGTTGCTTGTGTTTGGACTTGCATCAACATATTATCATTTCATCGAACACGTCTTAAACACACTTCGCAACGTTCTGGCCGCGAACTAAATGCCATCCCGAGCAACCGCGCTGCCGTCGAGCTCCTCCGCGTCCGCCGCCATCTTACGCGTCCGTGGTCGTTGCCGTGCTCGCAACCGCCGTTATCGAGCTCGTCCACGCCGCGACCGTCGGGCTTGTCCACGCCACGACCGTCCGGGCTCGTCCGCATCGCCGGGCTCGTCCGCATCGCCGGGCTCGCCCACGCCGCCGAGCTCATCCGCGCCATGACCGTCGGGCTTGTCCGTGCCGCCGCCGTCGTGTTCGTCCGCGCCGCCGCCTTCTTGCTTATTCACGGCGCCGCCGTCCAGCTCGGAGGAGGAGCTCGGCAACTAGACCATCAGCGGAGGAGCTCAACCAAATTGTGCGCGTTCCCACCGGCGAGCTCGTCCACGGCGGTGTGCGCGTTCCCGCCTGCGAGCTTGTCTGCCTCCTCCCGTAGTGAGCTCACTCGGGCCTGGCTCCGGAGAAACGACCGATTCTCTCGTTTCCCCCAGACTAGGCTCTGGTGGGGACTTTGCATGAGTCGAGCCAGGCTGAGACCTCTGTACAGGCAACCAAACATCTGAAACCTGCATCGATCGAGCCTGGTTCGGCCAAATGCGGGCAACCGAACACACCCTAATAGACCAGTTCATATAGGTTTGCCATCTCAGACCTGGATAATGCTGTTGCGTAATCTGCTTTATTAGATACCTGTATCAACTGCCTACTCCCTCCCTCCAAGTTTAAAAGGCTATTTCTATTTTACACATTGAACAAAAATCCACTACAAGAATCCAAAATAGCTATTTTGTCCGTTTGGTCGGCGAGCACCTGTAGATGAAAATACAGCTGTAGATGAAAATACAGCTATTTTCGTCCACCTACAAATAGTTGTACTTTCGTTAGCTTGACTTGACCGACGAAAATATTTTTGAAAACCCAACATCTTTGTTTCCAGAGCCATTCAAAATGACTATATTATCCTTATTATATCTAAGTACTATATTCAATACATGCATATTGGGAATACAAGATAAATTAAGATATTTAATAGGATATTGAGGAAAAAACACATTTATGGATGTGAGAGTTTTGTGAAGTGACTTCGAGATATTCAAGAAATGACTTTGAGAAGGTAAAGCGTTTAGCTTGGAGAAATGACTATAATCCATAATTCCTAATCAGTAAGCTGATCCAGATATGATCGGATAGCCACACAGTTTAGCTTGGAGGAATGGTCATAATCCATCATTCCTAATCAGTAAGCTGATCCAAATATGGTCGGGTCAGTTGTGGCTGTATGTCTGAATATAATGACTAAAAAACTAAATTTCGAGTACTTCGTGATGCAGCTTCCCGGCTTTAAGAGCTTTGATCAAAGCATTTAGCTAGAAGATATTGTAACCAGTCCACCTATGGAGCTGGCCCACGCATATGTAGCATCACTCTTAGGGTTTTAATCTCACTTTATCCAAAAGAGTTAACTCGGGATGTTATACTTAGATCCATCTAGCATTATATACTAGAATAATTTTATCTAAACTAACAATATGGTACTATTCCATCACAACCAATACAACAAGTTGGGTATTACAGAAATGGCTATAAGTAATAATCGTAAGCTGTAAATAGCAGGGTTATATATATAGTATCGTGTAGCTAGCAGCGCTCACCTATATAATTAATCAGAAAAATTCAATTATATATATATTTTTGGCAAGGGTACGGGTACGGCCCCTGATTCCATTGAAGAAGCAACGTAACCCATTCGCAGAAAAAGTAAGCCAAAACACCATAAAAGAGCAGAACCAGCTACCCTTCCTCTCAAAAGAACCCTATTAATTACAAACAACACCGCTAAACCAAAAGTAATTAGAAAAGCAAACAAAAGTTCCTGCTGCAGGTGCGCACCTCAAATGTCCTGCGCGACAGCATCTCCGGCTCCCTTGTCTTAATAATACTTTAAACACTTTGTTAAGGAACCTGGTTGCCGGCTGTAGTCTAGAAATTTCTCGATATGCTTAGAGTTGCAAACAAGAGATGAACATAAAGTTGTCACTACTAGAGAACTCACACTTAGTACCGGTTGGAAATTGACTTTAGTACCGGCTGTTGAACCGGTATAGACCATCCGGGACTGATGCTTTGTATGGGAGAAGCGGAACTCGAACCCACAACCTCGTGACTCCAGCCTCACCCTTCTAACTAACCCACCCATTATCACGTACTGATATAGATAGAATATGCATTCCTTTTGAACTTTTCTGAAACGAGTCATTAGTACCGGTTCGTAATCACAGACCGGTACTAATGCGAGGGCATCAGTACCGGGTCGTGGCTCCAATTGGTACTGAAAGCCCATTACGGCCTTATAGCCAATAAACCGGTACTGATGGCATTATCAGTACCGGTTCCAATTCAACTGGTACTGATGGGCCGATATCAAAGACCTGTTTTCTAATAGTGTGTAGAGAGGACAATTTTTTTTATTATTTATTATCAGATCTGTTACAATGGATATCTCTCTTTATATAGTGATGCTTAGGGTTTTGGCCAGAGTCTATATTAGCCCTTCGTGAGTCAGGTTTCCTAACAATCCCCCTAAGACCAAGATGCGAGATGCATATGCCTCACCAAAACTCCATAAAATCTAGTGAAAAAATTCTTAGAGAAAGAATACATAGCATATGTTCACTATGCTACTCGAATTGCCTTGTTAAAAACTTTATGTGAGAAACTTCTATGAAAACTCGTATAAGAGAAAAAGAGTATAACACACCTAATTTTGTTTTTTAATCTTTGAGATTAATATTCCATACTAGAACTTCATTTTCAAGATTTAATTCAGAGTACTTGATATTTCTCCATCTGAATTCTGCACTTCTCTAATCTTAGTAAATGGATTTACAAGATTTCCACATAACTTAGTGTGCTCAATATTAATGGATTAATGAGCTTCGTCAAATTGCTTTTCACGTAGCACATTTGCATTTGAGCAACACAAACTTCAAAATCTTCATATGTGATAGTGAGGGTTCACTCAATATTCAATCCACTTAACTTCTACATGTGGAATACTCTTCTTGGAAGCCATACATATTCATGAGAGACTTGTTATAATTTTCGAGTGGTTTGTCAACGTTGACATAAGTGTCTGCTTCGACGACTTCTATGAAATTACAGTTGTGCCACCTAGGAAAACATTCGTATTCAAATTCTTTGTTCTTTCTATTCATTCTTTGGAGGTAATGGACGATGTCTTTAATTCTTTTCAATGCCTCCTCTTGTGCTCTGTACTGTATCGAGCTAGCAAATTAGTGACAAACATAATATCTAGCCGTGTACTGTTTGCGAGGTACATAAGCACTCCAATTGCACTCAAGTATGGAACTTCATGTTACAGGACTTTCTCCCCCTTATCCCTAGTTCTATGCGGGTCATGATCTGCTTAGAAAGAGCTACCGATCATTGGAGATTTCAAAGGGTACACTTTCTTAAAGCTAAACCTTTCCAACACCTCCTAGGTGAAGGCAGACTGGTGTACCAAACTTTCTGTAGGGAAATGCACAAGCTGCAAGCCTAAGCTACAAAACCCAAATCTTTCATTTCGAACAGGTACTTCAAGTTTGTGCTTGCTTCTTCTTTTCCATTGTTTCAATTTGTATGGTGACTATTAGAGTTACATTATACAGATTTCTATTTGCTCTATATTGGTTCAGGATATGGATACTTCATATATCTTCATCATAAGTCCGAATCCAAGTCTCTATTAAGATATGCAGTGATAACATTCTTCAATTTCATTTTCATTTTCAACTTAAACTTCATTTTTAATTTTTATTTTCAACTTTAAGTATCTAAAGGTAATTCCGCGTATGATCAAGGAATATATTTGTGCAAGAGTGAAACCTTGAGCTATCAGCCGTGCTTTGTACCTTACCACTTCATATTCATTTCTTTTCTCAATAAAAATACTCATTTATATGGAGAAGGTGTGCAACTTATAGGCCATAACACATCTCTTTTGCTTAGAGATACAAGTTTCGCGGTAATTGCCTTCATCCAATCTTCTCAATCTTGTCTTTTCTTGCACTCTCTGAGAGATGCAGACTCTGGGTCGAGTTCAATAATGATGTCAATTTTTTTTTATAAAATGTATGTTGACAGTACCTGTTGCTCTATTCATAGATCCCCCTACTAAGACATAACTTATGGTCATTTCTTCATGGGGGTACTTTGTGCACTTCTATTTACTCTTCATCGGTATTCCCATTATGGGAGCAAGTTTCTTTAATTTTTTCATCGCCTATGTGTGCGAACACATTTTCGCCAACAGCTTCCTTTAATGGAAAATTTAAATCTGGAATTGCCTCGCTAGCAGGCTTCTATGTAGTGTCAGGTATCAAATGGCTCCCCTTTTTTTGTTGGGGCATTTCTGTGATCGACTGTGACATGCCCTCTTATCCCTTTTCTCCAAACGTCTGTTGATACTTTGGGATTTGAGAAACCAGATTTCTATTGAGAAACCAGATTTCTCGTTCTTATATTCTGAGGCATGTGAATGGTACGAGGGCTACCTTCTATAGTATTTCAACCTCTCTGTTACAATACTATGGGTAATACAACTTGATCACGCTCTTCAAATCACAAAAATAATTCGGCAGCCATTTGGTAATCTTCATTTGCTTCAAAATGTCTTATAGACTTCTTCATTTGCTTTACTAGTGCAGGCAAGGATACCTATGACTTTCCACGTAGTTCTTCGACATTATCCTTTTAGGGTTCTATTCCTTCCCCTAATAACGAGAATTGATCCTTGTGCATTTTCAAATTCATTGCAAGTTTGGTATATGTGCATAACCATGCATTCAAATATGACAGATTTTTCTTATGACTCCTTTGCACTAGTTGGATGTTGTGAAACTATATGTCCTTTTGCACTAATTGAAAAGGGTTGCTTGTAGGACTTCTTGTCCCTTATTCAACAAATTACAACTCTGCAAGAGCATCCGGGCAAAAATTTGATTATTTTAATTAATGCCATTTCTAGTCCATTCTGCATATGGACATAAGGTACTTAGTGCTCTACTTTAATTCCCAATACAGTATAATAATATTAAATGATTTTGAAATTAATTCTCTAGCATTATCCTATCTTGATGGACTTCACACAATAATCTGGGAATATATTCTTAATTCTTATGATATACAGGATCAACTTTGCAAATGCATAGTTCTTCATACAGCAAGTATTCATTTGACCACTTCGAGGAAGAATCAATGAGCACTATAAAGTACCTAAATGACCCTAGCAAGGGCTGCATACGGCCGCAACTATCTCCTAGAGTCATTCTAGGAAAGGAGGATTCTCAACTTTCACTTTAACAGGAGAGCGCCTAGTTATCAGTTTCCTGGTGGCACATGCAACCCGCACAAAGAATCTTCATGATTTGGGAAAATTTTTAACACAAATACCATGATCTTGTGAGTTGATTACTCCTCATCATTTTAATACTAAGATGTCAATTCTACAATGCCAGAGGGAAGAGTTCAAAGCTTCTAAATGCATTCTTTAGGAAAGCATACACTTCGGACGCACGGATTCTAGTGTAGTATAGCCTGGATTCAGATGGAGGAAATTTTCTAATATAGATTTCTCACATCCGACATTCTTCATAATGCATACGTATTATTTTCATTAAATGGTAAGAGAGTCTCAGTGAATTCCGAGTAGAGCAATGCTTCTTCAAGTGCTAATGTAATACCTATAGACAATATAATTACGGCTCTTCCTAAGCCTGCAATGTATTAATCGCTGCTTGTGATTTTTCTAATGCTATCAGTGTTCTTTGTAATCGACTAGAGTATTTGGCCTCTCTTAAAAAGCTATTTTTTGTTCCACTACAAACAATTCATACCTCCATAGGGTGCTACACAAATTCTATATATAATTGCAATCAGGCAAAGACAAGATTCATATTTCATATAATTCAAATATCGATTGCAACTTCAAATGTACTGGACTAATTGTTAAATGCATATAGAATCATGAGAATCAAGGTTTGCTCTTTTAGAGCTTCAATTCTTTGTCCAAATAGTTTGCTCTTCAAGAACTTCTAATTCATTATTCATGCTAAGTTCACAAAATGTTTGCTAACAACCACAATCTAAAGGGGAATACTAAGGGTGTTGTACATGCACTAAGTAGATTATGCAAAGTATGCATTCATTTCAGCTTCCATATTATTTGTCGGGGTCTTTTTTTCTTTATCCACTTCATATGTGGCTGTAATATGATCAATGGGGCGAGTTAGAGGATGACTCTTCATTTGTGTTCTCTTCCATGAGGCCGTCCTTGCCCGACGTGGCGAGGTGAGCCTCTGCTATTTATTTTCTCTTTCTTTTGGTTTGATAAGCTACCATTACATGTTTAGGATTGCATCAAATCTTTGACCAGTGCCCCTAAATGCAACACTTGTAGCACGTTTGGTCCTACCGGCCATACAGCTTGCGTTTTGTGGCTTCTCCTTGTTGCTTTGTTTCTCTTGGGTAGTGGAATTTCTTTTCTAGGTCGAGTTCTTCTCATTTTCCTCTTCTTTCCATTCTTTCAATGAATAGGATTTTCTCCCCCAAGTAGTTCTTCCGTGACTCGGCAACATTAATCAGTTTATTGTACTCTATGTAAGTGTTTTGACAATAGTTGCGAGCACATTGAATTGCACTAAGGTGCAATGTGGAGAATGTCATCTCGTCGTCCGTGATCTTGACATAGAGAAAGATTTGTACTCGGCCAGAGTTGTGTAGTACGTAAATCTTAGACATACCCAATCATGTTATGCTTGTGGCAAGATGTCGGGACCCGAAAATCGGAGTCGAATCCCTACTGTGTCTTACCTGTACTAGTCCCTGGATCAAGTAGCTAGTACACACAGATATACAGTTTGGATCATCACCATGCAACGAAAAGTAGTTTATTACATAAGAGTCACTGAATTACTACAAAGCTTAGGCTTCATGGCCTAGCAGCGGAAATTCAAATAACATAGTTCAACTTCAATGGAAAACCCAACGCAACTCCACAGGCATGTCTGACGGATGCACCCTAGACGTCGGAGTAGTCCTCATCCTGAACTCCTTCAGCGAAGTCCCCGTCCTGGTATACTTCCTCCTCGGTGTCGCAACTCGCTTTCGTTGAATGAGCAGCCCAGATAAAGGCGAGGGTGAGTATACTTTATACTCAACAAGCAAGGCTGACTAAATGCAACTAGGGCTTAACAAGGAGGGGTAAAGGTTCTTTTGCATAAAGCCAGTTTTGCAAGTCTTTCCTAAGGTTTTATAAAAATAATTTGAAATGAGTTGAGGAAAACAAATCTTTGAAGTATTTCTTTAAAACTCCGGCCTCGGCCGGTTTTGCCCAATCCTGGCTACTCACGGCACCCACCGTGCAATTACCCTCATCGCTCATAGTACCTACTATGAGGAGAAAAATCAAAACACACGACACCGATCGTGGTTTTCCTTTAAAACACCATTTAGAAAACAAAGATAAAAAGTACCAATGAGACAGCTCCCCGTCGTCCGTCCTTGACCGTGGATATGACTATCATGATAGTTTTACACTCTGCAGAGGTTGCACGCTTTCCCCACGAGAGGCAACCTTCCCTAGGAATCACCCAAAAGGGAAAAGAACGCCACAAGGTCTTTAACCAATGTTCCCCTAGCCTGGCACTCCCTCTAAGGATTCCACCGCAGCGCTAGTTACTCTAGTTGGCTGAAGCCCCCTCTTGAGCCTGCAGAACAACACCAATTGCCTACTCCACCTACTGGAATGCCAAAACTAGAGGTCCGAAGGGTACTCAACCAGGGCTTGCCCACACAAACACTCAATGGTCGCACTGTTGTACTTAGCTCGTCTACCTCAAGGAATCGGTCCTTAGGGATCAGGGTGGGTCCCACACTGGACCCGAATCTCGTGCACGCGGCACCATCCTTGCAACCATCCACCCAAATCAGGTTTTGCAAAACATTTTTCCCGATAGCACCCACTATCAACTAGCCCAAATACAACCAAAAGACAACACCAATTGTCTTTCTTAAAGATCACAAGGTAAAATGGTGATTAATGTTAACAAGCAATTAATCAGGTGGTTTACTATGAGCATTACTAAGCAGATGCAAAACCTAATCAAGGATATGGCAATAATTAATCAAAATTAATAATCCTAAGGTAGCAAGGGTATTTTATAAGAATTAATTATCAATGGCATTTAGCTAGGCAATATAGTCATTTATTATTTAATGTTAAACATACATGCTATTGTTCAAATTCTACAAAACTAGTTTGAAAACATGGGTTCAGAGGTTTCAGTACTTGCCTTGATCGACGTAGTGGGGAGGATCCTCAGCTGCGTCGGAAACGAACTAGGTACCCGAATCTAACGCAACGAAAGTAAATAAACAATAAATACAATGCCAAATAAATAACCAGAAAATATTATGTATGCCAATGCACATGAAACTATATAAAACAGTAGACAATAATTTTACAAACACTTTAAAATTTATTTCACAATTTTTGGATTTATAAAATTAAAGATGTGAATTTATTAAGGTTTACTGTTTATTTAAATTAAAAAGGGCTAAACCGGTTTGGGCTCGGGAACTTGGCCCACGGTGGCCACGGCTTTCGCCGCAGCACCCACCGGGCCCAAGAACTCGGCTGTTCTTGCGGCTCATGTGCCATGCTGCTCAGCGCGAGGCGGCCTAGAGCGGAGCGGCGGCTTTGGGAAGACGACGACCCACGCGGCGGAGGCGGCGGCCAAAGGCGGAGGCGCGCGCCCACGCGTATGAGCGGGCGAGGCTCGGGTGGCCGATAGGTGGGGCCCACTGCTCGGTGACCAAACAAGGGACGCGGCGACAGCGGCTCGGGAGGAGGCGGCGGCGGCGGCGGACGGCGTCGGCGCGCCGGCCGTGGGGAGAAGGAGGAGGTGGCCGGGGTCCTCGGGGCGGGTCGGCTCGGGGCGGAGGCCGGCGGCGGCGGCTGCCAGCAGCGGCGGCAATGAGGCGGCGGCGGTCGTCGGCAAGCACGGCGGCGAGGGGGAGCGGCGACGGGGGGGGAGGATGGCAATGATGCAGGGAGGCCGTGGGGTTCTTCGAGGAGTGGGAGTGGGCGGGCGGCGGCGGGTTCTCCAGGCGCGCCGCCGCTTTTGGCCGAGGGGAAAGTCTTCTAGGACCCTAGGGGTGCTAGAGAGGGGAAGAGAGGGGGGAAATTACCGCCGGCGGCGATGAATCGGTGAAGAAGGGGGCGACGGGGTGAAAACAATGACTCGCCGGCGTCAAAATTTGGCGAGCTCGGTCGACGATTCCTTGCAACGAAAGGCGGCATAAGTCAATGGAAGGAGAGGAAGAACGTCCTCGGAAGGTTCGGCCAATAGGGTTCACCTGGCGACGAATTCCGCAGAGAGGCAAAGGTGAGGGAGGGGTGGCGGCTAGTGTTTATGTAGCGATTTGGAGAGGGATTAGCGGAAGAGAGAGGTCGAATCGGGTAGGGATTGGTCACCCACGATCAAGGGAACCAATTTTGGGGGTTTTTGAGGTAGATTTCTAGGGGAAAGATGAAGTTAGGGGTTGGGGAAGATTTCCCTGTTCGTTTGGAAATAGGAGACTGAGAGGGATTCTGGGAAGAAGGGAAGAAAGAAGGAAGAGAGAGAAAAGAAAATAGGAAAGGGAGAAAAGAAAGGGAGAAAGAGAAAATAGGTGGGGTCCACTTGCAAGAGAGACAGAATAATTATAGATTCCATAATTTTGGTTTATTTTATTTTTAAATTACAAGTAAATCATTAATTGATGATTATATTGTAAAATAGTATTTGAAAAATTAGTAAAATTATTCTTTACTATTTACTGGTTTAGATAAACCCCCTTTTTTTTTGAACTTTTATTAACAATATTATGCAGTTGGGTTTTGAAAGGTTTTGATTTCTTTTTTGCAAAAGCTTTTAATTAGGAACATACTCATTTTTACTACTTTTAATATTTTCAAAAATCTCATGAGATGCAATGCATATGATTTTTATTTTTAAAAAATGAGGATGTTACACAAGATAGTGTACTTAAGCTTCTAAAACAACTTCTGAAGTGCAATCCATAGCTCCAGTGCAGTCTTCTTGGCCATATTTTTATTATTCAAAGTGGGAGAGAGGTAGTGCTTAAGAAAGTACAATGCCTGATTGTTTAGCTCACCGGTAGGCCTTTCATCTTTCAAGAAACCTAACCTGATGGCTGCTGAGTACAATCTTAACGTTTGATGCCCAAGTGATACAGTTTTGGCTATACGGGGTCAGTTCCTCAAATTCATGATTAATGACGCCCGACATTTTTATAATTAAAATTCTTTCATGAGATTATTGCATGTAATACAATAGAGAGTGGTGCCAGATAGACTACAATTTATAAATTCTCATGTTTATTCAATATTCCAACATGCCATTACCAGTTCATAATTTTAGAACAACAAACAGACATAAAATGATAATTACAGTAGTAAATTCATCACATAATTGCATAAAAGTAATTAACAACAGGCAAATAATACTTGAAATTCAAAAAGGAGGTGAAAATTCAAAATCCTAAGGTGCTTTTATGCCTGAATATGTGTTTTCTACAACTATGTCAATTTTGGGGGTTTTCTGCAATATGCCAAACTTCGGAAAAACTTCATGTAATTTTTGAAATTCTTAGGTGTTGACGATCAAGAAACAGATTCCCCGCCGAGTTTACTTGTTGATTGATCGACCAAACAACCCTTTCCTACCAAAGGGTATTTGACTTAGATTTATGGATTCATCGAGATGAAAGGTAGATTAGGCATGGAGATTTATCCTGGTTTGGGCCTCTCAAAAAGACATAAATAACTCTACTCCAGTCGTACGTATGCGTTTGTATTATTGGGACGAGATTGGATCTCGATGTCTGTCGATGTCGATCCCCTCATAACCCTGCTTTATCCATGCTTGGGAAGCCTTTAACTCATGCTCTGGTTTATGCCCCTTATAGGAGAGGGAAGATCTGGAGCGCACTTTGACTGGCACCAGAGCACAGGGAATGAGGCCAAAGAAACAGGCGAAGAAGGCCCTTGCCTGGAAGCGCAAAGCTCCAGTTTCCCAAACTGCTTTGGCAAGATGTTCGACCAGAGTCAAGCTAGCTTGAAGCCTCCTCTAACAGGGCGTCCGGAAGACATACCTGGAGTACGCTGACAAAGTTGAGGTGCACAAATTATGACTTTGGATGAGAGACTTCACCATAGATCGGCAGTCATGCGATGGCTCTTCATGCGCGGGCAGGGGCTGGTAAGGCACGACGGTGCCGAGGCCTAACACGTGGCGTCTTCATGCCGGCGGTGTCGGAGCTAGTGGTGCAGCCTTCGAGGACATATCATAGTGGATGGAAAAAGTTTATAGCCCCAAAAATTCAATGCAAAATTCAATTCATGTGATTCAAGTGATAGGATTCAATTTATTCATAAATTTAGAAATAGGATGCATGATTCCTTACCAATCTAGTACCTTTCCGATTGTGTGCATAGATCGTCCAAGCTTCATGTCCACGTGATCGATTGTTGTGGTTCGGATCGTCCTCATGGTTCCCATCCTCCTCGCGTTTCGATCTCCTACATGGTCTTCGCATTCCCGATCTCCTCCTTGCGGTTTCTCCTCACGTTCGACACCTACGAGAGTCCCTCGTGTTGATAACACGTTGAGAAATCGTTGCTACCAGGTGTAGTCCAGAGGTTTGCAGATACGCTTAGGGGTGCAAAACAAAAATGTAGAGGGGACAATTCTTTATTATTTCTCATCATATCTATTGCAATGGGTATTTCTCTCTTTATATAGTGTTGCTTAGGGCTTCGTGTAGAGTACATATTGAACCCAAGTGGACCAATCAGGAACCGCCGACCATACATGCTAAATAACACGAACTGGGACGTTGGACCATGTTCTTCGATGGCTCACGCTCTTTTAAGCGCTAGGGAGCCGGAGTTGTTCTCATCGCCCCTAGCGGAGAGCAGCTCCAGTATATTGTACAAATGCGCTTTTTGGCGATGAACAACGCCACAGAGTACGAAGGCCTCTTGGCCGGGCTCCAAGCATGCAAATCGCTCAGAGTCCAGCGACTGAATGTGAAGGGCGACTCACAGCTAGTCGTCAACAAGGTGAATAAGGAGTTTCAGTGTTCTGATGACTCAATGACGATATACCTAGTTGAGGTGAGGAAACTGGAGAACTACTTTAAGAATTTCATGGTGCTCTTCGTGACCAGGAGAGAAAATACCCTGGCCGACCAATTGTCCTAACTAGGATCCTCACAAGAATCCTCTCCGGTAGGAGTGCACATCGAGCACTTGCATAAGCCCTCAATCACGTCTCCGAACAAGGCACAAGAGATTAATGGTAGGGTCTCACTCCTCGAGTAAGGTGCAGACTGGACAACGTCTTTTGTCCAATACTTAGCACAAGGGACACTGCCCGAGGATGAAGCTGAGCATTCCCGGCTCATAAGATGAGCCTCACCATACAAATTGGTGGAGGGGGTTCTTTACCGTAGAGGTGCGCTTGGAATCTTTTTTAAATGCATCTCACAAGAAGATCTATGCGGTGCGCACGCATCATTTAGGACGTTGGTTGGCAAGGCTTTTTGTATGGGCTATTATTGGCCCACGACGTTGAATGATGCCCGGGACATAGTGGTCACGTGCAAAGCGTGCCAATTTCATGCCCAGAAGGTGCACCAGTCTGCCCAAGCACTATAGACGATCCCAATCTCCTGGCCATTCTCGGCTTGGGGGCTGGATATCCTAGGGCCTTTTAACCGAGGACGAAAGGGTTGTACATACCTCATAGTGGCAATCGATACATTCACAAAGTAGATTGAGGCTGAGCCCGTGTCAATAATCATGACTTGAGCAGCCCAACGCTTTTTCTGCAATAATGTGTTCACATAGTTTGGGGTTCCCCATAAGTTGATCACGGACAATGGAACTCAGTTCATAAGTGAGTTGTTCTAAGAATATTGCGAAGACACTGGCACTAAGGTGTGCTTCGCCTTTGTGGCACATCCATAGAGAAATGGAGCTTGTGAGACCATGTGGAGGACTTCATGTTGTGATGAGTATATGACTTGAGTTGGTTTGGTTGAAGGGTTTGTTTTTTAGACTAATTTGAGTCGGTTCGGCCATTTATACTTGCACAGAGTATTTTATGTTTTTGAGGGTCTTCTTGAGCTCGGATGGAAAAATATTATATCCGGATTTTGTAGAGAATTTCGAGACAAATCTTTTTTGTAATATGACCTTTTTCATTTGAGGAAGGAAAGTATTTTTAAAATTTCCATCTTTCTTCTATTGTGCTGAGAAGCACCAGTTTGAAAGGTTTCGGTTTCAGTTCGAGTAGGAACTTGGGCATGTAGTCATATATGTTTGAATTCATGATGAAATTGGACTAACATGGAGGAAACAAAGGTAAGAAAATATTTTTGCTTGTGGGAAATGGTTTGGTCCTTGTTGACGTAGGCTTGGAGGCAACTATGGTCGGTGACGGTACCAGGACTAGGTCGGGTGGATCAAAGTCCAGAATGGTGATGCTGTCGCGAGACAGATAGGCTCAAGCTTAGGGCTCATGAGAACACCATGGAGATGGACTTGAGGTGGCTCAAAGGTTCCGGTTCGGGTTGGAGGCTCGAAGGCACGGAAACGGAGCGGTCAAGTCCGACATATGAAGGCCCATTGCATCGGGTTGATCAGGTCTTGTGTACCCATGTATGGCATGTGTGGCCCATGTTGGGCAGAGTGTTGTGTAGGTTTAGACTCATGTAAGTGGCTGGTTGAGTGGGTGAATCTTAACCCTTGATTTGGTTGCATAGGGTTAAGGCAAGAAATCAAGAGTTGTGGTTCATCCTATAGCCCTATGGAAGAAGGGGAGGAGGGGGCTGCCTCCACCAAGTCTTGGGGCTGAGTTGTGGTTTGTATTCTACTCATTTTGAGCTTTGCCTACCTAGGTGTGACTATGAAAAAAACTCTCCCAAGCAATAGAAACTAGTTTCGCAAAACTATGGCTTTATCTTGTCTAGTTCTTGTGTTTGATGTTGTTTCTTTTGTGTTTCTTGCTGCAACTAGTTTATTTGCCTCACCTCCTTCTACTTGCTGCTGATCCATGATGCCTTGAGGTTGCACATAAGATTTGAGACCTTTTTGCAACATAGGAGAGGCTAGAGATCAAGTTTTTCTACTATTGCAACCTTATCCAGAAACTTTCTCTCGCGCAGCTTGTAGTCTAGGAATTTTAGAAAAATCAAGAAAAATCCTTTTTGAGTGATTCCAGTGGAAGAAGGTCCATGACTTCTATATCTACCTATGGAAAAGTTTTGGAGTCATCTGGATTATTCGTTTGGGAGCTATGAGATGAATACCGAACACTACTGGGCATGGGAGACCTACACTACCGGTTCCAAACCGGCTCTAGTACTGGTTTTGGAACCGGCTGTAAGCATCCAGGAGTGATGCTCACGGGGTTCCACTACCGGTTGACCTAACAGGTAGAGCTTACCAGAAAAAAGGGGCACGCTTGGCGCTACAAGGTCTCTACTACCGGTAGTGAACCTTGCTAGAAAAGAAGGGCTCATTAGGCGCCAACAGGGGATTCACTACCGGTTTGTAATACAAACTGGTAGTAGAGCCCCAATTACCCATTGGACAACAGGGCACAATTTATTTTTAATTCAGGTTTAATTCACAACTAGGGCATACATATTTGCATACTAGATTTCGAAATCCACAACTAATTCATTCACAACACAACTAATTCATTCACAACACTAATTAATTCAACAAAGTACATATTCACATTCAAATAATATTCACATCAAATTAATTTAACACATATTCACATCAAGTATGCATGAGGAAACTCAAGTTTACAATTCAAAATACAAGAGTTCGTTTTTTCGTCCATCGCTTTTTGTAATCGAAGTTGAGCCTGTTAGTTTGCTAGTCCTTATCGAAGGGCACGCTCTGAATGCACATTCGTGATACTTGCCTTTTGGAGATATGACCTCATCAACAAGGAAGCCGGCGAGTTGTTCTTGGATTGCGTTGACTCGGTGTGGCAAGAGTATGCCTTTCTCAGAGTTGGTAAGCTGTCATTAGGTGAAGTGAAGAAAATTAATCAATATGTAAACTTGCCTGTGTAGGAAGTGAGAATTAGGAATAGATAAGTATGTACACTCCCATTCGGTACTTTTCAGTTGACTGTGGTTGATGGTGAAATAACGCATGAAGTGACATACATAGTAGCCGCAGAAGTTGTTTCCCGACTCCTGCCTCCTGCCTCATACACTGCGGTGAGAGAAGTTGCAAAACATTATTGGCATGGAAAGGTAAAAAGCATTATTGGCATGAAAAAATGGTAGGATATATGAATATTCGCTACGTACTGGAAAGTCAGTTATAACATCAAGTGCCTCCTTCAACTCACGACGACTCTATGCACGGAATCGTGCAAATGCACTGAGCGTGATTATGGATAGTAATTATTAGAGTTCGATTTACTCAAAAGAAATATTACTAGAATAATAATGAAATGAACAATATTACCTGTTAAGCAAGCATATGATGTGTTCCAAATTTTCTACGAGTCTCTTTGTAAGTCGTAAAGAATGATCTGGCTGCGATCTAAGTAGGTAGCAAGAAGGGTCCAATGAAACCTGTACATATGTCAACATATGTAATTAGTCCTAACTTCATGTCACGGGAAAAAATTTAGAACGAGAAGGTATGAAAACACGTACCCAAAGTTGTAAAGTAGAAGTATAAAGTTTTTGTAGTATTGTCCCATGAGAGCATTGAGGATATTGTTCTCGGTTTCTTTTGGCTTGTCCTTAACGGTGCTTTCGTTTATAACTATTGGGTCGATGTAACCTATATTGTAAATAGACATGTTTATGCAATTTTGTATCTCCATTCTACATAGAAAAAAATTAGTTAGACTTGCAATTTAATTAAAGAATTTTACAAATAAGTCACTTATAGAGTCCAGCAACCCAACAAGGTCATGTCAAGGTTGTCTTGCTGGTATAGTTCATACATATCGTCGAATTCAATCCACACGAGGCTGTCGCCACGAAAGAAATCCTCTTATTTGAAAAGGGCGGCAAACATTGTTCTGCCATTCCTTGACTCCTGCAAATACCATTCACGCAATTGCCGCATTTTAGTTGATAAGAAGGGCACCTCATCAGGCCGAACTAATGGTTCACCTAACTTAAATGGCCATCTAAGAGATACCGCTTCAACCTCACCTTCTCCAAGAATTTGAGATTCCATCAGTCTAGTTTATGCCATGAATTGTTGCACCTGCAAATCCGCTAGGGATTGTGATTTCTTTATTTTAGCCTTACTTATTGTGCGCTCGTAGTTTGACGGCAACTTCTTCGGCTCCGCACATGTCGTCATGAAAATTTTTCTTATTGCATCGTCGATTGGAACCGTCTTCTCAGGCTCTGGACATTTGAAGTGTGTAGCTATACTTGCTTGAACTTCCTTTCTCGTCTCCTTGGAAGTTAGGTCGTACGACTTCTTAGGTGGAGCCGACTTCTTAGCTTAGGTGGACCTTTCCTTTTGTGGAGCCAACTTCTTAGGTGGAGGTGGTCATGGAGTTGGAGTCGAGTTCTTCGCTGGGGCCTGCTTCTTAGCTGGGGTCGACTTCTTGCTTTTGCTGGTCATCTCCTATTGTGGGCCCAACTTCTTAGGTGAAGCTGGTTTCTGGTTAGGCACTAGGGGTGGTGGAGGAGTCGAGCTTCTTGTGACCGCCATCTTCTTGCGTGGAGGTGGTGGAGTTGGACTTCTGCCTCTAGTAGGATCTGGGTACGAGAGGTCTCTTAGAGGAGTGGACACCTCCTGGTTATCTTAAAATATAGTGTAGCGCTTGCGCCACAAAATGATACCGTGTAGGGCCTCTCCAAGCATGGTAACCCCGTCACCTCTAGGAATGTCGAGGTCAAGATCCTCATATCCTTCATATACCTGCTCCACACTGACCTTAGAGTAGCCCGGCGGTATCTCGTTGCAATGAAAGAGCTGGCCCGCTTCACAGGGAATGCCTTGGTATAAGCTTCCTTGAGAGACAGGTTACACGCTTTGATATGCAGCTCACACGGATGGCACGTCGTGATGTCGTCCACGGGATAAAGGCCCAAGTCCGCATCAAGGAGCCTGGTGGAAGCTAGGCGGTTCCTGCAGCTGGCTAATGGCTATCTGCACTTCATTTAACCTCTTCGTTTATACTTGTCTGTGTTGCATTTAGCCGTTCTTCCAATGCACGATACCTTTGTTCTTCTTGGGCTTTGCTTCTCTGCCAACTCCTAGAACTGTCGCTGTACTGAGCGAAGCCATACTTCCATGGAAGCACGCCAACACCGCATGTTCGTCCAAGGTGCTAACGGTTTTGCAGGGCCATGGTTAACTTGTCATTCTCCCTATCTAACTTGAACGAGCCTTGGGAAGACTGTTCGAGGGAGCCTACAAGTCTTGTGGCCACTTCTTGCACTTCCTCTGAATACACTAAGCTACCATCAACTGCAAGGCTTCCCCCGTGGGCAAAGTACCAACGCTTTGATCGTTCGGGCCAGTCGTGCGTTATGGGTGTGATACCACTCTCCATCAGTTCTTCTTCCCTCTTCTGCCATTTTAGTATCTTCTTCACCTACCCACCAGTGCCAAGGTAGTGGTGGTATCGCTCCTTTCCTGCATTGACCTTGTTCTTTGCAGTCAAAGATTGACCTTGTTCTGATTGCTTGTACTCCACAAAAGCATCCCAGTGATCCGCCAACTTTGGCAAAGTTTTAAAGTCGGGCGTTCGACCCTTCTACACATAGGTGGAGTTCAGATACTTCTTCCAAGTTTGGAAATGGATGGCCATTTTCTTTAAAGTGTGTTTCTTCACCAGCTCTTTAGACCTTTCAGGGAAGGTGAATGTCTCTTTCATATCAACCCAGAGCATATTCTTGATAGCGTCAGAGACCACATCGTTGTCACCTCGTTTGCCACATTGTAGCCGCAGGCGTTGTTGTAAGGACCCATCGCTGACTCCGGTACAACAGGCATGCCATCGGTGTTAACTTCAGTGATTACATGTTTTACTATCGGTTTCTTCTTAGGACCTTGACTTTTCACTTGGCTGCTCGAACTAGCGGGCCTAAAATACGATAAAGAAGAAACGGTTCAGAATGTTTGCTAAGCATCAAAGATAACTAGCATATGCTTTCATATGAATTACCTTAGTATTAACGGCTTCGGCGGCCTCACTAGGCTCGGTGTTAACGGCTTGAGCGGCCTCACCGGCCTCAGTGTGAACGGCTTGAGTGGCCGCACCGGGTTCAGTGCTACCTTGCGCGATCTGGTCGAATAGAAATTGCTCGTCCTCCTCGAAGGTGCTATGATGTGCCATCCCTTATAAATGTAACATGATCCTAATTAGTTGGAGATACTCATTCAACAACAATATACTATGCCTTCCGTCTATAAGCAATTCATATGGGTTAGTTAGTGAGGTATTAGTTCCGTTAAACAATGCTGAACATGGGGATGAAACTAGTGCACTTCATATAACAATAATGGATGGTCAATGATATAAATTGAGCATTCGAATTATCATGCTCTAGGGAAATGTTTTCAAATTGCATTATGTCATAAAATGAATTAGAATCTTAAGGTCGAACTTATGAATTTCCACAACAAACAGGATCATATTTTTTTGAAAGACTTGCCAATATCAACTATCATTCTTATGGATGACAAAAGTCCCTCTGCAGTCTCTCTCATAAAATTTCTTTGACTGAGTGTACCGGAGTAATCGTTAATTATCAACTTGTACCACAGTTAAATATGAATCAATAGAAAAAATCAATAAAAATACAACAATTTACTTTAATTACGCTAGTGCCATGTGTCGACGATTTGCGTCGGCAATGTATTTTAGAGGGCGATGCAAAAGATCACAACTACGATGGTAGCACAGGGAGCCGAATTTATACAGGTTCGGGCCCTCGGGGGGTGGTAATACCCTACTCCTATGCTCGTGGATTGTATTATGGTGGATGATGATGATGATTGTAAGATGTGGGATTGGATGCCGAACTAGGGTCCCCGGACCCTCTTTATATAGTGCAGGGGGTCGGGTTACAGATAGAATCCCTAATCCGTATATGGAAGATACAGATATAACCGATTCAGCTACACCTATATCCATGTATTCGAGTAGGAAACGAACCCGTTTCCTTATAGACCATGCCGGGCTACACCGTCCTTCAAGCCTGCCTTCTGGAAGGCCCAATTGACTCGGCCCAAGGAGGTGGTACGTCCTGTTGTATATCTTCGGACACCCAGGGCCCATGTTTTCCACAGTAGCCCCCGAGTGCTTCGGGACTGGGTTGTCTTGATTCGGGGTTCGGCTCGCAATCCTCCAGATGTTTTACCCGAGTGGCATCACTCTTCGTCTGGCTGATGGAATCTGCTCGCCGAGTAACCTGCTGATCAAACAACACAGTTACAAAGAACTTGAGAAAAATTTTCAAGTTTAGTAGAGATGTCTGGCATCCAGCCCGACGGATCGGAATGCTGGCTAATGGCCTCACGGAGAGGCATACCAGGAGAGTGGACTTTGCCGAGTATGCAGTGCTACCCAGTTTTATCCTCCCTGTTACAACTTATGGCATTCAAGCCTGACTTGCAGAGCTCGACATTCGATCCAGCATGGGATATGCCACAACCTGTGTAGGGTGTTCAGACGCCTTGATCCGACTAATGCGGACACAAGCTAGTGATCCCCAGAGGAATACGCCCGCCTCCAAGTTGAGGTCCTCCTAGTGGTGTTTGTCTCGGCGACAAACGATCCGGAAATGTGCCACTGAGACCTAACTGAAGAGGTAACTCTTTGACGCCTAATCCGATTGTAAAATCGGACCAGCCATTGAGCCCAAGGGGTATGCCAAAAGCTGGATTGATTTTTGCCCAAGTGGTGCTTGTCTTGATGACAAACGATCCGGAGATATGCCACCGGGACAATTTTGAAGAACTTCTGATGCACGGTTCAGCTTAAAAAGGCCAAACCGACTACCGTCCCCAGGGGGCACATCAAAAGCTGGGTCACGACTTTGGGCAGCGCCCAATCCTCGAATTGAAGACTGGCAATGAGCCCAACAGAGGGCGCGCTTTTTTTTCGACTAAGCTGACCCGAGTGACACTTGTACCCGAGTGAATCGTGTACAGCTCACGGCCCTTATAGAGCATGTCCTCAGGGACTTAGATCTGTACCCAAGTCTTGAAATGATAATTTTAGGGCTTTTATTTCCTTCCCGCCTTGTGCGGAAACGAAACGTTGCCCGCTTCCTTTTAAGTGAAGCCAACCGGGGAGTTTGAACCGGTACGCTCGCACTGTGCGCTCAAACCGTTCACTTCCCCAAAATCCTCCGCTAGGGTTTTCGTGCTTCTGCCGCCTCCAAGCAATCTTAGCGCCGCTGCCATCGCCAAGCTTCAGATCCGCCTCATTCCAATGGCGGGGGACTGGGCAACCTCAAACACCACCGACGAGCGGCTGCAGGCCCTTGTTGATGCCGGCGTTCTTCCAACGCCGGAGCTCATCGATTGGCGCGCCGCCGCAGGTGAATCCTCCCCCACTCCTCATCAAGAGGAGATTGTTGTCTTCGAATCCTTCTTCTCCCGCGGGTTCGGACTCCCCGCATCCTCCTTTCTTCGCGGTTTGCTCCATCATTATGGGATTGAACTTTTCCATTTGAATCCCAATTCCATTCTTCAACTTTCAATTTTTGTTCATCTTTGTGAGGCTTTTCTGGGGATCGCTCCCCATTTCGCCCTTTTCCGTCATCTCTTCTTCTTGAAGGCCAACCCCACCGACAACGCCCCTAAGGTGGCTCGGGGGGGCGATTCCAACTCCGGAGCGGCCTCAAGAAGGAGTATTTCGTCTTGCCGCTTCGGACTTCTTTGAAGGGGTGGCATCAGTATTGGTTTTACTGTTCCAACCCCCCCAGTCTTCTTTGCTTTGATGGGAGAAAGCCCCGAGCTTTCCCCTCTTGGAATTCTCCCCCTCTTTCCTCTTAAATGGGTCAGGTGACCGAGTTGCTCGGCCTGATCCAACATCTCAAAGAAGAGGGGTTGACCGGCGTTGCTATTGCTGTTTCCTTTACGAAACGCCGTGTGCAGCCACTCAAGGAGAGGACCAGGCTCAGGTTTGAGTACACCGGGCCATTCGACTCTACCAGAGAAACGGATGTCCCAATCTCCAACTCGGACACCATCGATCGACTCTCCGAGTTCTTCGCTCCTGGAACTATTTTTTCAAACCCTGGGGGTCCCAGGAGCTTCTCTCTTAACCATCCACCTCCTGAGGTAAGATTCGAGTATATATTTTTTACTTGTGTTGAACACCAGGCAAACCCGTTGTTGAAGCTTATTTGGGGATGCCATGCTCCTGTGTAGGATCGTCAAGCTTTCGTGTCCGCGGCCCCAACTCCTGATGCTCCTGCCAACAAGGGCGAGAAGCGACCAGGGGGAGAACCTGAAGACACTCCGGCTGCCAAGAAAGGCAAGGGCCCGGCTCCCCTAGTAGAGGAAAATGTCCCGCCGCTTGGAGGGCGCGACCCGCGAAGCTCGGGGCCAAAGGTGGGCGAGGCTCCCAAAGAGGGAGCGGGCCAACCAACTTCAGGGGACTCACCCCCTAGGACGGGCGGCAGTGCGACGCCAAAGGGGGGAAAGAATTCAACCCCCAAGCTAGGCCGAGTGGCCCACCCGACACCTCTTCGAGCGGGGCTTCCTCTCGAAAGGGCGCCGGCATAAAGATTAAGACCACGAACCGGTAAGCTCAACTCCGCCACCCTTTGACTGTCTTCCTTTGCATTTCCTGTGATCGAAATATTCCCTATTTTAGGAAACCATTGGTGGAGGTTCGTCTGTTGCTCCAACCGAGCCGGGCCGAGCTCGCCAGCCGAGTCGAGGGCTCCTCCTCCATCGCCAATCGCGGTGCCCCCACACAAAGCCGTGAAGCCGCCGAGAACTGGGTCGGGAGGTGCTACGCGCTGCCCTCGACCCGAGTCCGTCCACTGAGGGTGGCGTGGGGGCTGAGCCAATGGTAGAGGAGATCCTCCGCCAGCCCCCACCTCCCCCAAAGGAGACTAAGCCAAAGCTCTCAGCGGGCTGGAGGGATGAGGCCGGGAACTGGGCCCTTATTGATGACGAGGCCGAGGAAGAGATGAGGAAAGCCTTCTTCGAGTATGCCGCTGAATGCGGCCAAATGGCTCGAGTAAGCCTTTTGATTTGTGGAGTAAATCTCCTTTTGCTCGAGTTAGGACGGTGACCATCCTTTGTCTTCGTAGGAACTTGGTGAATACTCCGAGAGAAAAATCAAGTTCCTCAATTACTTCCTCCCCCAAATAGAGCAGATTAAATCCGTGGAAGGGGAGGTCATCGGGGTCCGGACCAAGGCACCAGGAGCGCCGGAGGCTGCAGTTCGATTAAGGAGCTGCAGATCTAAAAGTTCGACCTTGCGGGCTCCCTCCATTATAAGTACCTCGACCTAAGTCGAATTTGCTTGTCTAGTGTGTGATCGATGACGTTGTGTCCCGCATCGTGTGCAGCACGCGACGCCACAATCGCCAGACTTCAAGCGGAGAAGCTGGCCCTGGAGAAGTCGGAGGCCAAAGCCATCGCCGAGTTGGAGGGTAAGCCCCCAAACCCGACCGGCTCTGAACCCCCAGTGTTTACATGGTTATGTAATCGTGTACTCCCTGTTCTTTGACAGAGCATAGGAGGAAGACGCTGGCGCAGTATGACGTTCTTCAGGAGAACGCCAAGATTGCGCAAACGCGATATGATGAGCTTTTGGTGGCGGTGGAACCCACTCGACGCCAACTTTATGCTGGTGAACTCGAGCCGAGCTCTCGGGCCGAGCTGATCCAGAGGTGGACCGAAGCCCTCCAGCAGCTGAAGGTGCGGCTCAGGAAAGTCGGCCTGACGGGTTCCAGTCAAGTGCTGGGCATCGTCAAGTCGCACTATCCTCGAATCGATCTTGACGCTGTCAAGGATGGTTTCGCCTGCTCGGAGGAGGGGGCGATGGCGCTGCTCGAGGAAGTGAAGCCGACAGCCGAGTGCCTTTTAGACAACTTAGAGTTAGATTTCCTGTAAAAATATAGAAACTTGTAAATTATCCATGTATATGACTTCCATTTTTGACATGGTATATGCTAACCATCTTTTCTCTACTTAAGTTATGGCTCTGGCTCGAATAAACTTCTAGGCTTCATCATAGACTTAAAAGAGAAAAAATCGATTAGGTATTGGTTAGGCGCAGACTACACCTAATTAGGTGTAGCCCCCGACTTACTAGCTTCGAGGTAGTAATGTCGAGTTAGACAAAGACTAGGTGTGCGATTGCGCACCTAATTAGGTGTAGCTCCCGACTTACTACTTAATTGACATACAAATAAGTAGCAAGTCAGAAACTGAATTGCATAAGCGTTGAGACAATGTGAGCGAAAACTTATCTTTATTTTATTGTAAACATGGATTACAATAGTCATTTAGGTATAGCACCGAGGCGACTGCTTGATGTTTCTTTGCCCAGGCGAGCCCCCGGGCGTATCGCTGAGTGATGTAAGGATGTCCTGATCAACTTGTGAAAGAACGCCGGGCGCCTCTTTACTCATCATCTTTGCCAGGCCTGCTGCCTGACCTAGTTGGCTTCTTGCTTTGTAGTTCGCCTTCATCGCGGAGGGTGGTGGCCGCCTGTCGGATCTTGTCCAACTCAGCTGCCGCCTCGATGGACTGGGCGAAGTCACAATTTTCCCTATCGAGGAGGTGGGAAAACTTGACGTCTCCACGGATTGTGATTACGCCCCGCGGACCTGGCATCTTCATAACCAGATAGGTATAGTGTGGGACAGCCATGAACTTGGCCAAGCCCAGCCTTCCCAAGATCGCGTGATAAGCAGTCTCGAAATCGGCCACCTCAAAGCTGAGGTTCTCCGTCCGGTAATTATCTCGAGTGTTAAAGGTGACAGGAAGAGCGATCTTCCCGATTGGCACCGATGAGGTTCCCGGAATTATACATGAAACGACGCGTCTGTCTGCTGGAGCGCCGTCCTTGGGATCTGCATCTCGCCCAGAGTTTTAGCGAAAAGGATATTCAATCCACTCCTGCCATCAACCAGGACCTTGCGCAGTCGAACGACTGCACTACGTGATCCGTGATGAGTGGATATCTTTCTGGGCATGGGACGTGATCTGGGTGGTCTGAGCGATCAAATATGATCGGAATTTCAGACCACCGGAGATACCCGGGGGTCACCGGAATAGCTGCATTGATTTTCCAAACGGTAAGCTTTTGCTTACGCTTGGACTCATATGCATCCGATCCCCGAATATGTAGTTGAGCTCTCGCTCGGTTTCTTGATAGGCGTCGCCCTCAGGAGGGTCACGCTTTTCATCTTGCTTGGCATCTCTCGGAGCATCGCTGTTGTGATCCTCAGCGAACTTCTTTAAGATGTTGCAGTTCTTGGCCGCATGCTTCCCGTTTGAATGGAAAGGACACGGCGCTTCCATGACTTTTTATTATAGTCGGCGGGTCGAGGTGGCCTTAGCCATCCCTGATCTGCGACCGCTACCATCTCCTCACCCTTGCGCTTCTTGTCCTTCTTGGAGGACGACTCGGGCCTGTCCTTCTTGCTTTCTGCTTGTTTGGGTGATCCTCTTGACGCTCAGCGAGAGCATCCGAAGCGGTAGCATATCGATCCGCCAGGGCGAACATCTCCTTGACGGTGGTTGGAGGCTTCCGAGACATCTTCTTGATTAGATCGGGGTCGCGAACTCCTTTCTGGAAGGCTGCGATGACGACCGTTTCTGAGATCTCCCGGATTGTGTTTTTCTTTTTTGTGAAACGCCGAATGAAATCCCTTAACGACTCATCTTTTTTCTGATGAGTCTGATAAAGGTCCCACTGGGTCCCAGGTTTTTCGTACGTGCCCTGGAAATTGGCAACGAATCGGTCGCAGAGCTCTCCCGAGAGTTGATCGAGTTCTCTGAAGGCTGCGAGCGCTTCGAGCCGAGAGGTTAATATGACGGGCAAGTAATTTGCCATCACGTCGTATCCTCCACCCGCGGCCTTGATCGCCAAAGAATAAATCTGCAATCAAGCCTCGGGGTCCCATTCTCCATCAAATTTCACAATGCCTTTAGGGTTGAACCCCTCGGGCAAGTTTACCTGTCGGAGTCGGGGAGTGAATGCCTTGATCCCGTCGATCAACCCTTCCCCGGGGGAAGGAGATCGTCGGGGGAGATTCCGGTGCGGTGGGGTACGGTGGTGATCTCCGTCTCGCTCCCCGCGTCGGGCTTCGATGTCGAGGCGGAGGTCGCGGCTCGCACTCCGGCGGCCGTCTTGCCCGCGACTCCGCGTGTGCCGACTGCACCGAGTACTACTCGTAGCAGTCTGGCTCCTGGCAGATTTGGCCGGCTGGTCCCGAGTGCCTTGGATAGCCGCTGCCGTTATCATGACCTTGATTTGTTCTATGATTGACGATGCAGGGTTGTTCTCTCCAAGTAAAGGGCTAACATTGTCCAGGAGGGTCTTACAAGCGAGGATGTTCTGCTGTGGCGTACGGAAGACCGAGTGATCTCCTATACGGATTTGAAGCAGTTCCTCCCGGACTTCCCTCGCACGACCGCGTAATTGGTCGCGCAAGTCTTCTCTGCCTTCGCGGTTTGGTTCGGCTCCTGCCTCCCTTGCAGGGTGCCGGGCCGATCCAGAGGCTTGGCCATCCAGCATGTAGACGCCACGGAAATCGGTGAACCTATTGACGCTCTCTTCCGACTCAGATTCTGAGAAGGAAAGGCTCAACCGGTCCTGATTCGTTGGCTCGTCAAGACGAGTGATTATGACTCCCACCTCATGTGCAGGATCTCTGGTCATCAGGGGATCCGACTGAGTTTCGGCAGAACGAAACTGCTGGAAACTTTCGGCCGAATTGACCAGTCCGAATGTCATAGCCACTCGGGAATTTGGCCTAGCTTGAGTTGTCCCCAAGCCTTGTTTCGGAAAGGTCACCCCAGTGTGTATGTGTCGTGCCCCGCTCCTTGGCCCAGATTGGAAAAGCCGGCATGTTATCCGATGGAAAACAGCGGCTGAGTTTTCGAATCCGAACGGGGCGGTCCACGACCGAGGGATTGTAACCCCTAGTTGGATCTGAGAACGATCTTGGCCAGGAGTCGGATCGCCACTCGATGCTTCGTCAACATGAGGAGCTAGCGAAGTGAGAAGCGGTGGATCCCGATCGTAACCGAAGGGAAACCCAGCAGTCGGCCAGTCGGAATCAACATCATCAGATCGGATCTCCTCCGGATCGGAATCCAGGGAAGAAATCCTAAAGTGGTGAGGCTCGGTCGGAGTCGCGTACCATCTCCCGTGTACGTGGACGAACGGTTCGCTCACACAACCGGTTTCCAAAGTCGCCGGCGATGAAGCCGAGATCTCCAAGATGAAGCCTTGGCCAGAGTGTAGGTGAAGACGAATCCGCCAATGGAAGCTATCGAAGTCGACGTAGTTGATCGTGACGCTAGCCCCTACCGGCGCGCTAACCGCCGACGATTTGCGCGGCAATGTATTTTAGGGGCGTGCGAAGATCACAACTACGATGGTAGCACATGGAGCTGAATTTATACAGGTTCGGGCCCTCAGGGGGAGGTAATACCCTACTCCTGTGCTCGTGGATTGTATTATGGTGGATGACGATGATGATTGTAAGATGTGGGATTGGATGCCGAACTAGGGTCCCCGGACCCCCTTTATATAGTGCAGGGGGTCGGGTTACAGATAGAATCCCTAATCCGTATATGGAAGATACAAATATAACCGATTCAGCTACATCTATATCCATGTATTTGAGTAGGAAACGAATCCGTTTCCTTGTAGACCATGCCGGGCCACACCGTCCTCCAAGCCTGCCTTTTGGAAGGCCCAATTGACTCGGCCCAAGGAGGTGGTACGTCCTGTTCTATATCTTCAGACACCCAGGGCCCATGTTTTCCACACCATGCTGATTAATTTGTCCAACCCAATGTCACGTTGGCTGGTTATAGAGTTAAGTTTCCTCCCCATACATGCAGCAAATGACAAAATGGAAAGAACTACACTACCTATATACTGATCCCTTGGAGGAGGCGATGCCATTCTAGCTATGGAAGGATCGAAAGAGAGGCGAGCGACGATGGGGACGGGGACGCCGGTGACGGAGACACGGACGGGGTCGGCGACGGGGACGGGGAGGCGGGTCAGGGGTAGAGACAGCTGCGATGACGACAGGGCGGAGGATGGGGACGGGGTCAGAGATGGGGATGGGGATGGGGATGGGGACGGGGAGGCCGGTTAGGGTGGAGATGGCTGCGACGGCGACGGGGACACCGGCGACGAGGGCAGGGTTGACGGAGGCGGAGATGGCGACGGCGCTCAGGATTTGACACGCTATGTTTTGGGAGGTTGGAAATTTGAGGGAGAATAGGGTTAAGTCCTCTTGCATGCACATTTTTGGGGGCGAATTCACATGCCACTACCGGTTTATACAACCAACCGGTAGTAAAGCCAGCTCTACTACCGGTTTGTGCAACCAACCGGTAGTAGAGCTGGCTCTACTACTGGTGGGCTGCACAAACCAATAGTAGAGCCTTCCATGGGAATAGGAGAAGAGTGCGATTGCTACCACTGGCATGTGGGCCCCTGATAGCGCTACTACCGGTTTGTGTAAACAACCGGTAGTAGAGCCTTCAATATAAAAAGAACGTTGTGGCGCGAGCGGGGCTTGAACCCGTGACCGGGGAGCGCGTGCTCAAGCGTACGCTGCTAGCCAGCGGAGAGGAGGAAGTTCTTTTGACCTTATGGGGAGTGAATCTCTTTTGTACCTTTCTTGGGGAGAGGAGAGGACAAAGGGACGTTGTCACTCACATGTGGGCTCATCTCTGGTGGGTCTCACATGTCAGTGGTAGTAACTTGCCATAAATTACTCGAAAATTATAGAAAATTGTTGGGAGCCCATACAAATTAAATAAAAATATCACAAAATTTATAAAAATATGATAAATTGACATATATACAAATATAATCTTTTTAGAAACTTGTAGACTTAAAGTTATTTTAGAGGGTTTTTTATTGATTAAATTTGTCTTGAAGGGTTATTTATTATTGGGAGCCCATAAAAATGAGTTGGGAGTCCTCAAAAATAAAATAAAATAAAAATTTGACCAAATTCATAAAAATGTGTAAAATTCAAATATGCTATCAATAGATTTGATCTTTTTAGAAATTTCAAAAGTGAAAATTATTTTAGAGGGTTTTTTATTGATTAAATTTGTCTTTGAGGGTTATTTATTGTTGGGAGCCCATAAAAATAAGTTGGGAACCCATAAAAATAAAATAAAAATATCACCAAATTCAAAAAATGTGTACAATTCAAATATGCTATCAATAGATTTGATCTTTTTAGAAATTTCAAAAGTGAAAATTATTTTAGAGGGTTTTTTATTGATTAAATTTGTCTTCGAGGGTTATTTATTGTTGGGAGCCCATAAAAATAAGTAGGGAACCCATAAAAATAAAATAAAAATATCCCCAAATTCAAAAAATGTGTAAAATTCAAATATGCTATCAATATATTTGATCTTTTTAGAAACTTCAAGAGTGAAAATTATTTTAGACGGTTTTGTCATGTTGGAAGCCCATACAAATGAAATAAAAATATGAAAATATATTAATAGGTCATACACATGTACCGAGAACACGGTATGTTTTAACTGTTTACATACTTTGTTTTAACAAGTGTTCCCTCATTATGATCGCGGCGTACGTAGGGAGCTTCCTCAATATCATTTAGGACACTTATGTCGACCGCCACCGAGAACGGAGGCAGCTCATCAAATTAATGATACCCTTCTTCATCTGTGACATTCTCAACTCTGACAATCCTTCTTTTGGTTAGTGCTTTGGTTGATCGGTACACTTGTCCTTCTATTTATTCGTACTAGTAGACTTGTCCTCCTGGTTCTTGCTTTTGGAAGACTTGCCATTCTGTTTCTAGCTTTTAGTAGACTTGTCCTTCTGCTTCTTCAGTTTGTTAGAAATGTGCACTACATAGAAGACCTGTGTCACATCATTGGTGAGCGCGCAATGGTTCGTCCCTATATCCGATTTGTGTGAGGTCCACGATGGTCATACCGTACTTATCGATCATCACACCGCTCGCTGTTAGTTTGACCCATTGGCAGCGAAATAGTGGGACATTCAAAGGTCCATAGTCGAGCTCCCAGATCTCCTCTATAAAACCATAATTGGTGTCCTTCTTTCCATTGTTGTCTATGGCATCTATGCGGACACCACTGTTTTGGTTGGTGCTCTTGTTATCCTGAGCTCTCGTGTAAAATGTGTACCAGTTTATGTCATACCCTTGGAATGTCAATATGGTACTAAATGGTCCTCGAGCCAAGCGTTTCAACTGTTCATTGTTTGTCTCCTTACCCATCAAGTGCTGTTATAACCAACAGCCAAAAAGATCCATGTGCTGCTGTGTGATCCAATCCTCTGATCTGCCCGCGTATTGAGAGCGTACAATCCTCTTGTGCTCATCGACATATGGAGCCACTACAGCTAATTGTCGCAATACCGTATAATGTGCTTATTAAATGAAACAAGATCATTGCTAATGATTGTTTTTTCCCTAGTGTCCCTTTTTCCCGTAGCCTCTCCTCATAGCATGATATAGAAACACCAATCGGATTCAGATCGTCAATGTAATCGACACAAAACTCAACCACCTCCTCTATCCCAACACCCTAGGCAATGCAGCCTTCTGGACGAGATCGGTTACGAACATACTTCTTTAGGACACCCATGTACCTCTCGAAAGGAAACATATTGTATAGGAACACAGGTCCGAAAATATCTATCTCTTTGACAATGTGAACCATGAGATGGACCATAATATCAAAAAAGGATAGAGGAAAGATCATCTCAAGGCTCACTACGCTTTGGACGACGTGATCCTGCAGCTTAGCTAGTTTATCTGGATCGATGACCTTCTATGATACCACATTAAAGAATGAACACAACTTTATGATTGTCCCTCATACCCTTTCTGGCAGAATACCTCTCACTGCAACTAAAAGCAACTGTGTCATCAACACGTGATAATCATGGGATTTAAGATGTAAGATTTTGTTCTTTTTCGTGTTTATGAGTCTCTTTATGTTCAAGGAGTATCTGGACGGGGCCTTAATACAGTTCAACCACTGGATCATGTTTTTTCTCTTTCTTACTTAGTGTGTAGCTGGCAAAATGTAGGCAATGTTCTCCTTTTTCTCTCTTTTCAGGAAGTAGGTCGTTCCTAAGTTTCAATTGTTTTAGGTCCTTTCGTGCTTGAAGTGTATCTTTTGATTTGCCGTACATATCTAGGAAGCCTAGCAGGTTGACACAAACATTCTTCACTAGGTGCATGACGTCAATTGAGTGAATGACCTCTAAGACTTTTCAATAAGTCCAAAAAATTGACTTTTCTTCCATATGGGTGCCTTGCCTTTTTACTCGGGACAGGTTTGCTACTAGCACACTTTCCAAAGACTACTTTCAGATCTTTGACAATAGCGAATACCCGTGTCTCATTACGATGCGCAGGCTTAGTACGATGGTCTGGTTTCCTGTTAAAATTCTTATCTTTCTTCCATAACGGGTGATTCGTAAGAAGAAACCTACGGTGGTTCATATACACAACCTTTTGATAGTTTTTCAGGTACATGCTGTCAATATCATCTAAGCACTGGATGCAGGCTTTATATCCTTTGATAGTCAGGTCCGCTAGGTTACCAAGTATAGGCCAGTCGTTGATGGTTACGAATAACATAGCACGTAGGGGTAAAGTGTTCTCGTTTGTACTTATCCCATACCCGTACACCATCATTTCATATTGTTAGTAGATATTCAACCAATGGTTTAAGATACACATCAATATCATTTCTAGGTTGCTTCAAGCCTTGTATAAGCAATGGCATCATAATGTACTTCTGCTTCATGCGCAGCCAAGGAGGAAGATTGTAGATACATAGAGTCACAGGCCAAGTGTTACGACTACTGCTCATCTCGCCGAAAGGATTTATCCCATCCGTACTCAAGTCAAACCTTATGTTCCTCACCTCCTCTGCAATGTCCAGTAATGTTCTATCGACCTTCCTCCATTGGGAGCCATCCGCGGGTATCTTAGCATTCCGTCATCCTTACACACTTCTTTGTACCAACGCAACATTTGGGCATGCGCTTTATTTGCAAACAAACGCTTCAACCGAGGGATTATAGAAAAATACCACACCATCTCATCGAGGGGTCTCTTCTTCTTAGGCTCTCCCTCTACCACCCCTGGCTCATCACAATTGTTTAAATCGCGGGGGGCCTCCCCGCTAACTCTATCGGCTAGTTGAACCAACTGATAGTGAACCCAATGATGTAGTACCGGTTGGTATCACCAACCGGTAGTGAACTGGCCCCTAGAGAATTACTACCGGTTTGTGGTTCCAACCGATAGTGAAACAGCCCCCCTTCAACCTGGCCCTGGCCTTAGATGCCCTTGTAGCCGTTGGAGCGGTAGTGATGCAACTATCACTACGGGTTGATATCCAACCGGTAGTGATGGGCCGGTAGTGATGCCTAGTTCTCTAGTAGTGGAACCCCATACTTTTTGTGCCCGAGTTCTAGATAATTCTTGTTTCACGATATTTTCTAATTTTTCCACAAGGAGTTTTGATCTGATTTTCGGGGAGTTGCTGCAGGCTCATTAATGCATAGGGAGAAAATTGAACATAATTTTTGGAGGCTCAGGAAGGCAGCAACCACCCCCGTGATTGGAAGATAATATTTGGAGGAATCCTATTTTTGCTTTTCCAAAAGCACTTTTAGTTGTTGGCTTGCTTGTCTTTTTCTTGACCACTTGTGTACATGATTGCTTTTGTTTGAACATTCAGACAGTCAGGATTGTGACTAAAACTCCCCACATATCTTCACGAACTTATCTGTGAGTCATGGGGTACACACAGCTATTTGATGTTCGGGTTTTGAGAAGGGTGGTGGGTTTGAGGAGCACTAGTCCGAAGAAAATCTTCAAGGCTCTCATTCACCCCCCTCTGGTCGCCGTAGCCATGCTTTCAACTGGTATCAGAGCAAGGTTGCACACTTTTTTTGATCTTTACCGATGTTTGAGCCTTTCTTGTTCGTTCTTGAGCTATGGCGGATGACAAGTCCACCAAGCCTCCAGTTTTCTCTGGTTAGGATTTTCCGTTTTGGAAGGCTAAGATGGAGTTGTTCATCATGGCACAGGGGTACAATATTTGGCTCAAGGTCAAGAATCCCTTTGTTGTGCGAAATCAACCAACCCGGTGTTGAGATGAATGCTAAGGCCTGAAACTTGATCATTCAAGGGCTAAGTCCTAGAGCCTACGGCGTCGGCATCCTCTCCCATGATGTCTTGGAGCCCGCTGCGTTTGAATCCTCTGCCACCGCGTCCTAGAGCACATGACATCATCGCTAAAGGCAAGGTGGTGTGGATTAGACTTAGATTGTGTGAGACGGGTGAATGTTAATGTCACGTGTGTCGATGTCAACATAGGTGGTGGTGATGGAGACCAGAAGCGTTGGCACAGATGGTGGTGGTGGAGATTGGTGGCAGCGGTAAGAGGACCAAGACGGAGGCAGAGGGGACCAGAGGCGGCCGAGGTGACTGGAGGCGGCGATTGGAGTCGGGAGCGAGCCATCAAGAGAGGAAAAGGAGAAAATTTCACATGTTTGTAGATGTTGGAGTTTTCCCTAGGGATAACGAGCGGAAAAGGCCAAAAAGGCCATCTTCGTGTTCTTCTAAACACACTAGTAATGGCATCTTGGAATCTGAACCCTCCACACAGATTACCATCCTTAGAAATAGACCGGGATCCATGTCTGGAATAGGACTGCCAAACAAGTCCTAACCAGGGTTCAAAATTGTAACAGCACAACTGTTAAATTACGTATAGCTATGCATATCATTAGCATGTTCATTTGTCTTTATGTTGGTTTACAAAAGTTTTGCATTCAACCACCATGCTCTATGGTGGAACATAAGGCTTTTAACTTTAAACCCTCTGGCCAAGCAACTAGAGTAGTGAGACCTAGCCCGTCGGGCATGTTCTCTATGTTAGTGATATGCCCTAGAGGCGATCATATGAGATGATTGTATCATACGTCTATGTTCATGTACTTATTAGTTCCATGAATAAATGTCACTCCTTTGTTCATTGAGTATGACTTAATTGTGAAACACATTGGTTATATGATATTATTCTAAATGATCCCTGGTCACATATCATTATGTGGAACAATAGTGATCTGACCAGCACATGTATTGATTGATGGTAATGTTTCACATACCATAGACATGGAGATATCAAATCAATAATGTGGGCACATGATAAAGAACATGGGGTTGGATAGACCGCTCCCGAGACACTTCTTGAGATTGTTATCTTAGAAGTGCCATCAGGGTATAGTCTCGAGTGGTATACCTATACGATCCTTTGACCTGAGATTCTTATTGATTCTCAGCATGCGTAATTGTATACTTTGGGGCTATCAAATGCTTCACCGTAATAGGGGAGTTATAAAGGTAGCTTACGGGTATGTCGTGAAACATGACGTGAGATGTAAGAGATCAAGATGGAATTTGCCCCTCCTTGATAACGGGAGAGATATCTCTGGGCCCCTCGGTGTGGATGGATAAGAAAAGTGCATGGCCATGCCAAAGTGATTAAAGAGTTAATCACGAATTATATCCATTAAATTGACGAGTGAATTTGTCGAGCTATCACAAGGGTGGCACGCCTCTCCTTTGCGCTTGGCCCGATATCGTGTGGCAAAAGGATCCTATGTGAGTGTATCAAGGTTCACCGATTTGATCATTGTGTACATTCGGGGTCAATATGTGCCGCTAGGTACCGCTATTGACTTGTGGTGCAGGAAGGGTTCTCCGGGACCGCGCCGACTTGTACATGAGCCTAATGGGTCACACACTTAACGGGTTGGATCATATCGATGGATTGGATCCATTAGTGGGTTTATACGGTTTGGATCCTCGGCGTCTTAATGGATTTCTATTGTAGAAGATCCATTAGCGTGAGACCTAGTGGGCTTCCATATCCATTAGAGCGAGACCTAATGGGCTTCTATCGTAGAAGGCCCGTTAGTGCGCTCTATATAAAGGAGGCATGGGGGCGTGCGGCTTGTTAGTCTCCCCACCACGAGCCTTAGCCGCCGCCACGTCCCATCGCCCCTAAGAACCCTAGCCACGCGCGTGGGTGCTAGCACGCCAGCGCGCAGTGTTCCCACCCCGGACGTGTGGATACCGTGGAGGCGTCGTCGCTCTTGCGTCAGCGCTGATCGATTCGATCAGCTACACAACCGGTACGACTACGTCGACGTTGCTGTGACGGCGATCCGCGACGAGGAGAAGTTGTACCACGTCGTGTTCGACTACGTACAGTGCTTCGCAGCACGCGGGGAGGCTTCACCCACTTTACTTCCGCTGCTAATGTGCTCCAAGGGTAATGCTCTATGATCTCTGACTCGCATGTTGCCTGGGTGTTCGCGGTAGGAAAATTTTTGTTTTCGGTTAGTGTAGCACCGTGTTCTCCTACACCCTAAATGCCCGAGCTAGCAGTAGCTTGCCCGAGCAAGGTAGAGTCCACCTGAGCTCTATCAAGCAAGGTAGTGACTCTGCCGGACTTCACCGACTCTACCCGAGCTGGTTATTACCTGTCCGAGCTATAGACAGTCGAACTGTGCAACGAGAGACCTGACCGGGCTAGGAGAAGCTCGAGTAAGCTCGTACCTATTCAAACCACCCAGCCACCACATCTATTCTTTATTCTTTTTGCCCTCCGGCAATATCAGCCGAATCTTCCATTCACTGGCTGATTTGAGCGGTGCTTCCGGCAGCCCAGACCCTCATCTTTTCTTACCCGGAACCTTACCCGCAGCCTCTCTATTATAGGTGGGACCTGGACCCACTTGTCAAGGGGAGAGTATACCTCTATTTAAACCCCTCTTCACCCACTTCAACTAGCCCTCACCCTCATTCTTCCCACATTAAAGTTCTGGACAGCAGTAAGAACAGCAAGCTGTTCTTCATCTCCACCTCCACCATTTTCGAATCTCCACCCAAACCACCAAGAATCCATATAGGGTGTTATATATCGTTGAAAAGCTGAAATCGTTGGCTATCCATTCCACCCCATGGTAAGCACATGCACAAAGGTTTGCTATGGATTTCTCTTCCTTTTCTCTTTGCTGTTTGATTTTGGGACATCAAAGACTGATTTCGTTTTCTGCCCATCTATGCCCTCTTTCTTCAAATCCAGGCCATGGAATGAGCAGGAGTAACATCTATACATCCTAGGTTTTAAGTACATCCAACTCCCTTGCACGTTCACAAGGATTTGGGTGAGTTCTTTCTGCCTTTCTTCATCTACTTCGCTGTTTTGGACGGCAGTGAGGTTCTTTGCAGTTTTCTCATCTTGCATATCATTTTCCCTCACACGCAAGCTCGGGGATGGCCAAAAAGAGTTCATGCATGAGCTAAGAAACGTCTAGGAGCAGATCCATGATACTGGAGTTGAAGGGACCTCAAGGAACAAGCTGAAGACTTGCTGAACCGAGTTCTGGACAGATTACCGTCCACCACTTTGATCTGCTCATCTTTGGGCTCTCTATTGTTAAGCAAGGGTTTCCTTGCTAGGTGAGAACCCGGTACCCCCTCTCATTTCTGTTTTTCACCATTTAGCGTTCATGGCTAAGCTTTTCTTTGGTGGAAACCGAAGCATTAGAATCCCAGATCTGAAAAACAGCCTTTCTCTGAACAGCAGCCTAGTAAATAAATTATATAAAATCAACCGTAGCTCAGATTAAAAAGTGTTCTACATCAAACTTGTGGGCCAGGAAATTTCCTACAACTTTCATGTTAAGCCCAAGCTTAGCAGAGCTTATTAGGACCCCCAAAAATAGCTCATACTAAACAATATACAAGCTAAGTGACTTTCCCGAGCTAGAGCTAGTTAAGCCCGACCTTGGTCATGTTCTAGCCGACCAAGCTATGCCATATCCGACCTTGGAAACCCACTCTTGACCAAGGCAACATCCTTCCCGAGCTAAGAGGCTCATTCCCGAGCTACCTTGGTCAATCTCGAGCTTAGTCATTACAGCCCCGAGCTAGTTTTGCACTCAAACTTCAAATAGCTCGATCTCACTCATCTGAACTCGGATTTGGGTGATTCTTTTTGTAAAATTTGCATTAGATCATGAACTTTCTGAATCTATAAAAATAATTGATTTTACTGTTTTCTTGATATTTTATTTAGATTTTATTTGATGTTCTTGTTACCGAACATTAGGAACCGATGTTCCGGAGGAGCCCGAGCTTGAGCAAGGAGCTCCGTACCCTGACCAGCAGCAACAAGGCACATATACTCCCCTCATTTGACTCACCATATTGATCCTCTATTTATGAATGCATGATTTCAATTATGTTTTATCACTTGTCTGCATGCTAAGTTAAAATATATATGTCACTTGGTGGGTAGAACTTAGTTATCTCCTACTTAGTAGTCTATGTTTGATATCCTTATTCCTTTATAGCCTAAGAGGGTAGTATTAATTGGGTTTGGTCCGCGGAAGCTTAGCCATGCTTAGAGTCAACGTGGCCAAGCGATCAATGGAGGAATTCCGTTGGTTGTACGACTTCAATTGTGAATGATTTACTATGTGATACTGGTGATGAGGATGATGGATTACGTGTGAGCTCTAAATTGGACTTGAACGGGTGATAGGGGATGATGGGAGGACGGATCCTGGACACGTAGCCCCGTTCGAGTGAATTAAGGACCGAACATGGTGTCAATCCCTTCAAGTTACTATACGTACGACCACACGTGTATTATGTAAACACTTGGCCAATTTCCTGTGCATGCTCGCGCTGTTGGGTACCAGCGGGGTAACTTGTGAGGCGAGACACTGATGTTAGCTTATGGTTCAGTTTGGGTATTGGGTTTAGGCATGGTGGGATAGCCGTGTGTCTTTCCGAGCACAGGGTTGCTCGCGGTGTATGGTCGGATAGAGACCAAGGGCGGATAGAGCCCGAGCATGTTTTGGTTATGGTCGAATAGAGACCACGGGCGGTTAGAGCCCCATGGATTTATGATGATGAATTATGATGGACGCTACAAGCATTACTTGTTGAAATGTTTTTCCTCAAATGCAATTTTCAATCTACTCATATATATACGTCTTGTAAAAAGGCAAATTGTGCTAAAAATACTGCTAGCCCTTCCTTGGAGTACATAATATCCATGATTGAGGATATACATTACCTCTTAGTGCTGAGTACTATCTGTACTCAACCGATGTGCTGCAATTTCAGGTGAAGACGACCCCGTGCTTGAGTACTACTACCAAGCCGAGCATGGTGACGCTAGCGGGCAAGCGGAGTTCTAATTTCCAGTCGGTTGCCCACGGGGTTAATGGGGGCATACCACGCTGGTCTTTTGATTATTTATGATGATCTTCCGCTGCTATTTTGGTGATCAAACTTGTATTGTCGCTGCAGTAAAACTCTGAATATGTTAAAACTTATTGTTCGGGCAGCCTCTCATGTTGCCCGGTTGGATGAAAATTATGACCAAAAATGTATGTGTTGTGCTATTGATCATTGTCAGGATATGTGTGTGATGGTAGCTGATCTTGGAAGCCATCACTGAGCACATATCCGGGCACCCGGTTTACATTCGTTTCAACGAAGGTCACCCGTGTGTACCGTTGGATGCTTGGGTTTGGAGCTAACATGCTCGGCTTGCTCTTGGGCAGCTAGTATGTTATTTACCGACCACATGAACAGCGAGTGGGCTATGACTTCATTGAGCCGAATGTAAATTTAGAGGGAGCGCCACAGGGGTTGGTATCAGAGCACATGTGACTGCAGGTTAGAACTTAGCATGGTCGCTAGCTAGCTAGAAGGTCTTGAGTCCAAATTATTTTAACTATCAAATATGTTTTGAAACATAAGCTTGCTGAATTTTCTCCTCATCTATCTTATATTCATTCTTACCTTCATATTCATTTGGTTTCACAACCTAGAATTTTTCCTAACTCCTCTTCTCTTTCTAAAATGGTAGATGACTCGCGGACGACTTGTCTTGGCCACTCGTGCCGAGGGAGTCGATGGATATCCTTCTTTTCTTCGAGATCTCCTTTTGAACGCCAATTACACTTATGCCCCAGAGTATGCTGTCTATACCAACACTCAAGGACTAGGCATGGAGGACTACATTGCAACGGTCAACATCACCGCAAGGATCGCGGCGAGAAGCAGCCCATATGACTTTGAAGCAAGGGGAACTACAATCGCCATGGCTGTCCAAGAAGTTGCCCGTATTGCCATGTCCTTTCTTCGTCATGAGCATCGGGAGTTGGCACGAGCACCGTACACCTATTTTCCACAGTTGGATAACGACTCCCATAACAACTTCTTCGTTGAACCAGCAATGGACGGGGATCCGACCATCCGTTCTTTAGCAGGCTTGGTTTGCACTATGGACCGAGCTCATCGCTGCCTTCTTCATGAGCTTTGGACTGCTCGTGCTTGCGTTGGTGCAGCACATGAGCAACTTTACCACCTTGCTTGGATCAGACTTGTGTCTCGGGATGCCTTAGGATCCCATAGCCTATCTCCTCGAGAGCCTGTTCCACCTCAATTCCAACTTCCTCGTGTTGATGGAGTGGAGCCACCAAGGACTTTTGTTTACAACCATGAGAGTCTTTCTACTCTCGTGGGTCCTCCCCAGCGTCTCACCGATCCTCGAGACCCTGAAGATACCGGTTCATCAGGATATCACCTCCTTAGTGTGTTTTCTGACGGCTTTGATAGGGATCTAGGCTATGTTAGAAATGATTAATGAGTAGAACCTTGGCCGGAGAGTGTGTTCTCTCTATTATGAACTATGTATTTGTATGGCGAACTTGGCCCTTCGTTCCAAGTGGCTACCATTAGCCTACGGGATTTGTATTTGTGTAACCATGTTGAAAAACTACCAATTTGTCTTAATGGATCTTGTTTGCTCTATGGGTCTTTGGTTCTTATCATGATCGATTTTATGAGCACCTTGCTCGCTGCATGCATGTAGGATCAACGTTGGTTGCTTGCTGTCCGATTCTATTCCATCCTACCTTATCGGCTATCCATCATCCGAGTTGCTAACTTTTTGTTCTGGTTTGGCAACAGGATGACAGGAGCCAACACTCGATCTCGTTCGCAGCATGGGGGTGCTTCTTCATCCCAGAACCCTCCACCTGCTGGCTCTCAAGCTGGGGATAGCCCCCATGCTAATCCTGAGCATCCTCAACATCAACCGGAGTGCCGCCACCACCCCCAACTATGGCTCAAGTTCTTGTCCTTATCGAGCAAAATCGTCAAGATCAGACTCTCATTCTGTAGCAGATTGCTCGCAACACTGCTCCTGCTGCGGGCAATGCTCAAGGTGCCGGAGGAGCAGCACATCGTGTAGCCGAAGGTCTTGCCGAGTTTCTTCGCACCCAACTGCCAACTTTCTCTTGTTCCGAGGATCCACTTGCTGTGGATGACTGGCTCCACACCATCGAGCGCAAGCTTGCTGTTGCTCACTGCCCGGATGATGAAAAAGTTCTCTTCGCATCTCACCAACTGGAAGGTGCGGTGTGTGCGTGGTGGGACAGCTTCATCACCATGCAGCCCACCGGGCATGTTATCACTTGGGAAAAGTTCTGCACGGGCTTTCGTGAAGCTCATGTCTCAACTGGTATCAGGGCCATCAAGAGGCGAGAAATTCTAGCACTAAAGCAAGGCCGGAAGTTGGTCATGGAGTACCTTTACGAGTTCAACTATTTGGCTCGTTATGCTCCCGAGGATGTCTCTAACGAAGAGCGAAAGCAAGACCGGTTCATGAACAGTCTCTCTGAGGAGCTGCAGCTAGCGCTCGCTGCGAATGACCTTCGGGACTTCCAACACATGGTCAACAAGGCTATAATCGTGGAGAAGTAGAACAAGCTAGATGAATCGCGTAAGCGCAAGAGAGCCGCTCAGATTTCCACAAGCAGTAGCTCACAAGTGCAGCGTGCATGGCAACCCCGACCAACTCAAATTCAAGCTACACTTCCTCCAAGGCCTCAAGTTCCTGTACCCCGACCAACTCAGCAGAGGTTTCCACCTACCCTGGGTGGGAATCAACCTGGAGGCAACGTTCAAGCTCGCCCGAGCACCACTTGCTTCAGTTGCGGGCAGCCCGGGCACTATGCAAACAATTGTTCAGGGAAGAACCAAGGAGTAGCAGTTGTTAGGACACCCAATGTGCTTGGCCGAGCAGCACCACCTCAGACTCTTGCTCAGAAACCTCTTGAAGTTTAGCAGCAAGGCCGTATCAACCATGTCAAGGCGGAGGAAGCCTAGGATGCCCCGGACGTGGTTTTGGGTATGCTCTCTATCAACTTGTGCCCGGCCACTGTTTTATTTGACTCTGGAGCATCTCATTCCTTCATCAAGGAGGAATTTGCTGTATCACATGGTTTTTCCATCCGAGCTTTGCATTCCTCCCTTCGCATTCATGCCCCGGGAATGACCTTTAGAGCAGACCGAGTTTGCCAGGGGACGAGGGTTGACATCGATGGGGTAGAATTCTTGGCCGACCTTATCTTGATCGACATGGGAGACATCGATGTCATATTAGGTATGGATTGGCTGTCCAAGCATCACGGACAAATCGATTGTGCCCGAAAATCTATCTCTCTTACCAACACCACCGGCAATCAAGTCGAGTTTTCTTCTAGATCCAAATCAACCCATCTCTTCACCTTGAGAAGTCATGTTTTCCTTGGGGTTAGTGATGTACCTATTGTATGTGACTACCCGGATGTCTTTCCCGAAGAACTACTTGGGATGCCACCTGACCGGGAAGTAGAATTTATCATCGAATTGCTGCCCGGAACCGCCCTAATATCAAAACGGCCATATAGGATGCCTCCCAACGAGCTTGCAGAACTGAAGAAGCAACTTATGGAGCTACAAGAGAAAGGCTTCATTCGCCCGAGCTCCTCACCATGGGGATGCCCGGTGGTATTCGTGAAGAAGAAGGATGATAGTTTAAAGATATGTGTGGATTATCGACCGCTGAATGAAGTCACGGTCTAGAACAAGTATCCGCTGCCTCGGATTGATGATCTATTCGATCAGATGACTGGAGCCCGTGTATTCTCCAAGATTGACCTGAGATTAGGATATCATCAAATCAAAATCAGATCAGAGGACATCCCTAAGATGGCGTTCTCTACTCGCTATGGCTTGTATGAGTATACCGTCATGTCCTTTGGCTTGACCAATGCACCGGCGTACTTCATGAATCTCATGAATTCAATTTTCATGGAGTTCCTTGACATGTTTGTCGTCATATTCATCGACGGCATCCTCATCTATTTGAAGACCGAAAAAGAGCATGAAGAGCACCTTCGGCTTGTATTGGACAAACTTCGAGAGCACCGACTTTATGCCAAATTTAGCAAGTGTGAATTTTGGCTAAAGGAGGTTGCCTTCCTTGGTCACGTCCTATCCGAAGGCGGAGTGGCTGTAGACCCAAGCAAAGTACATGATGTACTAAATTGGAAACAACCCACTACAGTCACTGAAATCCGAAGTTTTCTTGGTCTTGCCGGATACTATCGGCGTTTCATTGAAAATTTCTCCAAAATCGCAAAGCCCATGACCCAGCTCTAGAAAAAGGACAAGAAGTTTGAGTGGTCACGAGAATGTGAAGGAAGCTTCCAGACCTTGAAAGACCGATTGACCACCGCTCCTGTCCTGGTCCTACCGAATATCCACAAGAGTTTCGACATCTACTATGATGCATCTCACCATGAACTTGGTTGCGTTCTCATGCAAGATGACAAAGTCGTGGCTTATGCATCAAGACAATTAAGACCCCATGAAGTCAATTATCCCACCCATGATCTCGACCTAGCAGCAGTTGTGCACGATCTCAAAATTTGGCGACATTTCCTGCTTGGGAAACGTTGCGAGGTCTATACTGATCATAAGAGTCTCAAGTACATCTTCACACAGTCAGATATGAATGGTAGACAAAGAAGATGGCTCAAGTTGATCAAGGACTATGATATAGGCCTCCATTACCATCCGGGCAAAGCCAATGTGGTTGCTGATGCGTTGTGCCAGAAATCACAATGCAATTGCATCTCCGTTAAGTCGGAATCGGATGCTTTGTGCACTGAATTTCAGAAGCTCGGTTTGGAAATGGTTCCACAAGGATTTGTTGCTGCTATGGAGATAAAACCTGACCTTATCGATCAGATCAAGAATGCCCAAAAGAATGATAAAGGTGTGACCTATATCCGAGCTAAAATGAAGGAAGGCAAAGCTAATTGTTTCTCCGAGAATGCCCAGGGTGTCCTATGGTTTGGAAAACGCCTAGTGGTGCCCAACAATAAAAAGCTGAAAGCATCCATCCTCAATGAAGCTCACAACTCTCCCCTCTCTATCCCCCCCGGAGTTACCAAGATGTACCAAGATCTGAAGCAAAGATTTTGGTGGACTTGCATGAGGTGGGAAGTTGCCCGATATATTGCGGAATGTGACATATGTCAGCGTGTGAAGGCCGACCATCTCAGACCAGCGGGTACTCTCCAACCGTTGCCCGTGCCTGAGTGGAAATGGGATGATGTTGGTATGGATTTCATAACCGGCTTACCCAAGACACCGAAGGGTTTCGATTCCATTTGGGTAATCGTTGACCGATTAACCAAAACTACCCATTTTCTCCCTGTCAAGGTCAATTACCATGTGAGTAATTTGACGGAGATTTATCTATCCCGTATCGTGTCTCTCCACGGTGTTCCCAAGAGAATAGTTTTAGATCGAGGCTCTCAATTCACTTCACATTTTTTGAAGTGCCTCCACTGAGCAATGGGAACCAAGCTTTCCTTTAGCACGGTATATCATCTTCAAACCGGTGGACAAATTGAAAGAGTCAACCAAATCCTTGAAGACATGCTCCGAGCATGCATCCTCTCCTATAGCAAGGATTGGGAGAAATGCCTACCCTTTGCCGAATTTTTGTACAATAATAGTAATCAATCTAGTCTTCAAATGTCTCCATTTGAAGCTCTCTATGGAAGAAAATGTAGGACTCCTCTCAATTGGTTCGAATCTAGAGAAAGGCCATTATTTGGTCCTGACTTAGTTGCTGAGGTTGAGGAGCAAGTTAGGTTGATCCGAGAACGATTGCGAGCAGCACAATCTCGACAAAAGAGCTATGTTGATCGTCGTGGACGCGAGCTTAGCTTCGAGGTGAATGATCATGTCTATCTCAAGGTTACCCCGCTGAAGGGTACCCGTCGTTTTCAGGTGAAGAGAAAGCTTGCACCTCGCTACATCGGTCCATTCCGAATCCTATCCAAGCGAGGAGCAGTAGCTTATGAGCTTGAACTTCCATCTTCTCTACCCGACGTACACAATGTCTTTCATGTCTCTCAACTCAAGAAGTGTCTCCGAGTTCCAACCGATGCCACTGAGTTGGAAAATCTTAACCTTCAATCCGATCTCTCCTATCGAGAACATCCCATTCGCATTTTTGAAGAAAGGGAGCGAAACAACAAGAAGCATGACCGTGAAGTTCTACAAGGTGCAATGGAGCAACCACACCGAAGAAGAAGCAACATGGGAACGTGAAGATTATCTCCAAGCAACTTATCCGTACCTCTTCACCGAGACAATGGAATCTCGGGATGAGATTCTTTTTAAGGGGGGAGGTCTGTAACAGCCCAGTTGTTAAATTGCGTATAACTATGTATATCATTAGCATGTTCATTTGTCTTTATGTTGGTTTACAAAAGTTTTGCATTCAACCACCATGCTCTATGGTGGAACATAAGGCTTTTAACTTTAAACCCTCTGGCCAAGCAACTAGAGTAGTGAGACCTAGCCCGTCGGGCATGTTCCCTAAATGCCCGAGCTAGCTGTAGCTTGCCCGAGCAAGGTAGAGTCCACCCGAGCTCTATCAAGCAAGGTAGTGACTGTGCCGGACTTCACCGAGCTCTACCCGAGCTGGTTATTACTTGTCCGAATTAGAAGATGTCCGGAGAAAGCCGTCCGAGCTATAGACGGTCGAACTATGCAACGAGAGACCTGACCGGGCTAGGAGAAGCTCGAGTAAGCTCATACATATTCAAACCACCCAGCCACGACATCTATTCTTTATTCTTTTTGCCCTCCGGCAGTATCAGCTGAATCTTCCATTCACTGGCTGATTTAGGCGGTGCTGTAGGCAGCCCAGACCCTTATCTTTTCTTACCCTGAATCTTACCCGCAGCCTCTCTATTACAGGAGGGACCTGGACCCACTTGTCAAGGGGAGAGTATAACTCTATTTAAACCCCTCTCCACCCACATCAACCAGCCCTTACCCTCATTCTTCCCACGTCCAAGTTCTGGACAGCAGTAAGAACAGTAAGCTGTTCTTCATCTCCACCTCCACCATTTTCGAATCTCCACCCAAACCACCAAGAATCCACATAGGGTGTTATATATCGTTGGAAAGCTGAAATCGTTGGCTATCCATTCCACCCAATGGTAAGCACATGCACAAAGGTTTGCTATAGATTTCTCTTCCTTTTCTCTTTGCTGTTCGATTTTGGGACAGCAAAGGCTGATTTCGTTTTCTGCCCATCTATGCCCTCTTTCTTCAAATCCAGGCCATGGAATGAGCAGGAGTAACATCTATACATCCTAGGTTTCAAGTACATCCAACTCCCTTGCATGTTCATAAGGATTTGGGTGAGTTCTTTCTGCCTTTCTTCATCTACTTCGCTGTTTTGGACGGCAGTGAGGTTCTTTGCAGTTTTCTCATCTTGCATATCATTTTCCCTCACATGCAAGCTCGGAGATGGCCAAAAAGAGTTCATGCACGAGCTAAGAAACGTCTAGGAGCAGATCCACGATACTGGAGTTGAAGGGACCTCAAGGAACAAGTTGAAGAGATGCTGAACCGAGTTCTGGACAGATTACCGTCCACCACTTCGATCTGCTCATCTTTGGGCTCTCTATTGTTAAGCAAGGCCTTTCTTGCTAGATGAGAACCCGGTACTCCCTCTCATTTCTATTTTTCACCATTTAGCATTCATGGCTAAGCTTTTCTTTGATGGAAACCGAAGCATTAGAACCCCAGATCTGAAAACCGCCTGTTTCAGCCTTTCTCTGAACAACAGCCTAGTAAATAAATTCTATAAAATCAACCGTAGCTCAGATGAAAAAGTGTTCTACATAAAAATTGTGCGCCAGGAAATGTCCTACAACTTTTGTGGTAATCCTGAGCTTAGCTAAGCTTATTAGGACCCTCAAAAATTGCTCGTACTAAGCAATATACAAGCTAAGTGACTTTCCCGAGCTAGAGCTAGTTAAGCCCAACCTTGGTCATGTCCTAGCCGACCAACCTATGTCATATCCGACCTTGGAAACCCACTCTTGACCAAGGCAACATCCTTCCCGAGCTAAGAGGCTCATTCCCGAGCTACCTTAGTCAATCCCGAGCTTAGCCCTTACAGCCCCGAGCTAGTTTTGCACCCAAACTTCAAATAACTCGATCTCACTCATCCGAACTCGGACGTGGGTGATTCTTTTTGCAAAATTTGCATTAGATCATGAACTTTCTGAATCTCTAAAAATATTTGATTTTCCTATTTGTTTAATATTTTATTTGGATTTTATTTGATGTTCTTGCTACCGAACATTAGGAACCAATGTTCCGGAGGAGCCCGAGCTTGAGCAAGGAGTTTCGTACCCTGACCAGCAGCAACAAGGCACATATACTCCCCTCATTTGACTCACCATATTGATCCTCTATTTATAAATGCATGATTTCAATTATGTTTTATCACTTGCCTGTATATTAAGTTAAAATATATATATCACTTGGTGGGTAGAACTTAGTTATCTCCTACTTAGTAGTCTATGTTTGATATTCTTATTCCTTTGTAGCCGAAGAGGATAGTATTAATTGGGTTTGGTCCGCGGAAGTTTAGCCATGCTTAGAGTCAACGTGGGCAAGCGATCAATGGAGGAATTCCGTTGGTCGTACGACTTCAATTGTGAATGATTTACTATGTGATACTGGTGATGATCATGATGGATTACGTGTGAGCTCTAAATTGAACTTGAATGGGTGATAGGGGATGATGGGAGGACGGATCCCGGACATGTAGCCCCGTTCGAGTGAATTAAGGACCAAACATAGTGCCAATCCCTTCAAATTACTATATGCACGACCACACGTGTATTATGGGAACACTTGGCCAATTTCTTATGCATGCTCGCGCCGTTGGGTACCAGTGGGGCAACTTGTGTTAGAGGATGGGTTGGCAGGGTGGACCATCTGTGGTGCATCCTTGTGCTTAGGTGTGATGGGCCTTGGACAAATCCATTGCAAACGGTTGACTCCCTCCTGCACTCGAGGAGTGGGGAGTGGATGAAGTCAACTCGGGTGACCCAATGGACTGGCATGTACATCTAAGAGGCTTCGGCATAGCTTGCTGTGTCGTATGGATAAAGTCGTACACCTCTGTAGAGTGATAAACTATTCGAACAGCCTCGTCTAGGGTTAAGGACGAAAACTTGTGAGGCGAGACACTGATGTTAGCTTATGGTTCAGTTTGGGTATTGGTTTTAGGCATGGTGGGATAGCCGTGTGTCTTTCCGAGCACAGGGTTGCTCGCGGTGTATGGTCGGATAGAGACCAAGGGTGGGTAGAGCCCGAGCATGTTGTGGTTATGGTCGGATAGAGACCACGGGCGGTTAGAGCCCCATGGATTTATGATGATGAATTATGATGGACGCTACAAGCATTACTTGTTGAAATGTTTTTCCTCAAATGCAATTTTCAATCTACTCGTATATATACGTCTTGCAAAAAGGCAAATTGTGCTAAAAGTACTGCTAGCCCTTCCTTGGAGTACATAATATTCATGATTGAGGATATACATTACCTCTTAGTGCTGAGTACCATCTGTACTCAACCAATGTACTGCAATTTCAGGTAAAGACGAACCCGTGCTTGAGTACTACTACCAAGCCGAAACACGGTGACGCTTAGCGAACAGCGGAGTTCTAATTTCGGTCGGTTGCCACGGGGTTAATGGGGCATACCACGCTGGTCTTTTGATTATTTATGATGATCTTCCGCTGCTATTTTGGTGATCAAACTTGTATTTTCGCTGCAGTAAAACTCTGAATATGTTAAAACTTATTGTTCGGGCAGCCGCTCATGTTGCCCGGTTGGATGAAAATTATGACCGAAGATGTATGTGTTGTGCTATTGATCATTGTGAGGATATGTGTGTGATGGTAGCTGATCTTGGGAGCCATCACCGAGCACATATCCGGGCACCCGGTTTACATTCGTTTCAACGAAGGTCGCCCGTGTGTACCGCTGCATGCTCGGGTTTGGAGCTAACATGCTCGGCTTGCTCTTGAGCAGCTAGTATGTATTTACCGACCACATGAACAGTGAGTGGGCTATGACTTCATTGAGCCGAATGTAAATTCAGAGGGGCCGCCACCAAAAACCCGTTTCGGCAAAAACCGCTCAAATTCAAATTCAAACAGTCAGACAACAGCGGGCGAGCAGGGTGATTTTTGCAGCGGTTTTTACCGAGAAACCGGCGGTTTTTTGAGGTTAACCGACGGTTTTGGCGAAAAACCGCTCCAAAAAACAGGGGAAACGTGGAAAATGAAAAGAAAATGAAAAGAGGTCTGAAAAATTTTAAAAAATTAGGAAAATCATATATGGGTGAGATATATGTGTTGGCAATTTGTTTAATTATGAAAAAATTTGGAAGAACCTTTAATAAATAGACATGAGAGTTAGGGAGAGAGATGTGGGACCTCCCTAAACATAAATAATGGACTTAATTTAAAATTTTGCTTTATACAAATTGTTCTACAAAACTTCTAGTTTTTTATAAGATTTGTTTTCAATTTTTTAAATAACAAATTCGAATTCAAATTTTTGATCCGGCCTGGGTCAAAACCGGCGGTTTCTCAAACCGCCGTCCAGCGGTTCGGCGAGAAACTGCCAGTTTTTACGGGTTTTTCGTGGTTTTTTTGAACCCTGGTCATAACAGGGTAATTGCGCACACGGTGATCGTTGCCATCCCTACTCATAGTTTGTAGCAGCACGATTTGGCTATTGAAGCAAAATTTAGTAAGAATACAGTCAAATCATCAAACAATGACAAAACTCGAGTGCAAAGGTGGCTTTCATTAGGCCATCACTACTAGACCTCACCAAAATCAGGCCCGAGCTCGGCCTGGTTAATACAAATTGTGGGCCGAACCGAGCTTAGCTCGGCCCAAACCAGGCTTCGGGCTAACATTGGGGGCCTGAGCCTAGCCCAGTGCTCAAGCCCAGTCTGGCCCGGCCCAAAAAAATCGGTCCGAGCTCAGGACGGACTACCCATGATCAGGTCTCATGAGGTGAATAATCAAGATCCAGTGGAGCCCGCCCCATGCGGCCACCACTGGCAGGTGGCAACTGCTTTGATTTTTCAGGCAGATGGCAGCTTAATTAGGGCCTGTTCCCCCAGCTTATTTGTCTTATTCTTTTTTGCTTATTTGACTTATCTTGTAACTTCGAGAATTTCCCGAGGTGGCCTGGAGAGCCGAATGCCCTTAGTGTTTAGGGTTTAGGGAGCTTTTAGACACGCCTACAAAATAAAAAAAAGATTCAAAAAGCAATAAAAAATTCAAACAAGTCAAAATAAGTCGCGATAAGTTGCGTCTTATCTGACTTATTTCGTGTCTTATTTGACTTATTTCGACCTATTTGACTTTTTTATTACTTTTTGAATCTGTTTTTTTTTGTCTTGTAGGTGTGTGTAAAAACTTCCTAAACCCTAAATACCAAGAGCATCCGGCTCTCGAGACCACGTCGGAAAATTCTCAAAGTTACGATATAAGTCAAATAAGCAAATAAGAATAAGACAAATAAGTTAGAGATAACGGACCCTTGGTAAGCCGAAGATCGAGGAACCATGCACTCCAATGACGGCAGCCATCGATCAGTGATGCTCTCTGTATCTATTTGATGCAGTAGTAGCCACCTATTGCGCATGGGGCAGCAGTGCAGCAGCATCTGCGTGTTGAGCCTGAATGCCTACTGTGATGGAGACGCAGCCGCAGCTGCAGGATTTAAGACATGTAGCATCACGCAGATGTACAGCTGCATGCAGGCTGCAGGTTGATGCAGCTGCGCCGAGCTGGCTGCTCTCCATTGTCACAAGCCCTGTTATGATTGAGCTAAAAATCTGTAATTGATTATAGTTTGGAAAATTAAGAGTTCTCCAAAAGAGATTTAGAGAGGCTAAAAAATATATTAAAAATACTTTTAGGATTTTTAAGAAGAATCACTGGAATCCATAAAAAATAATTACAAAGTGTTACAGCATATGACTTGTAAACAATGATAAATTTTAATGTGATCTTAAGCTACAAACAAAAGGGCCGGTCTCTTCACGCGTCGCAAGGGAGGCTGGCGAGGCCTGTGCGCCCATTGCTCTGATGTGCCAAACACCACGCTTCTCTGATCTCTTCTTGGACCCGTCTAATTGCTATCACAGAGAAGAACCACACAAGCAGTGGCGGATGCTGGATTAAAATCAAGTCTAGACAAGCCTAATATTAGCATACTCTTATTACCAGGCTATGAACGATTTTTTGTTAAATAAAATTTTGAATACATGTCTGACTTCATCGTATTTTCATGGATTTAATTTTTTTCTTATATATTTGAGCCCTTAATAATTGGGTGCTTACTTAGTTAAAAAAACTAGGAGCTTATGTTATTGTTATTCAAGAAAATTTCAAACTCCTAGATGATCGGGAAAAGTATGAATTATTTGTGATAGAAAATCTCTTTTCTATTTGAAGCTGTGTGCTTATGTTATTCATTAATTTTTCAAACTCCTAGATGTGCAAGAAAGGAAAATGGAATTATTTGTAAAAGAGAACATCTTTTATGCTTATGTTATTCATGAATATTTCAAAGTGCTAAATATACAAGGAAAAAATAGAATAGATAAAAAGGTAAAAATCCAAAGGATGTTGCGCTCAGCAAAAGATGTACACGAAAAAAATATAATAGATAAGAAAGGTAAAAATCCAAAGGATGGTGCATTCACACTACTACAGATCTGGCCATCAGTCTCGATTCACAACGGCCATCAAGACGGGTTTTGAACCGATAGAATATCCGGGACTGATGTCCCATGACATCGATCCCTGTCTCTCACCCGTGCCGATATAGTATCGATACGGTTGGAGGCCACACGTGGCTTTAGCCGTGCCTCGCCAGTTCTGGGCCAAGACGGTTGGAGGCACCAATCGGTATCGATAAGTCATTGTTCAGATCTGGTTGGTTCCTCCAACCGATCGAAAGCAGCACACGGGCTTTAGCCGTGCCTCGCCAAGCCCCTCGATGCAAGACGGTTGGAGGCACCAATCGGTATCGATAAGTTGCTTGTTCGATCCCGTTGGTTCCTCCAACCAAGATCTTGCGAGCACACGTGACTTTAGCCCGTGCCTCGCTGAAGCCCTGGGCCATGACGGTTGGAGGCACCAATCGGCATCGATAAAGTTGTTGTTCGATCCTGTTGGTTCCTCCAACCGATCTTGGCGACCACCACTGAGCTATAAATAATATATATATATATATATATATATATATATATATATATATATGTGTGAGATAATATATATTATATATGTGTGCTGTGTGTTAAGTCTAATATTATTATATATATATATATATATATATATCTGTGTGCTAAGTCACAATTAGTTAAAGCACATATAATCAATCATGCATAATTAACCGATAATTAAATCACAGAACTTTTATTAACAACTTTAATTACAACTATTAGGTATCACAATGAATCAATCATGCCTATATATAGTACACATACAGTTCACATAACATTTATTACAACTTTAATTACAGAACGTTCATCGTCATCTTTTATGTGCATCGATCTTGGTAGCCGTAGATGTCGACCCCGACAGTTCACCGGTCTTTATCGAAGGGCCCCACCTATTTGCCATTGGATCATGAAACTCGCCTCTTGGATTTACGACCTCTTCAAAAATCCAGCCGACGAGTTGTTCTTGGATCGCTCTCACTTTCGCCAGCGAGAAATCGGACAAACCTTGCAAGTCGCTAGCACCTCCGGTCAGGATGTGCATAGTATGGCACACATAGTAGCCGCATATATTGGTGCCCGACGGCTGACGCCTGATCTGTGGTGAAAAAAGTTAAAAGCGTGAAACGGATGCATGAAATGAAGTTAACTAACTCAAAAGCTACCATGATGGCATACATACTCGAGAGGCAAGTGTAATATCGAATTTCTCATTGAATTCGCCCACGCCAAGATGCGGAACCATGCGAATGCACTACACACGTGATTGCAAATTGAACATGATTAGAATTTGTTTAAAATGGAGTAGAACTAGCATAATAATGGAAAGAACAAGAATACCGGTTGAGCAAGTCGATCAAGTTTTGGTACTTTTCAACTGGTCTCCTCAGCGAGTCCATAACTGTGATCATGCTACGATCTAGCTCGATAATGAGAAGAATCCAATGAAAAGTCGTACATATATATGGCAACGGGTGGTAACTAATTAGCTGTAACATCGTGTTATGGAAAAAGATTAGAACGAGGCAGTACGAAAACACTTACTTAAAGCTGTAGGGTAAAAGTATCTTTGGCTTATATTTTTGACCCATTAGCCCTTTGTATATGTTGGTCTCTGTATCGATAGGGGATAGTTTAATATTCATCTAATTGATAACTAAAGGGTCAAGGAAGCCTGTGTCGAAAATGTGCTTATTTTTGCATCTTTGTATCTCCATTCTACATAAAAAGAAATTAGTTAGGCTTGCAAGTTAGTATAGTGCAAGGGCCCGCACGATGGTTTTTTGCAATTAAATAAGACATTTACAGAGTCCAGCAACTCAACATGGCCACGTCGATGGCGTCTGACTGGTATAGCTCGTACATTACTGGCCATTGGATATAAAATTCACTGTCGCCGTGAAAAAAATGTTCTTCCTTCTACTTGACGGCAAATGACGCTAGGCCACGCTTGAACGCATCCAGGTACCATTCATGGAATTGGCGTATCCTAGTTGGTAGCTGGCCAATCTCCTCACGCCTGACCATGGAAGCGTCTGGTGTAAATGGCCATCTGACTTCTGCAGCTTCAATCTGCATGTTGCCTAATATTTGCTCTGGGTGAAGACCAGTTTCTTCGATGAATTTTTGCATCTCCTTGGCCTTCTGAGCAGCTGATGACATCGCCTTCTTTGACGTCTTCTTCTTGGACCTTTCCTTGACCAATGTGCGCTCGTAGTCAGATACACGAGGTTTTTTCTTTTTGTCCTTCAAAATTTTCACTGTCCTCAAGCCTTTTAGAAATTCTTTTGTACCAGGCTGAACCTTCTTCTCTGGTGACTTGGGTTTAAAAAACTTAGTGACCTCGGCTCTGACTACTTTCTCGGTCTCCTCCTCCGTCATATCGTACGCCCGCTTTGCAAGTGTAGCCAGCTTCTTGAGTTGGGTGGACCTCGTCCTCTTCGAGCTTTGGGCGAGCCGGGCTTGCTTGTCTTGGGCGGCGATGTTGGAGTTGGAGTTTCAGCGTCTTGGGCTTGGTGCAGAGACGGGCTTCTTCGGGAGGCATCTCCTCTGTGACGATGGAGGTGACGACGGACCGCTTATGTGTGCCGGAGGTGATGAAGGTGTTGGAGAGGACACGTCCATGTGATCTCGAAAAATAATGTACTTCTTCCGCCATTGGATGAAATTGTGGATCGCCTCTCCTAACTTCAGAGTCCCGCACCTCCGGAATATCGAGGTCCGTGTCCTCGCACCACGGGCATACCTCCTCCACCGAGAGCCCGGAGTAGCCCTAAGAAGATCTGTTGGCCATGGATGACCCGCCTGCTCCACCGGTCGACCATGCCGTGAGCCGCTTTGAAAGAGATGTTCCTCACTTGGACGTGCAGCTCACAAGGTGTCCCCTAATCTTCTTCTTTTTCACCATCTTCTCGTATAGTCTCTTCTTCACCATGCTTGGTCTAACAAATATAGTTTGGCATGAAACCTCTTGAGAGCAAATGGAAGTGAAGGTGGCTGGATTTTGGCCACTCCTTCTCATTTTTGCAGTCTATGCATGGACAACATATGTAGCCTAACTTCGTGTATGCATCGGCCGCACGAAGAAAAGCTTGCAAACCCTGCAAGAACTCCGGGGTGCGTCGGTCCATGTACATCCATCGCCGGTCCATCTACATTATGTTACATCAAGGCAGCTATTAGCTCATTTTTCAATAATGAATTTTTAACATTTCACAAATTTCAAATTAAACCAATATTAAATTTATTTGAAAATTTTTCATCGATCGATAGAACCAAAACCTAAATTTGAGCTAGATCCACACCTAACAAGAAAGACTTGGTAGATCAAAGTCTAGATTCAAAATTCTTCATCGATCGATGGAACCAAACCTAATTTTGAGCTAGATCCACACCTAACAACAAAGACTTGGTAGATCAAAGTCTAGATTGAAAATTCTTCATCGATCGATGGAACCAAAACCTAAATTTGAGCTAAATCCACACATTCAACGCGATATACATCTAATCCAAGCAAATTCCAAACTTACACAACAAGTTATTGCAACCTACATGAAAAGATCGAGCTATCTCTCTACATTCATAATCTTTCATTAATAATGAGAAAAGCTCAAATTTTCTTCACATTTCAAGCAAAGAAGAAGCTCCATTTTACACCAAATATAGTGAGAAACGATGTTACTAACCTTGGTTAACTTGGCTGGGAGTAAAATGACCAAAATTTTGGCAGCACCTTCCCCTTTCTTGAAGCACTTGGCCGGCGCTGCACTATTCTTGATCGATCATGAGAAAAGATCAAATTTTCTTTACATTTCAAGCAAAGAAGAAGCTGTATTTTACACCAAATATAGTGAGGAACTATGTTACTAACCTTGGTTAACTTGGCTGGGAGTAAAATGACCAAAATTTTGGCAGCACATCCCCTTTCTTGAAGCTTTGGCGTCGGCCAGACTGTTTTGATCGATCATGAGAAAAGATCAAATTTTCTTCACATTTCAAGCAAAGAAGAAGCTCCATTTTACACCAAATGTAGTGAGGAACGATGTTACTAACCTTGGTTAACTTGGCTGGGAGTAAAATGACCAAAATTTTGGCAGCACCCCTCCCTCTTTCTCGAAGCTCTTGGCCGGCGATGTTCTTGATCTGGCAGAGTGTGGGGAGGAGGCGGGGAAGAGGACTGTTCAAATAAGGCTGCTTAGTACCGGTTTAAGATATCACCAGATCGATGTCAGAATATCGGTCCTCGTTTGTAACCAACCGGTTTTAAGCGGTAGAAGTTCGGTTAGTGTAACCAACCGGTATCGATGTGAGCGAATCAAGATGCGTTGGTTTCTTCAGCCGGTCCATGTTATGGAAGGCCAAATCTGTCCGGGGGTTGCTGTACAGGCCCATGTTATGAACCGGTACTGGTGGGGCCCCTAGATTATCATTTCAATGCAAATCGGCATTTGCACATATATATCACCAATTCTTTGCACAAATCACCATTTCAAATTGAAGAAAAAGACTTAACACCGAACCATAACTCATTTGATGAACATTTGCACAGATCGCCAATTCATTGCACAGATCACCATTTCACAGATTCATACTGGTACTCATTTGTTGATGAACATTTTTGCACATATCAACAATTCATTGCACAGATCACCATTTCACCATAACTCATTTCATGAACAATTGCACAGATTCCATTAATTCCATCACAAAATAGTTCATCACATACATACATAATTAAACACTGATCCCATTAGTTCCATCACAAAATAGTTCATCACATACATACATAATTAGTTACTGATCCCATTAATTCCATCACAAAATAATTCATCACATACATACATAATTAAACTACATACATACATAATAACTAAACTACATACATAATTAAACTACATACATAATTAAACAACATCAACTATATTCTAGTCATCCACCTCTGCCATCAGCGCGTCCCAGTCGATTTCGTCATCGCCGGGCAGAGGACGAGGCGCAGGGGGGAGGACGAGGCGGTGCACGCGGCGTGGGATCCCCAACTCCATGTGCATCCGATCCTAGAAGCTTAGCGGTGGCAACAATGGGCGGCAGCCAGCGACCCCAGCCTCCTCCAGTGCGAGGTCGATATGGTGGCTCCCAAGATATCGGGCGCCAATGGGCGAGGCCTCCATGCCTCCTCCAGGTTGGTGCCGAGGTTGCGCGAGGTGAGGGCGGGCGCGCGAGGTTGCGGCGAAGGATGTGGGTGGGCGGCACGGGCGGTTGCGGCGGAGGAGGTGGACTGGCCTGCTCTGGCGGTGGAGGAGGTGGATGGGCCTGCGCTGGCGGCAGGCCTATCCACCAGCAGAGGGTGGGGATTGCAAGTCAACCTGCAGGTCTTGAGGCGGCGAATCATGGCGGAGGGGATGCGGTGCGGCTGGTGGCGGTGGAAGAGGAGAGAAGGGGATCGAAATGGTGCGGTACTGTTCTCCATGTTGATGTAGGGGGAAAATATAGGGGAGGGAAAGATAGAAGGTCGGATCCATTAAACACATGGAAAATTCCAATGCAGTCAAATGTGATTAAACACAAAGCAAATTCCAATGCAGAACTGCAAAATCCAATGCGAAATCAATAAAAACAGGTTATAATGAACCAAGAAAACCAAGGAACGCAAAAGTTTAGGAACCAAGAAACCAGGATGAATCAAGCCGACGCGGAGCTAGGAAGAAGAAGAGTGTGGGGCTAGTCGCTAGCCGAGTAGGCGGGGTTCAAATTAATATCGGTTGGTTGCACCAACTCAGATCGACAGTTGGTGTAACCAACCGATACTAAGGCACCAGGGCCTAGTCGTTAGTAGTCGGTTGGTTACACCAACCTGCATCGATGTTTAGAGCATCAAGACAGGTTGGTGTAAGCAACCGATGCTAAGGCAACCTGACCAGCCTAGCCCGCTTAGTACCGGTTGGTTACACCAACCAGCATGGATGTTAGAACATTAATACCGGTTGGTGTTTTCAGCCCGTACTGATGTTCCCCTCGGACTAGTAGACCGTTGAACCGGGACTAATGTAACTGTCAGTCCCGGTTCATGCATAACCGGTACTAATGTGCCGGTATGAAAGGTCATTTCTGTAGTAGTGTCAGCAAAAGATGTACAAAGAAAATAGATTAGATAAAAATGAAAAAAATCCAAAGATTAGCGTGGTAAGGAAGAGTCGAACACAAGACCTCCACATACTCATCAAAATGCATACACCAACCAAGCTAACTCTAGTTTATCAATTAATTAGACCCTAGAAGAACTAATACCGAAATCCAAGCCTGTGCCATGGCCACCCAGCCCGAGTGGTGAATCCGCCCCTGCACCTAAAGATCAAGTTGGGGCAGTTTCCCCAGTTGCGGTTGCAGCAGTTAGGTTTACCTTGTATATCATTTCGCTACTTCGGTAAAAACAATGTGGGTATGTTATATACAAGTTGTGGAACTAACCATGTAGGTGGTACTGGTGGATAGGTGCATATCAATATACAGACCAATGGCATAGGGAGAAGTAGTGTGATTAACCAAAGTAATCAACAAGAGAAGTCTCGTGTGGATTCATGGAAGCAAGAAGTGGGGGAACTAACCGCAAGGTACTGAACCAAAAACATGGAGGGAACTGGGAATTATAGTGTCATCAAGCAAACTGCTCAGCAAGGGAGTCTCGCAGTACGGTGCGGCCGGACAATCATGTCGTCGTTGGTTGCTGATGGATTTCGGCAGAGGAGGCGACATTGTGATGACTTATGTTTGGTGTGTCTGTATTTTTTATTGGTGTTGGCTATGGTAACAGTGGCAAGCCTTGCAAGGATAGCGAGTGGCAAAATGGATGTTGAAGTGTCAATCTCAAGAGAAATCTTATTTTCTAGCTTTTAAAATAGATTCAGCGATAGCACCGCCCATGGGTGTCATTACCTTACTATATAGGCATCACCGAGGAGCATTGCACTTGATTTTGACTAGCCAGCATTCCTCAAGACTAGTTGATTTGACTGTTTGCCCTCGTCTTCAGTGGGTGTAAATGAATATCCGAATTATCAGAATTATCCGAAATATCCGAATAGATAGAGAACAGATATGTTGTAGATTTTTTATGCATTTTAACAACTTTCTTACCAAAAATAAGAATATGAATTCGAATGAAAAAATCTATGCCCTATTTGTATCCTATCGAGTAAGAAAGGTGGAAAAAATAATCCAAAATATGATCTGAATATCCGAATTGACACCCCTATTCTTCACTAAATCCTTTTGAGTGTTGCAAGAGGATTTTAAAATTGAGGTTATTCTTTTGAAACCGCGGAGGAATATTTTTGTTGCAGGCCAGAGATAGGTACCCCCTCGGACTTTGGAGCGAAGGTAGGGTCTGCCTCCGCTGTACCTCCGCCATCTCTCCTCTGTTTTTCCAGGGCGACCGATGGAAACGCTAGGGAAGAAGTGCGGAGGTCGGAGGCAGTGAGGCGAGGCCCATGCAAGGCCCGGCGAAGCTGAGAGCGTAGCGGCGAAGGGCGCAAGCGGAGCATCGGATGGTGCAGGCGGAGTAGTGAAGAGCGCGGGTGGAGCGCGGAGCGTACGCAAGGCCAAGCGGAGCAACGGGAGCAAGTCGAGGAGCAAGCGCAAGCCGGGGAACCCACGCGGAGCATGGCCGGACCCAAGCGGAGTTAGCGCCTGGTGAACCCGAGAAAGAACAATATCACTGGAAGGCGGCGGAGCGAACGCCCCGCCGCAGCCAGGGCCGAGCGCATGTAACGCATCGAAGGTCTGGAGCCTTGTCAGGGTACCCCAAATGGGTGTCAGGTGGGAACACCGTCTCAGAATCGTCGCATGGGTGTAATTCTCATGTAACCCGGAGGGGATTCGCTTTGAGGGGTGGTCGTAAAGGGTATGGCCGATATGTTGTGAGATGACCCCACTGCCCCTTGCACGAGGGCAGGTGGGGGGCAGAGCATGTAAAATAGTAGGAAATGACCCGTAGGACCTTGGTTGGGATCGGTGAGAAAAGAGACCGCCATTGCATGGCGTTGTACAATCCCGCCCCTATAAAAGGGGGAGGACGACGCAGATAATACACAGACTCTTTCTTCCCAAGTGCAGCGCTCCTTCTATCCACGAGTATTGCCAGTGAGAGCACGAGAGGTCCATCGAGCTATCCCAAGTGCGCAAGAGCGCTCATCGGGGGCAGCCCTGCTTTCTGTTCGTGGGGTGATACCCACAACAGTGGCGCCGTCCATGGGGATCGATTGCTAGAGAAAGCCATCGCTCCCAAGCTGTTCGACCAAGAATCACCGACAACCATGCCGTCAAAGAGGAAAGCCGCGACCACGTCCCAAGGGGCTACCGCAGGAGCTGCGGGCGGAGAGTCAGGGAGGACGCTGAGGAGCCAAACACGCAGTCGCTTGCAGATGCAGGACGAGGAGGACTGGGCGCGCCGCGAGGCATCTCGAGGTGCGCCACCGCCGCTTGATAGGTATCGCAAAGGCGCTTTAGGCGCCGGGCGCAAGTGGCGGGGCAGTCGGCGGCCGCGTCGGATGGGGACGCGGTGGAGGCATCGAATCACCCGGGCCGACGGGCTGGCTGCCGCAGGGGAGGAGCCACCCTATGAGGGGCCAGGAGTACGCAGGAAGCGCTCGACCGCAACGTGCGGGCGCTGATGGAGGCCAACGAAAAGCTGATGGCGGAGGTGCAACGCTTGCAGGGACAGGCGAACCAAGGCCTCACGGTGTCTCAAGACGAAAGCCCGGACTAGGAGGTACTCTCCCCAACGCGCGCGAGGACAACCAGGAACGACGACGACCCCAACCCTCTCTGCGCTAGGCTCCGCGCAAAAAGGTGGCCTTCCCCAGGAAACTTTAAGCTCCCCACCATCAAGCCGTACAACGGCAAGGCGGACCCCAGAGAGTTCCTCCGCGTGTACGACACCGCCGTAGAAGCTACAGGGGGAGATGATGACATCAAGGCCAAGGGGCTGCTCCTGGCGCTCGAGGGTATCGCCCTCTCGTGGTACTCTTCCCTCGAGCCGGGATCCATCGAAAGCTGGCCCCAGCTCTGCGCCAAAATGGAAAGCAACTTCCAGGGAAACTTCGATGGGATGAAAGAGGAGAGCGACTTGTTCGCTGTGAGGCAGCGCGAAGGGGAATCCCTCAAGAGTTATTTTCAGCGCTTCTCCAAGATCAAATGCCAAATCCGGGGGGTCAGCGATACCACCATCATCAACGCTGCACAATGCGGGCTACGAAGGGGACCGTTAGCGGAGAGGCTGGCCCGGAAGGAGGTCCGTACTATGGAGGAGCTGTTCACCAAAATGAAAGAATACGCCCGGGCGGAGGAGGACAACTCCCGGAGGGAAGACAAACCACGGGATGAACCATCGAAGCGATCCCCTCGCCGGAGGGATGGGGAGAAAGAGCCCACATCAAGGGGGAAGGGAAGGACCCGCGCCCAAGAGCGCGAAGAAAAAGACAAGGGAAAAAGGATCCACTACATCGATGAGCGGGCCGAACAGCGCGATGACAGGGGGAGACACCCGGAGCAACGAAGGCGAAGCCCGCCTCGCTGGCAGGACAAGCGAGATGGCGACCGACCGGCACCCAAACGGGAGGAAGTGGCCAGGAGAAGGTACCACTGCGAGTACCACGGCGAAAATGGCACACACGATTCGGCCCACTTCAAGGTGATTGAAGGATACCGGCGGTTTGAAGCCAAGAGAAGAGAAGGCAAAGTACTCCCCCTACCACCTTCGCCCCCGCCACCTCTGCCACACGGAGCGATAAACCATATGCATCGAGTCATCAACACCATCGCCGACGGGTCCTCCTTACACATGTCCTCCAAAAGGCAACGCAAGGCATACGCCAGGCAGATCAATCATGTCGGAGTCAACCCGTCATTCGTCCCCCAGCAAGAGCATGAACCCATCGTGTTCACCGACGAAGACGCGCGGGGTGTGCATTTCCCTCATCAGGACTCCCTGGTGATCTCCGCTATGATCGCTGGCTGCGAGGTGCGTAGAATACTGATCGATGGAGGTAGCGCAGCCGACATCCTTTCCGTCGAAGCTTTCAGATAGATGATGATCCCCCGTGACCGTCTAAGAAGATCGGAGGTGCCGCTAGTGGGCTTCGGAGGGAATGCCATCGGTACTATTTGGCAGGCGAGCTGGAGGTGACCTTCGCCACACAACAGTCCAGCGTCACTCACCTTGTCCCGTTTGATGTCGTCGACATGCCTTTCCAGTACAACGCTATAATGGGGTGAGGGTCACTGATCTCATTCGGGGCCATCATACACCACGGTTTCCTTTGCATGAAGATGCCTTCGCCCGGTGGTACCATCACAGTCAGGGGGGGACCAAGCGCTTGCTCGAAAGATAGATTTAGAGGGACCCCCTCAAGTCAAGCACGTCTACACGACGGATGAAGATCTGTCCCCTGAGCAACGCAGCAAGTGGCTCCCTAAACCGCGCCCCCAAGGAGAAAAGAAGAGGGTAGTCCTGCAGCCCGACAGTGATAAGACGGTCACCCTCAGCGCCGCCCTTACCCCCGCGGAAGAGCAAGCCCTGTTGCAGATCCTCCAGGAGTATGAAGGTGTATTCGCATGGGGTCCGGGGGACATCCCTGGTGTGCACAGAGGCACGATCGAGCATGGGCTAGCTATCAAACCAGACGCGAAGCTGAAGAAGCAAAAGCTTAGAAAACTTGCCACGGAGAGACAAGATGCGGCGAAGGCGGAGGTAGCGAAGTTGCTCCACGCTGGAATTATACGCGAAGCCATCCACACCGAATGGCTCGCCAATGTGGTCCTCGTCAAAAAGTCCAACGGGGCATGGAGAATGTGCATTGATTTCAACGATCTCAACAAGGCATGCCCGGCGACGACTTCCTCGCGCCGATCGACCAAATCGCCGATTCCACCTCGGGATCGGAGATGATGAGCTTTCTCGATACGTACTCGGGATACCATCAGGTGTACATGCGCAAGGAAGACAAAGACAAGACCGCATTCATCACACCCTTCGGCACGTACTGCTTCGTGCGAATGCCGTTCGGTCTGAAAAATGCCGGGGCCACCTTCGCCAGGTTAATCGCAAAAATCTTCGCCAAGCAGCTCGGACGAAACATCGAGGCTTATGTCGACGACATTGTCGTCAAGAGCGCAAAGAAAGAAGATCACGTCGCCGACTTGCGCAAAACCTTCAACAGCTTGCTGGAAGAAAAGGTGAAGCTTAACCCTGAAAATTGTGTTTTTGGTGTGAGAGCAGGAAAACTATTGGGATTCCTTGTCTCCGAGCAGGGCATCGAAGCCAACCCCAAAAAGATTAAAGCAATCCAAGACATGGCCCCGCCAAAGAACGTCAAAGACGTTCAAAGACTGGCGGGGCGGCTCGCAGCCCTCAGCAGGTTCCTGCCCAAGTCAGCGAAGCAAAGCCTCCCGTTCTTTAGAGCCCTGCAGACGAGCGAGGTGTTCTCCTGGACAAATGAATGCCAGTCAGATTCGACAACCCAAGCGGGCCTCATAAAATCGTGATACGCCATAAAGCCCGGCAAGGCGAGGAGCCGCTTTCTACTCGCCACGGGCCCTCCGCGATCGTGTTGCCCTCGTCTGAAGAAGCCCCAAAACAAAGAACCGTATACTTTGTCTCTGGCCTGCAGGGAGCAAAGCTGCGCTACACCGAGATGAAAAAAAATGGGCGACGATTATTGATGGCATCAAGGAAGCTCCGGCACTACTTTCAGGGAAACCGAATCAAAGTACCTACGGCGTACCCGCTGAGCTCCATGCTATCGAACAAGCAAAGCTCCGGGCGTGTCAGCAAGTGGGCGGTCGAGCTCGCCCCCTTCGAGCTAACCATCGTACCGCGCACCGCAATCAAAAGCCAGGTCCTGGCCGACTTCGTCGCGGAGTGGAGTTCGCCAGCACCCGACGGCAATAGCGACACGGACGTATGGATCGTCAACTCCGACGGATCCTGGGGGGTCCATGGTGCAGGTATAGCGGCCATCGTCACGGCCCCAGATGGAGAAGCAGCCGAGTTCGCGGCAAAGCTAGAGTTCCCTTCAAGAAACAATACGGCCGAATATGAAGCGCTCCTCCTGGGGCTTCGCAAGGCCAAAGCCATGGACGCCAGGCGCGCCATTCTGAGAACTGACTCGAATCTCATTAAAGAACACGTCTCCAAGGAATATCAGGTCAAGGACGAGCAACTACGAAAATACGTCGAGGTGGTCAGGGCAATGGAAAAAACCTTCGATGGGTTCTCCATACGTGCGATTCCACGGGCGCAAAACGAGCGGGCTGACGAGTTAGCAAAGGCAGCGGGGTCCGGAAACGCCTTACCCCCGACCGTATTCTTCGAGGTGCTCCGGGCCCCCTCCATAGCGTCCTAGGTCAACATTATAACTCCAGCGGCCAGCAACGACTGGCGAGACGAGATTCACAATTACCTTCTCAATGGCACCCTGTCACAAGACGAAGCACAGGCCAAGCGGCTCGAGGCCCGAGTGAAGAAGTATGCCATAATCGAGGGGCTCCTGTTCCGCGCAGGGCTCTACGCTCCGTGGCTTCGCTGCATATCCCAGGAAGAAGGAATCGAAGCCCTGCGCGAGCCACACGAAGGGACCTGCGGAGCGCACCAAGCCCCAAGGAACCTCACAGGCAAGGTGTTCAGAATGGGCCTCTACTGGCCGACAGCGCTGTAGGATGCGGAGCATCTCGTCAAGCATTGCCACGCTTGCCAATGGATGACTAAGCAAAAGAAAGCCCCGCCTAGCGAATTGCACCCAGTGTCCCTGGTCTGGCCCTTCGCAAAGTGGGGGATCGACATCGTTGGTCCGTTGGGCAAACCCCGAGGAGCTTAGCCGGATCGCCGCCATCGACTACTTCTCCCGCTGGATCGAAGCGAGCCATGGCGAAGATAACAATGGCCACAACTAAATTCCTCCGAAAACAATCGATGCAGTACGGAGTTCTCACGAGGTTGTCACGCATAATGGAACCCACCGAGTCGAAGAAGTTCCAGGAGTATTGTGCGGCATCGCGGCGAAAATCTGCTTTCGTCGACGGGGCACCCGCAATGAATGGCGCGTAGAGAGAGCCAATGGCTTGTTGCTGGATGGCATCAAGAAAAGGCTTCACAATGTAGCGAAGGGCCCATGGCCTGACGAGCTACCGAAAGCCCTCTGGGCAGCACGCACCTCCGTGTCCCGCCCCACGGGTTTCTCCCCATTCAGACTAATCTTCGGAGAAAAGGCCGTCTCACCTGCGGAGATTCAAGCAAAATCCCTTCGTATCATCAAGGGCCCAATACAGGAAATGGCGGACATCACACATGACCTGATGGAGGAAGGGAGACTGCAAGCCCTCATCACCATGAAGGCCTACGTCAAAGCTTCGACGCGGACCTTCAACAAGAAAGTCAGGAAACGGGACCTGATGCCAGGGGATATGGTACTCAAACGATCAACCCCAACGTTCGCCAAGCTGGAGTCCACATGGGAAGGCCCGTACATCATCAAGGAGTCCATAGCGAAGGGGGCTCACAAACTCGCCACCCTCGATGGCAAAGACGTACCAAGGACCTGGAACTCCGATGCACTCAAGAGGTTTTATCCGTAATGTTCTTCTTCGTATGTACTCAAAAAAAAAAAGAAAGAAAGAAAGAGACAGCTATTGTTATTATGATGTACTGATGATTATCAATGAAGGAACAAGATACAACCGGGGGCCGTTCAGCGCCCCCACTCGTGGTTTTTTCCCCTTCGGGGGTTTCCACGTAAAAATCTATTGTCTTTATGCATACAGTGTGATATATTGCGAAGAAACTGGGTTCGCAGTTAGCTAAAGTCTAACGCGCCATTAGCTCCGAGCGCTTGGTCGGGCTAACGCCCCACCCGCTCCCTCGCGTCGAAGGACTCGCGGTTAGCTAAAGTCTAACGCGCCATTTGCTCCGAGCGCTTGGTCGGGCTTACGTCCCACCCACTCCCTCGCGTGGAAGGACTCGCGGTTAGCTGCGGTTACCTTCGCCCGTGTAACACAATGCAAAGCACAAATGGGCCAAGACGCGAAGTGATAGCTCCGCACGGGCAGTCGTCATTCCAAATAGGCAGCACGCGCAAAAGACAAGAACCCCTTCAACACCAACTCCAGGGATAAAGATAATGGTATTTCATTTCAAAGGAGACGAAGCGATACAAAAGCCCCTAGGGGCTGCCGAAGCTGTCACCTAGTCTGGCCGCTCGAAACCTAGCAAGCCTTCCTCCCACCTAGCACCCGGCGAAAGCGAGCGCACCCGAGGCGGGCCGGCTTCACCACCGGCGCATCATTGCTCCCGACGGAGCTAGCAGGAGAAGGCGGCGGCGCCAGGGGGTTGACGTCATCATCTTCTCCGTCGGAGATGACGATCGGGTGCAAAGCGTCGGCTCCTAGAAGAACAGGCCTAGCGGGTGGGCCCTCGTCGCCTACGCCGGCCTCGTCGCCGACGACGCCTCCCCTCGCCCCCACCTCGGCGGCGAGTCTCGCGTCAAGAGCCCCGGCCAGCGCCGGGCAGTCGCTGAGGCTGGGAAGGGAGACGATGGAGGAAAGAGACGAGAAGCCAGAGAGCCGGGACATGGTGGCGTCCTAAGAGGTAGAGAGCCGGGACATCGCCGGAGACGCCGGCGGGGGTGTATATATAGCAATGCGGGCTAGTCGGGCCCGGTGCTCGCCATAAAGAACCTCGGAAGATGAGGAGGGCACCGCCGAGAGGGAGACAGGGCGCAGAACCCCAAGCGCGCCAAGAAGAAGACGATGATCATAAATGACCCATAAGACCGGTTAGCCAGGCGAAGGCCAGGTCAGGGAGCTTCCATTGGCCCGAGGAACCCGAAGACGAAGAGTCAGTCGGCGGAAGTTGGGCGAAATCACTAAGGGGGAATACCGGGAAGCGGGATAAACAACACAGGGCACAATAAGTCTCTTAAAGTGGGTCCAAATACAAACCAAAAGGATTACAAAAGGGGGAGAAGGAAAAGACAACACAAAGCTACGAGGAAGGCTGCTTCTCCTTGCCCTTTGCCCTGCCGGATGACCCCGGCTTGGCCGCCGTCTTCGGAGAATTCAGCGCCGCCCGCGCTCACCGAACAGACTCCCCTGTCGCCGCCTCGCCATGATGATTCCAAAAGTCGGAGATGAAGCGGGAGGCCAGGCGAGTTGCGGAGGGAGAGGCCCTCCCCGCCGACGCAATGTCAGAGAACCCCGGGGAGCTAGCGGCTGCGGAGGTAGCACCAAAGTGCTCCTGGACATGTGTGCAGCCCTTCGCTTCGAGGAGCTGAGCCGCCTTCAAGGCCCCCAAGCGAGCACAATGGCTGCCGAAGGCCACGGCGGAGCTCCCCAGAAGCCCAGCAGAGTTCTGGAGGAACTTGATGGCCTCCGCGCCAGGCGCGGGGGTACGGCTCGAGGCGTCGATCCCGAGACGAGGGAGTTGCTGAAGGAAGGAGTTGGTCGCCCCTTGAATGCCAGAAGTTAGAGTCTCCAACAGCTTCTGGGCGGTCTCGTAACGCTTGTCCGCTCGACGTGTGTTAACAAGGTTCATCCGAGCCTCGCCCTTAGCGGTGGCGAGCTGGCGGGGATGCTCCTCCGCGGCCTTCTTGAGCATCTCCTTGGCGAGTTTCGCCACCTTTAGGAGGTCCTTCAACTCCTCGATACGGCCCTCTTTCTTCTGCTTGTTCCACTCGGCCACGACGCGAGCCTGCTCCGCGGCCGCCAGGCTGGTCTTCATCGAGGAAACAAGGTCCTTCAGCTCCGCGTTCCGCGCGGCCAGGTCTCGGCTCTGGCTCAACTCCTCCTGGACCTTCGCCAGGGCCTCAGTGGAAGATCGCAGGGCCCCTCTAGGCGAGCCCTCTCTGCGTCCAACTCCTCCGCGCGCTTTTGGACCCCGTCGAGCTCCCGATGCGCTTGGACATAGTCGCGGGTTTTCACCTGAACCCACCTGGACACCTCCGCTGCTACGAAGGCACCCTGCGAAAGAAAGCAAGGCGCAAAGCAGCATTAGTTCGAGTAAGGCCCCGCGAAGGGACACGCGGAGGAAGCGGTAGGAATGGGGAACCTTCATGAAGAAGTCGGTGGCAGCGTCACTCAGTGCGTTGTCACTGATACCACCGAAGAGCCGCCGGGACTCCGTCTCGGAGTAGAAGGCCCCGCGCGTCTTCCTCAATGCCGAGGCTGTCGTAGCCCGACTATGGAAGTCTAGGGGGGATAGCCCTGAGGTATCGAGCCCCGAAGCAGGCCTCGAATCGCCCTGGATTCCGACGGAGCCCAGAGGCAAGGCTGAAGAGTCCGGGCGCATCGACGCCGGAGGGAGCGGCGAAGGAGCCGGGAGAGCCTCCGACGTGCCCCCGAGGGCCGACAGCCCGGAGGAAGTGACCGCCTCGCCAGCGGAAGCTCCGGCCACGGGGAAGCGTCGCCCATGGCCGGGACTGGGGCCCCGCCGCCGCCCGCTTCGGCGAGGGCGGGAAGCCCAATGCCCGGCCCTGCAGGAAGTCCAGCAACCACCGCCGCATCCGTCATCTCCACGTCCCCTCCCCCTATGTGCGCCTTCAGATCAAGCCCAGAAAGATCGATGCCACCTAAGGTGCTCATGGGAAAAGTTTCGGGAGTCAGACCTTCGGCGCTAGGAGGGGTATCAGCGACAGAGGCGCTCGCATAGATGGCGTGCCCTCCCTCCTGCTGCGGGCCGACGGCGCCCCCGGAGGGATCTCGCGCTCCACCTCCCGGGGAGACGACGGGTCCCGTGGAGGGGACATGTGCCACCTCCGGAGCGGGGCTACTAGCCTCCACGTCATCGTCGAGGTCCACGAGCTCCACCCCAGGAATGTCCAGGAAGGAGAGCCCGGGGGAGCGCGCTCCGGACGGGCCGGCCCCGCGGGAAGGGCCGCTAGCACGTGCCGGAGCGGAGGACATCGCCGTGGCAGAGACGGAAGAGTCTTGCTCGTCTTCCTCCGCCTCTTCCTCTTCCTCCTCCTCCCCGTCAGTGTCGAAATTATCGTCGTCCTCGTTCGCGCCGCCGCTCTCGTCCGAGGGAGGCACGGCCTGCAGCGGGCGGGCGGAGATTACCCGGGCCCGCTTTTTTGGCTAGGGGGAGCCCCCGGCGTCCCGAGGCAGAGGGGCCTCGCGGAGCCCCCATTGAGCCACGCGGGGATTGCGCGCCGCCCCGGCCGCCTCCATGGCCGCCTCATACTCCGCGGGACGGCAGGGACCCAAGAGCCCGCGTGCTCGCTGCTCCGCGCCCGAGGTTACGAGTCCCTGGGGGCCGGTAAACGGTCAATGTGCCGTCCGCGGACCACTCCAAGGTGATGGCGGCATTCCTCGCCAGGGGCTCGAAGCGGCAGAGGCAGAACTCCTCCGCCAGATCACGCATAGTGCTCTGGTGGCGGAGGGCCTTCAAATACGTGAGGAGCCCAACCTCCTCAGCTGTCGTCTCCAGGTTGGGCGACCGGATCGCCCGTACAGGGCCCATGGTAGTACGGAGAGGTGAGTGCGGACCGTCGAGCGCCCGGTAGTACCAACGCTGCATCCAGCCGGCCTCCCATTTTCCCTTGGCGGCGGCGACGGGAATCTCCTTCACCAGAGAACGCTTCGTTTGAAAGTTCAAAGAGCCGAAGCAGGACCGCTGGCCCCCGTCGCCGGGCTTCTGTTGCTTAGGCTGCTAGAAAGCATCCTCGATGAGAGAAAACAGGCGCTCGGTCAGTGCGTGCTGGTCCGGACGGAAGGCCCAGTTCAAGACTGCCATGCGGACGATGGCGTTGGGCGTCAGCTGTGTGTGAAGTCATGAGTGATGAGCATGTGGTGGTTTTCGTTTAAATTCAACATTCAAATCTACTTTTGATTTGGCATGTTACAAATTTGATTCTTGCGAAGTTTTGAACCCCGCAGCTGGAGCTTGCACTTAGACGCTATGCTTAACGGTCCACGGAACCTCGGTTCCCGTGCCGAATCGCTCCTAGATCATCGACAGCGGCGTCCGTCACCGATTTCTGTCGTGCTCATTCGCTTTTCACGCTCGATGAACCGTAACCCGATCGGATATCGGTTTGTTTCCTTGTGTTCGTGTTGTTCTCGTGTACGCAGTGATGGTCTCAATGCGCTTGGCGCCTGAAAGAACCGCCAGTGGGCCGGGCGGCCGGTCTGGAGGACCGCGCGAGTCTGCGGTGGAGTTTTTCGGCGCCCGCACGCTGGACGCCGCTCGGCACGACCTCGTCGAAGTCTTGGGAGCATCGGAGCCGCTGGAGGTGGTTGGCAATGCTTCAGATTCGTGGCGAGAGAGACGGAGTGTGTTTTCGGGGTTTCCGGCCGCCATAGGGTGTTTTTCACAAATGTGTGGCTTGGGCTATAAATAGAACCCCAAGGCTTCACTTGGAGGGTGTCCCTTGAGCCATTTGTAGCCAGCCAACATAGGTGTGAGTTGAGGAGCTGCGTCTCCCGGGTCCCTGATCTGTAGTTCTGTTCATGAGCTAATAGATCAGCGTTTTTATATCGTTCTTGCACTTACTTTCAGCATTTAAATTCAGCATTTAAATACCGTAGAGTGAAATGATCTTGTGGGATTTGTGTGTGTTCTTGTTTCGATCTTGAGCCATCCCTGAAAAACTCCCGTGCCTCCTTTTCTATTCTATATGCTTTGATGGCTCAAGTCTGTTCTTGAAGTTCCTGTCTTGTTCTCCGCGCAGCAGGCAGTGTTTGATTTTTATAAAATTCTAGAAAACTCCTTTTTGAGTGATTCTTATTGGATAAGGTGCGTGACTCATATATCTATTCACTATAAAAATTTGGAGTCCTGTTCTTGCACCGTTTGGGAGCAGTGAGGTGAAAACCGAGCCCCAAACTTTCTGCTCGATGTTCTTGACAGCTCGTGGTTTTTGATTTTTCATATTTTCTGTAAAAGGAGTCTTGAGGAGATTTCTGGTGGAGTGCTTCATGACTTATTGATTAATCGGAAGAAAAATTTCCAAACATTGAGAAGCACCAGAAACCCACCATCCCTCTGCTCCAAGTGGAAACAAACTCTGGGGTTTCTGTTTTTGCTTTCCAGAAAGCAGCTTGTGATGTTTGAATTTTCATGATTTATCTACATGGATTTTTGAGATGATTTTTGGTAACGTTGTGCACGACTCATTGAGAAATAGGGAGAAAAATTCCCAAAATTTGATGAGCACCAGAAAGCCACCATCCATCTCCTCCAAGTGAGAACAAATCTGCTTTTTGCTTTTCTGAAAGTCACTTTGGTTATTTGGCTTGATCTCCTTTCTTAAAGTAAGGTTTGAATTGATTCTTCTCTTTTGGACACTTGACAACCAGGATTGTGTGTGAAAACTCCCCACATATTCCATGACTCTCATTCATGCTAGGGGTACACATAGTTGTCAAGTTGTTCACATTTTGGGGTGCCGGTGAATTCGAAAAAGAACGGCCGTAAAAATTCGAGGCTCTCATTCACCCCCTCTCTGTTCGCCGTGGTTAGCTTCACAAGGTATCGAGCCAGGTTGCGTTCTTCGTGATTCTTGCGGATCTGTTGAACCTATCCTTTTGCCCTCACCATGGCTGAAGAGAAATACTCAAACAAACCGCCAATGTTCAATGGCTCCGACTTCTCCTTTTGGAAAATGCGGATGGGTTCATACCTCATGGCACAAGGACTTGGTGTATGGAGGAAGGTGAAATACCCATACAAGGTGCCAAAGGAAGATGAGGTTACCCCCGAAAATGAGAAGGAGTACGAGCAGAATGCCAAAGCTCGGAACATTCTGTTCCAAGGGTTGGGGCGGAATGAGTACGACCGAGTTGGGTGAATCGCTGAACGCCTGTTTCAGCCGGTTCACTAAAATCTTGAGCGCTTTGCGGTCTGTTGGCATCAACTATGAAGGAGCCGACAATGCTCGCCACTTGCTTTCTGCGCTTGACATGAAGATTTGGGGGTCAAAGTCGTGGCTATCGTGAAGCCGCCGACCTAACCAAACTTACTTTGGATGGCTTGTTTTCCAACTTGAAGTCCCATGAGGAGGAGCATCTTTCAGTTCAGATGACTCCAGACTCCATCGCTTTGTGACCCACCGCCTACTTCCTCCATAGACTTGGGTGGTGTCTCTTAACTTGTTTGCTCGAACTTTCGACGAAAGCATCCGGACTCTGTGCGGAAGAGAGTCTTGCCCTCCTCTCCAAGAAATTTTCGAGAGCTTTCAGGAGAGTGAGTGAGAGGAGGAGGAGCACTGTGAGATGCTTCGAGTGTGGTGGTGTCAACCACATGCGTGCCGAGTGTCCCAATCTGAGGAACAAGGGGCGAGAGGAGGCACCCAAGAAGCCCGTCACTACCATCACCAAGCCGTACCGCAAGCCGGAGGCTGCTTCTCTCTGGCGCCGAAGCCCTCCTTCCGTAGGGCGCAAGCTGTTCCGCAAGGTGCTTGCCGCCTTGGACTCGGCTTGCGTTGACGAGGAGGAGGAGGCCAGCGACGACGGCGAGGACGCTCTGGACGACGACGTCGACGACGACGGCTACGCCGGCATGTGCTTCATGGCCGGCCACCTCTCCGACTCTTCTGACGCCGACACCGAATCTGAGGTACCTTGCTTTGAGAACTTCGATGACTTGAATGCCGCATTTCTCAAATTAGGCGGCTTTCTTGCTCAATCCAACCGCAGGGTTAAGGACCTCAAGTTAGAAGTAGCACACCTCTCAGCTGAACTAGAAAATGCTAGGGCTGCGCCTAGTAATGATGCTTGTGCTGACACTGAGGCTTGGAGGGTCTGTGATGAGGCCCTCTCTGATTTGGATAAGCTAAGGACCACTCATGCTAGTGTGAACAAGGAGCTTGAAGAGCTTAAGGACAAACATCTTAGTGTGCTTGACGAGTTAGAGGAGACTCAGAGTGCTTTACTTTCTGCTTGCTTCCGCCGAGCTTGTTGCTGTCCCCGATCCTTCGCTCACACACTTGACACACCTAAGGACCATGTCGGTCTAGTTGAGGACTGAGAGATCATGTTTCACCTAAGGACCCAACTAGCTCGATGATGATTCTTTGTGTCCGCCTGCTTGTGATGAGGGCTTGTCCTTGAGACTAGAGAACCTAAAACTCAAGAGTAAAATTGCTGATTTGAGTTCTCTAGTGATAGCTCCCCTTGCTTGCGCCTGATGGGTTGGATGAACATATGGGTAGAGCGCTAGAGGACATGAGTCTTAGGTTCCAGCCTCGCCTTATTTCATGCAAAACTCGAGTGTCTCTCCCGCAAGGCTTTTCAAAATGAGATCACTATCTTGAGTGATAAGTTTCAGAGGTTGAAGGGTAAGGACCGTGGGTGTCCAGATAAATCTCCCGAGTCCTCTCTTCCTCAGGTGAGTTTTGCCCCGCCTACATCAGAGTGTGAATACCGATAAGCACTCTTGAGAAGTTCGTGGGGGGCAAGAAGAAGTTGAACTTGATCTTGGATCACCCAAGATATCACAGGTAGAGGTCTTGGGTTTGACTGGCTTGATCACATCAAGCGCCACCCTTCCAGAGTTGTCACACCGAGAGCGGCGGAGCAAATTGCGCTTTCTCCAGGGTTCCTACCAAGACCGCTTTTAGGTCTGCAGGTCTCTCAGTTGCTCTGACTGTGGTTGCTTCCTCTGTAGCACCATCACCGGAAAGGGCAAGAGCACCTAGCAATCACGGTTCCAGACACCTCAGCCTTCGCCCATAGCCAAAGCCAAAACCAAAGCCAAGCCTAAACAAAAGCCCAAGGCTAGGTTCACTGTTCTTCGCCACAGTTCGGTCACCGAGCCGAGACTTGTTACCACTCGTTGGGTTTCCACAGGTCACTCTAGGGAGAGGCGGCACCACCTAGAGCACACACCGCACCGCGTCCTAGGCAGAGTTTTCAGTCCCTGCAGACCAGGGCTAGGTTTGAGTGTCGTTCCTCGAGCGGGTTCGACCAAGCTAGGTTGCGTGAGTTCCGCCGCCCTCGTGGTGTACCTTCTTTCTCTGGTGGAGGCAGACACCATGGGCGTGAGTTTCCTCCCAAGGTCGATGGGCCGACCAGAGAGTGGTTCTCGGACTTGGGACACCCGAGGTTTTCTGGACGAGGTTCGACGAGTTCCCCGTGTTTCGCTCCGTAGAGTCGGTAGGGTGCTTACGGGGTGTGACTCGATTTTGGGTACCTAGGTCTGCACTAGTGTGTCCTCGGCAGAGTCCCGCTTTCTTTTACTTGACTCAGTTCGTGGGGCCGGGAGGAAGGGCATTTGGATCGTTGACTCGGTTGTTGTCGCCACATGACCGGTTAGTCACGATGGTTTGCCTCCTAGCCTCGAGATCCCGACGGTGAGCGAGATCACCTTCGGGACACTTCGTCGGGCCGTGTCCTAGCTCGCGGTTCAGTCGTGTTAGCCCTCGCTTTGTACTTCAGACGTAGCTCTTGTCGGCAAGTCTGCAGATATAATCTGCTTTACGTGTCGCAACTTGTTGATCGTGGTTACGAGGTTAGGTTTAGGGCGCCCGGTTCTTGTGTCTGAGTCCTCTGGCGAGTTGGTTTGCGGATCTCCGCTTTCACCGAAGTTTTCCGAGCTGTTTTTCCTACTTCTTCGCTTGGTGCTCCTCACCGCTTACTTGCTTCGATTCTCGGGATATTCGCTTTTGGCACAGCGCCTTGGACATATTGGTTTTGATCACCTTGTGCGTGTCGATTCTTCGACTTGCTTTCCGGTTTGCCCAAGCTTTCTCTGCCGAGGATTTGGTTTGTGCTCCTTGCCGTCATGGCAAGATGGTTGCCGCTTCCCATCCACGCCGCCTCATGCGTAATGATGATGCACCGTGACGCTCTTGCATATGGATACCGCTGGTCCACTCGAGTCTTGATCGGTTGGTGGGAAGTGGTACGTGCTTGTTATTGTTGACGATTTTTCTCGCTACTCCCGGTCTTCTTCATGGCCTCAAAGGAGGAGACATTTGAGCTGTTCAGAAACCTCTCAAGGAGGCTTGCAGTTGAGTTTTCAGGTGCACTTCGAGCCATTCGTTCTGATAATGGCACCGTATTCAAGAATACTTCTTTCGATCTTTTTGCACACTTTCGGAGTTGAGCATCAATTTTCTTCGCCTCATGTAGCCCAAACAGAACGGGTGGTAGAGAGAAAGAATAGAACCCCGTTGAAATGGCCAGACGATGCCGATGAGTACTCCACCCCGCGACACTTCGGGCCGAGGCTGCTTCGCTTGCTTGCTATGTTTCCAACAGAGTGTTTCTCCGTGCTGTTGCACAAGACCTCGACGAAGCTTCGATATGGGCGTAAGCCCAATGTTTCACACTTTCGGATCTTTGGTTGCAAGTGCTTCATTTTAAAATCTGGCAATTTGAACAAGTTCGAGTCTCGCTCTTCTGATGGTCTTTTCTTGGGGTACACTAAGTCCTCTAGGATCTACAGGGTTTGGGACATAACTAGACGGAGGGTTGTGGAGTCTTGTGAGGTCACTTTTGACGAGGCTAGACCAGGTTCTAGGCCAGACATCTTCCAGTCTGATCTTTCCTTTGAGCCTATCTTCGTAGAGGAGAAGGTGAGTCGGGATGATCGCTCGTCGGGTCCCCGATGACTAACCTCCTCCACAGTAGAAGCCATAGTCGACCCACCGCTTCGATCCTCCCGAGCCCTCCGTGCCTCCACCTCCTCGAGCCCACTCTGTTAGGACTTCTTCTTCCGAGGTGTCCCTCAGAGAGTCCTCCTTGGTGGCTCGATCCCGCCTCACTTCACATGAGGTAGAGGCCACCTCGGGTGCACCTAGGCACGCTCAGCTAGTCACCCTCCCGATTAGATTATAGGACCTATTGGTGAGCGTGTGACTAGGTCTAGAGCACACCGCCCCTCCTCTCTGCTGCCTTCGTTTCTTCTCTCGAGCCTAAGGACATAGCTCAGGCTCTTGGCGACCTGATTGGGTCAATGCCATGCACGAAGAGTTAGAGAATTTTGAGAGAAACAAGGTTTGGGATTTAGTGGAATGCCCAAAGAAAGGCCAATATCATAGGTACTAAATGGGTGTTTAAAAATAAGCGAGTGAGGATGGGGTAGTTGTGAGAAATAAGGCTAGGTTGGTGGCACAAGGTTTCACTCAGTCGATGGGATTGACTTTGATGAGACCTATGCTCCTGTTGTTCGACATGATTCCATTCGGATCTTCCTTGCTTTTATGGCTTCACACCGCTTCAAGATTTTTCAAATGGATGTTCAAGTGCTTTCTTGAACGGTTTCATTGAGGAAGAAGTTTTTGTTCGACAACCTCCCGGCTTTGTTTGTGTTGAGTTTCCGATCACGTATACAAGCTCTCGAAGGCTTTATATGGGCTCAAGCAGCCCCTCGAGCTTGGTACGAACGCCTCAAGAGTTATCTCGATTGGAAATGGTTTTCAATGGGCAGCGTTGATAAGACCTGCTTATCAAACGCAAGTCATCCGATTTTCTCCTTGTGCAGATTTATGTTGATGACATTATCTTTGGTGGGTCTTCGATTCTTTGGTCTCTGAATTTGCTTCCGCATGAGCTCTGAATTTGAGATGAGCATGATGGGTGAACTGAATTTTTCTTGGGTTTTCAAATCAAGCGGACCCTCAGGATCTTTCTTCACCAAATTAAGTACACTAGAGACCTGCTCAGCGGTTTGCCATGGTCGATAGTAAGCCTGTTTCCACTCCCATGGCAACCACTTCGTGCTTGAGCCCGACTTAGATGTTGAGCTCAGAGATCGAAGCTCTATAGGAGCATGATAGGAGCACTTCAGTACCTTACCTCTTCTCGCCGGACATACACTTTGCCGTGTGTGCTGGCGCTCGCTTCGAGCTTCCCTAGGATTTCTCACCTTCAGTCATCAGCGGATCCCCGCTACCTAGTGGCCACCCCGAGATAGGAATCTGGTTTTCTTCGCTTCTTGTCTATCTCTTAGAGCCTATTCGATGCGACTTTGTCGGGTCAGAGGATAGATAGGAAGAGCACTTGAGCACTTGCCGTTCTAGGCACTTCTCTTGTCTCTTGGTCTTCTAGGAAGCGCACCGGTGTAGCTCGACCACAAATGAGGCCGAGCACGTAGCTGCAGCCGCTTGTTGCGACCAAGTGCTTTGGTTAAGGCAAATGCTTCGGACTATGGGTTAGAGGTTGGTAGCGCCCCACTCTGTGTGATAATACCTCGCCATCAACATTGCCAAAAACCCATCCAAAGATTCCAGACCAAACACATAGATATCAGGTACCACTTCCTTAGAGACCATGTAGAGAAAGGGGATATAGGGCTAGGTTTTGTAGAAGGTGATCATCAACTTGCAGATATTCTCACCAAGCCCTTAGATGGTCCTAGGTTTGCCACTCTCCGGGGAGAGCTTGGCTTGGTTAGTGCTGGGGGTATCGTGTGAGGGGGAGCTTGATCTTGTACTATATTGTATATATTCTTTCTGTGTGGGTTTGTTTTTAGAACTTGCTAGAATCACAGCACTTTCTTTGGCACCTCTTATCTCTTAGGTCGCTATCATGCGTGATTAGCAATGTCCTCTGCTCTAGTTAGAGAGTCTCACATAGACTTATTGGTTGACCAGGTATGTGGAGGATACATGGGTAGACAGGTTTGTGTTTGTTCTCTCTAGTAGTCGAGTTTAGGCTTGCTTCCCTATCTTCTCGTAGCTAGGAGTGTGCCTTGCGCTAGAGTGTCTCGCTGCTTCTCTTCCTGTTCTATAGCAAACCGATTTTCTGCTTCTTTCCTTTCTCTATGCGCTTTTGCCTCGGGTTCTTATTTTGAGGGGGAGGGTTGAAGCATTGCATTTGCATCTAGTTTTTGTTTTTCTTTGCAAGTGCTTTGCCTATTAGGCTTGTTGGTCTCATCGATGATGAGTTTTGATGTACCATTTGAGTTTGTGTGCAAACTTGTTTGATTTGACACGAGTTTGAGAAAAGGCTAGAAGGAGCTTAAAAATCTTTGAGAAAATCATTGCAAAACTTGACATTTGCATGTTTTCATGGTTGGGCTTTTCATTGTCAAAATGTCGGTACATTTTTTCTTGATCTCTGTCGAGATTTTGAAACTCGAGTTGCCTTCTTCTGATCGTGACCACTTCTTTAGTGGAGTCTATTTGCCCCTTGCTTAAAATAAAGCAACCAAACATGGGTTTCAATCCCTGAGGTTTGCATTTGGTAGAATTTGTGGGTGACCTAGGGGGTCGGTTCCAAGTTACCCTTAGGTTGTGCTCTACTAGCAATCATTCACCATGTGAATAGGTGCAAATAAAGTCAAGAAGGCCTCTCCAAAACAAAACAAAAAAGGAAAAGGAGAGATTAAGGCCAAAAATAAAATTCAGTTTGGGCACTCTTTGGACACATTTTGGTCTTGGTCATTCTCGATTTGGCAACCTTGTTTTTCGTTGTCTTGATGTTTCTCAAGTTTGTGCACCCATTTTGATTTTGAAATGTCTATTCATTGCCAATGTGCACATGACTTGAATCAACAAAAATGTTTTGTTTTGCTCCTTCCATGCCTTAGTACCTTTATCTGTCTTGTCAGCTTGTGAACCTCAAACTTCATTTGAACCTCGATATTCAACTTTGGTGACCATTTGGCTAATTGGCAAAGCCCTTGGTTAGGTTTTCTTCATTTCTTTTGCATATGCATTGTTCGGGTTCATGATTGGTGTCTTGCTGACCATTTGACAAAAAGGGGGAGAATCATGATTTCAGGGGGAGTTTCAAAACTGAAAATTGAGTTTGAAATCAAAACTTCGCTTTCATGGCCAATTTTGGGAAATTTTGTCAACATGCTCATCAAGGGGGAGATTGTGAAGTCAGGAGTGATGAGCATGTAGTGGTTTTCGTTTAAATTCAACATTCAAATCCACTTTTGATTTGGCATGTTACAAATTTGATTCTTGCGAAGTTTTGAACCCCTGCAGCTTGGAGCTTGCACTTAGACGTTATGCTTAACGGTCCACGGAACCTCTGGTTCCCGTGCCGAATCGCTCCTAGATCACGGACAGCGTCCGTCACCGATTTCTGTCGTGCTCATTCTCGCTTTCACTGCTCGATGAATCGTAACCCGATCGGAGATCGGTTTGTTTCCTTGTGTTCGTGTTGTTCTCGTGTACGCAGTGATGGTCTCAATGCGCTTGGCGCCATGAAAGAACCGCCAGTGGGCTGGCGGCGGTGATCTGGAGGACCGGTCGCGAGTCTGCGGTGGAGGTTTTTCGGCGCCGCACCGGACGCCGCTCGTGCACGACCTCGTCGAAGTCTTGGGAGCATCGGAGCGCTGGAGGTGGTTGGCAATGCTTCAGATTCGTCGAGAGAGACCGGAGTGTGTTTTCGGGTTTCCGGCCGCCTGTGTGTTTTCACAAATGTGTGGCTTGGGCTATAAATAGGACCCCAAGGCTTCACTTGGAGGGTGTCCTTGAGCCATTTGTAGCCAGCCAACATAGGTGTGAGTTGAGGAGCTGCGTCTCTGTGTGAGTGTGGGGAGCTGCGTCTTAGGGTCCCCGATCAGTAGTTCTGCTCATGAGCTAATAGATCAGCGTTTTTATATCGTTCTTGCACTTACTTTCAGCATTTAAATTCAGTATTTAAATACCGTAGAGTGAAATGATCTTGTGGGATTTGTGTGTGTTCTTGTTTCGATCTTGAGCCATCCCTGAAAAACTCCCGTGCCTCCTTTTCTATTCTATATGCTTTGATGGCTCAAGTCTGTTCTTGAAGTTCCTGTCTTGTTCTCCGCGCAGTAGGCAGTTTTTGATTTTTATAAAAATCTAGAAAAATCCTTTTTGAGTGATTCTTATTGGAGAAGGTGCGTGACTCATATATCTATTCACTATAAAAATTTGGAGTCCTGTTCTTGCACCGTTTGGGAGCAGTGAGGTGAAAACCAAGCCCCAAACTTTCTGCTCGATGTTCTTGACAGCTCGTAGTTTTTGATTTTTCATATTTTCTGTAAAAGGAGTCTTGAGGAGATTTCTGGTGGAGTGCTTCATGACTTATTGATTAATCGGAAGAAAAATTTTCAAACATTGAGAAGCACCAGAAACCCACCATCCCTCTGCTCCAAGTGGAAACAAACTCTGGGGTTTCTGTTTTTGCTTTCCAGAAAGCAGCTTGTGATGTTTGAATTTTCATGATTTATCTACATGGAGTTTTGAGATGATTTTGGTAAAGTTGTGCACGACTCATTGAGAAATAGGGAGAAAAATTCCCAAAATTTGATGAGCACTAGAAAGCCACAATCCATCTCCTCCAAGTGAGAACAAATCTGCTTTTTGCTTTTCTGAAAGTCACTTTGGTTATTTGGCTTGATCTCCTTTCTTAAAGTAAGGTTTGAATTGATTCTTCTCTTTTGGACACTTGACAACCAGGATTGTGTGTGAAAAATCCCCACATATTCCATGACTCTCATTCATGTTAGGGGTACACATAGTTGTCAAGTTGTTCACATTTTGGGGTGCCGGTGAATTCGAAAAAGAACGGCCGTAAAAATTCGAGGCTCTCATTCACCCCCCCCCTCTGTTCGCCGTGGTTAGCTTCACACTGTGAGAGCTCTGCCCTGAAGAACTGCAGCACCTCCACCACCAGCGATGCGGCGGGGAATCGGAGCCTCGCCTCCAGGAAGGCGGCGAACACCACCGCCTCATCGGCTCGAGGGCGGGGCGTCTCCTCCCGGCCCGGAGCCCGCATGGAAGAGCGGCGAATGCCGAACTCCGCCGTCAGAGCATCCAAGTCGTCTGGGCCCAGAGACGAGCGCCCCAACGCCGGAGACAACGCAGCAGCATCCTCCTCACTCAGGACCGGCTTCACTTGCGGCGCGCGGCGAGGAGCCATCGGTGAGGGAAGAACGGCGAGCCAGACACAGGTGCAGCGAAACGAGGAAAGGTGAGCAACGAGAGCCGGGGACGAAAGCAAAGGGGGGTGGAACCCCTCGCTCCCAGGACCCCGCAGTTATAAGGGGGAAGCGCGTCTCGTCCCGGCCCTTGATGGGTACACCTGGCGTCAATCCCGCAAAAAGGGGAAGGCGTGCGCGACGTGGTCTGATGAGTGGTTCGCAACTGTCCGGAACCCCAAAAGCCGCAATGAGTAACTGCAGACAGGTGAAAGGACAAGGCGACGTGACTCAGCAATGGGCCAATGAGCACGCGTCGCCGCGGCAGGCGCGCCCGAAAGTCTTGGGAAGCGCAACCGTCGTGTCGTCTGATGCCAGACGATAGGGCGATCTCGCTCCACATGCCCAAGGGAGTACAAAGGCTTAGGCCTACTTGTGGCATGGCCAAGGGCATGGCGAAGCAAGCCCTCAACCATGAGGGGCTCCTGTTGTAGGCCAGAAATAGGTACCCCTCGGACTTTGGAGCGAAGGTTGGGTCTGCCTCCGCCGTACCTCCGCCCTCTCTCCTCTGTTTTTCTAGGGCGACCGAAGGAAACGCCAGGGAAGAAGTGCGGAGGTCGGAGGCAGCGAGGCGAGGCCCATGCAAGGCTCGGCGAAGCTGAGAGCGTAGCGGCGAAGGGTGCAAGCGGAGCATCGGATGGTGCAGGCGGAGTAGTGAAGAGTGCGGGTGGAGCGCGGAGCGTACACAAGGCCAAGCGGAGCAACGGAGCAGGTCGAGGAGCAAGCGCAAGCCGGGGAACCCACGCGGAGCATGGCCTGACCTAAGCGGAGTTAGCGCCTGGTGAACCCGAGAAAGAACAATATCACTGGAAGGCGGCGGAGCGAACGCCCCCGCTCGCAGCGGGGCCGAGCAGACAGGACGTACCGACAAGCCTGGAGCCTTGTCAGGGTACCCCAATGGGTGTCAGGTGGGAACAGTCTGGTCTGTAACCGTCGCATGGGTGTAATCCCTCATGTAACCCGGAGTGGGAGTCGTTTAGGAGGGCAAGGTCGTAAAGGGTATGGCCGATATGTTGTGAGATGACCCCACTGCCCCTTGCACGAGGGCAGGTGGGGGGCAGAGCATGTAAAATAGTAGGAAATGACCTGCAGGACCTTGGTCGGGATCGGTGAGAAAAGAGACCGTTATTGTATAGCGCTGTACAATCCCGCCCCTATAAAAGGGGGAGGATGACGCAGATAATACACAGACTCTTTCTTCCCAAGTGCAGCGCTCCTTCTATCCACGAGTGTTGCTAGTGAGAGCACGAGAGGTCTATCGAGCTGTCCCAGGTGTGCAAGAGCGCTCATCGGGGGCAGCCCCGCTTTCTGTTCGTGGGGTGATACCCACAACAATTTTGAAGGTCGGTGTTCATATTCTATATAAAGATGCACAAAACTACAACCGTCAGGTTGTTAGGTTCGTTTGATTGTTTTGAGGGAAGAGTGCTCCTTTATTCGTTTTCTTGTTGTTTGCCTTAGCGTGACAATTATTTGTAATTTCTCTTTGGTTTTTAGCTTTTTTCTTTGTAATAAGCGTTTTATAATGGCTGTGTGCATCACTAATAGGTGCAGAGACTGAAAGTTACCTTCATTATTAAAAAAAAAAGAGTCCCGTGTTGAGGATATGGGCAGGCTGGTCCAGACACTAGCACACATTATATGGTGATGTGTACTGGTCCATTTGGCGGGCATGGGGAATGGGGATATATCTCACGTATAGGTGCGTCCAGGCCCCTTGTTTTACTAATTTCACTCACTGGCCTACTGTTTGTAGCGTTTCAGACTTTCAGCCCCTTAAAAGCATCTTCAGCAAGATCTGGAAAACAATGTTTATTTAATTTTTAATCTTTTAAAGTATTTTTACTTCTGAAAAGGCTGTTGTGGTGATGAGTGATGGCTCATCAAAATAATCTGAACCATTCAATTTAATCTAACGGCTGCCCACACCTCGATCCGCGTCCTCCTCTTCACCAATCCACACGCGAGCGCGTCAACCCCCACCCGTATGCGTCCCACCGATCCACATCTCCTCCAATCCACACGCGAAGCACGGGCCCTCAGCTAGTAAAGTGTAAAGTGTGAAGCTATTTTAGATGATAGACAGAGTTTGTACGAAATAGTATTATAGATGATGGATAGATAGAGTTGCTGCTGAGATGCTCTATGGTCGAAGATTTGATGCATATGCCACTTACTAGTAGAGTGCCCGTGCGCTGCTACGGAATCATAAAAGATCTTTCTTCTATTACATAAGTTATAAACATTAAGCTAAAGCAAGCTAAATTTATGCTCTCGGCACATCAAGCTCTTATTGGTGTTGCATCAACTCAATTCATCCGGTTGCTCTAACATGGAGTACAACAACCAAGCTTCAGAAGGTACACATCACAGCAGTTTAGATTGATGTCATAGGGTGAAGGGAACACAGAGTCTGATGAGGGCTGTAGTGCATTGATTTTGATTACATATTTCTTTCTACTTGATATGTTGTTGCCCTCAGAGCTCATTTCCATGTCATTAGAGCTAGGGGTGAAAATGGGACAGGAAATTCCTGCCCGATCTGAGCCCGGATTCGTTTAGAACCCGATTCGAATCCGAAAAATGATATCCGGTTATATCCGGATTTGAATTCATATCCGAATCCGCCTATCCGGAAAATATTAGTATTTGGATTCATATCCGGCAAAAAAAATATGGGTTAGGATATGGGACAAGCAATATCCGCCCGTATCCGACCCGTTTTCACCCCTAATTAGAGCCATCATATAAGGTAGAATCTTTATCCTCATAAGCACAACAGATATGAACACCACACTTGCGGGAGATCAGGCGTGTGTAACATCAAAACAAAACAGAACATAACAGGGTAACATCAATTGCATTTCACTACAACAAACATTACAATCCAAAACAAAACTTACCAACCATACAATCCAGATAAAAGTTCAAAATAACATCGATACTTGTTTATAGCATAAATTTCAAACCCTACACCTTACATACCAAAATGGATAAAATATCACTAACACATCACAGTGCTTTCAGGAGAGCGCAAAAACATCACTAAAAGACAATAGTTCCTAAAGCAACAGAAATTTCATCCTCTCTTTCCAAATTGATGGCCTTGGACAAAGCTCGTTGTTAATCCTGCAAAAAAATTAGTAAGACACTGTTTACTACATAATTAACTCTTAAACAACAATACGCTTCGCCCTTAGCATAGTAGCTGCCAAGACGACACGCTCATAGCGCTTGTCATCCATTTTGTTAAATAGTTTGTAACCATTTTATCCTTGACAACTAACAACACTTGGTGGAAACTAAAAAAAAATAAACATCATGCAATAGAATTAATATCTCATATTAATATAATAAAAATTGGTAGCCAATTGAATATTCAATATAATAAAGTTCATAGTTTGGAAAACCCTAAACAAATGCACCTGCCATCCATTATGAGAACATTTTGATAGGGAATCCTTATTTTGTAGATGCATTTATCCATGTATTGTATGGAGCTTACAAATATGACCATTCCAGTAATATCTAACACATGTTATAAAACAAGTCATAAAAATTCTTCATTACAAAAATCAACAAACAAATATGGTTATTTGAACAACTTACCAATATAAATGTTGTTATTATAAGTGAACTCAAAAACTTGGTTCAATGGTATGAATGTAGGGAAGAGTGAGATTGACCGCTCTGACATATTTAATATCTCATGAACATTCGTGTTACGTGTAAAGAGACACACAAATTTATGCTTAGCAAGTGATGTTGTTTTCTCTCAATGTAATCAGCAGACATCTTTGTTATGTAATAAGCTCGACCCTCTCGAATAAGGGGATCTAAACGATCCATCTTATCATTAAGAATTGTAGCAGCCATCATTGTACCCTATTAAAAACAATCAATTTCAAATATATAAGATTAGATTCATCACCATCTAAACAGTATTATCCACTGATAAGATGTGCACAAAAGTACCTCCTCATCCAACAAGACTAAATCTAGCCTCTTTCTCCCCAAATCGATTCTCTTAACAAAGAACTTGTGGTAAACCCAAACACATAAAATCCTTTCATTATAAGGATGCACATCTTGAAGGGTTGGAACTCGTGGTGCTTCAATTCTCTTACGGTTGAACAACCCCATGCTGAACCCAAAAACCATTTTAAATAGCTAGCAAGCAAAACATAGATAACTCCATGCTAGGTTCTATGTCAAACAATGACACACAATATATTCACGGACGTGGTTAATGGTATGCCATATGCACCTTTAATAATATTGGGCTACTGACTTGTGACTTCTCATCTGTTGTGTTCTATATACCTTAATTTACTAATACAATCGGGGAATTCATGAACTTTTTTTTTGAAACAGTGCATATGCAATGATCCGCTGAATTGATCTTTAGTTTAAGCTTCTTGCTAGACTTCAATGGGCGGAGGTGATATGCTGACAAGTATAGCAGGTAGCGACTCTGAAGAAAATGATGCGTTCGATCAACTTGCTAACTTCTCCTTAGCCAAAAAAAAAGTAGTACCAATAAAACAGTTTATGTATAATGTTGCTGCTGATCACTCATCACTTCCTTCCATATAATTCAGTAGAACCACGATGTGCGTCAGTGTGGGGGAATCGCATCCTCTGCGATTAGGACATGAAAAGCAGATAATCTGCTTCGTGTGTGGCTGGTTCACGTCGTACGCCATCTACCGGAGTTGCTGTTTCAGCCAAGCGGTGATGGACGACGACGAGCCGCCATTGAAGGCGGTCATGCTGCAAGGTACTCCATCACCGAGCCACCATGGATGCACGGCTGGACTTTGGCGAACATAAACCTCTGGAAGGCTAGTCACTGTCTAGCTCAATCGATGAGCAATAAGAGGATCCACTGTTCGGTGACTGAAACCGTACCCCTCGCTAGTTGAACAGTCTGAGCAAGCGTAGGAGCTCGTCGTTGGACAGCTTGGACGGTCTCTTGCCGGCGAGCTCCTCGGACTCCAATGCGCCGGTGATCTTCTCCTTGAATGCGCCGACCTCTTCCTCGCTGAAGGCTGCCGCTCCGTCGCGGCTGCTGCCATTGTCGTGGTTGTCGCCGATGTTTTCGTCGAGGATGCTGTAGCCGGTATTGCCGCCGCTGCGGTGTCCCTCGTCTCTCCGGGACAGCCTGAACAGCTCCAGGACCTTCCTCTTCTGCCTAAAGATGGCACCGAGGGTCTTGTTCTTCTGGCCGAAGCATGCGCGCGTGAAGGCCAGCCACTCGGCGAGGTCGACCTCGGGTGCGGCCGCCCTCGGCCGGATCTCCACGAGGGAGGAATCCACCCTGGGCATGGGTACGAAGCCCCGCTTGCTCACGTCCATGAACAGCCTCGTGTCGGCAACCATGCGCATGTTGGCCGCTAGCCGGTTGTACTCCGAGTCGCCCGGAGCGGCCACGAGCCGTCGCGCGAACTGCTTCTGCAGCAGCAGCGTCGCCGTCCGGAACTGGTAGGGGTCGAAGAGCAGCTTTGCAATCAGCGGCGAGGAGATCCCGTACTGGATGTTGGCGATGCAGACGTCGAATTCCGGAAGTCGGCCTCCACGGCGTCCCCCGCGATCACCTGGCAACCTAGAGAGACAAAGGTTGGTTCGTCATTCGGAGCGTTTCTCCTTAAGGCATTTGATCGAGCAGGTGGCTGGCGCGGACCGTGGGCTTGTGCGCAACACCGAGGGCGGCGGCGCGGGCCGTGACAGCTTCGACCATGCGCGGGTCGATCTCGATGGCAGCGACGCAGGTGACTGGGGAGGCGAGGAGGCAGGCCGTGAGGTTGCCGGTGCCGGGGCCGACCTCGAGGACAGCGTCGCCTGGGCGGAGCTCGGCGGGGGGCGGTGGGTGCGCTTGGATTGGTGCGGGGGAGGAGGTGCCGAGCGGCACTGGGAATGGTGGATTCAAATTTGAATGGGGATGGTGAGCCGGCTGGGGAGGCTAGGCATGTCAAAAGGGTAAAATTGTTCAGCAAAAATAGACTACCACCATTCACCACTCACCATAAGATGCTTTTAAGTAGTAGAGATTTTAATCGTTCCCCGACTTCCCCGCTTCCGCACAAAGACCTTTGCAAAGCATGGGCGCGCACAAATTAATTAGACGTTAATTTGCGGCCCTTCTGTGCGAGAGGAGAGAAGCGCCGTAGGTAGGTACGTACCTTACCTCTCTCCGCTCCTGTACTAATCAATCAATCGCTCGACACAATCCATGCATGCATCGAAGGCCACGAGAATCCCAGTACGCACGGCGAGGTGGGATCCGCCTGCCGCAGCGGCCAGCGGAGGGCAACCAGCCCGGCGCCTCTAACCGCAGCTACGTACCACGCCAACACCAACAACGACGCAACCGCAGGTACGTATGATCAGCCCCAATTGCACGTACGTATGCGTGTTGGATTCCGCCTGTCGTCGGCCTGCTGCACGGGCTAGGGAACGGGGCCATATGGCAGGATGTTGCTCTAGATTGTAATGGCCTCGTCTAGCACGGCTGGGTTTCAACGAGTCGGATTGTTGGAAGAAATGATTTTGAGAAGCTAGAGAGTAAGTCGTTTTTTACTTTTTACGGTGCACAAATAGCTGAAATTAAAGCAAGGGCCAGTGTCTCTCGACTACTCGTTAATCTCTATACCGAATCTACTAATGTCAAAATAGCTCTTTTCCGGTACATTGAACTCAAATTCGGCTGTTCATCTCTATGGATCTAACGGTTCAGATCACTTGTAGTATAAATATACTATACTTAAATGGCATAAGTAGTACAATCCTTCTAATTGAAGGATCAAATGTACATATACTATCACCAAATACTCTCTCTACATTGCACCAAAGCTCTTACGTCCAAAATTTTCATTGAAATGCAGTTTTAAGGAGAAATCAAGTGATGTACAGCTGTTGCCCACAGTCTCACAACAATACTGGCAACTACAGTAACATCATACCAACAGCCTTGTCAAGCACTCTCTCTTAACTCTCTGGCCTAGTATGAGAGAGACCATTCTGGCCACTCTTCAAAGCTGTCCACCGGGAAAAAATGTCCAAGGGCAAAAGAACAGAGGCAGCCTTGGGGCCTACTGGGACACAATGGACTGGCTCCTAGCCCAACCGAGTGACCAACCAGACACACACACAATGGGTGATGCTGCAGAGCCCAATGCATCTGTACGCAACAGTTCCTCCAACAACAAGCCAGGTTTTCTTTTCTTGTTGCGCGGGGCAGATCCTTGCTTCGAAGTTGCAACCTGTTGCTATCACTTCTGCTCAACTCTGGCCCCCCAAGAACGAAAATGCAGAATGGGAAAAGGAGCACTCATGGGTTCTTGAGCTGATAGCCTGACACAGACAGTGGCAGTGGTTTGGTTTACATCCACGGGGCTTCCCCTCTTTCCACGCACAGGTTATTGCAGTGTGTTCCTTGGCTTTTCCAGCTTTTGAGCAACATTGGGGGGTCAGCTGCAGCAGGCAAGAAAATAGACTGGCCCTGCTTTTTAGGGTTACTTAACAAGTACAGGGTGTTCAGAGCTCAGAAGGGTGAAAAAAAATGTGTTGCCATCATTTTTGACAGAGAACACAAAGCTTATATAGCAATCTTTGCATCTTCACATATTTACCTGCAAATGAAGTTTATATGCTAGAAACAAAGAGGAAAACTATATAGCAAGCGTGACTTTAGAATTCGGTGGTACCAAAGGGGAATTTCTCTCCAAGAAGAAAATACAAACATCATTAGAAAGGACGGGCCAAAATTAGGCGTACCATAGACAACGTAATGCTGCATACCGCAGTTCACTGAGCCAGGCAAGAACATTAATACCACTGTAATGTATATTTGTCCTATGATAAACTGTAGAAGATGAAAACTGATACAGTAGAGGGAAAAATAACATACAACTCAATCCAAATTATTGAAGTGAAAAAGGAGAAGCTGTAAACAGCAGTTTTGCACATAAGTAACCTTCGCAGTGGGGCAAAGATAAATGTTTCCTTGTGCTCAGTACTAGCTGAATAGCCAAGGACTATCTTCAGACTTTACATGGAGTTTTTCTGAGAAAAAAAAAAGAAAGACCCAGCATGGTAGCACCCACCTAAAAGCGTGTGAAGACAGAAAACAAAGCAACAACGTTGGTGAAAACAAGCTACAGACAAAATTTTTAGATATAAGAGAGGGCATAGTTTGCAGATAACATCATAACAAGAGAGAAGCATATGCACTTGGGACCAGTAATTCTATGGTAATGTCATTAACGCATCTTGTTTCCACAATCCAACCATCCAATGATCCAAAAGATCACTGTAAAAATCAATTCCACAGGTTCAGCAGATGAACCCAGCAACAAAAAACAGATCTCTACAAAAGTTGGACAGTTCCTATGGTCCATGTTATCCATTAACATCATTTCCTTCACCATAGCAACTTGAGAAATAAAGAATATGCCGTCAAATGTTCCGCAAGACTAAATTAAAATCAGGGAGCAATATCCAGCCTTGGCTCAAAAGAAAAACCTGTAAACAGCTGCAGTGGAAATCTCTTTATCACGGGGCTTTTCAATGACCATTTCCATAGCTTCTGGTCCATGTGGAAGGTAAGAAGAGAAGGTGATCCATAGCTCTGGATGTAGATCAGATCATCTGCTCCGCTGCTTGCAAAGACTTCATCAAACTCTCCAAATCCTTGGAAAAACTTGTGTGGCATCCGAGCAACCTCATGCCACTCCTTATTACATAACTCCCAGATACCAATTCCCTTGATGATACCAGGCCTATCTTGCTTGCCAATCCCACCAACCATAATGAGTCTCTCCCTCAGATTCATCAGCCGGCCGCAGGTAAGAGAACATGGCACTGCTATAGCCATGCTCATTAGAGAAGTGTGAGTAGGCTTAGCAGCGAGGTCGTACATGATTACACGATGTCGATACTCATTGTTCACCAAGAGTCCAGTCGAGCAGACAAGATAGTACAGCACTCCATCACAGATGACACACTCATCGCCTCCTCTCCATCTGTGTAGCACCTCCACAAAGGGAGTGACCCAACAGCCTGTCTCTGATTCATACAAATGGATGGCCAGCTCCCACTGATAATACTCCCCTAAGACCTGATTACACCTTGCAACAACTACGGTGTAACACTGTGCCTTCCTGCTCACAGAAATGGCAAGAGCGCTGTAGTCTGCGCACCTCCCACCAGGAGCATCAAGAAGCCTCTTCCAATCCTTAGTGATGGGGTTGCACACAAAGATGCGGCTTCTATTCTCGCTGTCCATCAAGCACACCAATCCAGCAGATGAGGACACAGACCAGTTGCTCTTCTCAATGCAAGGGAAGTCAAAGTCGTACCACTTGCGCAGCCTCGGATCAAAGCCCGGATTATAGGCCGGATCATAGGCAAACCCAGAGACTGCATCCTCGCTGCAGGTGAACATGAAGTACCAGGGCCTCTGAGGCACCATTCTACTCCATGTGCACCGCCGGGCGTGCACCACCTCATGCCATCTCTTGCAAACTGACCCGGATCTTATGAAACTCACAACGGGCAAGAAGGACAGAATCTTCTCCAAGAGATCATCAGGGAGAATGGCATCCAGCGAAACCACCAAGTCTCCCTCTTGATCATTGCTGTCTTCAGGAATCGGCGCATATTCCATGACCTCAGCACCAACGCAAGAATATGGATACAGCTCCCACTCCTCAGACTCCATTGGAAGCCGGAGAAATTACAGATGCCTGGAATGGATATGATAGCCACAAAATGAGTGATGCGGTATAATCCATTAATGCGGCACTACTCAACATATATGGCATGATTCATGATTGAGCTCCATTTCTACACAAGAACCATCCTATTGGCATGAATTGATGTTTTTCGTTACAGAGCATCAGTCACAAGAGAAAGGAACACACTGGGCAGAGAATGAGGAGCACAGAAAGAAACAACAATGCACAAAGCTATGAGGAAGAAAGATGCAATTTTCCCCCAAGAAAATCAAGCACATCAAGAAGATGAGTGCGCTCTCCTCCTAATTCACCTCAAGAACCAACACCAACAGCCCCACCAACACAAACCCATGAAATGATGCCTCCAACTCGGAATCCGGCGAACCAGCCGGACAGGCCTTCTGAAGAAACCACCAAGATTTCGCCCCCAAGAAACCAAAGAGAAATCCAAGCTGCTTAACGGATCAAGAATGGGGAATCGAAGTGCATACCAGCTACTCTTTCCGTCCGAACCGGGCGCCGAACTCCACATCACCAGGGATCAACATCAGATGGACGGCGAGGTTTGGGGGCAAAGGACATGGGAGGAAATAGAGGGGGTTTCTCTTTGCCCCCTTTCCGCTGCTTTGCCCAGCGAAATGAAACAGTGATCCTCTTGAGGCCCGAAAGCAATAGAGCTGTGTATAGGAGAGTTGTGTACAGGAGGACACAGTGGTGTGTGTGAGAGAAGGCAGAGGCGTTTGCAGTGTTTTTATAGCCTCCGGAGAGATTGTAACTGTGCTAATGATATATGGACTTGAGACTACGTACCAGTGATTTACCATTGTTTTATAGTAAATGATATAAAATTTAGAGTGTTCTATAGAAAAATTCCAAAAACATATATTTTAAATTTAATTTGTAAATGTAACTATTACTAAAAAAACCATATGTTGTGTGTTTTCGTAAAACGTGGATAATTAAATGCATCAAGAAGTTTATGAATATAAAGCCAGAGACATGTAAATGGAAATAATAAATCTCTACCTTTTTACATGCTCTTTGAACTTCAAAATTCCTTTTTTCTCTGCGCCTTTTACCTGCCCGACGCCTCCACCACCGCTATTGATCCTATTTTTCTGCGCGCGCGCCCCAACTGCTCGACGCCATCACCCAGGCGCCCCGGCCCCTGCCCTGCCCCACCCAGCGCCTTTCTACGCTGTATCAAACTATCAATGGCTGCTCTTTGGAATGCATAGCTTTATTAGAGCATGTACAATGGTCCACGTCAGCTATTTATAAGCAGTCTCTAAAGGTTGCCATGTAGGACATATGATGATGTGGCGAAAAGAGAGCATGCATAGATATTTGAGCCATCTCCAATGCAAGAGTCGACTCTACATAAGAATTAAGAAACTTTGTGTGTAAAAAAACTGCCTATAAAAACGTGCAACCATCTCTACCATTGTATATGTTATCTCTAGCGCTGTCTCTAGGTGATATGGCAATAGTTAGAGACAACTGCTGTCTCAACCATTGTACATGCTCTTAGCTGCTTATGAGCATCGGAATCGTTGTGTCATTATGGTGATACTAATTGATCTAGCTTTTGGATGATGAGGCTGCTGGCTGTGGCCAAAATACTGAATTTGTTTGTATGCTGCTGATGTTCATCCAATTGCTGTGGGTTAGTTTTCCGTGGAGCTGAGATTATTCTTTAGGGCATGTACAATGGAGAGTCAAGGGTGTCTCTTATCACATTTTTCTAAATAAAAAAGACAAATATGTAAGAGCATGTACAAAGCCATTTAATATGACGTCTCTTAGCGATTTAATGCTGCTCCTCTCTAATTCTTCCTAGGAGCTTGTGAAGAGTTGACTCTATCATTTTTTTCACTTTCCTCCTATCACATCAGTAAAACATGTCCACCTCATTGTTAAGAGACGTTCTATTAAATGGCTTTGCACATGCCCTTAAGTGTTAGTACATGAGTAGGAGTTTTGCTGCCAACGTGTTGCAATTAGGATGGTACTGTAGATCTAGATAGCTGCACACTTATAATGAAATTATTTAAGTTTTAGCTCAGTCTGTGCTTATAGTTCGAATTTATTTAGATGTAAAAGTAGGTGCTTGGTTACTATTTAGCCAACCATGATTAGGGTCTTCAAACACGTTTGTTCTTGGTCCAACCAGATGCAGTTGGCTTATTTTTGCAATTAAAGCTTTGGCTTTAATTATGAGATTACTGGGATAGCCTTTTGCCCTGATATATCTGAGGATGGTATCTATGTATAGTGCTGGGAATTGGGCCGTGCCAGGCCGGCACGGCCCGAGCCCATCGTGTCTCGGGCCGAACCGAAACGGGCCGACACGGCCCGACCAACTCTTCGGGCCATGCCGGGCCGGCCCATACAGCCAAAACCAAGGCCCGGCACTGCCCAAAGGCACGCCGGGCCGCCTTCGGGCCGGGCCGGCCTGAGCACGGCCCAAACAACAAAATAGCAGCTAAAAACTATTTTTATAAATTCATATGTTACTCAAATGAAAAAGTTGTCAACACTAAAAAGATTCGCCTCGAAATTCTCTATAACTTTCGTGTTCAACAAAAATTCATCCGAGCAATGGAAGACCTCTAAAAATAGAAATTACCAGGTATGGTACCGCCGGCCCTACATCAGGCAGCACACAAAATATTTTTTATAAATTCATACTTTGCTCAAATAAAACAGTTGTCAACATAAAAAGGATGCGTCTCGAAGTTCTCTACAACTTTCGTGTTGAACCAAAATTCATACGAGCAAAGGAACACGTTGAAAAAAATTATTTACTGACCGTGCTTCAGTTCGGGCCAGGCCGGCCGGAGCACGGCCCAAACAGTCGGGCCGGGCCGGGTGGCCCGACGTGCCTGATTTCCAGGCCCGGCCCGGCACACCATTCGGGCCGTGCCGCCCGCCCATTCCTCTTCGTGCCGTCTTGTGCTTTGGGCTGAAAAATCGGGTAGTGCCGTCTTGGCCGGACGGCCCGGCCCAAACTCCCAGCACTATCTATGTATTTTTGGAACACTGCACTAAACGAATAAACTTCTATGATTCTACCTGGAGAATACCTTATTTTTAGACCTCATGGCAGTGGTCTGATACCTTACTCATCTCCATGGTAATCGAGTTTGCTTTTGCTAGCGATTCTTCCAAATTTTTTTCCTTCATGGAGAATAGCTTGCACAGTATGGTAAGCGGTCGATGGTTTTAGTGTATAATCTTCTGTTGGGCATATTGAGTCAGAAATTTCGTATCTTTTTGGCGCATTGCTTTGTTATATAACATCAACATTCCACTTTGACCTACTAATTTCATATCCATAGCACTCCGCTGACATTATACTCATAAAACAGGATGATCAAGAAGGTGTTAGAACTGTAGATGATGATAATTTCATCGATGATAGCGGGGTTGACCCAGCTGACCGTTATGGCAGTGATAACGACGGCCACTCTCCTCGGCATTTTCCACAGTTATTCATATATCCTTAGCTTCGTAGATGTTGTAGTTCATTAATCTAAAGAACTTTGTGCAGTCTTGCATCAAGGTTGCGTTGGACTTTTTTTCCCCTAAAAATGTTGGGGAATGCATTAAGCTGGCCGGAGAGTTTAGACGAATTCCATCTGACCATCGGGCTAAAGAAGATAAACTGGAGGTGAGGTTAGCATGGCATGTTTACGATGATCAGGTTAGCACCCATAACATGTGGTAAATATATTACGATGGCTCACGGGAAGTCTGATTTTGGTTTTTCCAGATCAAGAAGATCGTTGCTCATGCTCTTAAAGGAGCTATAGAATTGTTGGAAGGGTAAGCAACACAAGCCCAATCAATGTCAATTGTTCAAGTGTGAAGGGGTTTGAGGTTGTAAAGTACATTGTTTGCTTTGTGGTTGGTGATGAGGTGCTAGCAATCGAGTATGCTGTAGTTGTGATTTGATAGTTGCTTCATAAGTTTTCGATTTGGGTCCTTTACGGGTTTGGGTTTTTACTTTTTAGGAAGTTTGTATTACTCTTTGTGAGATGTTGAAGAGGTTGTATGATTGACCCCTCCATTTTACTCACGAACAAGATAGTTCAGTATAGTATGTGAATTTGCAAACCAACCAAGTGTTGTTGTTAAAATGCTAAGACAATAGAGAACGTAACTTGGTTCACTGGAGTGTTTGTGGTCATCCATGTGTTGGATTTTGCTAAGACAGTAAAGAACGTCACTTGGTTTAACACTGGAATGTCTGTGGTCATCCACGTGTTGGATTTATCAGATTTTAAATCTGAATGGTTGTGTAATACTGTAATCTACTGAAGGTTAGCAGGGCTGTTATCATGTGAAATTCCATATATTCGAGGAGCACCGCTGTCTGCTGAGTAAATTGTTTTGTCTAAGATTATGCCCTTACCTTTGTACTCACGACTGACATATCAATGTGTCCAGATTCCAGCTCTGAAGGGAGGAGAAATTGTTAGGCAGATTGGTGATGCACTGAGAACAGAGTTCCATCACCTCGGCAGCAGGCTTGTGTCACTGCTAGCATTTCTATGGTTTGCAGATTCTGGGGTGCAAGCTGTAACATATGCTTTAACGGTTTGAACTGGAAAACTCCAGGAAGGTGACAGTTTCGGCTACAATATTCTTTATTCTTCTGAAATTCTTCGGCCACCCACTCTCGCAGCTAGATGTAAAAAGTATACAAACTACAATTCTTTTCAAAGTTGTATCTGAACAACCCATGTGCTCTTTAGTTCCTACAAAATATGGATCCCATTTGATAATTTCAATTTTCCCCATGAATATATGCTTTGAATATACTGAGTTCTTTCAATATACTAATTTCAAATTTCCTAGTTCTTTGAATTTGTGAATATACTAAGGGGCTGTTTGGTTGGGTGTATGCATCCGGATTTGGCTCCGTGGATGCAAATTCGAAGTGTTTGGTTGCCTGTACGTACACCGTAGCCTGGCCTGACTCGTGCAATCGCCGCCTCGCAGCCAGGCCCGCGGGAAACGAAAGATTTCGGCATTTCCGGCTGTCGGGACCCGAAAAACGTAGTCGAGTCCCTTCTGTGTTTTACCTGTACTAGTCCCTGGATCAAGTAGCTAGTACACACAGATTCCAGATCTTTGGACCATCGCCATTACAATTCGAACAAATATTACATGAGAGTGCGTTACAAGGCGCTAAATCAGAGTACAAAATTCCGGCACGCAGGCCTTACACAGCGGAAGTCTTAACAGTCTTCCATAACTCCAAATGGAAGAGGCAAAATACAACAATCAATCCCACAGGCGAGCTGTAGTAGCGTCCTAGGCGTTAGAGGAATCTTCATCTTGAACTCCAACAGTAAAACCTTCATCTTGGTACATCTCCTCCTCGGGATACCATCGCTGACAACCTGCTCGTTGGAATGAGCAGCCCCGTATAAAAGGCGAGGGTGAGTATACTTTATACTCAACAAGCAAGGCTGACTAAATGCAACTAAGGCTAACAAGGGAAGGGTAAGAGTTTATTTTGCATAAAGCCATTTTTACAATTTTTCCTAAGATTTTGTAAAATGATTTGAAATGTGTTTGAGGAAAACAAATATTTGAATTATTTTCTTTGAAACTCCGGCCTTAACCGGTTTTGCCCAATCCTGGCTACTCACGGCACCCACCGTGCAAACACCCTCATCGCTCATAGCACCCACTATGAGGAGAAAAATCAAAACACACGACACCGATCGTGGTTTTCCTTTAAAACACTATTTAGAAAACAAAAGATAAGAAGTACCAATGAGCCAGCTCCCCGTCGTCCGTCCTTGACCGTGGACACGGCTATCATGATAGTTTTACACTCTGCAGAGGTTGCACGCTTTACCCACGAGGTGACCTTCCCTAGGAATCACCCAAAGGGAAAAGAACACCACAAGGTCTTTAACCGACATTCCCCTAGCCTGGCACTCCCTCTAAGGATTCCACCGCAGCGCTAGTTACTCTAGTTGGCTGAAGCCCCCTCTTGAGCCTGCAGAACAACACCAATTGCCTACTCCACCGTCTGGAATGCCAAAACTAGGAGTCCGAAGGGTACTCAACCAGGGCTTGCCCACACAAGCACTCAATGGTCGCACTGTTGTACTTAGCTCGTCTACCTCATGGAATCAGTCCTTAGGGATCAGGGTGGGTCCCGCACTGGACCCGAATCTCGTGCACGCAGCACCATCCTTGCAACCATCCACCCCAATCAGGTTTTGCAAAACAATTTTTCCCGATAGCACCCACTATCAACTAGCCCATTTACAAAATCAAGACAACACCAATTGTCCTTTTAAAATCACATGGTAAACTGGTAATTAATGGTAACAAGCAACTAATCAAGTGGTTTACTATGAGCATTACTAAGCAGATGCAAAACCTAATCAAGGGTATGGCAATAATTAATCAAAATTAATAATCCTAGGGTAGCAAGGATATTTTATAAGAATTAATTATCAATGGGATTTAGCTACGCAATATAGTTATTTAGTATTTTATGTTAAACATACATGCTACTGTTTAAATTCTACAAATCTTGTTTGAAAACATGGGTTCAGAGGTTTCAGCACTTGCCTTGATCGACGTAGTGGGGAGGATCCTCAGCTGCGTCGGAAACGAACTCGGTACTCGGGTCTAACGTTTAAAAGAAACACAAATAAGGCCCTCATGCAATAAAATATGAGGCATGCATGTCATGATATAAGGATGATGCAAACAGTACAGAACAGTATAAAATAATTTTACAAAACTTCTGAAATTGGTTTCGTTATTTTTAGAGTTCCCTATATTTAATTATGATTTTCATAAGCTTATTATTAAAGGTACAAAAGTGAGTTAATTATAAATAATTTCACAAATTTACCAAAACAGTACATAAATCATATTATAATATATCTAACTTTATAAAATAATTTTTGATATTTTTGGACCTCTAAAATAATTTATATAATTCCTACACATGCAATAACTAATATAATCATCAAAAATTAAATTTAATAGAAACATGCAAATAAACAGTACATAAAAATAATATCGAATTTTATGAATCTAACAAAATTTATTTCACAATTTTCTGATTTTCTACAAATTTATATGGAATTTACAATAAGTAGCATATTCGAAAATAAGGAAAATAAAAGGGAAGGGTATTGGGCGTGGCGCAAGATGGGCCGCCCACTCAGCCTACACGCTAAGCGCAGGGAGGGCGCTGAGGCGCTGATCGCTGAGGCCAGCTGGCAGCGAGGCAGAGAGGGAGCGACGGGCGGGCGCGCAGGCGACGCCCCGGCCGGCCGGCCGGCGGCGGCGAGGAAAGGAGGGTCGAGGCGGCGCCCATGGAGTTGGGCGCGCATCAAGCGAGGCGGCGCGCGTTCGACATAGATCGCGTGGTGGCGGAGGACGCGCGGCGGCGATTATGGCGGCGGCGCGGCGGCGGCGGCGAGCGAGTGAGGCAAGCGGCAAGGAAGGTAATGGCGGCGGCTTGGCGCTGGGTGCCCGAGGCGGCGGGTTGGTGTCGGGCGACGGAGAGGCGGAAGAAGCGCGGCGGCCTTGCCGCGGCGAGATAGAGGCGGCGATAGAGGCGACGATGGGGTCGGTGAGGTTCCTCTGAGGCGAGGTGCTTAGGAGCTCACCACGGCGACGGTCGGCGACAATTGGATCGACGGCAGAGCAGGCGGCGGCTCGGCGGCAAAAACGGAGGCGGCAAGGCGCTTCTTGCCGGCAAAAAGCAGGTCAAGGAGGTGCCCAGAACAAAACTCCTTTAAGGATCAAAGGTCGAAACTCACCGGAGAACCGAGATCGAGGAGAGGCGAGAGGTTGAAAGAGATGAGTATTTGGGCGTCGGTTTTGGACGAGGAAGAACGTGGGGGGGGGGGGGTTTAAGTAGGGGATTAGTACGTAGTCTAGGGGGATTAGGTTAGGAATCAGGGGGTTTAGAATCTGCTATAATTTAGGGGGAGTTTCTATTTGCAAAGATAGAAAGGAGAGGGATTAAGGGGGTTTCCAAACCTGTCATCTGAATTCAACATGAAAGAGAGGAAGGGTGGTTTACATGTGGGACCCACATGTAAGAGAGAAGGATTTAAATATAAAAAATCAGATTTTGTTTTGGATATAAGGTTAACATATGCCTTAATTATTCAATTAAAACATCTCATAGCCAAAACCATATAAATATATTTTTATTAATTAACTTTGTTTAATTAAAACATTTTTAAAATATTTTTCCAAGGAACATACTCATTTCAAAAGGTTTTTGAATCTCAAAAATTTACATATGCAATGCAATGCATGTGATTTTGGTTTTGAAAATGAGGATGTTACACCGGCAGGCCAGGCTCGCTCCATGACCGCGTGGGAAATTTCCTTGGCTCGGCTGGTGCAAGCGCGCGGGTTAGAGTTACCTCCACGATTTCCCCAAATACGGCGCCCGTCTCTCCAAACCCACCACCCCCGTCGTCCCGCCCCCTAGCGCCGCCCCATCTCCTCCTATACCCGCCGCCCCCGTCCTCCTGGCCCCCAGCGCCGCCCAACTCCTCCCAAACCCGCCGCCCCCGTCCTCCCGTTTCCTAGCGCCACCCCCTCTCCGTTCCCAGTGTAGCCCTCTCCTCCCGGTCCACAGCGCCGCCCCCCTCTCCTCCCGTTCCCCAGCGCCACCCCCTCTCGTCCCAAACCTCCGCGCCGCCCCTGTGTAGACACCCAGCGCCGCCGTCACCGTTCCCCAGCGTCGCTCCTCACCTCCCAAACCCCAGCGCCGGCCGTCCCATCTCCATTCCCCAGCATGAAGCAAAACAATCTGGAGTACCAGATTTAGGTGAGGCGGCATTATTTTGGAGTTTCGTCGGAGGAATTTTTTGTGTATTTCCATGATGTGGTGCTGATTCGTCTTGCTTCTTATGGTGGAATTGCATGGTGTGGTTGTGCTTATCGTGGATCTCTATTCCCCATCGCTGCACCCCTTCGGTTGATTGTGGCGCCTCATCCTCTGGGTGCTAGCGCCGCCTCCTCTGTTCCCCAGCGCTGCCCCATCCTCATCCTCTGGTTGGCAGCGACGCCCCGTCGTCCCGGACCTGGTTAGTTGGTCATTATCTTGTAATAAATGAAATTATTAATTCTAGTGCTTTGTTCATCATGGAGTATGGAACATTTTTCTATGGCCAGTGCTTTGTTCATTTGTGTGTAATATGCTTCAATCCGGCAAGCTGATGTATTAGGTAGATATTGAAAGAAATGTGTGATGCATGTGTTGTCCATTGTACATTCGATGTGTATTGGGCTTTAATATGTGCTTGTTTGCTGCGATATATGGACCTTTGGATGCACAAAAAATGTTGCTGAGTACAAATATCTCTGCCTTTGACTTAATGAAACATTGTTTCTTGATAATATTGCCACTATATTCTAATATCTCTATTGCTATCCAATTTTACTCAATTTAATTGTTGCTTGTCAAAGTGTAAGTTTCTTTATTTGTAAGTACATTGTATATAGTTTACTGTTTTTTTAGTTATGTAACTTCGTAATCAGTAAGTAGTAAGCACTGATTTTATTTGAACTAAAAAGTATCAATCTCAAAATATGTAAGTTATTGCTATTGAGTAATTGTTCATGTACGTAATGGCCTTTTGTTGCTGTAGTTCAGGGGGCACACTAACTGCAAACTGAAATATCAGAGCTTCTCAAAGAAACTTGATCCTTCATCCTTCTCAAAGAAATATCAGAGTTGTCTTTCAGGCAGCAAACCTAGGTTTTGGTTGCAATGGCTTATTAGAGTATGAAGAGGAGGTATGTTCACCACTATGGATTGGAGGTATTTATATCCACTTCTCATGCACTCAACCAAACACCATCTCGTCTGATCCATCACTCCTAATGCGGCCATCCAAACATCTTCTCCTCACAGCCAGGATCAACTTGCACAGACAACCAAACACCATCTCTTACATCTCCTCAGCCTGTCTCAAACCAGCCTGGCTGAACTCGTACGAGCCAGGCTGAGTTAAGAAGGGAACCAAACAGCTCCTAAATGAAGCTCCTGCCCATGCAGATATTATTGACAATTATAGTCTATAGCCATGAAGGCATGCTTGACAAGTTCCTGAGTTCTTTGAATTTGTGAATAAACTAAATGAAGCTACAATATGCATTTCAATCAATTTTTTGGATGAGCTCTTACTCTCTGCAAATGCCAATTTACAGGTATCTTCTGGCTTTTCCAGTAAATCTAATTGGGTATTGTTTCTCTTAAGCATATGTAGTTTCTTTTAGTTTGGTCCAATGTAATCATTGTTTCTTTTAATGTCTCCCTCGAAGTATAGAATAAATCTTTCTTCTTTAGTTCTTTTGCATGATATACATTTCACTGTTGCATTGGTTTATTCTTTATTATTTCATTATTACTTGATTCCCTACAATAAACCTGTCCAAGCTTTATAGTAAATCTGACCGAGCTTTTATAGCCATGCCTTGACAGTATCTTCAATTTTGTAAGTTGTAGAGAAGAGCAAAAGATACTTGTAAATAGTTGAGTCTCCTAGGTGGTGTATTTCGATCTTTAGTTTTGTTGAGATTCCTAGGATTTAAATTCAGACCCTTGCAGCTTGGCCAGATATATTGAACATTTTGGGAACTATACCCGTATTAGATGTTCAGTTGCTTGACAAGGTTGTGAAGGTCGGTAATGCCAACTTTGGTTAATGTTTGCAGCCTTCTTTTTGACGATTCTCACATATTGCTGAGTTAGTTTATTTTCATTGTTTAAATTAAGGGTTACCGATGTAGATGCCGTCGATGTTGCAAGGGAACTCACACTAAAAGCGGGCTTGCTGGTAAGAAACTGCACTGATATATCTCTAGCATTTTCCTCTGCCCAATATATAATTCAGTTTGAAGAACTAGGAATATATTGTAACTGTTGAGCAACCACGCTACCGGGTGTAGTCCGAGGTTGCTGATTCGTACATGCGACGTAGAACGACAGCGAGAACAACAGATACACAAAGTAGATGAACACAGATGTAGGGAGAGGACGGATTCTTTATTGCTTTCATATGTATACAATGGATGGATCCCTCTCCTATTTATAGTGCTGGTTCATAAGGTTTGGCAGGTCTACGGATAGACCTATCCGGATACGGTCTGGAGAGCCCGTAACCGAATAGGTTTCCTAATACTCCCCCTTGGACCTTGCCGCGTAATGCATATGCCTCATCAAAACTCCATAAAAACCCAGTGGAAAAAATCCTTGGAGAAAGAGTGCATAGCATACGCTTGCTGTGCGTACGGATATGCCTCGTTAAAAACCTTATGTGAGAAACTTCTTTGAAAACTCACTTAAGGGAAAAAGAGTACAAATCCACCCAACATTGCTTCATTACTTCAATGTAATAGTTGGGTACTTGAACTTCTGGTTCAAGATTTAATTTAAAATATGTGAAGTCTCTCCCCCTGAATTCTGCACTTCTCTAAGTCTCATCATTCCTATGCCTTTAATGCATCTTTCAAAGGTAGATGCAGGCAGGGACTTAGTGAACAAATCTACGAGATTCTCGCACGACTTAGTGTGCTGAATATTGATTTCATTCATCTTATGCATCTCATGTGCATAAAAATACTTGGGGTTTATATGCTTAGTGAGGTTGCTCTTCACATATCCAGTCTGTACTTGTGCGACACATGCTGCATTATCTTCATAAATGATGGTGGGGGTTTGTTCTATTTACAATCCACATGACTGGAGAATGTGGAATGTCATTCTTCGAAGCCATGCACATTCACGTGTTGCCTCATACAATGCAATAATTTTTGAATGGTTAGTCGATGTTGACAGAAGTGTCTGCTTTAACGACTTCCATGATATTGCGGTTCCTCCACATAGGAAGACATATCCTGTCTGGGACTTACCGGTGTGCGGATCTGAAAGATAACCTGCATCTGCATATCCGACCAAAGTCATATCTTGGTTCCTTCTATATAATAGTCCAAGATCGACTGTTCCCCGTAGGTAGCGGAAGATGTCCTTTACCCCTTTCCAATGCCTTTCCGTTGGCTCTGCATTATACCTTGCTAATAAGTTTACGGCGAATGCAATGTCAGGCCGTGTATTGTTTGCTAGGTAGATGAGCATTTCTGTGGCACTTAAGTATGGGAATTCCGATCTCAGGACTTCCTCCCCCTCTTCCCTAGGTCGATGTGGGTCTTGGTCTGCTTGTAGTGACCTTCCGACTATCGGGGTTCTTGATGCGTACGCCTTGCCAAAGCTAAACCTCTCCAATACCTTTTGGGTGTAGACGGCTTGGTGTACAAGTATTCCATCTGGCATATGCTCAAGCTAAAGGCCTAAGCAAAATTTAGTTTTATCCAAATCTTTCATTTCAAATTCAGATTTCAAATATGAGCTTGCTTCTTTAATTTCATCATCAGTGCCAATGATGTTTAAATCATCCACGTAAACCGAAATTATACAAAACCATCTTGTGATCGTTGTATAAAAATGCATGAACATTCTTCATTATTCGTATAGCCTTTCTTGCTCAAGAACTCGCTCAAGCGATTATACCACATTCTTCCTGACTGCTTTAATCCATATAAGGATTTCTGCAATTTTACACAATATAATTCTTTCTTCTCTTTATTCGGGGTTGGCATGCCGTCAGGTACTTTCATGTACAATTCGGAGTCCAGGTTACCGTAAAGATAAGATGTGACCACATCCATCAATTTCATTCTTAAGTTCATATTCACTGCCATTGAGATTAGATATCTAAAGGTTATACCACCCATGACAGGGGAATATGTTTCTTCATAATCAACGCCTGGGCGCTGAGTGAAACCTTGAGCTACCAGCCTTGCTTTGTACCGTACCACTTCATATTTTTATTTCTTTTTCGAACAAAAACCCATTTATAGCCCATAGGACGTATATGGGAGGGTGTAAAACATCTGAGTCCAAACACTTCTCTTTTGTTCGAGGAGATTAGTTCATGGTGATTGCCTTCTTCTATTCCACCAAATCTGGTCGGTGCTTACACTCAGAAAGAGATGCCGGCTCTGGATCGGGATCTATTCGTTTGGCAATCATTTTAGCAAAGTATATGTCGACATTGGCTATTGCTCTATTCATCTTTTCCCCTGATTCTACAAAGTTTATGGCCATTTCGTCATGGGGTGCTTCGTGCATTTCTACTTGCTCTTCACCGCTATTTCCCATCATGGGAGCAAGTTGCTTTGGCTTATTGTTGCCGATGTGCGCACACGTATTTCTTTCGGCTTCTTCTTCTATTACCGGTATATTCAAATCTGGGAGCGCCTCGCTAGCAGGCTGCTTCTCACCAGAGTTGCCAGGTCTCAACTGGCTCCCCTTCTTTTTCTTTTGGGGCACTTTCGTGACCGGTTGTGATAAGCTCTCTTATCCACTTTTCTCCAGGCGTCCCCGGATACTTGGGATTCGAGTAACCAGATTTCCTGTCCTTTTCTCTGAGGCCTCGGAACAGGATGAGGATACCTTCTATGGTATTTCAAACCCTCTCTGATGCATTACTAGGAGTAATGCGACTTGACCACACCTTCGAATCACAAAAATGATCGGGCAGTTCATTTGATATTTTCTGTAAATCGAGGATTTTCTGGACCTCTTCGTTTGCTTCTCTAGTACGGGGATCATGTGCGGGAATGCCTGTGGCTTGCCAGATGATTTCTCAGCATTCTTGTGTTAAGGGTTCTTTATCTCCCCCTAATGACGGGAAATTATCCTCGTCAAAGGTGCAATCAGCGAAACGGGCGGTATGCAAATTACCGGTCGAGGGTTCTAAATACTTGGTTATGGACACTGTCTCATAACCAACGTATATCCCCGGCCTCCGGAGAGGGCCCAGAGCTGTTCGCTGTGGTGGTGGTATCGGTACATACACCATGCATCCAAATTTTCTTAAATGGAAAATTTTCGGTGTGATCCCCTGAACTAGTTGCATTGGTGATTGGATGTTGTACGTTGACGGTCTATAGTTCAATAATGCTGCTGCGTGTAGGACGGCGTGGCCCCAACACGTGTTCGGTAAATTACAACCCTGCAAGAGCGGCTTTGCTATGAATTTGATCCTTTTAATCAGTGCTTCTGCTAGTCCATTCTGAGTGTGGACATGTGGCACTGAGTGCTCTACTTTGATTCCCTATGCCATACAGTAATCATCAAATGCCTTCGAAGTGAATTCGCCGGCATTGTCCAAGCAAATGGACTTCACGTGATGATCCGGAATGCATTCTTAATTCTTATGATCTGAGAGACTAGTTTTGCGAATGCGTGGTTTCTTGTCAAGAGTAAACTCATGTTTGACCACTTCGAGGAAGCATCAATGAGCACCATGAAGTACCTAAAAGGACCTGATAGGGGTTGAATAGGGCCGCAAATATCCCCTTGGATGCGCTCAAGGAACGCGGGGATTTCATCTTGCACCTTCATGGTCGAGGGCCTAGTGATCATTTTCCTAGTGGCGCATGTCTGACATATGAAGTCTTCTTGATTAGGGAAATTCTTTACACTAATTCCATGGCCCTGAGAGTTGATAATTACATTTCTCATCATCCGTAAGCCTGGATGACCAAGTCTACTATGCCAAAGAGAGAAGAGTTCAGCACTCCTAAAAGAAGTTTTAAGGGAAGTGTATTTGTCAGGTACTTTAATTCTTGTGTGGTATAGCCCGGTTTCAAATGAAGGAAATTTTTCTAAAATTCTTTTTCCGCATCCGTCATGCTTCACAATGCACAGGAATTTCTTGCCATTTTCTTCAGTGGTTTCAACGTGGAAACCGTTAGCACGGATGTCTTTAAAACTTAAGAGAGATCTAGTGGATTCAGAGTACAACAAAGCTTCATCAATTTTCAGTGAAGTACCCATAAGCAGAACGATAGTGGCTTGACCGGAGCCTACAACACACGAGCCACTTCTTCCAATTGTGGTTATACTGCCAATTCTTTTCTTAACAAAATACTTTGTCTCTCTTAAGGTGCTATTCTGCTATCAACAATGCATATCTCCTTCATATGGGCGTTTCATAAATTCATATAATTTCAATTAGGCTATCATTCATATTGTAAGCATTCACACAAATATACTGGGAATAAAATGCATAACTGATCACTAGAATTAAAGGTTTGCTTCCCTTGGAGCTCACAATTCTTTATTCATGATGAGATCACAAATGTCTGCTAATGCAACCATACTAAAAGGCTGACTAGTGCTGCTATGTATGCACTAAATAAATTCTGTAAAATAGACTTCTACGGTGTCAGCAATTTCTTTTTCTATGATGGCATCATCTTCTTTAGTAGCTTATGTATATCTCAGGCTTGTCCAGTCCTACTGTGCTTATGGCAGGATAGTGTATTTGAGCTTTCCGAACCGCTTCTTAAGTGCGGCCCAAAGATCAATAGTACTTTTCATTGCCATGTATTCATTCTTTAAAGTATTGGACAGGCGTGCCTAATGAAATACGGTGCTTGATTATTCTGTGCTCGAGTATTGCCCCTCGCTATAATGCCAATGGCGGTCAGGGGAGCTTCATGTCGTGTGAAAAAATTCATCAAATTCACGATCGACGATGCCAAACATTTGCATAATTCAAATTCTTTGCATAAGATACTGTGGGTAATCATAGTGTGTGTTGCGTGACATGGATCTATTTATAAATTCTTGGAATTTCCAGTATAAACATGCTAAAATAATTATTACAAGAATTATAATAGCAATTTCATGGAGTAATTCTATTCCAGAATATATACATTCAGTAAATTCTTAATTTTTGGGGCTTTCTATGCAAAACTTCTTAATTTTGGTGAATTTGCAGATAATTCCCAAAGGTTTCAGGGCTTTTCTGTGAAATTCAAGTCAAATTTCTATGATAGCAATGTTGATTCATGACTACTATATGTAATCTGCATATATTCTTATAATTCTTCAATAAAATTCATGGTTTTCTGCTATTCAACATGCTATTTTCAATTCATAGATTAAATGTAATGAACGGGCACCACAAAGAATCGAAAATTCACATTCATAATTCATATGCATAAATTCTATTCATAAATGGGCATAAATTGATAATTATAACAGCTAAAAAATAGAATGAAAATAATTATCAGGGATAAAATAAAAATTCAGAATTTCGCGATGCTTTTATGCCCGAATATGCTTTTTTCTATGATTTTACTAATTTCAGGGACTTCTATGAAAGTTTTAGTGTCACTAGGGACTTCTGTGAAATTTTCGGTGTCTCCAAGAATTCTTTTGCATAGTTTCTTAAATTTCAAAGGGCTTCTTTGCAAAATTTCCACAGCAGCCATCCCTTTTTTTTCTTTTCTTTCTTTTCCTTTTTTGGCCTGGCCCAGCTTATACCCCCTTCATCCTATGTGCGCGGGCTGCATTGGAGGTGGTTAGGCTTAGAACCGGCTAAGCCGGCCTGCTAGCTGGTCGGCCTAGCTCGGTCAGGCCCAGCCCACTCCCGGTTCCGCGCGTGGCCCATCTTGCTCTTCCTCTGGCCTACTACCGTGGCCAGCCCGGCTCGGCGGCCTGCTCCCCCCCACGCGTGGTCCGGCGGCCTGCTCCCCTACGTGTTCGGCGGCCTGCTCCCCTACGCGCGGTCCGGCGGCCTGCTCCCCCACGCCTTTGCTAGATTGGTCCTAGGCCGACCCGTGTCGTTGGGGGCAACTAGGGTTTCCCCTAGCTGCCGCCTGCATGGAACGGAGCGGCAGAACAGAGGCGGTGGCGCGCCGGGTCTTGGCAGCGCGGAGGCAGCTGACACGACGTTCGAGGCGCGCGGCGGTGCAATGTATGCGGACGGCGTGATGGCCAGTGGCCGAGAGCGTACTAGGGCAGCGGCTCGGCCAAGGCGGCGTCTTCGTGGCGCACGGTGCGGTGTGATGTGGGTGCGTGCCTAGCGCGGCCGTCGCGGGACGTGGCGGCGCGTGGCGGCACGGCCTTCGATGTAGCCAGTGACCGGATCAATTATATGATCCAGAAAAGAACGATTTTCAAAATTCTTTTCAAAAATAGATCTGATCTATTTGTTCAAAATTCGATTCGATGCAATACCTTTTGATCTGCGTGATCAACCTTCTGGGATTCCGTAGACTGTCGCGTAGGACAGCAGTCGCGTAGAACTGCTTTCGGCTATCCGAGTAGAAGCCGGCGTGAGGACGGCTTGATGCAGATCGTCCGTCGCCTTCTTCGGCTTGCGGTTCCTCCCACAACCGACCTCGTGCGGGTGTGACAGGATCGGCGACAACTGCGCTTTGGCATCTAGGACCCGGCGAACTTAATTGGTGATGTCCGCTTTCAATAGTCGGTTGCTTGTTATGCCCAGTTCGATAAGATCGTTCATGCACCATGTTGCATGTTGTTTGATTCCAATCCACAGATTTGTTCATGTACGTGTACATGCATGCATGAAGCACAGATCAATTTTGATTAGCATCAAAATAGAATTGATCTATCACCGACAATATAGAACGACATACCCGGTTTATAGAGCAACTCGTGCTGATAACGTGTTGAGTAACCACGCTACCAGGTGTAGTCCGAGGTTGCTGATTCGTACATGCGACGTAGAACGACAGCGAGAACAAATGATACACAAAGTAGATGAACACAGATGTAGGGAGAGGATGGATTCTTTATTGCTTTCATATGTATACAATGGATGGATCCCTCTCCTATTTATAGTGCTGGTTTATAAGGTTTGGCAGGTCCATAAATAGACCTATCCGGATATGGCCTGGAGAGCCCGTAACCGAATAGGTTTCCTAATAGTAACAAGCCTTGACAAATGAAGTCAGTGGTATATCGTAGCAAGTAGAGTTTTTGAAATGCTTTCACCATAGACATTTGTCATGGAAGTTTGAAAATGGCACACGATCGTATATTTTTACTGTTGCTATCTAATTGCTTGTTATTATCACTAATCTCGAACTGATGTCTAATGGGAAATAGCAGGAGAATCTTCATCTCATCTATTGCCTGAAGCTCTTAAGACTTGGCAGATATGCAAAACTTGTAACATGATGATTTCACTTTTTCGATATAGGTAGCCTTTTTTTTTGTTCAACTGCTTGCTGTTATTTTTACATGATTACCCGCCTTGCCACATATGAGAATATATGTTTGCCTTGTCACATGGTTGACTGGTTGCTCTAATGCTGCCAAAACATGATTGTTGCACACTTGTTTTTTTGGGAGTACTACATGGATCGGGTGATTTGGTCCCACAACTGTGGGATTTGAACCTAGGTGGATTTCACATCAAAGTACCTTACCACCTACCCTAGGGACAGTTCTTGTTGCACACTTTTTTATTGTAGAGTGACCACCTTTTTCTCGTGCATGATACAAACTAATAGACTGTTTGGTTGTCTTCCCATTTGAGCTTGACTCGTATCAACTCAGCCAAGCTAGTAGGAGACTGGATAAGGGAATGTAAGAGATGATGTTTGGTTCTCTGTGCAAACTCCACTACTAGAGAAACAGCCTTCCATACCGACTTATCAGTCCCTGTAAGATACGAACCGGTATTAATAATAGCATCGGTCCGGTTAGTAGTTCCAAGGCTTCAATCGGTTAAATCGTTCACATTAGTCGGTTGGTAATACCAACCGGGATTGATCTCCTCCCATGCAGCTAGTACCGGTATGCATGGAAGCTCATCGATCGGTTGGTATTACCAACCGACCGAAAGTAGGCCTTTAGTCGGTTCGTAATCTTTAAAAAGAATGCATATCCTAGTTATATCGAACGCGTGGGTGGGTGAGTTGGTTAGAAGGGTGAGTGGGAGTCACGGATCTCGGGTTCGAGTCCCGAAGTCATATGTGCGCATTATATTTTTAAATATATTTCTAACATCTATCGAGTTGAGAACAACCGGTGATGGCTCCATGCCATCAGTCCCGAATTGCCTATCCCGGTTCCAAAACCGGGATTGATGCTGGTTTGGAACCGGGATTGAAGGCTCAATCCGTGGTAGTGCTCAGACAAGATGTGAAGAGAACATGTTTGGTTGGCTGCATAAGGAGTGAATGAAATGTCATGATTGAGAGAGATGGTGTTTGGTTGGATATATGGGACATCCTAGCTTATGTATAAATTTTTATTTTTTCTTTCGTTTTTACTGCATAGTTCAAGCTTGTAGATTTGAAATTATCATTTTAAATATTGAAATATTCACATGTAGCATTTGAAATGTTGACATCAATTTTTTAAAATGTTAAAATATTCACGTGTACCATAATTCTTCATTTCAAACAAATTTAACGTCTTGCATAATTTCAAACAAATTGCATGATTTTGAAATCTTTTAAATTTGGAATTTGAACTATGCAGTTACGAAATTGAACGTATCCACCACAATAGCAAAAATAAAACCTGAAAAACCATTACATGACAACAAAAACCATAGGAAAAAACAATTTGACAAGCATCTATCATGCCTGACAACACAAGTCATTATGTAGTCCGATCATTTGAAGTATCCAAATTGTGAAGGTGAAATTCTTTCCTCGGAGAAACTGAAGTTTCAGACTCTGGGATGCTCCAAAGCCTGATTATTTGAGAAAAAGCATCATTCGTCTAGCACATGATTTTGTTTCCGAGAATCGATAACCAGTGTTTTGGCTGGAAGCATGCTATTCGCGCCTGACACCCTATTAAATCAGACATGAAAAGCAAGTCTCAGTTGATATGCTTATCTATGAACCAATCACTTAAACAGCAGTAGTTTCTTTTACCATACTAGAGCTATCATATCCAAACAATAATTGGGACAGGAATTACGCTCCAATTGGAAAAATTCCCAGATAATCACACAACTAATTAGACAAAGCGTACAAGTTTTCGGAGAAGCAATCGAGACCATTCTGAAACATCAAATTGAAGCTTCGATCCCACCAGGAAAAAAAAAAGAACTCAGATAAAATTGAAGCATCAAGCAATGGAACTGCAAAAATCAAATCTTTACATCCAAATACGAGACAAGGACAACACGACTTCAGCAGAACTAGCAAAAACCCAGATGAACAGAAAAACAGAACTAGTAATCCCCAACCAAATTCATCAAAAAAATCAGCAGAACAACAGAAGCAGCGGCAGAACTAGCCTGAAAAACGAAGTGTTAGAGATATATTAGGATATTATCAGAGATCTTTATCATATTAGGATAGTATTAGAGTCCTTACCTTATCTGAGCTTTCTCTGCCTTATCTAGGCTTCTCATGTACCCTATATATACAGTCTCTTGGCCTACAGATTAATATACATCTCATATTTATAACATGGTATCAAAGCTACGGTGCTTGAAACCCTAACCTTCTTCGTCTTCCGCTGTCGCTGCCCCCGGGAGGAGCAGTTTCTACTCCTGGGGGCGGCCACCTCGTCGGCCTCATCTCCCGGTTCTACTTCCCCTTGAGGTTGAGGTCCACCCAATCTCTTGCAACTCTGTTTAGATCTGGACTGCACTAGCACCGCCTCTCTCGTTGGATCCGACTGGATTTGGTGCTCCTCGTCGCCGTCCTACCTCCACACGAGCAAGCCGGTGCCACCACAATCTAGATCAGGATTTTTCCATTGTCGTGCTGCCAAGCCCTGTCTGCCGCATCACCAGGATCTCCGCCCGCCGCGCTCGTCGTCTAGGCGCTCACCCGTGCTCATTTGTGCCGACGAGGTTGACATGTGCTCGGGATTCTTCTCCTTGGGGTGGTCTACATCACCGCCATTGCTGTCCTCTGCTTTGAGCCGCCGGCGCGGTCTACTGCTACTATGGGTGTTCTCTTCGCCAACCTTCTGCTCCAATTCGGAGTTGCTCTATGTCAACGAATTATGTCGGCAATATACTTTATAGGGCTATGTGAAAGACCACAACTCGATGGTAGCACAGGGGGCAAGATTTATACAGGTTCAGGCCTTCTGAAAGAGGTAATACCCTACTCCTGTGCTCATGGATTTGTATTATGGGTGTCGATCACAATGATCAGGGGATGATCATAATGATTGTATGTTCTAACTAAGGACCCATACCCTCTTTATATAGTGTAAGGGTAGGGTTACAGATTGGTTCCCTAGTCCGTATTAGGGAGATAAGGGATATGGCCGAGTCGGCTTCGCTTATCTCTACGTACTCGGGTAGGATCAGGATCCTACTTCTTGTAGAACAAGTCGGGCCACGCCGTCCACCAGGCCCGCCTTCTGGAAGATCCATGCGACTTGGCCCAAGGAGGTGGTGCGTCCAATTGTCTGTCTCCAAATACCCAGGACCCATGTTGTCCACAGTAGCCCCCGAGTGCTTCGTGACTGAGTTGTTTAATTCTGAGTTCGACTTGCATCCCATCAAGTGTAATCCGAGTGACATTAGTCTTTATTCGGTCGATGCAATTCTGCTAGCCGAGTAACCTGCTGATTAAACAACACGGTTGCAAAGGACTCAAGAGAAAATCTCAAGCCTCCAAAAAGATGTTTGGTACCCAGTCCGACTGTTCGGTATGTTGGCTATTGTCTCCACAGAGAGGCATACCAAGAAAAGTGGATGTAGCCAAGTGATTAGTGTCACCCTGCCTTATCCTCCTTATAGCAAATAATGACATTCGGCCTGATTGACAGAACTCGACATTCGGTCCAACAGGGGACATGTCACAATTCGTGTATTAGCGTGTTCAGGCGCCCTGACCTGATTTAGTGCGGTGTCAAGCTAGTGATTCTTGGGAGAATACACCCGCCTCCAAGTCAAGGTCATTCGAGTGATGTTCGTCATGATGACGAACGATCCAGAGATGTGCCACTGAGACCCGACTAAAGAGGTAACTCATGATGCCCGATCCGACTAAAAGTCAGACCGACTATTGACCTAGGAGGTACATCAAGAGCTGAGTTATAACTCAAGAAGCGCCCAGTCCTCATAGACTGACAACTGGCATGAGGCCCGACTGGGGGCACGCTACTTTTCCTGACTAGGTTTGATCCGAGTGGCACCTGTACCCGAGTAATGACGTGTACTGCTTGCGGCCCACATGGGGCATGCTCTCTGGAATCTAAGTCCAAGCCCGAATCTTGAAGCAATGATTAGGGTTCCATTTTTTCTGCCCAGCGCGGAAACTGAAACGTCACCCATTTCCTTTTAAATAGAACACGCCGGGGCATTCGAACAGTTACGCTTGTACTGTGCGCCCAAATCTGTTCGTCTCCCCGTAGCGCTCCCACTAGGGTTCGTCGCCTCCGCCGTTGTAGAGCAAATCGAACGCCGTCACCGCCAATTTCCAGATCTAGCCTCGCCGCCCCCATCCCGGCTTCTCCCACACCAATCCCCCACCACTTTCTCACAAATGGCAGGAAACTGGGCGACCTCCGTCACTACCAAGGAGCGACTGCAGAAACTGGTCACCGCCGATGTTCTTCCGGCACAGGAACTCATCGGCTGGCCCGCTGCCGCGGGTGAGTGTTCTCCCACTCCTTGCCAAGAGGAGATCGTCGTCTTTGAGTCCTTCTTCTCTCGCGGGTTCGGACTCCCCGCTTCTTCCTTTCTTCGTGGCTTGCTCCACCACTACAATATTGAGCTTTTTCATTTGAATCCGAACCCGATCCTTCAAATTTCAATTTTTGTCCATCTTTGTGAGGCCTTTCTAGGGAGTTCTCCCCATTTCAACCTCTTTCGGCGTCTTTTCCATTTGAAGGCCTTCCCCAACGACAGTGCCCCTAAGGTAGTCGGCGGGGCCGGATTTCAACTTCGGGGTGGCCTAAAAAAGGAGTACTTTTCTCTGCCACTTCGAACCTCCCTGAAGGGATGGCATTAGGAGTGGTTTATAGTACCAATCCTCTTCCTAGTCTTCCTCCGTTTGATGGGAGAAAGCCCCGGGCTTCTCCTTCCTAGACTTCTTCTCCTCCTTCCACCAAAATGGATCAGGTCACCGAGCTACTCGGCCTAATCCAGGAGCTGAAAGAAGAGGGGTTGACCGGCGTGGCCATCGCTATCAATTTCACAATACGCCGCATCCAGCCCCTCAAAGAGAGGGTCCGGCTCTGGTTTGAGTACACCGGGCCGAACGATCCTACTCGGGAAGTGGCCTCCTAGATCTCACATCAAGACGCCGCCGACCGAATCGCCGAGTTCTTCGCCACAGGGACACCCATTACCAATCACGGATGTCCTAAAGGTTTCACCCTCGCCAATCCGCCACCAGAGGTAACGGCCGAGTAGTCTTTGTGTTTGTCTTAAGCCTGCTGAGTGGTTTTGTTGTCAATATACTAACTCGGGAAAGCTATATCTCTGCGCAGAACCGCCAAGTCTTCGTGTCCCTCCTCCCAACGCCTGAGGCCCCCGCCAACAAGGGCGAGAAGCGCCCAAGCGAGGAGTCTGAAGAGGCTCCCGCAGCAAAGAAGGGCACGGGCCCGATTTCCTTCAAAGAGGAGGACATCCAACTGCCCGAGGGGCGCAGCCGACAAGGCTCGGGCCCCGCCATCCATGAGACCACCGAGGAAGGAGCGAGCCAGCCCATGCCGACCCAAAGGCCAAGCAGTCAGGTGGCTTGCCCTCCGAAGTCAGTGTTGGGGAACGAGTAGGCTACGCTAGCACAAATCAAAAATTTCCTACCGCGAACACCCAAGATCACATGCAAGTAAGGGATCACGGATCGTTACCCTTGACGCGCCAATGCAGCGGAAGCAGATGCGCACGTGTCGTGGAAGTAGTCGTACACGTCCTGATCAGATCCGAGCAGCACGCGTCGTGCTCGCCGACTAGTCGCCAAGTGCTCGGAGTAGTTTGCCGACTGGTCTGAGTGATCACCGAGCGGTCGGACTGGTTGCCGGACTGGTCGGCGGGTGTTCGGATTGATCGCCGACTGGTCGGAGTAGATACAACTGAAAAGCGCGTCCGTGTACGGCAGCGCCTCTACCGGTATCCACATGTACCAAGCAGGAACGTCGTGCGGGGTGTGCTGGCACCTCGCCACACGACTAGGGTTTCTGGGGAGCGGGAGGGACGCGACGGCTAGGGCTTGGTGAGAGCTCGTCTGTCGCTACGCACGCCGCCCCAAGCCTCCCCTTTTATAGACGTACTAGTGGGCTCAAGTCGAGGCCCACTAGGACTCCAATTCCTACGCGGATCATATCCGCATGTAAATCCTTTTTCTAATAGATCAAATCAACTAGATATGTTCCAACCCGTTAAGTGTGTGACCCGTTAGGTTCATGTGCAAGTTGGTCATGAATCCGGAAAGTTCCTTTCCAATCCACAGATCAATAGCGGCACCTAGCAGTACATATTGACCCCGAATACACATAATGATCTCATCGGCTAAACCCTGATACACTCAACATACCGATACTTTTACCACCCGATATCAGTTAAGCTCAAGGTGAGATGCGCGTCACCCTTGTTGATAGCTTAACCACTTCACTCGACAGTGAGATGGATATAAACCGTGACTAACTCCTTAGCCACATTAGCGCGGCCATGCACTTTTCTTATCCATTCACACGAGGGGCCTAAAGATATCTCTCCCATTATCTAGGAGGGGCAAATTCCATCTTGATCATCATACCCCTGGCTATGCATCGTGGTATACCTAGTAGTCACCTTTATAACTACCCAGTTACGGTGTAGCGTTTGATGATACTAAAGCATACAAGTCAACATGCTGGACATCCATGACAATCTCAGGTCTAAAGACCATATAGGTATACCACTCGAGACTATACACTGGTGACGCTATAAGAGATAACAACTCACAGCGTCTCGGAATGGGTCTGTCCGACTACCCATGTTCTTCAGCATGTGTCCACATTATTGATTCGATATCTCCATATCTATGGTATGTGAAACATTACCATCAACCAATACATATGCTGATCAAATCATCACCGCTCCTCATGATGATGTGGATCAGGGATCGTTTAGAATAATATCACAATGACAATGTGTCTCACAACCAAATTGTATTTGATGAACAAAGTCATGACATTAATCCATGAAACTGATAAGCAATGTTATCATAAGTACATCAACAAAGACATTTACACAATCATCATATGATTGCCTCTAGGCACATTCCCTTCAGTTGGGCCGTAGGACATCGTCCAGAAAGAAGTGGGCGCACTCGGCGCCTAAGCCTGCATCGTCCCAGGCTAGGCCAAGTGGCCCTCCCGATGCCTCTTCAAACGGGTCTTTAACTCAGAAGGGCACCGGAATAAAAATAAAGACCTCCAGTCGGTGAGTGTAAACTTTGTCGCACCTTGTTAGTCTTCGATGTTTGTTGTTTCTATGTTGAAGTGTCCCCTCTTTCGGGAAACCGTCGGAGGAAATCCCGACTGACCGCCCGACCGAGCCAGCACCGGAGCCTGAAAAGGCGGCTGCTGAGCCTAGTCGGGAGGCGTTGCCTCCCCTTCCTCCTCCTCCTTCGCCTTCACCGACTGACACGGAACTTCCGCCACCTAAGCCGACCGAAGCCGAGCAGGAGGCTGAAGTCCCAGCCAGTGATGCCGCCATCCCTCCGAGCCTGAAGCCGACTGATCGGGGCGGCGAGGAAGCCGAGCCGACAGTGGAAAAGATTCCACGCCGACCTCCATCTCCCCTGGAGGAGACTGAGCCCAAGTTCTCGGCGGCCTGGAGAGATGAGGCCGAGGACTGGGCTCTGCTCGATGACTGATCAGGGTGAGTTTCCCGACCAGCCTAGTACGTCTTGTCGACTTGAAGTAGAGCAGTGTTGATATATACTCTTTTCTGCAGGAACTTGGTGACTTTTCTGAGAGGAAGACCAAGTTTCTCAACTATTTCCTCCCCAAAATAGAACAGATCAAAGCCGTGGAGGGGCAGATAGTTGAGACCCAGATTGAAGCATCCAAGGAGCGTCGGAAACTGCAGGCTGAGATCAAGGAGTTGCAGGATGAGAAGTTCGACATCCCAGGTTCTCTTCGATGTAAGTGTCCGACCTAAGTCAGAATTGTATGCTCTGTATGCATCCGAGTGACATCACACTCTGCACATTGTGCAGCTCGTGACGCCACGATTGCCAGCCTGCGGGAGGAGTTGACCAAGTCCAAAGACTCTGAGGCCGCTGCCCAAGCAGAGCTGAAGAAGTCCCAGGACCAGAAGCTGGCCTTGGAGGAGTCGGAGGCCCGAGCAGTCGCCGAGTTAGAGGGTAAGTCCCTAAACCCAACCGAATTTGAATCTCCAATGTTGTACAGTTGCATGACTGCATCTGTGTCTCTGCTAACAGAGTATAAGAAGAAGACGCAAGCGCAGTATGACGTTTTGAACGAAAACATCAAAACCGCGCTAGTGCAATATGAAGAGCTCCTGGTGGCCGTGGAGCCCAATCGGCGACGACTCTACCCTGGTGATGCCGAGCCAAGCAACCAGGCTGAGCTGATCCAAAGGTGGACCGATGCCCCCAAGAAGCTCAAGGCCCGACTTAAGGAAGTCAGCTTGATGAGCACCAGTCAAGCGCTGGGAATCGTCAAGTTCTTGTATCCCCGAGTCGAGCTTGAGGCTGTCAAGGACGGCTTCGCCTGCACCGAGAAGGCGTTGGCCTTGCTTGAAGAAGTGAATCCCGTGGCCGAGTCACTTGTAGATAACTTAGATTTGGATTCCCTGTAGATACATGGACCTTTTGTAAATTATCAATCCATTGTATGTAAACAGTTCATCCAATGTAATTTGAGTTATGCTATCTTTCCGTGATTAACTCTTTATTCTGCCCGAGTAGATTAGGTTCCTTTTACTAAGCACTCTGCCAAGCGCATCAAGGTCCTTAGCGTTAGGAGTTGGCGCAGAGCTCTGTCTCCAAGAACGCACTCGGGAAGTATGAGTGTTGCATGAAAACAAGAGTTTCGTTACTCGGAACAAATAATACTTAGGCTCAAGAAGAAGTCAAAAAGAGAGATATCAATGTGGTGCAGACTATACCTAATTAGGTGTAGCCCCGACTTACTACTTAATTGGAACACAAATATGTAGCAAGTCAGAAACTGAATTGCACAAGTGTAAAGATAATGTAAACAAAAACTTATCTTTATTGAATTGTAAATGTGTGTACAACGGCCGTCAGGTATAGAACCGACGTAATTGCTCGATGTTCCACGAGTTATCCATGATAGTACCGTCTTCTCGCCTCAGTCGGTAAGCACCTCGGGTGTGCCACCGAGTCAATAATGTACGGACGTTCCCAGCGTGGGAGAGTTTATGGCCACTCGTCTGATTGACTCAAAGGACCAAATCATCAACCAAGAAGGCACGATCCCGCGCATTACGACTGTGGAAACGACGTAGCCCTTGGAGGTACTTTGCCGACCGAATGGTTGCAGCATCCCGAGCTTCCTCTAGTCGGTCGAGTTCGTCAACCCGACAGGCCTCTGACTCGTCCTCGTTGAACTTTTGAACTCGGGGTGACCCGAATTGTAGCTCTGTTGGGAGGACCGCCTCAGATCCATATACAAGGAAGAAAGGTGACTACCCTGTTGCCCGACTAGAACTTGTGCGAAGCCTCCAGAGTATGGCAGGCAATTCCTTCATCCACTTTGCTGCATATGGCTTGAGTCGATCGAAGATGCGCGCCTTGACGCCTTGTAGAAGTATGCCATTCACGCGCTCGACTTGCCCACTGCTCCGAGGGTGTGCCATCGAAGCAAAGCAAATCTTTATGCCCACATCTTCGCACCAGCTTTAAAACTCGTCACTTCTGAATTGAGAGCCGTTGTCCGTAATAATCCGAGAGGGCACACCAAACCGACTGATGATTTCCTAGAAGAACTCGGTGGCCTTGGCTGCCGTAATCTTAGTCACAGGCTTAGCTTCAATCCATTTGGTGAAATTTATCTATGGCGATGAAGATTTGTTCAAAACCACCCGGGGCCTTCTTGAGAGGTCCGACTATGTCGAGCCCCCAGACGGCAAATGGCCAGGTGATAGGGATCGTCTGAAGTTCCTGAGCCGGCACATGAATCTGCCGAGCAAAGAACTAACAACCTTCGCATTTTCGGACGATCTCCTTTGCGTCCGAGATAGCAGTAGGCCAGTAAAACCCTTGATGAAAAGCTTTGCTGACCAATGTAGCTGAAGTAGCATGATGGCCGCGCATACCCAAGTGAATTTCACGCAACAAGACGCGTCCTTCCAACTTGGATATGCACTTTTGAAGTATGCCATAGGCGCTTCGGCGGTATAGGATTCCTTCGAGTACCACGTATGCACGACTCCGACGTTTAATTTGTTCAGCAGCCCCTCGATCATCGGGAAGTTTCTCTTCTTGCAAATACTCCAAATACGGTCGCATCCAATCCGAGTCGAGGGCGAGCACTTCTAAATCGGATAGTAGTTTATCTGGTTGGGGTAGTTGTTCCTGTGGTGTGATGGAGGGGTGTGAAGCTCTTACACAAAGATCCCAGCTAGGACTGCTGCCCGACTAAAGCCATATTCGAAAGTTCATCTGCCGCCTCGTTGTCTCACCGTAGGATATGTATAAGCTCCAATCCATCGAACTTATCTTCTAACTTTCTGACCTCCTGACAGTAGGCGGCGATACTGTCGTTGACACAAGTCCAATCCTTCTGTACTTAGCTCATCACAAGTTGAGAATCCCCGCGAACCATCAATCGCCGGATACCGAGCGATATGGCAATACGGATCCTATGGATGAGTGTCTCGTACTCGGCTGCGTTGTTTGAAGCTGGAAAATAAATCTGGAGGACATACTTGAGTCGTTCGCCTCCAGGTGATATGAGAACGATACCAGCCCCCACGCCCTGTCGCCGGAGAGAGCCATCAAAGTACATGTTTCAGTGCTCGGACTCTTCGCCGACTAGGAGAGCCTGCATCTCTGTCCACTCGGCAACGAAGTCAGCGAGTGTTTGTGACTTAGTAGCGCTGTGTGGCTTGAACGAGAGCTCGAAAGCCCCGAGTTCCACTGACCATTTAGCAATTCTCCCAGTGGCTTTACGATTATGAAGGATATCTCCAATAGAAAATAAAGTGACCACCGAAATTGGATATTCTTGAAAGTAGTGTTTTAGCTTCCGAGGGGCGATCAGCACCGTATACAAAAGCTTCTGCACTTGCGGGTAGCGTACCTTGACTGGCCCAATACTTCGCTAACGAAGTAGACCGGGCGCTGAACCTTATAGACGCGTCCTTACTCTTCCCGTTCTACTACCACCGCGGCACTCACTACATGAGTGGTAGCCGTAATGTATAGCAGAAGCGGCTCCTGCGGCATGGGAGATGCTAAGACAGGTGGCGAAGTGATGAACAATTTGAGATCCTCAAAAGCCTTCTGTGCCTCGGGTGTCCAAACAAACTTGTCTTGCTTCTTCTTCAATAGTTTAAAGAAGGGCAACCCACGCTCGCCGAGCCGTGAGATGAATTGAGCGAGTGCCACCATGCATCCATTTAGACGCTGGACATCCCTTTGGCAAGTTGGGGGAGTCATCTCCATGATAGCTCTAATTTTTTCTAGGTTAGCCTCAATCCCAAGGTGAGACACCACGAAACCGAGTTGCTTTCCCGAAGGGACCCCGAAGACACACTTCTCCGGGTTCAACTTCATGTTATATACCGACAGGCTCTCGAATGTCTCCGACAAGTCGGTGACCAAGTCGGAGGATACCCGAGATTTGACGACAACATCATCGACGTATGCTTCCACGTTTCGCCCAAGCTGGTTGTGAAAGCATCGCTTAATGCAATACTGATATGTTACTCCAGCGTTCTTCAACCCGAAGGGCATAGTGACATAGCAGAAAGCTCCAAACGGAGTGATGAACGAAGTCTTGATGCAATCTTCTTCCTTCAAGCTAATCTGGTGATAGCCCGAGTAGGCATCCAGAAAGCTCAAAAGCTCGCAACCGGCAGTGGAATCAACCACCTGGTCGATGCGAGGTAGTCTGAATGGATCCTTGGGGCATGCTTTATTTAAGTCGGTATAGTCGACACACATATGCCAAGTACCATTCTTCTTCTGCACAAGTACCGGATTTGCCAGCCAGTCGGGGTGGAGCACCTCCCTTATGATCTTGCGCAAACCGACGCAGCCGTTGCTTGACCCGCTTGGCTTTGTCATGTACATTCAAGGAGTGCTTGATTACCTCTCTCGGGACACCCGGCATGTCGGACGGTTTCTAACAAAGATGCCCCGACTTGCTTGGAGGAAAGTGACGAGCGCCTCTTCCTATTTCGGATCGAGCCCTGTCCCGATTAGAGCCGTTTTGGTTGAGTTGGACGGGTCGAGCTCAATCCGCTTAACATCTTCGTTAGACTTGATGCCCGACTTAGATTGCTTCTTCTTTGGCATGTTGCCCACGTCGTGAAGAGTGATGACTGCCTGTCGAATCTTGTCCAACTCGGCAGCCGCTTCAGCCGACTGGGATAAGTCACAGTTTTTTTTATCGAGGAGATAGGAAAACATGACGTCTCCGCGGACTGTGATTACGCCCTGCGGACCTAGCATCTTCATAGCCAGATAAGTGTAGTGTGGGACATCCATGAATTTGGCCAAGCCCAGTCTTCCCAAGATTGCGTGATACGCAGTCTCGAAATCGGTGACCTCAAAGCTGAGGTTTTCTATCCGATAGTTGTCCCGAGTGCCAAAAGTGACCGGAAGAGAAATTCTCCTAATCGGCATAGAGGAGGTTCCTGGAATTATGCCATGAAACGGCGCATCAGTCTTCTGAAGCGCCGACCTCGGAATCTACATCTCGTCAAACGTCTTGGTGAAAAGAATATTCAACCCACTTCCGCCGTCGACTAAGACTTTGCACAGTCGGACGTTCCGTATCACAGGATCCAGGATGAGTAGATATCTCCTGGACATGGGATGTGGTCGGGATGATCCGAGGGATCGAACTTGATCGGGATTTCAGACCATCGAAGGTATTCGGGGTCACCGGAACAACTGCATTGACTTCCCGAGTACTAAGATTTTGCTTACGTTTGGACTCGTATGCATTCGGTCCCCCATATATGTAGTTGAGCTCGTGCTCGGTTTCTTGGTAAGCGTCACCCTGAGGATCACGCTTATCATCTTACTTGGAGTTCTTCAGAGTGTCCTTGTTGTGCTCCTGAGCGAACCTCTTCAAGACATTGCAGTTCTTTGCCGCATGCTTTCCATTCTGATGGAAAGGACACGGCGCCTTCATTACTTTATTGTAGTCGTTTGACCGAGGCGGCCTCTGCCGACCATGATCCGCGGCTGCCACCAATTCTTCACCCTTTCGCTTCTTGTCCTTCTTGGAAGATGACTCGGGCTTGTCTTTCTTGCCTTCAGTTTTACTCGGGCGATCCTCCTGGCGCTCGACGAGAGCATCAAAGGAGGTGGCATACCGGTCCGCCAGAGCAAACATCTCTTCTCATATTTTCTTTAATGAATCTGATAAAGGTCCCACTAGGTCCCAGTCTTCTCGTAAGTGCCCTGAAATTAGCGACGAATTGGTCGCAAAGCTCTTCCCAGGAACCGATTGAGTTCTCTGGAAGGCCTGCAAGCCAACGTCCCTGAGCGGGGTGAGTCAACAAGACGGGCAGATAATTTGCCATCTCATCATAGCCTCTACCCGCGGTTTTGATTGCTAGAGAGTAAATCTGCAACCAAGCTTCTAGGTCCCGCTCCCCGTCAAATTTCACTATTCCCTTAGGGTTAAATCCCTCGGGCCAGTTGACCTGACGAAGTCGGGGTATGAATACTTTGATCCCATCAATCATTCCGTCCCCTTGGGGAGGTATTTGGCACGGCGGAGTATGGCACCGGTCTTCTCGGTGATGATCACCATGACGCATAGCGTGGTCGTCACGATGATTGTTTCTGTTGTGGCTTCGACCGAAACCATCTCTATCGTCATCTCGGTGATGTCTCTCATCTTCTTCTCGCTCCCTCCGCTGTGCTTCGATGTCGAGGCGAAGGTCGCGATTTGTGTTTTGGCGAGCGTCTTGCCCGCGAGTTGGTGTGCGCCGACTGCGCCGAGTGTTGCTCATGACAGTCTGGCTTCTGGCTGAGTCGGACTGTTCATCCCGAGTACCCTGGACAGCCGCTGCCGTCACCATGGCTTTAATCTGCTCCATGATCGGCGTTGTGGGACTGTTTTCCCCGAGTAACGGACCAACGTTATCCAAGAGGGTCTTGGATGCAAGGATATTCTGTTGTGGTGTACGGAAGACCGAGTGATCTCCTATACGGACTTAGAGTAATTCCTCCTGAACTCACGCCCACGACCGCGCAATCTATCGCGCAGATATTCTCCACCTCCGCATGTGTGCTTGGCTCCTGCTTCATCTATTTGGGGCAGGGCCGACCCGGATGGTTGTCCATTCACCACGTAAACGCCGCGAAAGTCAGGGAACCCGTTGATGCTCCCCTCCGACTCGGATCCCGAGTAAGAAAGGCTTAACTGATCCCGATTTGTTGGCTCATCGATGGGGTGATTATAACTCCCGCTTTCCGTGATGAATTGTTTGGTGGAAGGAAACCTGACTGAGATTCGGCAGAACAGATCCGCTGAAACCTAGCAGCCGAATTGGTTAATCCGAGTGGCATCCTAGTGTCCACTCGGGAAGTAGATCCGGTTAGAGTTATCCCCGAGCCGGAACTCAGGAAACTCGTCCCAGTAAGTGTCTGTTGGGCTTCATCCCTTAGCCCAAACCGAAAAAGGCGGCGTGTTATCTCATGGAAAATAGTGGCCGAGTTTCTCAATCCGGACGGGGTATTGCACAATTGAGAAGTTGCAGTTCTTGATTGGATCTGATCGCGATCTAGGTCAGGAATGGCATCGCCTATTGGCTCTTCATCAGCGGAAGAAGCTGGCAGAACCAAAGACCCATAATCCCGACTGAAACAAAAGGGAATCACTGCGGTGGGCCAGTCAGAACCGTCGTCATTAGATTGGATCTCTCCCGGATCGGAATCCGAAAGAGGCAACTTGAGGTGGTGCAATTCGGCTGGAGTCGCGTATAGCCTCCCCCGGTCACGTGTGGACCGAACGTCACTCGGCTCACATAACCGAAGTTCCCCGAAGTCGTTGGCGAGGAAGCCGAGATCTCCGAAGACAAAACCTTGGCCGGGGGCGTAGGTGAAGATGAGTCCGCCGATTGAAGCCATCGAAATTGATGAAGCTGATCGTGACGCTAGCCCCTACCTAGCATGCCAACTGTCGACGAATTATATCGACAATATATTTTATAGGGCTATGCGAAAGACCACAACTCGATGGTAGCAAAGGGGCAGGATTTATACAGTTTCAGGCCCTCTGAAAGAGGTAATACCCTACTACTGTGCTTGTGGATTTGTATTATGGGGTGTCGATCACAATGATCAGGGGATGATCACAATGATCGTATGTTCTCGCCTAAGGTTGCATGAGATCGGATGTAATTGAAGATCGAAAATGAAGATGATGATATCTAACTAAGGACCCCCGACCCCCTTTATATAGTGTAAGGGGTAGGGTTACAGATTGGTTCCCTAGTCCGTATTAGGGGGATAAGGGATATGGCCGAGTCGACTTCGCTTATCTCCACGTATTCGGGTAGGATCAGGATCCTACTTCTTGTAGAACAAGTCGGGCCGCGCCGTCCACCAGGCCCGCCTTCTGGAAGATCCACGTGACTTGGCCTAGGGAGGTGGTGTGTCCAATCATCTGTCTCTAAATACTCGGGACCCATGTTGTCCACACTCTGTTTGAGCCGCCTTTCTGCTATGACCTATTGGGGCTGGGTTTGATGGATCTAGGAGCTGAGCTTCGTTGCTCTACGCATGCGTGTATGGACCTCTGGCCTATTGTCTTCGGCTGTGCGTGACTGTCTAGCTCATTGGCATTGTTGGGTTGTGATCGTGCATGTCTTCCACTTTGCTACTGCACGCGCTTCGATGCTGTCATGCACTTCAATGTTGCTGCTGCTTTTTTTTGCTACTGCAACTACTAGCTCTTGAATTCTACTTGCATCATTGAGTCTCACTTTAGGTTTATTTAGGCGTTGCTTCCACTGTTTCTACCAAAGTCCTCTGTTTTTCCTTTGTCTTTGAATTTGTCTATGCCATGCGAGTTCACAAATTTTTGTCTATCATCTAGATTTGTGTCCTTTCTTTTGCTTGGCTACAATTCTGTCTTTTTCTTTGAGCCACTGCATTTTCTTTGCGTTGCTGTCTCTTGGGCTACAATCTGCAACACCGAATGATAGGAGTTCACTTTTTGGATTTTGATATATGTTTGTGATTGCATGCTATGATAACTACGCCGACATTTGCAAGACCCGGACTTCGGATTTTTTTTGTATTTCCGTTTAAATTCAATGCTATTGCATATGCCTTGCATTTGAGGAAGGTACTTTTTTTAGTCTATTTTCTTTCAAATACAATGCTATTGCATACACCTTGCATTTGACAGGGGTGTTAGAGATATATTAGGATACACTACTACAGAACTGGGCATCACAAGCGGGCTATTACAAGCGGTTAGGCGCGAACCGCTCGCCTTCGCACTGAGGCGGTTCGTGAGCAACAGGCGGGAGGGTTTCGAGCGGTTGGTAACACCAACCGCTTGTGTTGAGCAACCTCCACAAGCGGTTCGTGTCCCAAACTGCTTCTGAATTATCACAAGCGGTTGGTGTCTCAAACCGCTTCTGGAAGAGGTCCCGCCCACCCATTTAAACTCTTCCTCCCTCCTCAAGCTCACATACATGAACAGGGAAGGGCCTGGCACTGTTCTTGGGGGAGGTGCTGTCCAAATTTTTGAATGTGATGATTTAGCTTCAAATTAAGTGAATCAAGGTTAGTAACACCATGTTACCATCCTTCTCACCAAGATATTATTGTTTCTTTTGCATTTAATGTGGAGAAAAAATTGATTTTGATTGTTGGGGGCTTTTATTGCTACCTCACTCCATAACTTTAATTTTAGACAAGAACATGATGAATTATGGTAGTTATTTTCTCCAAAAGTGTTCTTAGGATTAGAATCTTTAATGTAACACTCCTTCTCTTCAATCTCACTCCATAACTTTAATTTTAGGTAGGACCATGATGAATTGTAATTAAGGAGTTGTTTTTCAAAAGTTGTTAGCTTTACAATCTTTAATATAACACTCCTCCATTCAATGTAACAATAGTAGATCTAGGTTTGGAAGGAAATTATTAATGTTTTATGAAATAAAATAGGAAAAATTTAAAGGGACAAAATAATTAGTTAAATTAAGTTTAAAGGTTAAATTTGAAAAACCACTCCCTCCATCGTAAAATATATGGCATATAAATTCTTGGCACTATAAAACTATTAATTTCTTTTCGATTATGTCTTGTAGAACTACAAAACTAACAACATGTTTGAGTAGTTTTAATTACAAATGTAACTATATGACATGCATATATAAAATAAGTATATTATTTATTACCTTTTGGAATGGAATTTCGCTACAATGTAAATAACACTTTAGTGAAAGATCTTTGAAGGTATCTAAAAATTAGATCTTTGTGTAGATGAACCGGCAATGGATGTACAATGCGGACCGTCGCTCATAAAGAATCTGCTTCCAGAAGATAACACGCTGCCTGAATCTACATATGAAGCCAAGCAAGTCATATGTCCTTTGGGATTAAAAGTACAGAAGGTACACGCATGTCGTAACGATTGTATCCTATATCGCAATGAGTATGTGGATTTGGATGCTTGTCCAGTGTGCAAAGAATCACGTTACAAGACGAAGCGTGAAGACCCAGGTGAAATAGAGGGGGAGTGTAAGAAGAAGAGACCTCCTGCTAAGGCGGTATGGTATTTCCCTGTGATCCCCCGATTAAAGCATCTTTTTTCTAACAAAGCGCATGCCCAGATGGTGCGTTGGCACAAAGAAGGGCGTAAGGATGACGGGATGCTTAGGCACCCCGCTGTTGGGTCCCAGTGGAGGAAAGTCGATCGAACATTCCTAGACTTTGCAAATGAGGTGAGGAACATAAGGTTTGGGTTGAGTACCGATGGTATGAATCCTTTTGGCGACTGACGAGCAGCCTATAGCACTGGCTTTGTTACACTATGTATCTATAACATTCCTCCTTGGCTGTGCATGAAGCGGAAATACATCATGTTGCCATTGTTGATCCAAGGGCCAAAGCAACCCGGAAACGACATCGATATCTATTTGAAACAATTGATGGAAGATCTTGTAAAGTTGTGGGAGGATGGTGTACGGGTATGGGATGAGTACAAGAGGGAGTATTTCACCCTACGTGCACTGTTGTTCGTAACCATCAATGACTGGCACGTGCTCGGTAACCTGTCTAGCAATACTACCAAAGGATATAAAGCCTGCTTGCAATGCTTAGATGAAACCGACAGCATGTACCTAAAAAACTCTCGAAAGATTGTGTACATGGGCCATCGTAGGTTTCTTCTAAAGAGACACCCATTGCGGAAAAAAGAAAGGTATTTTGATGGAAAAGCAGACCATCGTGATAAGCCTAAGCATCGTAGTGGCCCACGTGTGTTTGCCATGATAAAAGATCTTAAAATAGTGTTTGGAAAGGGTCCTGGAAGCAAACCTGTCCCGAACGAGGAAGGTCAGGCACCCATCACCCATCTGGAAAAAGAGATCAATATTTTGGGACTTGCCTTATTGGGAAATTTTGGAGATCCGTCACTCACTTGACTTCATGCACATCACGAAGAATGTCTGCTTGAACCTGTTAGGATACTTGGATATGTACGACAAATCGAAAGATACACTACAAGATCGAAAGAACCTACAACTTTTGGAACTAAGGGATGGTCTACATCCAGAAAAAAGAGAGAAAGGACATTACCTAAATCCCGCGAGCTACACTCCAAAATTTTCTAAGTCCCCGCGCGCGCTCTCTTCCTCTGTCGTCTCCATCGAGCACCCCGCGTCGCCGTCGAGCCCTGTCGCACCGTCGCCGTCAAAGTCGAAGTCGTCTCCCTGCGCGCGCCATTGCCGTCGGCCGACGTACTCCGTCGACCGCCACTGTCACCGCGCCGTCGCCGTCGCCGTCGAAGTCGTCTCCCCGCGCCGCCGTCGACCGCTGCGAGCTCCTCCATCCCGAAGGGCCTAGGTTACCCCCTCCTTTGCTTATACGCGCTCTGTACACTCGCCGCCCACAAGGTGTTTGACAAAATGTCCCTGTCGGTGACTGGGAGGCGAACCTCCGCAGCGCCAATGAGCAAGGAAAGAGTCTGCGAGCCAGCGGCGCCTATCCCTCGACCGAGGCCCGGCCTTGTGGCCGACGCTGCCGAAGACCTTGGTCTCGGCGCACCGGCGCGTCAAGACCGGATGGATGGGAACGATGACACGAGCGTTTTATCCTTGTTCAGGCCTCCACTGCGGGATAATAGCCCTACGTCCAGTCTTCGTTTAATGCCGAGGTTAAACGAGTACAAGGGGTGAAGTCCGGCTTTGGGAAGCCGGGCTTGTACGATAAGTGCTCAAGGCACCGTGCGTGTGTGCTCCTCTGATTACACGATACGGAGAACTACCACCGGAACTAGAGCTCTTACGAGAGTGCAAGTGTTCCTGTTCTACAGTAGCTATTCTCCAAGTGAGTTGTGTGTCGATGTGAAGCTTGTCCGTTGTTGTGGCCTGTGCGCCCCTTTTATAGGCGCCCTTCGGCCGCTGTAGCTTGTGCTGGTCCGTTGAATTAGTCGTTGTCTTTTTGCCATACCGATAGTGTACCGAATCCACCGGGTAATCGAGTGCAATCCTCCGATCCTTATTGGACCGCTAGCGGTCAAGACGTGTCCTGCCCATGCAGCGGTTGACGAGGCCGCCGCCTACCGTCGAGGTGCGCGCCAGCGCCCTCGATGCAGGCGCGATTTAATTCTCGATAACTCGGGGACCCGGCGTATCTGTCGCGGCGCGCGGATGATTCGCTTTAGGTCTGTCCCGTACCTCGAAGCTCGGAGGAAGCAAGAGGCCCGAGCTTCGAGGCGGGAAGCCGGGCCCGAAGCTTACCAAGCTCAGCGCGAGCTTCTTGGTCGAGCTTACCTCCGGTGGAGCGCGGGTAAGTAAGTGGGCAAACTCCACGAGCCACATACTTTCCCCAACAGCTAGTCCCCGAGCCTCGAGCGGGACGGTGACGTGCCGCTCAGAGGTTTATCTAGCAACTGCCCTTGGGCGAAAATCTTGGTTTTTCGCGCGTGCGGGGCCCCCACTGCCTCGGCGGGAATCCCAAATCGGCGCGGTTCGCGCGCGCCGCTTCCTCCTCCTCGAGTTCCACGTCTTCCGGCGGATAGGTGATGTTTCGCCTCTCCTTGCTGATTTATATCAGGTGGTTTCTCTTTTCGCCATTTCTTCTCACGCCTTCTTGCGCCATTCGTGTTTCTCCGTCTTTTTCCTTTATCTGCCCCTCCGCCATCTTCCCTTCCGATCCTTCTCCTCCTGATGGCGCCTTTCACGCGGAGGCTCCTTACTGAGGACGATCTGAAGGGGCTGGAAGCCGCCGGCTTCGTCGAGGTCGGCGGGTGGAGGGTGGCCGGCCGAGAGGCGGTTCCTGCGCCCAAGAGCAAGGAGTTCGTTTGCTTTGAGCTTTTTGCGATTCATGGGCTCCGGGTCCCGGAGTCCGATTTCGTCGAATCCGTTACGGCCAGTCTTGGGATCGGTAGTAAACCTCAATCCCAACTCGATCCTGTTCTTGGCGATCTTCAAGACCTCTGTGATGCATTAAATCGGGTGGAGCCGACGGTCGACCTCTTCCTCCACTTCTACGAGCTGACCATGACCGGTGGACATAATGCGGCGGGGTGTGCCTACTTCAAGCTCCGCCGCGACATGAAGTCCTCGTACCCGGTGTTCAAGGCCAAGGAGAACGTCGGGGGGTGGGCATCGCGGTGGTATTACGCCGAGAAGCCCGACAACTGGCGATTCTGGTTTGCCAACATGAACCCCGGGAAGGTGCCGATGCCCCGGCCTACGCTAGAGCCGGCGGAGGTAGCCCTAGCGGCCAAGATTCGAGACTTGGCTGGCCGGGGGCTCAACGGCTTCGACATCGTAGCCGACTTCACCAGGCACCGGGTGAGCCCGCTGAGGAAGCGGGTTTGCCCTTTCTTCGAGATCCGCGGGTGGGACGACCTCTCCCGCGAAGGCACTTCCCGTAAGTATTTGTTTTTGATCTTGCAGTTGTTTGTCCAAGGTTCTTCCCGAGTCGTGTTTGTGATGTTCTTCATTCTTTTCTTCTCCGTAGCCTTGCCCCAAGACGATGTGGTTCGGGTCGTGGGGCTTCTCTTGCCCGCGAGCCACAACGAGCCGTCCGGCTCGGGCATTCGCAACGTCCTGGACGAGGTACGTGCCTCTACGGGCTTTGGCGCCTGGGCGGTTTTTTCGTCGTGCCGACGCCCGACCTATTTTTTCGCCGGGGAAGCGGAGCGGAACCGCCCGCTGCTGCTCTGCGCCGTGGCTGCCTCGGGAGCCGTCATCCCGACGGCCAGTGGTGACACGGGCTTACCCCCGGTGCGGAAAGGACAGGCCGTGGGCAAGCGACCGCCCGTGAAGAAACCGGCCGGTCGCTTCCCGGGCAAGGCTGCCTCCGCCCGGTGGCATGCGCCTCGGCCCAGCGATTCCATCCCCGATCCAGCCTGGGCCGGAGGTTCTCGGGGTCGGGATTCGGCCGGCGCGCCGGGCATCCAGCCAGCGCCGAAGAGGCGTCGGTTGGTGTTGAACGATGATAATTCGGGCGACGAGATGGACGAGGCAGCCGTTGCGACTGCACGTAAGTTGCTTACACCCTTACGCATGCCGGTGTCTCCCGTCCTTTTCCTCTGTTGATTATGGCCCTCGAGCCAATCGTGTTCTAATTCTCCCTTGTTTCTTCAGTCGCGTTGTCCACCCAAGCGGGGGAGCCTATCTCGGTGCGACCTGCCCGGGAGCACGAGCCTGCCAAGGGCAAACCCGGACTCCGGGGTTCGAGGCCCTTCGTCTTCCCGCTGGTGGCGCACAAGGACGTGCGCCTCCAGGCCGCGCTCGTAAAGGTGGAGACCGATCTCGGCCCCGAGCGCCTGGCACCAATCCGCGTCGAGGGGCGAACCTCGACCAGGTGGCGCCTGATTGACATCCGCGGCATTTGGGAGCTTTTTGCCAGGAGCAACATGCCCTTTCCCCCGCTGGACGCGAGCGACACTCTTCTTCTTGGGTGGGACTGGCCCGTCCGGGTCATCACAGCCGCGAGCATCGTTCCAGTGCGGTTATGGAGTGTGGCTCCGTTGACCATCTCGGGGTGGATCTCGGCGACGCCATCGTGGGTCGAGCACCACCTTGGGATCGCCACATGGAGTCACCAAGAGGCCATCCGACTCCAGCCAGTCCCCGGCCAAACGCTCGAGGAGTGGCTGGCGAATCGTCTGGGAAGAGGACCCCCGGTGGATGCCTGGACGCAGACTGACTTCCCCTTCGAGCCGTGTTTCCACGCTGTTGATGCCGCCGAGTTTGTGGGGGAGTCGGCACAGCCGACAGGGGGAGCTTGCGAGGTCGCGGAGGAGACTGCCGAGCCGACAGGAGGCCCGGTCGTGCTGGTGGAAGAAGCGGCCGACCCTGCGGGAGAGATGGCCGATCTTGCCGGGGAGGAGGCCGAGCCTGCGGGAGGCTTGGCCGGGCTTATGGGAGAGATGTCCGAGCCAGCGGGAGGCTTGGCCAAGCTTGCTGAGGAGGCGGCCGAGCCTGCAGGAGAGATGGCCGAGGGACCAAGCAGCTCGGGCGACAGCTCGGGCCGCCAGGTCGCGGCGCTCTCCTCGCCTAGGGGTGTTTCGTACGCTCGGTACGATGTCGCGGCCGCGGCGGTCGCCAAGCGGGTGAGTATCTCCGGGCTTGGTTTTCTGTTATCTTGCATTTTCCCTGCTTTGGCTCTCCCTTTCCTTAGTTTGTCCTCCGGGTGCAGATCTACCGCGAGCTTGTCGGCATGGCTTGCTCGTTTGAAGCCAAGCATGATGCCGAACGAGAGGCCCTGCGGTCGGAAAGTACGCGGTGGCAACAGGAAGCCAATGCCACACTCGCCGAGCTTGAGGAAGCTCGCTCGAGCTCAATCCAGGCGATAGCTCTGGAGGCTCGGGCCGCAGCGGCCGAGGCGGCCTTAGCTGTGGCGCAGGAGGATGCCAAGGAGATTTCCTGCCGGTCGCTGGAGGCCCTTAAGGCCGAACGCGACCGCGCCCTTGAGTTCGAGGAACGCCTTCGGTCGGCGGAGGCATGCCGTGTTGCTGAGGTTGCTCGTGCGGTGGAGGAGCGCGACCTTCTTGCCGCAGAGCTTTCCCAGACGAAGGCTGCCGCAATCGCGACGGAGGGTCTGCTGAAGACCCACCAGGATACCGTGCGGGAGCTGGAGGCTGCCAATGAAGCCTTACGGGTCAAAATGCAAACCTCTCGGGCGAAAGAGAAGGAGCTCCTCGACGTTCAGGGCCAAAACGTGGAGCTGCTGGCCGAGCTTCGGAAGCTCCGGTGCCAGCCTAAGCCGTAGGCCCCCCCTTTTCTTTCTTTTTGTTGGGCGACGATCCAGCTTGCCTTTGTAAATACCTTTTATTAATATAGTTGATTTGTTTTGACTTCTTTCCTTCGTCACCTCTTTGGTCCGCCTTCTCGTCGTTTTGACTGTCGCGCCGTGTCCCAAGAGACATTCGCATTCAGTCTTGGAAACGGTTCCACGTCGGAACTGCTTCCCTACGCCATTACTCCTGGGATTGCCTCGGCTTCCCAAATCCTGGCTATAAAAAGAGACCAATGCGTTGGTCACTTCTTATCCCAGACTTCTTTCTTCCGTACCTTTCCCTCTTTCTTCCATGGCTTACGACCCGGAGTTGGCGGAGCTTTGGGCGGATTTCGACCTTGCAATGGCCGAGATTGCGGAGGAGGAGGCGCGCGCTCGTGACATCGCCAGGGTCGAGGCGCTGGTTGAAGTCGTTCCGCGTCTTCGCGGAGCCTTTGATCCGCCGGGAGGCGCCGGTCGGCCTTGCGTCGCGATCTTCTTCGCCGCTGACTTTGGTCGAGGTCGCCTTGGCGCTTGCCGAGGTGGCCGACATCATTGTCGGGTTTCTGGGACCCTTCCGCTGGGACTAATTGTAATCGGCTTGTGGGCCATCCCAGAACTTCTTTTAATAAAGTTGTTTGTGGTTGTCGCTGCTTATTTTTGTTTTCTGTTGTTTTTCCTGCATGCAAACAAGCGCTAGTAGTCGTATAGGCAAGAAAAGGCTGAAAACGTAGTACAGTCCTACCGATCCTAGCCCCCGAGCCATGTCCGAGTTTCTGAGGAGAAGCTCGGACGTGGCTTAGAAAAGATCGGAAGTCTTTTGATTGGGAACTTGATCTTGGAAAATTAATTTTTTAAGAAATCGACCCTTAGAAAAAATTGACCCTTAAAAAATCGACCCCAGCCCCCGAGCCATGTCCGAGCTTCTAAGGGGAAGCTCGGGCGTGGCTTAGAGAAGACTAATTTTTGAAAAATCGACCCTAGTTCCCGAGCCATGTCCGAGCTTCTAAGGAGAAGCTCGGGCATGGCTTAGAAAAGACCAATTTTTGAAAAATTGACCATAGTCCCCGAGCCATGTCCGAGCTTCTAAGGAGAAGCTCGGGCGTGGCTTAGAGAACACCAATTTTTGAAAAATTGACCATAGTCCCCAGACCATGTCAGAAGCTTCTAAGGAGAAGCTCAAGGCGTGGCTTAGAGAAGATCAATTTTTGAAAAATCGACCCCAGCCCCCGAGCCATGTCTGAGCTTCTAAGGAGAAGTTCGGACGTGGCTTAGAGAAGATCAATTTTTGAAAAATCGACCCTAGTCCCCGAGCCATGTCCGAGCTTCTAAGGAGAAGCTCGGGCGTGGCTTAGAGAAGACCAATTTTTGAAAAATTGACCATAGTCCCCGAGCCATGTCCGAGCTTCTAAGGAGAAGCTCGGGCGTGGCTTAGAGAAGATCAATTTTTGAAAAATCGACCCGACCCAGAGCCATGTCTCGAGCTTCTAAGGAGAAGTTCGGACGTGGCTTAGAGAAGATCAATTTTTGAAAAATCGACCCTAGTCCCCGAGCCATGTCCGAGCTTCTAAGGAGAAGTTCGGACGTGGCTTAGAGACCGCACACTTTTTTGAACAAAGCTTGTGGTCTGGCTCATCCCCTTTGCGAGAGGCGATTGTTGGACTCTAGAGGTATCCCTGCCTATGGCGGTGTTATCTTGGGCTTAAGGTATAGAGCCGGAAAGTGTGTGCCCGCACGGGATTTTGCGAGGTGCGATGGATATCGGCTTACCCGTTTGCAAGGGAATCCCGGGGGTTGGCTTGTGCGTAGCCGCTACCCTGCCGATGTGTACTGGAACGGCCCGGGCTTTCTCCCAAGCCCGATCATAAGTTTTGGGTTGCTGGGGTTAGGTTGAGGCTCTCCTAGGGAATAGTGGGGTGAACAAAAGGAAACAAGATAGGGGGGATGGAGACTTACGACCTTTTCTTAGGCGTAGAACCTTCGAAGTTGAGCGATGTTCCAGGAGCTGTTGAGGACTCTCCGTCCGGCATAGCGATCTTCTGACTCGGGCGTCGGTGACACGACCGTGTACGGACCCTCCCATCTTGGGGTGAGCTTGTTGGCGTGAGCCAGGTTCTGAACTCGTCTTAGAACCAGGTCGCCTACCTGCAGGGTCTGGGTCTGTACCTTTTTGGCTCCGTGCCGCCGCAGGGATTGCTGGTATGCTGCCACTCGCAGTAGTGCTTGCTCGTGGCAGGACTCGGATAGGTCGAGGTCTAGCAACCGCTCCTCGTCGTTGTCGATCTGCCCTGCAAAATCAATACGAGCTGAACCAATTCTTAGCTCGGCGGGTAGGACCGCCTCCGAGCCGTATACAAGCCTAAACGGGGTCTCGCCAGTAGCCCGATTAGAGGTTGTTCGGGCTACCCAGAGCACGGAGGGTAGTTCTTCTACCCAGTTGTGTCTTTGCTCGGCGAGAGCGTCGTACACTCGGCGCTTAATACCCTGCATGATCTGCCCGTTCGCGCGTTCGGCTGCACCATTACTTTGTGGGTGAGCTACCGAAGCTAGGGCAACCTTCATGCCGAGCTCTTCGCAGTAGTTCTGGAATAGCTCGCTTGTGAACTGTGTCCCATTGTCAGCGATCAGCTTACTTGGGACGCCGAACCTGGTCACGATATTGTTCCTAAGGAACCTCTTGGCCGTCTGGGCGGATATGCTCGACACTGGTTCGGCCTCGATCCACTTAGTGAAAGTGTCGATGGCGACGAACAGGTGTGTGCAGCCCTTTAGACCTCTAGGAAACGGACCAAGTATGTCCATCCCCCATGTTGAGAATGGCCAGGTTAGCGGGATAGTCTGCAGCTCATATGCGGGCTGGTGGGATACCCGAGCGTGATATTGGCGGTAGTGTGCACGCTTCTACGAGCTCTCTTGCGTCGGTCAACGCAGTTGGCCAGTAATACCCCATGCGAAAGGCTTTTCCCACTAGGGTTCTGAAAGAGGCATGGGCCCCGTAGATCCCGTCGTGGAAGTCTTGGAGGAGAAATTTGCCTTCCTCCCGGGTCACGCACTTACAAAATCGCCGTTAGAACCCTTTGGTACAACAAGCCCCGAGTGTCGGTAAGGTCGGGCTTGTCTTTGGGCAGGATTTCTCATCGTGTCTGTGGCGTTGTCCCATCGTCAAGAACTGGGCGAATGGCGTCATCCAGTGTCGCTGCTCTTGCAGGAACAAACGGTACCGGTCGTTTGGGTCGAGGCAACCGTCTTCTCGGGGGCCTCTTCTCCGGAGGGAATAGAGGGCTTTAGTAGGTGCTGCACGAGCACCCCCGCCGGGGCGGTTTCTTGTGAGGAGCCAAGCTTCGCGAGCTTATCGGCCAGGCTATTAGCCAGTTTGGGGACGTAGCATACTTCGAAGTTCGTGAAGTGCTTCTCCAGCTTTATCACCTCTACCAAGTATCGCGCCATTGAGTCGTCGCAACACTGATACTCCTTGTTTACTTGACAGACGACCAACTTCGAATCCCCTTTCGCTGTTAGTCGCTAATGCGGCGCGATGCATGCTCGTAGGCGGCTAGAGGCCTTCGTACTCAAAGATTGTTCGTTCGCGAAAAATGGAGCTATACTATATGCTGAATTTGTTCTCCTTAGGGGGAAACGAGAACAAACCCGCAGCCTGACCGTTCAAATTGGCGCGACCTATCGAAAAACATGGTCCAGTGCGCTTCTTGGCTAGCGAGCTCAGGCGAACCTCCCGAGGGGGATACCAGCCTGCCACTCCTCATACGACTTGTCGACGTCGTCGAGATCGTCGCAATCGTCGAAGTTGAGGTCTACGGTATCAATGTCGTCAGAAGACAACAAGGCCATCCTCGACTCGTCGAGGGAGAAGATGATCGGGCCCCACGGTGGGCGCCATTGTCGGCGATCGGGAGGCGAACCTCCGCAGGCGCCAATGAGCAAGGAAGGGGTGCGAGGCCTGGCGGCCCCTGTCCTCGGACGAGGCCCGCCTTGTGGCCGGACGCCGCCGGCGAAGACCTTGGTCTCGGCGCACCGGGCGCGTCAAGACCGGATGGATGGGAACGTTGACACGAGCGTTTTATCCTGGTTCAGGCCTCCACTGCGGGATAATAGCCCTACGTCCAGTCTTCGTTTAATGCCGAGGTTAAACGAGTACAAGGGGGTGAAGTCCGGGCTTTGGGAAGCCCGGCTTGAAAGTATAAGTGCTCAAGGCACTGTGCTTGTGTGCTCTGATTACAGGATACGGAGAACTACCGCCGAACTAGAGCTCCTACGAGTGCAAGTGCTCTGTTCTCTGATAGCTATTCTCCAAGTGAGTTGTGTGTCGATGTGAAGCTTGTCCGTTGTTGTGGCCTGTGCGCCCCTTTTATAGGCGCCCTTCGGCCACTGTAGCTTGTGCTGTTCCGTTGAATTAGTCGTTGTCTTTTTGCCATACCGATAGTGTACCGAATCCACCGGGTAATCGAGTGCAATCCTCCGATCCCCACGCTGACCGCTAGCGTCAAGACGTCGTCCTGCCCATGCGGGCGGTTGACGGATCGCCGCCTACCCGTCGAGGTCTGCGGCAGCGCCCTCGATGCAGTCGCGCGATTTAATTCTCGATGACTCTGGGGACCCGAAGCGTATCCTATCCGCGGCGCGTGATGATTCGCTTTAGGTCCTGTCCCTTCGTACCTCAGAAGCTCGGAGGAAGCAAGAGGCCTGAGCTTCCGAGGCGGGGAAGCCCGGGCCCGAGCTTACCAAGCTCAGGCGCGAGCTTGCTGGTCCCGAGCTTACCTCCGGTGGAGCCGCGGGTAAGTAAGTGGGCCGAAACTCCACGAGCCACATACTTTCCCCAACAGCTAGTCCCCGAGCCTCGAGCGGGACGGTGACGTGCCGCTCAGAGGTTTATCTAGCAACTGCCCTTGGGCGAAAATCTTGGTTTTTCGCGCGTGCGGGGCCCCCATTGTCTCGGCGGGAATCCCAAATCGGCGCGGTTCGCGCACGCCGCTTCCTCCTCCTCGAGTTCCACGTCTTCCGGCGGATAGGTGATGGTTCGCCTCTCCTTGCCGATTTATATCAGGTGGTTTCTCTTTTCGCCATTTCTTCTCACGCCTTCTTGCGCCATTCGTGTTTCTCCGTCTTTTTCCTTTATCTGCCCCTCCGCCATCTTCCCTTCCGATCCTTCTCCTCCTGATGGCGCCTTTCACGCGGAGGCTCCTTACTGAGGACGATCTGAAGGGGCTGGAAGCCGCCGGCTTCGTCGAGGTCGGCGGGTGGAGGGTGGCCGGCCGAGAGGTGGTTCCTGCGCCCAAGAGCAAGGAGTTCGTTTGCTTTGAGCTTTTTGCGATTCATGGGCTCCGGGTCCCGGAGTCCGATTTCGTCGAATCCGTTACGGCCCAAGGTCTTCGATCGGTAGTAAACCTCAATCCCAACTCGATCCTGTTCTTGGCGATCTTCAAGCACCTCTATGATGCATTAAATCGGGTGGAGCCGACGGTCGACCTCTTCCTCCACTTCTACGAGTGACCATGACCGGTGGACACAATCTGGCGGGGTGTGCCTACTTCAAGCTCCGCGACATGAAGTCCTCGTGCCGGTGTTCAAGGCCAAGGAGAACATCGGGGTGGGCATCGCGGTGGTATTACGCCGAAAGCCCGACAACCGGCGATTCTGGTTTGCCAACATGAACCGGGAAGGTGCCGATGCCGACCTACGCTAGAGCCGGCGGAGATAGCCCCTGGCGCCAAGATTCGAGACTTGGCGGGCGGGGGCTCAATAACCGACATCGTAGCCGACTTCACCAGCACCGGTGAGCCAGCGAGGAAGCGGGTTTGCCCTTTCTTCGAGATCCGCGGGTGGGGCGACCTCTCCATGAAGGCACTTCCGTAAGTATTTGTTTTGATCTTGCAGTTGTTTGTCCAAGGTTCTTCCCGACTCGTGTTTGTGATGTTCTTCATTCTTTTCTTCTCCGTAGCCTTGCCCGAAGACGATGTGGTTCGGGTCGTGGGGCTTCCCTTGCCCGCGAGCCACAACGAGCCGTCAGGCTCGGACGTTCGCAACGTTCTGGACGAGGTATGTGCCTCTACGGGCTTTGGCGCCCCTGGGGCGGTTTTTCTCGTGAGCTGACGCCCCGCGGCCTATTTTTCGCAGGGGGAAGCGGGAGTGGGAACCGGGCCCGCTGCTCCTGCGCCGGTGGCTGCCTCGGGAGCCGTCATCCCGATGGCCAGTGGTGACACGGGCTTACCCCCGGTGCGGAAAGGACAGGCCGTGGGCAAGCGACCGCCCGTGAAGAAACCGGCCGGTCGCTTCCCGGGCAAGGCTGCCTCCGCCCGGTGGCATGCGCCTCGGCCCAGCGATTCCATCGATCGGCCGGCCGGAGGTTCTCGGGTCGGGATTCACGGCGCGCCGGCATCCACCAATAAAGAAGCGGCGTCGGTTGGTGTTGAACGACGATAATTCGGGCGACGAGATGGACGAGGCAGCCATTGCGACTGCACGTAAGTTGCTTACACCCTTACGCATGCCGGTGTCTCCCGTCCTTTTCCTCTGTTGATTATGGCCCTCGGGCCAATCGTGTTCTAATTCTCACTTGTTTCTTCAGTCGCGTTGTCCCCCCAAGCGGGGGAGCCTATCTCGGTGCGACCTGCCCGGGAGCATGAGCCTGCCAAGGGCAAACCCGGACTCCGGGGTTCGAGGCCCTTCGTCTTCCCGCTGGTGGCGCACAAGGACGTGCGCCCCCAGGCCGCGCTCGTAAAGGTGGAGACCGATCTCGGCCCCGAGCGCCTGGCACCAATCCGCGTCGAGGGGCGAACCTCGACCGGGTGGCGCCTGATTGACATCCGCGGCATTTGGGAGCTTTTTGCCAGGAGCAACATGCCCGTTGCCCCGTTGGACGCGAGCGACACTCTTCTTCTTGGGTGGGGCCGCCCATCCGGGTCATCCTGGCCGAGCATCGTTCAAAGTCGCGGTTATGGAGTGTGGCTCCGTTGACCGTCTCGGGGTGGATCTCGGCGACGCCATCGTGGGTCGAGCACCACCTTGGGATCGCCACATGGAGTCACCAAGAGGCCATCCGACTCCGGCCAGTCCCCGCGCTGGACCGCTAGCGGTCAGCACGTGTCCTTGCCCATGCGGGCGGTTGGCAGGGCCGCCTACCCGTCGAGGTCTGCGCGGCGCCCACTCAGCAGTCGCGCATTTAATTCTCGATGACTCTGGGGACCCGAAGCGTATTCTGTCCGCGGCGCGTGATGATTCGCTTTGGGTCCTGTCCCTTCGTACCTCAGAAGCTCGGAGGAAGCAAGAGGCCCGAGCTTCCGAGGCGGGGAAGCCCGGGCCCGAGCTTACCAAGCTCGGGCGCGAGCTTGCTAGTCCCGAGCTTACCCCCGGTGGAGCCGCGGGTAAGTAAGTGGGCCGAAACTCCACGAGCCACATACTTTCCCCAACAGTCCCTATGGACACAGATGGAGAGAGTGAGAGAGAATGAGAGAGAGATGGAGAGAGAGAGAGTGAGAGAGAATGACAGTGAGAGAGAGAGAGCGTGAGAGAGAATGAGAGCGTGAGTGAGATGGAGAGAGAGTGAGAGAGAATGAGAGAAAATGAGAGAGAGTGAGAGAGAATGAGAGAGAGAGATGGAGAGAGAGTGAGTGAGAGATGGAGAGAGAGTGATTGAGAGAGATGGAGAGAGAGTGAGTGAGAGATGGAGAGAGAGAGTGAGATGGAATGAGAGAGAGAGAGTGAGAGAGAATGAGAGTGAGAGAGAGTGAGAGAGAATGAGAGAGAGAGAGTGAGAGAGAATGAGAGTGAGATGGAGAGAGAGAATGAGATGGAGAGAGAGTGACATGGAGAGAGAGAGAGTGAGAGAGTGAGAGAGAATGAGTGAAAATGTATTTTTTGTTATATATACTTCTTTCACAATTTAACGAGTTGCCATACTTACTAATTAAACAATATTTCATAATTACGATAGATGGCGACACCAGGGCGTGGTGATCCTAATTTCGAGATGGACGAACGGTTCTTGCATGACGAGATCGCCCATGGTAGCAACTTGGGCGCCAATGAAGGTGATGCCAACGTTGTCAACATCACTGCCGGTGGATCCAGTGATCTCGTGGACGCTGAGGGAAGTGAGGTAATGCCGCGAGAATCCGGACAAACCATTTAGCCGTATTTAACCAATTACTATAAATGGCTCTGACATGAAAAATTAACATCTCTTTCCATTTTCAGCCCGGTACATCGAGCACCCAAACCAAGCGAGGACGTAACAAGAAGCCTGGTACAAAGTTTGTTTTCACCAACGTCGACAATGACGGGAAGACGATTGCTCCTCTTTCTGCAGTAGGCCCGTTTAACAATGCATCTGGTTTCCACGTTAGGGATCATGTCGATTAGCAACAAGAATCGGTGAAGTTCCGAAGCCACCAAGGAGCTCCTTTGGAAAGATATCAAGGAGAACTTCAAATTTCCTGAAGGATACGAGAACAAGGTTAAGAGATACACTTTGAAGAAGATGGCAACCCAATTTCAGTCGTGGAAAGTTCACCTGAACAACAAGTATGTCAAGAAGGGAGAAAAGCCAGACTTCAACCAACATCCTAAGCTGGCAGATCACTAGGATGCATTTGAAGAATACAAATTGTCAGAGGAAGGACAGGCCGCGAGCCATCAGAACAAGATCAACGCTAGGAAGAAAAAATACCACCACCATCTTGGCACCGGTGATTACGTCAAGGCTGTACCTAAATGGGAGAAGCGGGAGGAAGAACTAATGGCCAAGAATATCACGTCTGCTACTGCTGAATGGGAATTCTGCCTGCGGAATTGGTTCATGGGTCCCGGAGGGGCCCTTGCAGATGACGGTAGCTTGTTGATGCCACCGGGAGCGGAGGATGATGGAAACAGAATTGTCGAAACCGTCGACATGTCTCGCTCCGGTTCCTTTGTGACAGACAGGGAGAATGACGAGCTCACACGTGCACTTCAAAATCTTGAGCACCCAGGATGGACAAGTGGAATGGGATCGTCCGTGCCATGGAAGTACGGTTTCTCCAAAGATGCCGATACGTACAGAAGCTGGTCAAGAAGCAAAAAAAGAGAGTCCTACAGATACAACTTACTAGAAAGGGAGCTCAGAGCAACTCAGCAGAGCATTGGAGAGATTGTTGAGCAAAAGCTGCAGGCGGCACTCGGTAAACTTCAAGGAGCAGGTACAAGCAATACACGAGCCATGGTTAGCCCGCCCACCTCCAGCATGACGGAGTAGGCTGCAGCGTCGAACGCCGCCGCACTTTCTACGGACTGGGGCGATCTGCGATGGACAACATCAAAGTTCGCCGAGTGTGAGCTACACATTGAGCAAGATAACCCGTCCACCAAGGTGGCTTATGGCATGGCGTGCCGGTGGAGCCGGGCCACTTTTCCATCGCAACGAGATCCCGCCAGTTATTCAAGGTCACAGTGGAGGAGGTGTCGGCGGCTATGAAGATCTCTGCCGAGATTGCTTTGGAGGGGATGACATCACTAAGCTTGGACAGGCCCTCCACGGAATCATCCTTTGGTGAAAAAGGTACATCATATTTCTAAAGACCGTGGAGGTGACCTCTCCACCAATAGAAATCCAACAATTGGAGCTGACCGAAGGGACCATACCTCAACCGCAACGAAAAAACACGCCTCCTACATCACCTCAACGACATGCCTCGTCTCCAATCTGAGCACTCCGCCTCCACCTCCTGCTCCACGCTCGGCTCCACAATCTCCTCCAAGGAAGAAACTCCAAGCTGAAGGACCAAGATCTTGCGACGCTACCCCCTCCCAAGAAGGCCAGTCTAGCCGGTCAACATAGTCGTCAAAGGAACCTCCAAAAGGGCATACGACATGACGGCCGAGGAGACACGAGCAATAGTTCAAAAGGAAATTGAGACACACTTCGCACCAAAGGTGCCACCTCCCAAGGCGCAAATTGATCCAGCTGCAGCCCACTTTGCGACATGCCGTGGTCGGGCTCTCTTCTGCCTCGACTAACTACGAACGCACAATAGTGAAAGCTGCAGTGAAAGGGAAACGAGCTAAGGTGGCGGCGGCACCTAAGAAGACAGCCCAAGATTACCAGCTAGAGGAATTCTTGAGAGAGTCGAGGCTGTCTTACGCTGCAGCTATGGGACTAACAGATGAGCTTCCAACGGCAGAGGTCAGGTGATCATATAAGCTGGGCCAAGAGTTGGTTGCACCGGAAAAGATAAGGGATCTGCCAACCAAGATGCGACAATTTCATGAATGGTACATGGAACAGTCCGCTCAAGGAAGAACAACGTTCCCCACCCATATAAAAAACGAAGATTTCTATCGTGGGGATGAACTCATATGGATGGAATTCGACGACATCTACCAATTTTACCATCGAGACGCCGTCAACGTGTCTCTAATGAGCTGCTGGTGTCTGTAAGTATTTCCAGCTAATGATTGAGTTTACCATATATATGTGTTAATTTCGCCGTAGTTCAAGCTGCAAAATCTAATAACTCATCCCCTTTGTATGTAGAATGGAGATACAACGATGTAGAGGAGAGAGGCTATCTTCGACATCGGCTTCATTGACCCATCAATTGTCAACGAGCCTAATCAGAACGCAAGCCAAAAGAAGTTGAAGAATACATCTTTGAAGGCTCTTTTAGACCAAGATACTACAAACCGCATATACGCCCTTCAACTTCGACGTATATATACATGTCATCACACAACCTCTCGTTTATCCTTTTTCAAGACATTCATAATATGACTAATTACATATATGTTGCAATACTTATATATGAATAGGTTTCACTGGATCCTACTTATTATCAATGTCGATAGTGTGAACATTATTGTGCAAGTCTCAAGAAGAAAACCACAACAAGATTTTTAGTTTGTCATTGATATTCTAAACAGGTAACATTGAGATGCCAATCTACATATATATATATAAGTACTTCGAATACTTATAATTACTATTTATATAATAACGCATGACAGGGCATTCGCCACGTTCCGAACGAAGCATAAAGGAAAAAGTTCTAGGAATCAATTCACAGTGCAATCCAGCACTCGAGTACGTACTACAAAATATCAATTAAATAATATATATGGCGTAAAAATTTATCTTCTCAAGCCAATTAATTAATTGCATTATTTTGAAATATCACTCTAGGTTCTACAACAATCGGCCGGAAACAACTTATGTGGCTATTATGTGTGCCTCTACATGCAAAGTCTTACCCACGGCGATAAGCGACAACTGGACAATGAGGTGCGTGTGTGTTAAAAACAAATTTCTTAATACACTTATACTTGACGTGTTCAAAGATTTATTTATTTCTTTCTTTTCGTAGCTCGGCATTAATGAGACGGGCGTGATCCTATCGCATCGGGTTGAAGCAATCCAAGAACAACTTATTGGCTTCATTGTCGATGAGATTATAACCCCTAGAGGCGAGTTCTACGCAAAGACATGGAGAGATGGCCCTTCAATAAGGACAGGTGAACTTACGGAATCTTCGTCGATGGCCGCAAAGAGCGATGCATGCAGAAAATGATCTCAAGATCACCACCTTTGTACTCTTCGAAAGTTGTAAAACGGTGCTTATGCTGATCATCATTTCATGTATTGTAAAACTTTTATATATATATATATATGCATTTAATTTGTAATTAAATTATAAGCTCATACTATTTGTACAAATAAACTACTGGTTTTCTCAATTATAATATATATTTAATTATGCAGAAATAAATTTGTAGTTGTATTTAATTTTATTGTCAAAATTCATATTTGAAAGTCTAGCTCAAAAGGCCATGTAGCTGTCGGTCTCTCCACAAGCGGTTTGTAACAACAACCGCTTGTGGAGAGAGCACACGTGATGTCTCGCCACCCACGATGGAAGGCCTTTCTACAAGTGGTTGGTAACACCAACCGCTTGTGATTTGCCCCCACGTGGCTACTCCACTGCGCTTCCTGGACGCCTTCCGAACCGCCTATGGTGACGCACCACAAGCGGTTCGGGGAACCGTGAGTGATACCCTCTGGGTATCACTCTCGGTTGGTACAAGCGGTTATCACTCTCGGTTGCGTACAAGCGGTTCAATAACCGCTTGTGAAAGCGGTTACAAACTGCTTGTGTTGTACTGTTCCCTGGTAGTGATATTATCAGAGTCCTTTATCATATTAGGATAGTGTTAGAGTCCTTACCTTATCTGGGCTTTCGCTGCCTTATCTAGGCTTCTCATGTACCCTATATATACAGGCTCTTGGTCTACAGATCAATATACATCTCATATTCATGATTGGTTTTACACCGAATTCAGCATGGGAACAACAGCAAAAACCCAAACTTTCGTCTCCCCAAGAACCAACCACCCACCCAAATTACCAGCAAACTAACTACCGAACCAACCCTCTGTCTCACCTGTAAATCCCAAGATCCAGCAGCTCATCGGACGCCGCTGAGGATCCGAGAGACGAGCTGCCCCTGTTCGATGCCAACGTGGACCCAACCCAGACGGGGAGGCTGAGGGCAGCGGCGTCGGCACGGACACCGGCCACAGGAGTGGGTGCCTGACCGTCGGCTACTGCAGATGCTTCCAGCGGCCTCCCTTGGTGAACAGCGCCTCGTCGAAGCTGCCCGCCTTCTTCCTCTCCTCCTCCCTGGTTTCCCCTGCCGCGATCGCCAGAATCGAGCCGGAGTCCCCCGCCGGCGCCGCACCACCCTTGCTCTTGCTTTTCACCTTCCCCCTCCACCACGACGCCAGCATCCTACCTCTCCATGGCGAATAGAAGAAAATCGCGTGGATCCGAAGGTAAGAGCGTCGTGGAGGTGAAGACTAATCTCAAGGGCACCAGAATGCTACGGCGGCAGCGAGGAGGGGGTGGAGACGACGGTGGCGGGAGGAGGAAGCGGCGGCGGCCAGTGGAGATGAGGTCGGGAGGAGGAGGCGACATCGGCAAAGTGGGAGTCGTGCGGGGCGGACGGAGTCGCGCGGTGGATACGGGGAAATGCTCACGCGCTGCATCCAGCGAGCCAGGCCCGTCGCAAACACCTGATTTTTTTTGTTTTCGCGGATCCTGGCGAGGGGAGGGCTGGTTTCATCTGCAAAGCTAGGCCAGATTGGGTGAGAAGGCAACCAAATACCCCTTTTTTGCATCTCGAGAGCCAAATCTCTTTAGATGCAGCCAACCAAACAGCCCATAAGTAACTGACTTATAGGCTAGTCAAGAAATTGCTAAGACCCGAGTCATAGTCAATTTATAAATCCGTAGTCTTGTATGCCCTCCATACAACTAGAATTTTTTTGACCTTATGTATGATTAATAATATCGTGATTCACCTTCATATCCTGCTATTTTTCAGCACAATGCATACCTTGGTTCCGCAGTTGCTGCAATGGGGCCAAAGAATGTCATTAAATTAAATTCTGCAGATTCAATCAATATGTGATTCAATCAAAGAATGTCCATGAGGATTTTCTTTTTAGATTGGTGTCTTTATCAATTGGCAGAAACAGCACAAGTAGAGGATGCATGTAGAGCAAAGGCATCACATTCTTGTGGCCTGGCGGCAGAAATTTTGACTCTTGTAACCATTTTTGTTTTCATCACCTATGTTTCCATTTGATATGTATTTACGATCGGTATTTTTTGCCACGTTCTGATTATTTTGTGCGAAGACTAGAACCTACCAATTTCACCGTGATGTATGGTAACGCTTGATTAATGTCCAATATAAGATTCACTAACAGCCGGACTGGACGTGCTTGTCCATGCAAGTGTAATGGTGTGGCTGGACATTGAAGATGGTGTGGCTAGACGTGTATTGGTGTGTACTTTTCCTCCTTGCCATTTGGCCCAACATGCTAACACATCCCACGCGCTATGGAACCTACCACTCCACGAGTAACACTTTGTTTTGGATTTTGTTGCAACGCATGAACATTTAACTAGTATTTCTAAAATGCAAGAGAATATTTTTTTGAAAGTGTTTCTTATAAATAAATGAAAGAGAAATATGTGATAAAAAATGGTGACTAGAAAAAATATAAATGGTTTCAGACCTACTTATATGTATGACTGCACGTGTCTCATATGAACACTTACCAATTCTATGAGCATGTTAGGGTTGTTAGGTAACAATAGGGCTATGTCTGTTTGTGCGGGCAATGGCCATGTGGCCTCATTTGTGGTGCGTCCATGAGCGTCGGACAACGAGCTATGGATAAATCCAAAGCAACAGCTTAGCTCTCTCCGACAGGAAGGGCTATAGAAAAGGGGTGAAAGTTATCCGGATGACACAAAGGACTAACATGTATATCTATGAGACTTCGACATGGTTTGCTATGTCGTAAGGATAAAGTTGTATATCTCTACAAAGTTTAAACTGTTCTAAAAGCTGTGTCCCAGGTTAAAGATGAATCTTGAGTTGGCAAGCCTCTCTTGTTAGCATGTGGGTTAGTTTTGGGTATAATGGTTTTGAATGGTTATCATTTTCGAGTACAGAGTTACTTGTGGTATTGATGAAAAGGGCAAAAGGGCAGTAAGCCCTACGGATAAGACATCCACTTTGTGGTGTGATGAAATTTGGAATTTTTAGCTGGTGATGAGAATATGATGATTCTCATAATACTATTACATTTCTAAAATGTCCTCTCTTTATGCTGAACACACGACTTAGCCTTCCATTGTTCATAGCCAATCATGTTGATGCTATATTGTCATCAATAATATGTGAGTAATTTCTGTACTCAACCCGGTTACTGCAAATTTCAGGTGTGAAGCTGCCCGGTTATTAAAACCAAGCAGGTTCTGATGACATTAGCAGCCAATGTGATATTCTTTCTTTTAGTTGGTTGCCCTAGGGTTTGCAGGGATACCACACCAGCTCTTTATTATATTTATGTTATTTCCGCTGTGATGTTATTCCATTGTGTACTCTGATGTACTTATGTCCTTTTTGCTGCTATTGAACTACAATTGAACTATATGTTGATGTATGGACAACAATCCATATATTTGTTCGTATGCAAGTTATGCCCATTGTTGCATATGTTGTGACATCGATTGTCCAAAGGATATGTGCGTGATATTACTTGATCTTGGGAGCTATCATAGGTCACATAATTGGGCATCCCGTTTGCTTTCATTTCAATTGAGAGAGCTCTTATATGTTCGCTACTACTCGAGTTGAGAATTAACATGTGTGGCATGCCTTAGGCAACTTTGTTAGTTTTCAACTACAGGGCAACAATCGAGTAATCTCTCTATTGAGTTGAATACGGATTCAGGAGGATACCTATAGAGGTTGGTATCAGAGCAATGCTGACCGCAAGCTAGAATATAGCATGGTTGTCGAGCATAGCATGTGTTTTAAGTCCAAACTAGTTGAACTATCAAATGAATTTTATAATTGTTAGCTTGCTGAATTTTCTCCTCATCTATCTTAAGTTCTCATCTTACTACTACAAAATGGATCATCCCCAACCCCTCATCACTGGTGGCTATTTTTGTCACCGCCAGTGATGAGGGTCACAGGACCCCCGTGCAGTTTGGGACAGAACACCAACTGCTAGTGATGAGGTTGTATGGCTAACCGCCAGTGACGGTTACATATCACTGGCGGTTCACATTAAAAACCACTAGAGATAGTTGTGTCCGAACAACTGGAGGGAGTTGGTAGGAAACGAAAACTTTCACTGGCCAGTGATATGAAACTATCACTGGCGGTTATAAAGAGGACCGGATCACTGGCGGTTCTGAAGATAACTGCTAGTGATAGTTTCCACTATATAGTGACGACCATACCTCTATTATTGGTGCTCCGCTCACTCTGTATTCTTCCTGTTCGACTGTAACGGGGGCGGCGGCTGTAGCTAGAGTTGGTTCAATTCCAAGTGTCTTTTTTGAAGATCCAAGTGGTTTTTGAAGATCCAAGTGGTTTTTTGAAGATCCAAGTGCTAGAGGTTAGTGACGCTTTTTATTTTTCTTTGTACATCCGGTTTTGAAGTTCAAAGATCATACTCTAGATTAAGTGCTTTGAGATCTAGATATATTAATATTTGTAGGTTTGTGAAGTACATGGAGAGTAGGATAATTAATATCTTAGGCTTGTGATGTGTTTTGCATATGTAGAATGCGAGAGAAAGTAATTAATGGGATAAGTAACAATTAATATGTTCATTAGTTTGTAGTCACAATTAATGGGATAAGCGACAATTAATTTGCAGTCATATATAGGAGGAATTAATTATTTTAGCTAGTTTTGAGTATATGCCAACTAATTAAATAATATGCAAACTATTTGTCATACTAGCTTTGTCCTAAGGCAAACTTTTATTCATAAATTTTTTTATTTCGAAAGAAGTGTAACCATGTAATAATTAAAAAAACCGTGGATACATTTTTGCAGATAATGAATAGATCATGGATATACACGGGAAATCGTGCGACGGAAGAGTACGTGAATAGGGTGCAAGGGTTTATGAGAGCCGTGCTGGCGGATATGCTGGAGAGAGGGGTTGACTTGATATGTAGTCCTTGTGTTGATTATGATAATTTGAAATTGTATAGAAACTCATCTCAAATCGAGTTTCATCTCATTAAGCGGGGTTTCAAAAAAGGTTACTCTTGTTGGACGTGTCACGGTGAGACACAGAGTACAATTGAGTGTGAAGATGACGCCTTTGAAGTGGATAGTGATGATGCGGGTGTCGAGTGTGATGACGTCGGTGAAACATTAGCTAAGGAAGTTTACGAGTTTGATAGAATGATGTGGACGTCGAAACAGACTATGGCACTACGGAAGAGTTCATTAAATTCAGGAAATGGTCAGAAGAGTCCAAGAGGCCAATCTTTCCTGGCTGCAAGGTGAAACACACTTTATTGGCGACTGTGCTTGAACTCTTACAATTGAAGGCTAGGAACCGTTAGTCTAATAAGAGTTTCATGGAGCTCTTACGACTATTGAAGGAACTTCTTCCCCAGGAAAATTTGATACCAGAAACAACATATGGTGCCAAAAAAATTATTTGTCCCATAGAATTGGACATGCAGAAAATCCACGCATGCCCCGATGACTGCATCCTATACCGTCACAAGTATAGCAACCTACACTCATGCCCAGAATGTAAAACATCCCGCTATAAGAGAAATGCCAAAGCCCGTAACGATGACGAGGATCAAGATGCTGATCTTAATCGAGGAACCCCAGTAAAGATTTTGTGGTATCTGCCAGTCACTCCTCGTTTGACATGATGGTTTGTGAATGGGAAAAAATCTAGACTTCTCTGGTGGCAGTCAGAGCATCGTAAGAAAGATGGAAAGCTTAGGCACCTTGCAGATGCTCCGCAGTGGAGAAACATTGACTATAAGTTCCCGGATTTTGGTGCAAATTCTAGAAATTTAAAGTTTGAGTTGAGCACAGACGGCATGAATCTATTTAGAAACTGGAGCAGCAAGCATAGCACATGGCCTATGAACCTATGCATATATAGTCTTCCTCCTTGGCTCTGCATGAAGAGGAAGTACATTATGATGTGCCTACTAATCCAAGGACCAAAGCAGCCCGGCGATGATATAGATGTGTACCTTGCACTATTGGTACAGGAACTATAGATGCAGTGGAATGAAGAGGTCAGAGTATGGGATGCGGATCGATGGGAGAACTTCATGCTACGTGCAATGTTGTTTTGCACCATCGACGATTTTTCCACACTTGGAAACCTATCGGACATGAAAACAGAAGAAAGTAAAGCTTGTACTCACTGCTTAGATGTTACAGCAAGTGTGTGGCTCGGGAATTGCTGGAAGAATGTGTGTGCGCCATCGACGATTTCTACGTGTGAATCATCCATATCGCAAGATCACCAAGTAGTTCGATGGAACCAAGGAGAAGGGATCGGCTCCACGCATACTTAGTGGGAAAGAAGTGTATGACATGTGTTGCAGGCCTGCATGTTATGTTTGGAAAATGTGAAATAGGGAGAAAGAGGAAGAAAACAAAAACCAGTGAAAACGACATATGGAAGAAAAGGTCAATTTTGTGGGATCTACCTAATATATGTTCAACACTGCTTGGATGTGATGCACGTGGAGGTTAACTTTTGGAATAGTTTGGTTGGTTCATTGCTTCATATGAAGGACAAAATAAAGGATGGACTAAACGTACGGCTCGACTTAGTCGATATGAACTTAAGAAGCGAGTTAGCACTAATAATTAGTAGTACGGGCAGGACGGAACTCTCTCCAGCTTGCTTTACTCTATCCAAGGTCGAGCGAACAGAATTTTGTCAGTGTTTGCATGGTGTAAAATACCCATCCGGTTAGGCTGCCAACATGAAGAGGATAGTGTCCATGAGTGACTTGAAATTATCTGGAATGAAGTCACATGACTGTCATGTTCTAATGACTCAGATGATTCCCGTTGCAATAAGGAGTATATTACCTCCGGACGTCCGACGAACCATCACAAGGCTGAGCTTGTTCTTCAATGCAATCCATCAGAAAGTCATTGATCCTGATACTCTTGATTCGCTACATAACGAAGCAGCAAGAATTATATATGATCTCGAGATGTATTTCCCCCCATCTTTCTTCGATATTATGGTATATCTTATGGTTCACCTTGTTTGGGAAATAAAGTTATGTGGCCCGGTGTTTCTACGTTACTTGTATCCGTTCGAGAGGTACATGGGGATTCTAATGTCATATGTACGCAACTGATATCGCCCTGAGGCTAGCATTGTCGAAGGGTATATAACAGAGGATGTCATCGAATTCTGCATTGATTACATGTTACAAGTTGACCCCATAGGTATGCCCGTATCCCATCATGAGGGTAGGCTCTATGGTACATGCACACCTGGCAGAAAGCCGATCACACTCGACAGAGACATGTACCGTAAAGCGCACTTCATTGTTCTGAATCACATGACGGAGGTGGCCCCTTACATAGAAGAGCACAAGGATTTCCTACGCCGCTAGTATCCAAACAAAATGGAAGCTCGGATAAAAAAGGAGTATAACCGTCGTTTCAATGATTGGTTGAAGGCACGATTCACCGGAACACAGTGTTTTGATCTACTCTTATGGCTAGCAAAGGGACCAAGATACACGGTGGTGACGTGGCAAGGATATGGCATAAATGGGTACACATTCTACACGATATCTTAAGATAGGAAGAGCACAGTGCAGAACAGCGGCGTTCGTATAGTTGCATATGAGGAGGAGCACAACCAAGGCCTGGTTACACAACGCAAGAGCTCGTTCTATGGTTTCATTGAGGAGATCTAAGAATTGGACTACGTAATTTTTAAAATACCCCTTTTTCAGTGCAAATGGGTCCAAAGTGGAGGGGTTAAGAAATCTCATGAGTTTGGTTTGACTATCGTTGACCTTGCTCGAGTGGGATATAGAGATGACCTTTTTGTCCTCGCAACCCAAGTTTTACAGGTCTTCTATGTCATAGATCCTGCTGATAAGAACAAAAATGTTGTTCTTAGTGGGGAAAGAAGAATCGTTGGGGTTGAGAATGTGGTGGACGAGGAGGATTACAACCAATTCAATGAAATACCTCCATTGCATGATGAAACTGACCCAAAATCAAGTGAAATGGCCAATGCAACTACCTATGTGCGCACCGATCATCAAGAAGGGCTGATTGTTGAGGATTGATTGTAATGTTTTATTTGTATCTTATATTTGAGTTATGTAATCCCATTATATAATGTAATCCTATTATATAATGTATAATGTAATCCAATATAATCCTACTATATAGCCCTAATATAGTCCTATTATAATCCTATATAGTCCTATATAGTCATATTATAATCCTATATAGTCCTATATAGTTCTATTATATAGCCATAATATAGTCCTATTATATAGCCATAATATAGTCCTATTATATAGCCCTAATATAGTCCTATTATATAGCCCTAATATAGTCCTATTATAATCCTATATAATCCTATATAGTCCTATATATAGCCCTAATATAGTCCTATATATAGCCCTAATATAGCTCAAGACAACTATCACTGACGGTTATGTCTTGAGCTGCAAGTAATAGTCTCACTATCACTAGTGGTTATGTCTTGAGTCACCAGTGATAGTCTGACTACCACTGGCGATTATGGCATGAGCCGCCAGTGATAATCTGACTACCACTGGCGGTGATGGCATGAGCCACCAGTACAACTACCACTATACATACCCTAGCCATGCGAAACCCCAAAATTTTCACAAGTCCCATGCGCACTCTCTCGTTGCTGAGCCCTAGCCGCCGCCCTCTTGTCGCCAAGCCCTAGCCGTCACCCTCTCGTCGCTGAGCCGCCCTCTCGTCGCCGCCGCCCTCTCGTCACCCTCCTCGACGCTGAGCCCTCGACGCCGAGCTCCTATCGCCGAGCCATCGCCCTCTCGCGCCCTCTCGTCGCCACTGCCCTCTCGTTGCCTTCCTCGACGCCGAGCCCTCGACGTCGAGCTCCCGTCGCCGAGCCACCGCCCTCGTCGCTGAACCCGCGCCGCCGAGAGAAGGTACGTTGATATATATGCACCTTTATTAGCTATACCTCTTCAAACTAGGTTAGGGACTTTTTTAAAAAAAATTCGAAGCAGCTATCAAGACATGCTAGCATTTTACAGCTGTCAGTAGTAATCCAGGGTACACACTCCGGGTTATCCGTTAAAGACCGTCTATAACGCGGAGATTTTTTTTTAATCCCTATAGGAGTTATGCAATTTTGCCATCTATATATACATCTACCAATAGTAGTTCAGACACTTGGCATTGGAATATATTGTTTCTAAACAGTCATGTTGCTACTGCACTTATGTACAAGATGGTATCATAATTTATTTGTGATTATTATTGTTGGGATTAATTTATTGTGCTCGCTAAAACCATGATTAATTATTCCAACACAAATGTGAGGGCCTTTATTAAAATAAAACATTGGACAATACTTTTTATATTAATTGTGAAGATGAGACACACAAATAGCTTGTGTATATTATTAGTAGTCGTAAAGACAATGAATCAATAAAAGGAAAATATTCAGGAATAATATTCACCCCGTAGGCAATGACTACACATCAGGGGGATTTCGAGTACATCCATTGTAAATAGAAGAAATCGATGGTGAGAGTGTTGCAAGGACTTTATAGATTGTACAAAAAACAAGTACTATAACACGTACCTGTAGATTGTAAAAAAATCTATGAATTTGCTTATTGATAATCTAGATTTCTAGTATCCATTAGTTTCTTGGGTGTAAATATATAGATTATATGCTGATGAATGGGCCTAATCAATTGGCTGCTTCGCTGTCAAGTTTATCAGAGGCAGTTGATTGACCAAGGACTTTGTTGTTAGAACATCCACACTTAGAACTCTATCTCTATTTTCTCTCTCTTCTGATTTTTTCTGCCTGTGACATTGTTCTAGAATTGATGTTAGAAGGCTAAATTGCTTAATGTTCTCTTGTATGTAGAATGGACCCTGAGGCCACCCCTCAAGCAGGGGCAACGCCCGAGGCCACCCCTCAAGTGGGGACCACGGCTGAGGCCACCCCTCAAGCGGGGACCGCGCCCGAGGCCAACCCAGCTGTGAAGAGAAGGGTTAGCAGAGGGCCAAGCAAGCTCAAGACCGATGTCGTTCATACCATCATAGAGGTCAAGAGAGGAGGTGTACCGGTCCTTCCCACGAAAGCTGCATTAGTATATCGAACAATGTGCGGGGTTGTGACTAGGGCACGAGTGCCATGCACCACCAACACCTGAAAGGACCTCGCCACTCAAGAAAGGGACTAACTATGGGAGGAGCTCAAACGGTCGTTTCAATTCCGTGAAGACTCTCTTCCTGAGGTGTGAAAGAACACACTGAAGCGCATGGGGACCTCCTGGAAGAACTGGAAGGTGGATCTCGTCAAGGATTTAGTCAACAAGGAAAAGTCCCCTTTTCAGAAGTACCCTTTCATTACAAATGAGGTGTGGGAGGAGTTCAAGAGGATGAAGACAACTGAGGAGTTCAAGGAGTCCTCCATCAAACACAAGGCCATTCAGGCCAAGAACACCCACCCTCACAGACTCGACACCGTTGGATATACAGCAAAAGAACACGAGTGGGAGCTGGCCGACTGCGCCAGTGAGCAATCTAAAGCCACCACAAGGCTCACCAACAAGCGTGCTGACCGCTGGATCAGGGCTAGGGTCAAAGTCATACCGACGGGGCCAGTTTTCTCCACACCCGAGACTGCTGAGGTGGTTCAGAAGCTGGTATGTTTAGAATGACCCTTACAATGTTTACTTTCGTAACACCCCCATTACAATTTCTCTACCTATTGCAGATTGAGTATGACACGCAAGCATCCCAATGCTCCTTTGTCGAAAATAGGGAGCGAGATATCCTATCTGAGGCCCTAGGAAACAAGGATCACCCAGGCCGTACATGGGGCATCGGGGTCTGCATTCCATGGAAAAGAGGGATTCCCCAATGACTATCTCGAATACAAGAAAAAGAAATGTGTACATAACATAGAGGATGAAATTCAAATTAGGGTACGCCCAGAAGCTGAGAAGATACGAGTAGAATGGGAGCCCCGGGTACAACAGTTGGAGGAACTCGTAAGGAACAGACCCAACGCCAACCCTAATAGACAAGCTGTCGGTTGCACCCCTCCATTTAAAAGCAGCTGCGCTTCCGCATCTTCGCCAGATGGGGCTGGCCCAACGAAATATCCAGGTGGACGACATCAAGGAGATTACCCATTGCTTGCTTTTAGTTTCATATAGCGCCGGTGTTTCACTCGAGGTGGCCCACGGTGTGGTATACTCATACATTTCGGGGATGAAGGTTCATGGTGCGGACTTGGCGGCGGGCTACACGAAAGTCCAGGTAGACGCTATTATGGACAACACCACAGCGAAGATTCCACTGATGAATCCCCCCAATGATGAAATCCTAACATTTGGGGATGTTGTCCATAGTTTTGTCCAGTGGCCCAAGAAGGATATTACTCTTGTACCAAATATTGAAGAAATTAAGGCCAGCGGCGTTGGACCCATAGATCCAATCCGCAATGATGAAGAGGAGAGAACGATGAAAGCCAAGTCTGCGGCGGCCCCTCAATCTTTGAAGACAAGCTCGCAGAGCAATACGTGTGTCGCGTCCTCACCACTAGTGTGCTATTGCTCCCCAGAGAAGGGGAAACAAATCGTCCGTCAATCTCCCAGCCTAAGAGGAAGATTCAATGGGCGCAGAAAGGGAAAAATTTCAGATGGGAGAACCACTACATACCCCTGCCACATTAAAAGACATGGGTATGGCCTGCCAGAATCTACATAATTATTATCTCAAAAACTCACGCCTTCCCGTGAACGAAAGATCATCCAATATCGTGGTAAGGTGAAGGGAAAGTATTTTCTGGACAATAAATATAATTATCTTACTATCTACTTCTAGGACCTGTGGTATATGTATCAATTGCAGGAGTTGGACGCATATCTCATCCGCTGCTTTGCAGTGTAAGTGTATACAATTCTTGCGCAATGTCAGTGTATATAATTCTTATCCACTTATACACTGATCACATATATCTTACTTTTCAGCCAAATGTACCTAGTTGCCAAACGAGGTCAAATATAGGCCGGTTTTCTCGACCCTGGCATTGCCAGCCAGGACGACATAAAGGGGTATAGAAAGAATACCGGGCAATACCTGAAGAGGGCCCTGACTAACGGACATGACAAAGCATACCTTTTGTTGCCCTTGAACAAAAATTTTCATTGGATCTTGCTGATCATAGAACCTAGCCAAAACAAGATTGTCTACCTTGACTTGATGAGGATGAGCCCCACACACGAGTGGGAACATTTAAAAGGCCCACTTAATATAGTGTTCAAGTGTTATGTCAAGGGTGGGGCCAAGCACAATGCTGCGATGGGCATGAAACTTAGGCATATAGAGAAATTTCCAGTGAGTGTCTATTCACACTTTTCCTCATAATAAAATGGAATTTTTTTTAGTGTCTGCCCCACTGATTATTGTGCTTGTCATCTTTATACTTCCTTATATAGTGCCACCAGCAGCCCGGAGGCTATGCTTGTGGCTTCTACGTTGTGCGACATATGCAAATCACTCTGGAATGACGACCACATAAAGATCTGAATATTGAAGATACAAACATCGATTTCAATTCTCTTGTAGACATTAGAGATAGTTTGGCTATGTTTATTAATACCCAAGTTATTGACCCAAATGATTGTCTAAACAGTGGACGCCTGTAATTGACTATATCAAACATATTGTATGAAGTGCATGTATGTACTGTAATAACTTTGTTATATTAATATATGATATGTTCCTTTGAATTTGATGTTGTTCTTATTTGGCGACAAAGAGAATCATATGTATGTATGTAACCACGTATTTACTATCTTTGTGTTCTAATAGTTGTATATGGATGAATTTTGCATGTGTATGGATGAATTCTAGATGTGGATGAGTCTGGATGTGGATGAGTCATGTATGTATATAACTACATATTTACTATCTTTGTGTTCTAATAGTTCTACATCTGGATGTTTACGGATGAATTTTGCATGTGTATGGAAGAATTCTGGATGTGGATGAGTCTGGATGTTTTGTGGATCAATTCTGGATGTATATGGATGAAATCTGGCTGTTTATTGATGAATCTGTTTATGAATGAATTCTATATGTGTATGGATGAAATATGGGGCAAGATAATTATTTTTTTAACCTTGAAAAAGATATCACTGACGGTTCATACAACAATCGCCATTGATATATACCATCACTGGCGGTTCCAAATAAAAACCGCCGGTAAAGGTCAACATATCACCGGCAGTTTTGGTTAAAACCATCGGTGAAAATTTGTTATCACCGGCGGTTGTCGTTAGAACCGCCAGTGACACTATTAATATCACTGGCGGTTCTGTTACGAACCGCCAGTGAAAATTCTCGATTATCACTGTCACAAAATCACTGTCTGTTCGAAAACCTCCAGTAATGTGAGTTCAGAACCGTCAGTGATGATGTATTCTGCACTGGTGTCTTTTTGCTCATTTGGATTTGTGAAAATAATTTTTAATGTCTCACCATGTCTTTTAAACGAGATAAGTTGTTTCACTATCTTGCTCGGAAGCCTTTGAAGAATTCTTCCTCTCGTTTCTGCTCTGCACAAGGTTTCATCAAATCATTAATTGGTGTTCAAAGATACGTCATCAAGACTCCACAGCTTGTAGCAAAACACATAAGACTCGATTAGGGATGGTTAAGTTTTAGTTAATACGTATTATAGAACTATGCTATATTTAACTTGGCTCTTCATTCCAAGTGATTGCCGCGCGCGAGCTTATGGGCTTTATGCCTGTGTAATCATGTCACCTTTTGCCTTATTGGATCTTGTGTTGACATATAGGCCTTTGCATTGCAATTGTCATTGGAGTTATGTGTATTGTCCCAAGAGTTTGGAGGTATACCACGCTGGCTCTTTATTATATTTATGTTATTTTCACTATAATGTGGTTACTCTGATGTTATTATGTTGTATTCTGATATACTTATGTCCTTTCTCCTTTTATTGAACTACAATTGTACATGCTGATGTATGGATAACTGTTTATATATTTATTTATATGTAAGTCATGCTCATTGTTGCTTATGTTGTGATATCGTACGTGATAGTGATTGATCTTGGGAGCTATCAGATGTCATATATTCAGGCACCCCATTTGTTTTCATGTCAATTGAGAGAGCTCTTTTGTGTTTGCTACTACTCGAGTTGAGAATTAACATTTATGGTGTGTCTTGGACAGTTCGTATGTTAGTTTTCAACTACTGGGCAGCAATCGAGTAATCTTTCTTTTGAGCTGAATACGAATTTAGGCAGGTCCCCACACTTGCATGTTTGAGTACACAAATTTTTTGAACCCACATAAAGTTTTCTCATAATTTTGCAAATTTTCTATAATTTTTTAGAAATTAATCTTATTTTCTAATGTATTGAAAAGGCAGGGCCATAAGAGTCTCTATAACAGCTTGACCAGTCAATAGTATCATAGAAGGTATCAAGCTGTGAATGTGATAACATATAAGTTTAGATTGCGAATATGATGGCACGAGAGGGATTAGGAGACTCTATGGCACAGTCTAATGCATTTGGTGATGTTGACGTGGCTGGTGAGGAGGGGATGGAGAAGGCACCATCGTGGGAAGGAGGTATTAGGTCCTTACGTACGTGTTTCTTCGCCGTTTTGCCATCCGGCAGATTGACTTCGCCCTTTTGCCACCCCGTACGTTGGCTTCTCTCTCTTTTACCATTTTTCCTATTTTGCTGTGTTTTTCTCACATGTAAAGACAAATCTGCCCCTCCCCGCCGTTGCTGTGTTTTGCTCCCTGGCCGGCGATGGGAACAACAACGGCGGGGCGGCGCTGGCCGGGGGCGGGGAGGACGGCGGCGGGCAGCGCTGGCTGGGGTCGGGGAGGACGGCGGCGGGGCGGGGCTGGCCGGCGGGAGAGACAGAGAAGAGGGGACGAGAGAGATGGGAGGGGTAGATTTGTCTTCACATGTGAGAAAAACACAGCAAAATAGGAAAAATGGCAAAAGGGAGAGAAGCCAACGTGCGGGGTGGCAAAAGGGCGAAGTCCATCTGCGGGATGGCAAAACAGCGAAGACACACGTACGTAAGGGCAAATGGGCTAATACCTCCATGGGAAGAGCTTCGATAGGTGCAAGCTCGCACACTCCAACCGGCAGGGTGAGGATAGATATTTGAGGAGACATAGAGGAGAGGGGGGAAATAGGAGGAGAAGAATGGAAAGCCGTGGATAGGAGAAAAAGTGTTGCAACCTTCTATTTTAAAGGAAACGATGATGCCATTTCAATGCAAGACTAGCGGGAATTTCGAATTTTGTAAGGGAGGGATAGTTGATTTATTATTAGCTGTTGTTTTTCAACGGAATGTTTCTTATGTGTCCTTATCACAGTAGGTTTATGGTTTGTGTAATTATCACAAACAATTTTTATATGGAACATTGTTCTTTATAGCATTGTTTGCTTGGATGGTATACCTACATTGTCCATTGTAAGCAATCGCCACTACCACGGATTGAGCCTTCAATCCCGGTTTCAAACCAGCATCAATCCCGGTTTTGGAACCGGGATAGGCAATTCGGGACTAATGGCATGGAGCCATCAGTCCCGATTGCTCTCAACCCGGGATAGATGTTAGAAATATATTTAAAAATATAATGCGCACATATGGCTTCTGCGGGACTCGAACCCGAGATCTCGTGACTCCCCACTCACCCTTCTAACCAACTCTTCCACCCACGCGTTCTAATATAACTAGGATATGCATTCCTTTTAAAGATTCCTTAGATGAGGCTTTAGTCCCGGTTCGTAACACTAAAGGCCTACTTTCAGTCCCGGTTGGTAATACCAACCGGGACTGATGAGCTTCCATGCCAGCTAGGCTGTACTAGCCTGCATGGGAGGAGCATCAATCCCGGTTGGTATTACCAACCGGGACTAATGTGAGCGACGAACCGGGATTGAAGCCTTGGAACTACGAACCGGGACTGATGCTACTATTAATACCGGTTCGTATCTTACCGAGACTGATAAGCCGGTATGGAAGGTTGTTTCTCTAGTAGTGCGCGTAGTTGTCTTCGCTAGCAAATTCTTACAAGAAATTTTCATTCAGCGGGCATCCGACTCCACATGAGGTCAACCTCCTATCACTCATAATCTGATGATAATTTAGAATTGACTAACAATATCATCACTATGTATCTCTGGTGCTTTTCAGGTGATCGTCACAAGCTGTGGTTGTGATGGTTTCCTTCGGCAAAATACTATTACAACACTTTGTATCATACTGCTCTACATACATATATGGTCGTGATCCACAATGCCCGTGGAGATATACAAAGGGAGATGCCTTAGACCCCGATTGCTAGCTATCAAGGCGGCAGTGCTCACGCGTGCTGAGTTCCTGCAGGAGGCTTGTGGGTGATTGTTGCATACAGGATGCAAAATGCAATTACAATCGTCTTCATCGGGATGTGCAATTGAACGTGAAGGTTTAGGTTAGGCTTCACATTTCGCACTAACCTGCGGCCACTTTGACGTACTGCAAAGGCACGTAACAAGCAGTCAAAGATCTAACCGTGCAGACCGCAGAAACTTAACCTTTAGAGTTCTTAATTATAAGCTTTTGCTAATTTTCTGGGCAAAGAAACTCTAAGTTTGTAACCAAATAAGTGAAATTTCCCCGATGTTTCCTCAGATACAAGGCGATTAGGCACAATAGCCAGTTTGCGTAGCTCTGGGTTGGTGGATTGGGTAGGGCCCTACCAAGGATTTTAGAGGCCCCAATTAACTTAGGGAGATTAAAGTGCGTGGGTCCTTTTCAAAGGTTGGATGATAACTATTTTATGATTGGTTGAAGGACCACGGGTCTTCTTTACTACCTAACCAAATAAAGTATATGCCACAAAAATAATTGTTAGTCCAGGACCCATCTATTCTCCTAGCCTCCTCATTAGATGGCTCACATTTCTTTGCTTCCGTCGTACCTAGGAGCTTTCTAAGGTCACGAGTGTCCTTAATCCCTTTTATGGACACCAACCCTGTTGTTGCCATGTTTGCATTTTTAGGTGCAATTTGGTAACCTTACGGTGAATATTACTGTATATCTACGTGAACATGTTTAATCCGGACCGCTACTTCCTTTTCTTGCTTCGTGTGTCCATTGATTTTTTATTTATTTACTGGGATGAGGCATCCACTGTGAACAACTCTGTAGTTATGTATGCGCACGTACACGTATTATTTCTGTATTTACCGTCGATGCTAACTTGGACAATGGTACCGTTGACACCAGTTTTAGGGTCGATGGACGGTGACTGCATGCCTAGTGTTGACACTAGGCTTTGTCAACGGTTGTAAGATTTGGGTGACAGCCTTGGCCATTGAGAAAAATGAATTTTCCTGTAGTGCATGTAGTTGATTGAGCATGCCCAAGCCCAAAAGAAGCTGAAAGTGGATTGCCATATGCAGGAATAACCCGTTTACAAAATTGTTAGGACCCTCTTTGACAAGTGGGTACTACGGAATTTTCTAGGAATCATAGTACAGCCATGTTATTTTAATTTTGTTACAGTCTTGTAGAAGAATTAAATGTTTGCTGGGGCTGTGATAGAATGATGACACCTAGCTTATATTTAGGGTTAACACAAAGATCATTTTGATCAATGGTGGAAGAGATCAAGAGAGTAACTAGAACCACAACACACTCCATATAATTGGTTCCATATATGTTACTACCAACCTAGAAATTGAGTCAAGATCTACTATATATCTTCATAAAACACCTTTGGTCGTGCCAATTTCTTATGATTTTAAGCAACCTATCAACATCGTACTGATGGTTATTGTCATCATAAATACAATAATAATTGTAACGGTGGAAAAGCAGGATCTCAAGGAAAAATATCCAATAGGTTAAATGGACCCTAGCCAGATATGGTACTAGTGTCAAAAATATGGTAGCCACCAAAATAGTGCTACCTAGTACAACGCGTATGTTCTAATTAATGCACTAATTAAGTTTTCGTGTTTTAGGAATGATCACGGTGAATGATAATTTAACTCAATATATAGAATTATACCCTGTATTAACATAGGTAAACACGAAAACAAGAAACCGTATGTGCTACGAATGTGGCCCCCTGATTTTGAATCACAAAACTCAGGAACCTCCGTGCCATCCTACGCTAGCCTAGGATCTGTCTTGCCAGCGTGGCACAGTTTACATATAGAAAGCTGAATCATCTCATACGTATCATCAAAATTATATTTATTACATTAAACAGAGTACATATTGGCTTAGTTTGAATAGACTGTCTGACCAAATATTACAACACCAAAATATACTATTATCAGAGTCTAGCAAGTGCAAAAGCATAAATAAAATAGAAGTGTCGAGTCTCGAGGTTGTGCCCAATTCACTAGGCAAGCGACTGGAGTCCAACCTAACAACCATCCTGCACGTTAGCCTCCTGATCTATTTGTCTCCATCGCGGAAGTCTGGATCTCCATCCTCAATGTCTTTACCTAAAAGAGTGAGTGGGTGTGAGGGTGAGCATGCAATCAAACCACGCTCGCAAGCCAATACACCACTTAGTGAATTTAATAATACAGGCTATTTGGGTGGTGCTATGGTTCTTTTATTTGCATAAAGCCAAATCATATATAGACACTTAATATGACTTAGTCATTTTACCAAATCAGTTTGAAAGGCGTACTGTACTAATAATATGAAATGTTTAGAAATTTGGGGGTTTCAACATTCGGTGGACTTAGCCATTTTACCAAATCGCTATGGGACATGATCCCTGATTTAGCCTCAGACTCATTCCCATCGCTATAGGACATGATCCTTACCTTTGGGTAACTCTTTCCATCACTGTCGACATAAGACCCTTCTATCAATAAATTGGCGGACTTGTATCCATAGTTATGGCGTACTATCCCCAAAACAACTAGTGAGCCTGTGCCCATAGCTATGACGCACGTCTCCTACCAAGTGGTGGCAGACTCACCCTCTTCGCTAAAAGGCGTGATCCTCTTGAGCTCAACTAAGGCCTGGATCCGCAGATCAATATTTCATCAAGTATATGAAAGAGTTTGATTGACCAACTTTCACACTCAGGCAGAAATATCACCCAAGTGCATGAGCCTTCCCCTGGGCTTCTCGGGTTGCTAGGGATGTGCAGGGAATGGGGCGCCACACATCACCATAGTTTATGTACTCAAGATTCTGGTACTAATTTGATTCCACAACGCTTTAACATACAGATATTGCTACACATCACCATAGTTTATGTACTTGAGATTCTTGTACTAATTTGATTCCACAATGCTTTAACATACAGATGTTGCAATGTTGCAGGCAAAAGAGACTGATTCTGGTCATGATACACACCATGGCAATGATGGGACCGACCTATGTGAGGTACCTGCTGATAGTCGGTATTAGCTATGCGTTGCGGCATTGATAGCAAGCTATTCCGGTGCAATGATGATTGGTCTGTCATATTATACTGTAACTGTTGATAGCAAAGATCAACCCATATGACACTAGACTTAGCCAGTTCTAAGCATTTCTAAAGACTTATTAGTCAGGGGTCTATATTAATATCTTAGGGTTCCAAAGGACAAGGTAAGAAATCATGTCGAGGATAAGGGTTGTGTTTAATAACAATATTAGGAAAGTGGTAATAATTAGACCAGCTCCATTAGCTCTGCACTTCAATAAATAGGGTAATACTTGACAAGTAAGCATGCAATTTCATACATTAAATCAATATAACAATTTAAATAAAACTGGGTTCGAAGTATTATCTATGAATATTGGCTTGCCTGCATCGTTTGGGTTGAAGTCTGGGTCTCGATCTTCAGGCTGCCCTTCTACAAATTCAGTATCTATCACAAAAAATCAAACAATATGGATAAATACCAAGATATATTGGCAATATGATGCATGGAATGCAATCACGTACAATCGCATGGGTGACTCTTCGGGGCTATCTTAATGATTATCCTATTTAAATATAAATCCAACTTATCAAGGAAGTTCCATGAGTTCCTCGATAAACATGGTAAGGTATGCAATGTATGACATGTGTCTAAATACCCTTAAGTATATCCCTCATAGTATAAAATACATTATTAGTATTTAAAATATCCAAATAACCATTTTTATAATTCTAAAAATAGTCCTAGAAGGGTTTTATATTTTTATTAAAATAGTTACCACACTCATATAAGATCCAACAATTTTCTAAGGTTAGAACCATTCTATGGTATTTATATAAATATCCTCATAATTTTAAATACAGAATTATACAATAAATAGAAAACTATTAGCCCTAGGAGAGGTTTCATATTTCTATTAATTTATTTCCTACAAACATATAAGGTTTAGCATTTTTATTAAGGTAAATAACATATGTAGTATTTATGGAAAAATAATCAGATTTTTAGAGGTCAAATAGTATTTTTAATAAATAGAAAACTATTTCTAGAATTTCTTTACATATGAAAAATACTAACAGATAGCTATTCTCATTTTTAAGTGGTAAAATATTTATAGCACATGATAAACTATATTTTTCCTAAGTCCGTATTTTCCAGAATTTTACCATAATTTTTAGAGGATATAGACTATTTTAAATAAATAGATAAGCATTTACTGATTATTCTATATACAATAAAGAGCTAGAAAAGGGTTATTAATGTTTTAATAGGGATATTGATCATAGTAATATGCAGAATTATATTTTCCATAAATTCAGTAGGTCATCTAGTATTTTACATAATTTTCTCACAATTTTTAGATGTCCCGAACTATTTATGGAAAATCATTTTCATTTATAGGGTTTATCTAAATATAAAAGCTCTGAAAAATAATTATAAACAGTAACAGACCAAAACCCAATACTATTCGGCCGTGGACAGTGATGGCGACCAAAGCATAGGCATCGTCGTGGGTGAGCTCCGGCGAAAAACTTGCAAGGACAAGGGTAGGAGAAGGTTAAGGGTGTCCTAGAGATGCGTTAGGAGAGATGGCAAGGAAGGAAACTCACTGAGGTTGCCAGGCAGGAAAAGGGGGCAAATCCAGCCTATAGGGATGAAATCTTGGCGTCAACGAGCTTTAGGGTAGCTCTGGCCAATCGGTGCCGAGACGTTCTGGAGGTTAGGGACTCGAGCTCGATTTGTATAGGCGTGGGAAGGCCTCACAGTGGCTTGGAGAGGAGGATAGCATTGAGGCAAAGGCTGTGTTGGGCCCAGTGTGCAGGGAGAGAGAGAGACAGAGAGGAAAAGGGGACGATGTTGGGTGTAGCTAGCAGGGAGGGCGACTCGTCCTTGCGGTGAATAGAAAATGGGAGGGAAAGGACAGCGAAGAACGATCAGCCAATTGGCGGTAAGTAAGGACGCGGAAGACCTAGGTTTCCTACGGGATAGACATAGCTAGGGTTATGGAAAGCAAGGATAGCAACGACGCGGCTGTTGGATGTAGGGCAATACGACGGCACAATCGTTCGATGCAAGGGGCAGTGTAGTACAAGGCGAGCAAAGATGCTAGGAGTGCGTTCACGGTCAAGGCGATTCGGGCTATGGCATAGCAAGGACATGTCCGTGGCGGCGCGCATGGGTCAAAGAAGCAGTGGCGGCGTGCCGGGCGCGGGCGTGGCGAGCAAAGATACGACATTGGCACGCACGGGCATGGGACGGCCAAGCTAGGGTGCGATGGTGACCACCCACGTCTAGGGCAGAGGAGTAGAGAGAGCAGTGTAACACCCTAAATTTGGGATATTTTGAAAACATGCATGTTACTAGGAGATTTCATGAAAACTAAAATTTATAATTGAGAAAACCTAGAATAGTGTTACAAATACTAATTAGAAACAATATTGAAAAATCTGAATCCCATTTCTTATTTGGGAAATTAGATCATGGGATCATCCAAAATTCTCCAAATTCAAATCCAGTTTGGATTCTTCCCATTTCAAGCCTTGATTGCTATCCTAGCTAAATCTAATTCAGCTCTCTGACCAAGAGAAGTTACCAAACTATCCTTTAACATAGTCAAACCCTCTGCCCAATGGACCCTACTAGTCAGCATCTTTCTTCTCTCTCTGTTCTTTGTCTTCCTCTCTCATATCTCTCTCTCACCCCCCAAGCTCTCTCTCTCTCACTCGCCGCATTGCTCTCCCTGAAGAGCAGCAGCTCCACGCTGCCACAAGCCTCTGCTGCCCTCGCCGCATGCTCGCCAAGCCCTGCCACCAGCGCCATCGGCTCCTCCCCTTGCTGGTGCCCGTCCTCTGTCAAGGCTGCCCTGTGGCAGCCCTTCCCCTGCAATTGCCGCCCCGTGGCTCCTCCTCTCTGATGTATCCACCACGTGGTGATGTTGCCCCGGTTGCACACCACACCGAGCCCCCAGTTCCCCTAAGACCACCTTGTCCCCCAACAAAACGTGCCACAGCCCACATTGGCGACCTTCTCTGTTTCTCCCCTACCGTACGCCTTCGGCACTTCGATTCCTCTACCACGGTGCATTCCAAGGAACAATATCACAGCCATGTCTTCCACATCTCCTTCTCGCCATTTCCCCAAAGCAATCGAGTCCAGATGCCCTGGAGCCACGGAATCCACAAAGTCCTCCCCACCGGGACGAAGTACCCCCTTTTGGTTTCTAGCCGCTCCGGTAAGCGACTTGTCGATTCCTTGATTATGGAGCATCCCCAGGATGTCTCTAACATTCTCCACCTCTCAATTTTGCACGCTGACCACCGGAATCCTCTGGCGACGTGTTCCTCATTTTGGGCGCCGCCGTCCTGCTCGTGGCCGGCCGCCTCCGGTGCGTCTCTGCTCTCTTCATGGTCGAAGGTACCCTCTTGATGCCCTTTAGATGCTCTTGGACCCTTGCATTAGGTCGTATTTGTGTCATCTAAGAGATTTCAACGAGAAGATTAAGATGGACGGTTCCGATCGGCCATTTGAGTCTCAGATTTTTCAAACTAGACGCGAAGTACGGTGTTTTTCGTGCTTCGCGAAGCACCGTAGCCCAACTCTATATATATATAGATACACACACATATACAGACATATATATTTCCACACACACGCACTGAAAACTCTTATTATGGTAGGATAAAATGATATGTTAATCAATGAAGGAAATACTTCGGACAAAACTATTTACTAGAATCACTCTCACACTTGTTGAATACCTTTTAAAGTACAAAATCCTATTTTCTTTTATATGGGCAAACTATTGGGTAGTATCATGCATCATCAACATCGCATATCATATTCATAAACGTTCACGCCACCGTTGCTTCTTCGTAGGAAATAAGAATATTAGTAGACTCATTGAACTTTCTCAATACGATAATTAGTTCTTATCAACACTTCTCGAATGCTAGAATAAGCATGTTGCATCACATGCATCATTTTTCTAGCTGCACCTTGGTTATTTATTGCCAGTTATGTTCCGTTATTAGACGTTGAGGAGCACATGGAGCATTTCGAAGAACAGCAATAAGACCTCTCTACTCTCAGGACTAAGGCGAGTTAACATTCAATTAGATCATGTTGAATCCCACTTTTCCAAAGTATTTCATTTACAGTATCAAATTGCATGCTTTTTAGTAATTATGCCTACTTGCTTAATCATGATATATCATGCCATGCTAATTACTTGTTATTGATTTACCATGATGATCTTGTTTTGATAAAATCATCTGTCATTTGACTTTATTAATCATTGCCTTGATGATCACCCTTGATAGCCTGGTTAGGTCAAATAAAATGATTTAGACTCTTAAGTCTTGGTTAAATTATTGTTTAGACATTGCTCAGGTCTAATTATTAATTTTAGGCTTAATCTCCTCAGAATGGTGAACCGATATTCACCAGACATGATAACAAAAGAACATGGTTAACTGAATATTGGGACTGGCATGCTAGTGTGTGTATGGTTGTGATGTGTTACAATGCAAACTGGGTCTGGCATTGGATAAGAGGTGAAGTAGTTGGGCTACGAGAATTGAGGAGCTAATCGCCCGCATATGCGGTGCAGAGAAGAGGAGCACAGCGAGATCCACGTAATGTCGTGCATTGCCCAAAGGGGTTCCGCCACATCGTGTGTGATTCACACGGAGGGTGCAATTTAGCCGAAGAAGGAAGTGCATAAGGGTGAGGCCCTTTGTGGACAGGCTAGGTTGAAATAAGGTTTCCTCCAAACGAGTGCATCGGGGATGCACAATGTGACATCATTGACCATCGTGGATAGTTCCTAATACCACAACGCGCCGGCCATTGTGCAGTAGTGCAAGTATTGGAGATTCAGGGGTAGTTACGACCTTAGGACGTACTTTGTCTGCTGCCATGCTTGAGGTAAAAACAGTCTCATATCGTCATCCGAGGGATGATCTAGGTCCATTCTCACAGGGAGCCATGAGTCTAGCATAGGTCGGTAACCCAGTTAGGACAAGGTTGGGCACTTCGCTGGGGATGTGATCCACAACGGGTGCGCCACACCCGGAAGATGATGGCAGGAGTGGAAGGACATCATTTGGCAGAGTATATGGAAACTGCCATGGGATTGGGCGTGAGTATTGAAATGGAATTATGATGAATAATCAACTTGATGTAGAAATTTGGTTGAAACTGCTAAGTTAAAGGCTTGATTTCCAAAACCGGCTTTCTGCAAACAAACAAACCCAACCTCTCCTTTGAAGCCTCTATCATTAGATGTATTAGGTTGGGTATTAACTCGCCAGTGTTTGGATGACATTGACCTTACATACATATACTCTTTTAGATGTTGAGTATGAGCAAGACCACTACGTCTCCCATGAAAACGGTGCTCAAGAGTTCGCTAACAATGAAGTCGAGGCTTAGGGCGTCTCTCTAGTCGATTGTTTAGGCATAGCTGACAAGAGACTCTTTTGGATCTTTTATCGCACTCTGATGTTTTGTTGTACTTGGATTATTTTGGGCCGATGTGCCATGTTAATAGCCTTCGGGCTTAATACAGGTACTTAATGTAATATAAATTTTCCGCTTGTATGAAATAATCCTGCTATGTAAATGGTATGCACTAGTGTACTGATCCAGGGACTAGTGCAGATCAAGTGGTGGAAAAAGGACGGACCCATAAGCAGTGAGAGAATAAGCAGGGTAGGGAGGTGAGGGACGGGCTGCCACTGCTGCTCTGCAGTTGGGCCTGAAGAGGAATGCGTGTATGCTATGCTAGCACATAATCAACCATGAAAACTCAGGACAACCTGCAAGTAAATGATCATGAATGCTACCAATTGACGCATAGTGCAGTGGAAGACGAGTTGACAAAGCCGGTTCAATCGATCTACTCATAGTCCTACAAAAGTAGTCGATCACGTCTTCTCTTCGCGATTGTCCCAATCAGCGCCACAAACGTAGTGCCTCTACATAGACCATACATACGGGAAGAGAAATACTTCCATGTGTGGCGTGCTAGCGCTGATACGTGCGATATGAGAGATGATGGCTAAGGTTTGTTGGAGAAGAAAAACCTAATGCTGGTCTGTCTCTCTATCCTCCATTGCTTCCCTTTATATAGCCCCATAGTGGGCCTCTAGGAGGCCCAACAAGGTATATGACCCACGTCATACGTGGCCCATAAAGCCAACATTATACATGGCTCGTCATCGCTGAGCCCACATCTCATGCGGCCCATAATTGCTATTGGGCAAAAAACCTAACAATCTCCTATTTGCACAATAGACAATTATGTAACAATTTATTCCAACCCCCTTAGGTGTGTGACCCTGTATGTTCGTATATACTCAGTCCAGACCTAGAAACTCTTTTCTGGCCACAAGTCGATAGCGATCCCTGACAGAACATACCAACTCCTGAGTACACACAAAGATCCAATTTTACAAACCAATAGTGTTAAAGTACCGATCTCTTTGCCACACGATACTAGTCAAGCTCAAAGAGAGAAACGTGTCACTTCTATGATAGCTCGACCATTCACTCAATCTTTTAGTGGATTTCAAACCATGATTAACACATTAATCACTGTGATTAACTTTTTAATCACATTGCATGATCATGCACTTTTCAAACACATTAATCACTGTGATTAACTTTTTAATCACATTGCATGATCATGCACTTTTCAAATCCAACCAAATCGATGGACCCAGAGATATCTCTCCCGTTATAAAGAAGGGGTAAATTCCATCTTAATCACTCACACCCCACGACATGTTTCATGGTATATCCGAAAACTACCTTTATAACGACCAATTATGGTATAGCGTTTTGCAGCCCCAAAGAAAATCATTACGCATTCTAGAAATCAATGACGATCTCAGATCTAAGGATCCCACAGTCACTATGTATGAGATCAACTGATGACACTTAAGAATATAACAATTCTCGCAGTGTCACATTGTGGCCCACATTATTGATTTGATATCTTCATATCCATGATTCGGGAACGTGATTATCAATCAATACATGTGCTAAACTTTGAAATCATAATTGTTCCAAATAACGATGTACGATCAGGGACAATTTTAGAATAACATCGTGATAGTAAAGACTTTCACGAACAAGTCATACTTGTTAATCAATACCAATTTTAGAATAACACAACGATAGTAAAGAGTTCCACGAACAAGTCGTACTTGTTAATCAATACAAATGCCAGGATAACATATTATCCAAAAATCACAAACATAGAAGTGATATAGTCATCTCCATGACCGCCTAATAGGCTCATCACAAATAATTCTCACTTGTACTAGAGTCTACTAATGAAATATCCAATATCCATTGCTTATGCACACCTCATACAGAGGTTGTGGTAAATATTTATCTAGTCTGGAACACTTTCAGCTCAGTACACCTCCATTAAGTACCGGTTTGAAAACTAGCGTGCGATGTAACTATTACATGTCGCCTTTCCTCATCACCAAAAACAAAGAACACATTCGTAATAATTCTTAAGTATTTTCAGAACGTTCTTTAAAACTTTACAGTGATATTCACCTGGATTTGATTGATATCTGCATATTCGGTAACATTTACCTTAATGCATAGGACACGAAAACCCTTCTTTGGCATTTATAAAGCTTATCAAGTATCTACAGACACTGAATCTTGCTATCCATGTAACATGCTCATCAAGTATCTAATGCATAGGGCACTAAAATTATGAGCATGCAATTATTATTCTTTTGCATTTTGAAAAGAGTTTTAAATAGCTTCAAAACTTTTAGGGGAAGATGAGCAAATAAGTTTTTTAGGTTTTGCCTTTAGAAAATTTTATAACTCTAAAGCCTTAAAGAATTAATTTATAATTGAAGTTTTAAAATTTTTCAAAAATTTTACTAATCCCAAAATTGGGATTTTACAAATGAACGAGTGAAAAATTAACCATGAATGGTCGTATTCCAGGTCTTCTATGGTTATTGTTTTAGCCATTAATTTTGTCATACTGATTAAGGTACTATAGGAAAGTGCAAAGAACATGCTGCTTCATTGCTCTCTCCAAAAGTAACAATTATAAATTCGAAAGCAGACCGAAGGCTTTATTTTGAACAACCTAGCTAGTCCAGCACAAACAATGCAACTTCAACAAAATGGTGTGCAAACTAGTTTTTAATTAAGAGATAAAATAATTAGATCCTTGAAAACACATGCATACATAATATATATATATATATATATATATATATATATATATATATATGTATAGAGAGAGTTTTGCTATCATTAGTCGCGAAGCACGGATCTTTTTGTGCTTCACATCGTGTTTGCGAAATTGGTAATCGAATTGGATAATCCGAACCGACCATCTCTTTCGTCTTGATGAAATCTCACTATTGACAAAATTTCATTTTTTTGGATTTTTTTACTATTTGTTTCATATTTTCAAATCCGAGATTATTGGAGGGTTTACAACTAATTAGATCATAGATTTTCAAAAATACGAAATAAATAATAAAAAAATTTTAAAAATATGAAATTTTGTCGGTACTGAGATTTTAGCGAGACGAAGGAGATGGTCGGTTCGGATCGTCCAATTTGATTACCGATTTGGCAAACACGACGCGAAGCACGGAAAGATCGTCCAATTTGATTATAGATTTGCGACTAATGATAGCAAAACTCTCTCTCTCTGTATATATATAGAGAGAGATTTGCTAGTGTGCTATGGATAGCACGGATCTTTCCGTGCTATCCACTGAGTTTGCAAATTCTGAGACCGAAATGGATGATCAGAACCATCCATCTTGTTTATATCAATGAAATCTCGCTACACACCAAATTTCAATTTTTTGAATTTTTTACTATTTATTTCATATTTTTGAAAACTGGACTTATTGGAGGGTCCACAGCTAATTAGATCAGCGATTTTCAAAAATACGAAATAAATAGTAAAAAAATTCCAAAAAATTTGAAATTTGGTGTGTAGTGAGATTTCATCGAGATGAACAAGTTGGACGGTTCGGATCGTCTATTTCGATCTCAGAATGTCCAAATCCCGTGGATAGCACGGATCTCTTCGTGCTATCCATAGCACACTAGCTATTCTCTCTCTCTATATATATATATATGAGGCAAACCCAAGGATACAAAAGGAGCTCGATTTAGTGCCACCTCCACTCACGCAAGTCTCTTCTCCCTTTCCAGCCTAGCCTATTGCAACTCTGCCATACTTTCACTTGGATCTCCCTAGTTGCAACTCTTTATTGCATGCTTTTCCAGAAAACAAAAGTTCGTCCACGCATGCATGATACATCTTTGTACTAAAAGAGCCTTTATTTTGTTGGTGATCCATAAAGACGAAGGTTTGTGGTACATATCGTCCTATGTATCCATCCCATAACATGGTCATTGTTCAACGCTCCAAACTGACACTGGCAACCTTTACGTTGTTGATGAACACCGCACCTAATTGGCGTGATTAAAAAGCCTAACAAATTTGAAGGGAAAGAAAGAAATTAATCAGGTTGCCTGATGATGTGAATGCCTCAATTAATGGCCGGTAGCCTTTGGAAATCCACTTTAAGTATTTTTGTAGCTATAAGTGTGCGATGAGTCATTAGTCACGAATGCACTATGGAAATCAAATCCAGCGAATCAGCTGAGCCTGGAATGATACATTGGATATCTACCATCTACACAAATTTGGTTAGTCAATCTGGATGTCGATGGGTGCTTCACAAAACTGTACCATATTAATTGTACTTCAATGCAATTCATGTAAACCCCTTCTAGTTTATCAGATCAGTGTTAATTGTGCATATGTCCATTTGAAAAACCGTCTTGAACTGGACGTTGGAGATTATTTATCTGATTTTCGTGGTCAGCACGTTGGCATGGTTCAGACCTGTTGCCACCGAAATTCCACATATAAATTGCATCGTTGAACCATCTGTGATTTACATATATTGCCATTAAAGTTGCTGCCAATGCTGATTAATTCCTTTAGTCAATGCTTGATTAATTAGGCTTGACAGAAATTTTTGGGCGATGCATACATACATGCATGCATACGCTGTTGCTGCTGCGTGTTGGTTTAGTAAGAAGGCCACGCCAATGCACAAGAATACAAGATCATGGCCTGCAACTGCGTCAAGCTACATGTGCATTAGCGCTAGCTGGAGGCCAACAATATGCATGGGTCAATTTTTTGTATCCTTAAGTGTTGTTGCTCAATCGCCTCACTATATATACACACACATATGTAACAGTTCAGTTAGAACCAGCACAAATATGGTTACTAGTGTCCGTTCTTCAATGGACACAGCAAAATCTTTTATGTGCCGTGATAATTACCAACTGGCATATATTATAGATTATATGTGCCGATTCTGATTACCAACTGGTAAGCTTTTGTCACGTGTTAACTGAATAGCCATATCGTTTCGTAGTCATATGTGTCAGTTGCTAATTATAACCGGCAGACATAACGTTTGGGCAAATTTTTTCTCATACACATCTATATAATCTATCTGATCGACCATCTCCCTCATTATGATCGATCTCGTCTCTTCACACACTACTAGAGAACTGCGTATAGTTACCGGCTCATCACTACTGGTTGGATTTGAACCCGTACTGATAGTGACATCAGTACCGGTTCATTGGATACAAGGCCGTAGTGGGCTTTTAGTACCGGTTGGAGCCATGAATCAGTACTAATGCCCTCGCATTAGTACCAGTTCGTGATATAAACCGGTATCAAAGGCACGGGTACATTAGTACCGGTTCGTAACGAACCAGTACTAATGAGAGGGCATCAGTACCGGTTCACACGAACAGGTACTGATGCCTCGTTTTAGGAAAGTTTAAAAGGAATGCATATTCTATCTATATCAGTACGTGATGGTGGATGGATTGGTTAGAAGGGTGAGGCTAGAGTCACGAGGTTGGGGGTTCAAGTCCCGCTTCTCCCATACATCCTCAACATATTTTTAGACATTTCTAATACTATCAGTACCTGTTTAGTGAACCGGTACTGATAGACTTCCCTATCAGTCCCGGATAGGTAGTATCGGTTTCAATACCGGTACTGTAGCCAGTTTGGAACCGGTACTAAAGCTGGCTTCTTTGGTAGTGACACTCCTCGATCTCCAACACCATGGTCCAATCATCTTGTTCTCCCTTGTTGTTGTCCTCTCCACCTGTCTCACCGCCGCAGTTATTGCCCTCTCCACCCATGTCACCGCCGCAGCTGTTGTCCTCTCCATTCGCCTTGTCGCTGCAACCGGCCTCACCAAGGTTAGGAGCCCTGCGGGGAGAAGCCCACCGGCAAAGAGCCCCGTGAGGAGGAGCCCGCTGGCGAGAAGCCCTGCGACGAGGAGTCGATGGCTGACAAGGAGCCCCGCGAGAAGGAGCCGACGCTCAAGCGGTTTCAGGCCACATCGTCAGCTGATCCGTCTTTGAATCCATTGGTGTGCTGCCCCGTCAGCGAGGTGCCAGAGGAGGAGAAGGACGACAACAACAACAACGATGAGCCTACCCTCATGTCGGAGGAGGAGGTGGCTAGATGGGCCCGAGGGTCCAACGACAGGGACAACTCCCCGGATCCCCCGGACAGCCCCATCCCACTCGACATCTACGATGACGTCGGTGGCTCCTACAACCCCGAGGCAACGGGCAGCGGTGCTGACAACAACGGCAATGACTTCTGGACATAGATAGCTAGGGCATGTAGTGTAGACGTAGCTAGGTGCTAGCTAGGCAGCTAATTTAAAAAATATTTTAAAGTATATATGTGACGGTTCTAGGAATAAACCGGTATAGAGAATAAGAAACTGGCACAAATGACCGAATACATCAATGCTTATTGTATTGTGTCAGTTAGAAAACTGACTGTTTGGAACCGGCATTAATGATGTGTTCTGTATTAGTGTCTTCCTTATTTGTCATCGCAATTGCTCTAATATTGTTCTTAATGTTATTGTTTAAAATTTATCCTTTTTATTTAATCTATGTAAATATACCAAAAATTCTTTAAAAATCACAATGTTATCATATATGAAATACTTTCAATCTATATTTCTTTTGATATTTTTACAAAAGTTTTTACATTAAATCTACACTTAAAAACATTTTAAACGTAAAAAATATACTTAATAACTATGTTTTTCTAAGGATTTTTTAAAAGTTTACATAGCTTAAACAAAAACATATGTTTTCGTCAATGACACATAGGGCAATAATCGAGAAATTGGAATGGCACAAACTAGATAAGCCTCTAGGTGATAAAATGTAAGATACTAGACGGCTCTACAATGGCATGTAGAATATTTTCCCATTGAAGATCTCGGTGAGGTGATCGCAATGACGTATTATGCGAGCTTGGATGAAGAATGGACGAGACCGGAGAAGACGGGGATGCACTGATTCACTTTTAAGATGCCTCCTAGTGTAATTACTCTCTATGGTAGTATCTCACAAGGCACATACTTCCTACTCCGTGAGATACAACCAAGGCTATAAATCGTGTTTTTCATAGCTTCGGGGCAAGGTTCTAAAAAAATATAAAAGCTATCGTGGGCTATCACTGAAGCTATCCTATATAGTGTTTTAATATAAAAATTATATGAAATGTGAAATATTTGCATAATATTAGTCACATCCAACTAAATAAAAAACATACATGTTACTCTAGAAGTACTTGTAGTCTTAAAGTATATTCATATGACCATAATTAATATATAGAATTAGTGATTGTAATCTGTTATTCTGCAAGTTCATTATAGAGAAGCTTCTCTAAGTGATCATTTATTAGTTCTATGTTAATAGTATCACCTTTTGAGACTAGATGATGTAAGAATGAAGTAGAATATAACAAAAACAAATTGATAGTTGGATTTTTAAAGGAAATTGAAAAAAGTAGCATAGCGGTCAATTTAGCAGTCATAGCTATGTTTGCAGAATTTTAGTCCTTAACTATAGTGAGTGGTGCTACCACGAAGCTATTTAAAATCTTGGATAGTGAGTAGCTGCGTTTTACCTCTAAAAACGCTATAGCGGTGCTACCACGAAGCTATTTAGAATATTGGATACAACTACAGTGAGTAACTACACCCAGTTGTGTCATACCCATACTGGAAAGTCAAACCTCTAACTCATATCCGAACCCAAGTGGTGAACCCGAAACCACTTCTAAGTTCATACGCAAGTCGAGAGCTTTGAACCTAAGTGATGAACCCAAAACCACTCACAAGAATAAAAATAAAACCATAACCAACAAACACAAACCCAATGGGTACCCAAACAATGAGTCTAGCTGACCATGGATTTAAATATTTATTTCTAGGTCGCTGTGGACAACTAAAAACCTTCCGAAGCCGATCCTCCGACCTCTCTATAGACCCTCAACCTATGGTTTCGATCAGCTCAGGTGAGGTGGTACTAAACGTCTCTGCATTGTGGTGCCTGCTACCACAGTACTGTGCCTGGCCTTTGCGGGCTGCTGCAAATGCGGGGTACTGCGCACGCGGGCTGGCCTGTTGCGGCCCGTGTCGGCTGAGGCTGGCCTGCTTCCCACGGGCTAGTCTGCTGTAGCGTTTCTGATACCCATTGGGTACAAAATTGTATTCGTATTTGAATCTAGCGTGTTATTTTAGGCTTATCTAAAAGTCTAATCTGACTTATCTCGTAACTTCAAAAATTTTTCGAGGTGACCTCGAGAGTTGGATGACCTTGATTTTTAGGATTTATGGAGCTTTTAGACACGTCTACGAAATAAAAAAAGGATTTAAAATAATAAAAAAGTCAGATAAGTCAATATTAGGGGGTGTTCTTTTAGACTTATGAGCTCTGACTTATCTCCAACTTCGAGAATTTTTCAAGATAGCCTCGAGAGTCGGATGGCTTTGATTTTTAGAATTTAGGGAGCTTTTAGACACGTCTACAAGATAAAAATAAAACGGATTCAAAAAGTAATAAAAAAGTCAGATAAGTCAATATTAGTCAGATAAGACAATATTAGTCAGATAAGATAGATAAGTCAGATTAGATCATCCCAAAAGAACAGGGCCTTAGCCACGTCTTATCTGACTTATTTCGTGACTTATCTAACTAATATTGACTTATCTCACTTTTGAATCCGTTTTTTTATCTCGTAGACGTGTCTAAAAGCTCCCTAAATCCTAAAAATCAAGGCCATCCGACTCTCGAGGCCACCTCGGGAAATTCTCGAAGTTACAAGATATGTCATATAGATAAGCCTAAAAGAACACCCTTAGACTAGAAAAGGAATATCCATGAGTCTATAATGGGATCTACACCTGGAGCTGATGGGTCAGGTACTCATGAGTACTCGAGGGTATCTGAACCCATGGATATTTTTTTCATCTCTACTAAAAATATCTATAGAAAGTCAAAACCGTTAATTTCTAGGCTAACATGACTACATGAGAATGCCTAGAAAAGCTTGTTTGGGTTTGCGAAGATGTTTCTTGGATCATATATTTACTTAAGTTTAATTGCTTAGATTTATGAAAAGGTTTCTTCGGATGTGTACATGTTGTTCTTTATGTAAAATTTGAAAATAAATTGTATTTCTTTATTTTATTAATTTGGATTCAGAAGAAGCATACCTGTATTGAGATTAATTAGACACCATGATGCCTCGTAAAGGCCTCCTTTTCTTTTGAAGCTTATGCCGGCCGGTTGGGCCTTGACGAAGATAAACAAATTAAGGAAGGTGGCCACTGTGCCCAAGGCATTGATCAGATAGATCACCAAGTCATGACTGGAGCCCAACATGCCAGCAGCAACAAGCACATCCCTTGTCGAATCTTATCAAGGTTCTTGAAACCGACGACGACGTTGCACGTTGTAAGAATCCATGCAGTCTTTGCCCTCTCGAAAATATAAATATATAAGTGCTAGATATGGTCCACGACCCTCCTAACATAGAAGTACCTAGTCCCTAGTAGTACTTACGTAGCTAGATCTAATCTATCCGACCGTAAATCACTGTCTACCAATATTTTTTGTGCATTGACATGTTGATCCTCGTCGATCAATTTACATGTACCACAAAAGAGTTTTTTTTCTTTAGAGTTTGTTTCCATTTGATATTGCCTGGAACTGACGCTCCTTCAGGAACGATTTTCCATCCAAATCATCTCAAAGTCAAGTGAACACAGCCAGGCAATACACATCTCCTTGCTGGTTTTGGTCAAATCGCCTAGCGCGCTTTGGTCCACCGGCAGGAATATCACACATTCTAGCAGCAACAAGACCCTAGATATATGGAAATTTTCTCCTAAAGCAGCCTACAGACACCACTTAGAACATGCCCGTATTTGAAATACCCAATTCAAGTTTTGGAATCTAAAATACTGAAAACTCAAGTTTTTGGAAATTGCATATCCCAAGTTATAAGTTCAAATTTGACGATTGAGGTGCCAAATCCATGCCCACCGGACTACGATCGAGCACAAGAGCTCAACTAGCCGACCTGTGTTTGAACCCCACTCATTATTCTTTTTCCAACGTTCGCATGTGCGCTCGCCTCCAAGCCAAAACATTGGCGTTCGTCGGAATGCTTCGCTCCCATTGCCTCACCTCGCTCAAAAAAATTGGTGCGGGAGTTAATTAGGAATTGAGCCCGCGCCAGCTCCACTCACATAACCAAGTGGGACAATTAATGGATTTGGCACCTTAGTTGTATAATACTCCGTATACTAGTACTGGTAGGTAAGGTGCCATGTATTCGACACCTAGGGTATTGAATCCCATACTTTGGCATCTCAAATGTTGATTACGTGAGTTTTGAAAATACATGCACTTGTTGTAAGTTCCGGTAATTTTACTTTTCGTCTTATATTTCTACAAGTAGAAATTTTTTACTAGAGAAGTGGGTTTTACTACCGGTACATCTGTACCGATTACCCACGAACCCGTAGTACTAGTGGTATCACTACCGGTCCAATGGCTACAAGGGCCACAACGGTTAGAACAAGCCTGAACCACAATCCGGTAGTGATTTCTGGGGCACTATCACTACCATAGTAATTTCATATTTCACTACCGGTTTAGGTTCTAGCCAGTAGAGGTTCCCAATATTTAAAGAGTCGTCTTCCTCCCCAAGCCCTGCCCATGAACAGATCAGAGGATCGAGCCCACGGTCTTGGGGGAGGTTGCTGCTGAGCTTTTCTAAAATTTAGTGATTTTACTCTAATCCAAGTGCTTCAAGATTAGAAACATCATCCTCACTCCATTTGTAGTTAGATGTAACTGCTGCTTTGCTTTAGATTTGGCGAAACTGTGGTATTTTTTCCACAATTTTGAACCTAGAGCTCTCATTAAAGGTGGGAATCTAGCTCAAATTTAAGAATTCTTTGTTTTAGATGTAGTTAAATAAAGAATTTTTGAACCTAGAACTCTCATTGAAGGTGGAGATCTACCTCAAATTTAAGAATTTTTCCATGATGAAGAATTTTAAACCTAGAGCTCTTGAAGGTGGGGATTTAGCTCAAATTTAAGAATTCTTTGCTTTAAATGTATTTAGATTTTGAACTTAGAGCTCTCATTGAAGGTGGGGATCTAGTTCAAAGTTAAGAATTTTTTTCCATGACGAAGAATTTTGAACCTAGAGCTCTTACAGAAGGTGGGGATCTAGCACAAATTTAGGAGTTTTTTTTTCCATAATACAACTTTTTAACCTAGAGCACTCATTGATGATGGGGATCTAGCTCAAATTTAAAAATTAGCTTGCTCTGACCTAATGTTGATGGACCAGCAATAGATGTACAACACGAACCGAAGCTCCAAGGAGTTCATTGAGAGCGTGCAAACTTTCATCCATGCGGCTATTGCATATAAGCCGTCAGGCTTCATATGCTGTCTATGCCTAGACCGCAAGAATGAGAAGGAGTATTCAAACTCATGGCAGCTTCACAGCCATTTGCTCCAAAGAGGTTTCATGCCTAACTATATCTGTTAGACCAAGCACGGTGAAGAAGTGATTATACAGGAAGACAATGAAGAAGAAGAGGGAGAATACAATAACTCGGACGCTGCCCAATATAGTGTTAGTGATATGCCCTAGAGGCGATCATATGAGATGATTGTATCATACGTCTATGTTCATGTACTTATTAGTTCCATGAATAAATGTCACTCCTTTGTTCATTGAGTATGACTTAATTGTGAAACACATTGGTTATGAGATATTATTCTAAACGATCCCTGGTCACATATCATTATGTGGAACAATAGTGATCTGACCAGCACATGTATTGATTGATGGTAATGTTTCACATACCATAGATATGGAGATATCAAATCAATAATGTGGGCACATGATAAAGAACATGGGGTTGGATAGACCGCTCAGAGACACCTTCTGAGATTGTTATCTTAGAAGTGCCATCGAAGTATAGTCTCGAGTGGTATACCTATACGATCCTTTGACCCGAGATTCTTATTGATTCTCAAAGATGCGTAATTGTATACTTTGGGGCTATCAAATGCTTCACCGTAATAGGGAAGTTATAAAGGTAGTTTACTGAGTATGCCATGAAACATGACGTGAGATGTAAGAGATCAAGATGGAATTTGCCCTCCTTGATAACGGAGAGATATCTCTGGGCCCTCGGTGTGGATGGATAAGAAAAGTGCATGGCCATGCCAAAGTGATTAAAGAATTAATCACGAATTATATCCATTACATTGACGAGTGAATTTGTCGAGCTATCACAAGGGTGGCACGCCTCTCGCCTTGAGCTTGGCCGATATCGTGTGGCAAAAGGATCCTATGTGAGTGTATCAAGGTTCACCGATTCGATCATTGTGTACATTCGGGGTCAATATGTCTGCTAGGTACCACTATTGACTTGTGGTCTGGGAAGGGTTCTCCGGACCGCGCCGACTTGTACATGAGCCTAATGGGTCACACACTTAACGGGTTGGATCATATCTGATGGATTGGATCCATTAGTGGGTTTATACGGATTTGGATCTTCTGACGTCTTAATGGATTTCTATTGTAGAAGATCAATTAGCGTGAGACCTAGTGAGCTTCCATATCCATTAGAGCGAGACCTAATGGGCTTCTATCGTAGAAGGCCCGTTAGTGCGCTCTATATAAAGGAGGCATGGGGGCGTGTGGTGTGTTAGTCTCTCCACCACGAGCCCTAGCCGCCGCCACGTCCCATCGCCCCTAAGAACCCTAGCGGCGCGCGTGGGTGCTAGCACACCAGCGCGCGGTGTTCCCACCCCGGACGTGTGGATACCGTGGAGGCGTCGTCGCTCTCGCGTCGGCGCTGATCGATTCGATTGGCTACATAACCTGTACGACTACGTCGACGTTGCTGTGACGGCGATCCGCGACGAGGAGAAGTTGTACCACGTCGTGTTCGACTACGTCGACATGGCTTCGCAAAGACGCGGGAGGCTTCACCCACTCTACTTCGCGCTAACGTGCTCCAAGGGTAATGCTCCATGATCTCCGACTCGCATGTTGCCTGGGTGTTCGCGGTAAGAAAAATTTTGTTTTCGGCTAGCGTAGCACCGCGTTCTCCTACAGTGGTATCAGAGCCGATCTTGCGTTGTCTTGGATCTGGATGCTGCGCATATGTTGATATCTTTGTTGAGTTGGTCACGGGTTGATGCGATCAATTGGTATAGGGTTCATGAGGTCCGAGTTGGTAGTGCTACAAGCCCAAAAGATTAGTTCGTGCTTTATCTAGATCGTGCGTGGATGGTCCATACCGGTTTGTAACACCATCTGGACTTCCGTCATGTGCCATCTATGATATTAGCCAACAGATCGAGGCCGCGTGCGCGCAACCTTCTCGAGGGGCCTCGCGCATTTGATGTATGAGTTGATGGCTCTACACGATCAAAAGATTAGTTCGTGCTCGTTTTGTTTCGTGCCGTGCATTACCCCTACCGGCTGGTAACACCATCGGGGTAGTAGCCCGCGCCGAATAGATCGTGCCAACAGATCGAGATCGGTGTGATCGCCGCCTTCTCAATGATCTTATGGGAATTGAGGCATTCTGATGGCTCGGAATCGGTATGATTTGATCAATCCGATTGAATTTCCATAGCGTTTTCGTAGATGTGATCTCGTTCCCGAAATTTTTTCTCTGGTATTGCCACACCGCCGTACTAGTCGCAGTAGCGGCCTTTAAATAAAACTTGTTCACATCGCAGGGTAGAATACGATTCCGCGCTTAACTTGTTTTTGCAGGGAATGATGTGAATGGTATGGCTCCCTTGTGTGTATGTGATGCATTAATGTAATTTTCATAGCCTGCGTGCTGTGGTTAATTGCAGCTTGGGCTGCCATGTTATTGTATAACAGCCTGCGTGCTGATTTGTGATGCTTCATATCCTCATGTAATTTGTCACTAGCTATCATGTGTAGTAGCTTGGTGTATTATCATGGAGGCTTCTAGCATGGTGACTCGGTGGACAGGAAGCGCGACGATGGAGATCGGAACGCCACGGGCCATACTATTTCACAAGTCAATATGATTGTTTGTGATGATTCCTGTCATGCTATTCCTTCATTTTTCGTATTTGGTGGATATGATTTTAATATGATAGAATAGTTTCCCTCGAAAAATTAAGAGTTTGATGCCCTTCCAATAGCTGCACCCATAAGGTCTTGTACGTTAATTGGCAGTTTCAGCATACAGCAGGGTGCCATTAATTTTCTTGACCATTTGGGTGAAGTCGGACTTCACACGCATAGTATTGGTTTACTTATCGAGGCTATCAAAATGGTTTTAGGCCTTGGGGCATCGGTGTTGGGAGCCGGGGCATTGGATGCCACCCAACGAACAAGAATCACATACGATGTGATTGGCAAGGATTGCCTACCTATGTCACTTAGTCCTAGGAGTCGCCACAAGACTAGATCTTTGATTGACTATGGATCTTGTCCTACTAAAATGCACTAGAGGAAAGTGATTTTAGTGGGAGCATCTTTATTAAAACTGTTTAATGGAAGATTAACATGAACATTGTGCTAAGACTTTGCTTTTATTATCATTGTAGATGGCACCTAATCATCAATAATTCTGGTTTTAACTTGCGATCGATTCTGGAGAGAGAGAAGCTCTCTGGAACGAATTTCATTGACTGGTATCGTAACTTGAGAATTGTTCTCAAGCAAGAGAAAAAGGAATATGTCATTGAAGAGCCATATCCTGAGGAACTAGCTAATGATGCTACTGCTGCTGACCGACGTGCTTATGAGAAGCACGTCAATGATGAGGTTGATGTTGGCTGTCTCATGCTTGCTACAATGAACTCTGAGCTTCAGAAGCAATATGAGAACACGAATGCCTATGCTATGATCACAGGCCTTCGTAGCATGTTTGAGAACCAAGCTAGGGCTGAGAGATACTCGATCTCAAAAGCTCTGTTTGCGTGCAAGCTAGCTAAAGGTAGTCCGGTGAGTCCTCATGTGATCAAGATGATTGGTTACATTGAGAACTTGGAGAAACTGGATTCCCCCTTAAGCCAAGAGTTGGCCACTGATGTGATTCTCCGTCGCTTCCTGCAAGCTTCGAGCCTTTCATTATGAACTTTCATATGAATGGCATGGAGAAAAACATGTCTGAACTGCATGGGATGCTTAAGACAGCAGAGGAAAGCATCAAGAAAAGCAATAATCATGTGATGATGGTCCAAAAGGATGGTGGTAAGAAAAGGAAGCGTGGGGCAAAAGGCAAGGGTAAGGATGTGATCTCAAACCCGAAACCTAAGCGTGATGGTAAGACCAAGGGTGGTCCTACTGCTTCCGATGAGTGTCACTACTGCCATAAGCCTGGTCATTGGCGTAGGAACTGCAAGAAATATCTGGAGGATAAAAAGAATGGAACTTTGGTTTCCACTTCAGGTATTAATGTTATAGAAATTAATCTTACTACTTGTCCTAACGAGTCATGGGTATTTGATACCGGATCGATGATTCACACTTGCAAATCGTTGCAGGGACTAAGAAGGACTAGAAGTTGTGCAAGTGGTGAGGTGGAAGTTCGCGTCGGCAATGGCGCAAAGGTTGCTGCAGTGGCCGTTGGCGTTTATCCCTTATCGTTACCTTCAGGATTAGTTTTGGAATTAAATAATTGTTATTACATTCCAGCTTTGAGCAGAAACATTATCTCTTCTTCATGTTTGGAAGAAGATGGTTTTGAATTTGTAATAAAGAACAAACGTTGTTCAATTTATTTCAATGGTATGCTCTATGGTCATTGTCCATTATTGAATGGGCTATATGTGCTAGATCTTGAAGATAAATTTGTCTATAATGTTAATGCAAAAAGGCTCAAAACAAATGATTTTAATCGCACTTATTTATGGCATTGTCGCTTAGGCCACATAAATGAGAAACACGTGCAGAGGCTCCATAGAGATGGTCTTCTTGATTCATTTGATTTCGAATCATTTGACACATGCGAATCTTGTTTACTTGGCAAGATGACTAAGACGCCATTCACTGGTTCAAGTGAGAGGGCTAGTGAATTGTTGGCCCTAGTACATACGGATGTATGTGGACCAATGAGCGTTGTGGCCAGAGGTGGATTTCAGTACTTCATCACTTTTACTGATGACTTTAGTAGATATGGCTATATCTATTTGATGAAACATAAGTCTGAATCTTTTGAAAAGTTCAAGGAGTTTCAGAATGAAGTACAAAATCATTTGGGCAAGACAATCAAATTTCTACGATCTGATCGTGGAGGTGAATATTTGAGTCATGAGTTTAATGATCATCTTAAGAGTTATGGAATTGTTTCACAATTGACTCCGCCAGGGACGCCTCAATTGAATGGCGGTTCGAGCGGAGGAATCGGACTTTGTTGGACATGGTTCGATCTATGATGAGTCAAACTGATCTTCCGTTATCTCTTTGGGGACTTGCTCTAGATACTGCTGCGTTCACCTTAAATAGGGTTCCATCAAAATCCGTAAATAAGACACCATATGAGATGTGGAAAGGAAGCGTCCGATTTGTCTTATCTAAAGATTTGGGGTCATGAGGCTTATGTTAAACATTCGATGTCGATAAGCTCCACGCCAAATCGGTCAAGTGCTTCTTTGTGGGTACTCGAGATCTGTAGGGTATTACTTTTATAACCGGAGGAGGGCAAAGTGTTTGTCGCCTGGAATGGTGTCTTTTGGAAAAGAAGTTTTTCAAAAGAGCCATGGGAGCAAGGTGCAGCTCGAACAAATTCGGAAACATCTGAAAATGTTTCAGCTCCTACTGATCCTCATGAGGAGATGCAAAGCGTTGCAGAACCTATGGAAGAAGCACCAGCCCCACGAAGGTCTATGAGGGCAATCCGCGCTCCCGAGAGGTATATGTTCCTCGCTACGGAGCAACGCGAGATTTTATTGTTGGACAATGATGAGCCCAAGGACTATGCGGAAGCAATGGTGGGACCAGACTCTGAGAAATGGCTAGAGGCCATGAGATCCGAAATAAAGTCCATGCATGATAATCAAGTTTGGGACTTGGTTGATCTGCCTGATGGTGTGAAAACCATTGAGTGCAAATGGGTCTTTAAAAAAGATAGATGCCGATGGAAACGTTCACATCTATAAGGCACGGTTGGTGGCAAAAGGCTATAAGCAAATTCATGGTGTCGACTATGATGAAACTTATTCGCCTGTAGCCATGCCGAAGACTATCCGGATCATGTTAGCGATTGCCGCATTTCACGACTATGAGATACGTCAAATGGATGTCAAAACAGCTTTCCTAAATGGAAACCTAAGTGAGGATGTGTACATGACACAACCCGAAGGTTTTGACGATCATAAGAATGTTGGCAAGGTGTGCAAGCTTCAGAAGTCCATTTATGGACTGAAGCAGGCATCTCGGAGTTGGAATCTTCGTTTTGATGAAGTGGTCAAAGAGTTTGGCTTCATCAAAAATGAAGAGGAGCCTTGCATTTACAAGAAGGCAAGTGGGAGCGCAATTGTATTTCTAGTCTTGTATGTGGCTGACATTCTATTGATTGGAAATGATATTCCAATGTTAGAAGCTGTTCAATCTTATCTGAGAAAATGTTTCTTGATGAAAGACTTGGGAGATGCAGCTTACATTTTGGGCATAAAGATCTATAGAGATAGATCAAGAAGGCTAATCGGATTAAGCCAAAGTACGTACATTGACAAAGTTTTGAAACGGTTCGAAATGCAGAATTCCAAGAAAGGTTTCCTGCCAATGTCACATGGTGTTAGTCTTAGCACATGGTGTTAGTCTTAGCAAGACTCAGTGTGCTTCGACACCTGATGAGCTGCATAGAATGAGTAGGATTCCATATGCCTCCGCTATTGGATCCATCATGTACGCCATGTCGTGCACACGCCCAGATATTTCTTATACTCTAAGTGTTACGAGCAGATACCAATCAAATCCAGGTAAGAGTCACTGGATGGCTGTAAAGACCATTCTCAAGTACCTGCGAAGGACTAGAGATATGTTCTTGGTTTTTGGAGGTGAAGAAGAGCTCATCGTAAAGGGTTACGCTGATGCTAGCTTCCAAACCGATAGAGATGATTCACGATAGCAATCCGGTTTTGTATTCTGTCTCAATGGTGGGGCAGTGAGCTGGAAAAGTTCCAAGCAAGAGACAGTAGCTGATTCCACGACGGAGGCTGAGTATATTGCAGCTTCTGAAGCTGCAAAAGAGGCTGTTTGGATCAGAAAATTTGTTTCTGAGTTGGGAGTTGTCGCTAGTGCATCCTGTCCACTGGACCTCTATTGTGACAATAGTGGTGCCATTGCACAAGCGAAGGAGCCTAGGTCTCACCAAAAATCCAAACACATACTCAGGTGTTATCACCTCATCCGAGAGATCATCGATAGAGGAGATGTGAAGATTTGCAAAGTGCACACGGATCTGAATGTCGCCGATCCGCTGACAAAACCTCTCCTGCAGCCGAAGCATGAGGCACACACAAGAGCCATGGGTATTAGATACTTGCATGATGCACTCTAGTGCAAGTGGGAGATTGTTAGTGATATGCCCTAGAGGCGATCATATGAGATGATTGTATCATACGTCTATGTTCATGTACTTATTAGTTCCATGAATAAATGTCACTCCTTTGTTCATTGAGTATGACTTAATTGTGAAACACATTGGTTATGAGATATTATTCTAAACGATCCCTAGTCACATATCATTATGTGGAACAATAGTGATCTGACCAGCACATGTATTGATTGATGGTAATGTTTCACATACCATAGATATGAAGATATCAAATCAATAATGTGGGCACATGATAAAGAACATGGGGTTGGATAGACCCGCTCCGAGACACTGCTGAGATTGTTATCTTAGAAGTGCCATCAGGGTATAGTCTCGAGTGGTATACCTATACGATCCTTTGACCTGAGATTCTTATTGATTCTCAGCATGCGTAATTGTATACTTTGGGGGCTATCAAATGCTTCACCGTAATAGGGAAGTTATAAAGGTAGCTTACGGGTATGCCATGAAACATGACGTGAGATGTAAGAGATCAAGATGGAATTTGCCCTCCTTGATAACGGAGAGATATCTCGGGCCCCTCGGTGTGGATGGATAAGAAAAGTGCATGGCCATGCCAAAGTGATTAAAGAGTTAATCACGAATTATATCCATTACATTGACGAGTGAATTTGTCGAGCTATCACAAGGGTGGCACGCCTCTGCCTTGAGCTTGACCGATATCGTGTGGCAAAAGGATTCTATGTGAGTGTATCAAGGTTCACCGATTCGATCATTGTGTACATTCGGGGTCAATATGTGCCGCTAGGTACCGCTATTGACTTGTGGTCAGGGAAGGGTTCTCCGGGACCGCGCCGACTTGTACATGAGCCTAATGGGTCACACACTTAGCGGGTTGGATCATATCGATGGATTGGATCCATTAGTGGGTTTATACGGTTTGGATCTTCGACGTCTTAATGGATTTCTATTGTAGAAGATCCATTAGCGTGAGACCTAGTGGGCTTCCATATCCATTAGAGCGAGACCTAATGGGCTTCTATCGTAGAAGGCCCGTTAGTGCGCTCTATATAAAGGAGGCATGGGGCGTGCGGTGTGTTAGTCTCCCCACCACGAGCCTAGCCGCCGCCACGCCCCATCGCCTTAAGAACCCTAGCGCGTGCGTGGGTGCTAGCACACCAGCAGCGGTGTTCCCACCCGGACGTGTGGATACCGTGGAGGCGTCGTCGCTCTCGCGTCGGCAGACGACGATTCGATCGGCTACATAACTGTCGACTACGTCCGGCGTTCTTTGTGGACGGCGATCTGCGACGAGGAGAAGTTGTACCACGTCGTGTTCGACTACGTACAGTGCTTCGCAGCACGCGGGGAGGCTTCACCCACTCTACTTCCGCTACTAACGTGCTCCAAGGGTAATGCTCCATGATCTCCGACTCGCATGTTGCCTGGGTGTTCGCGGTAAGAAAAATTTTGTTTTCGGCTAGCGTAGCACCGCGTTCTCCTACATATAGTTCCATTGCCGATACATTGGGGGAGTTTGGTTAAGATGATCTAGATCAGATGCTGCATGATAGAAAGGGAGACTACACCGATGAAAGACAATTCCAAAAGTTTCGGCGCTTGTTAGAGGACCATAGAACACTGTTGTACCCAGACTACGGGCAGGGCCACAAAAAGTTGCGTACCACACTAGAATTGATGCAATGGAAAGCAACAAATGGTTTGTCTGATAAGAGATTCGATGAGTTGTTATGTCTTATAAAGAAGTTGCTTTCAAAGGAAAACACACTGTCTAAAACTACGTACGAAGCTAAGCAAATTGTCTGCCCTTTGAGATTGAAAGTATAGAAGATAAATGCATGTCCTAATCATTGTATCTTTATCGTAAGGAGTACAATTTAGATGCCTGTCCAGTGTGCAACGCATCACGGTATAAGATCAAGCGTGATAACCCAGGTGAGGTAGAGGGAAAGCCTAAGAAGAAGACACCTCCCCCCCACTAAGGTGGTATAGTATTTCCCTATAATCCCTCGGTTGAAGTGTTTGTTTGCAAATAAAGTGCATGCCCAAATGATGTGATGTCACAAAGAAGAGCACAAGGATGACACAATACTAAGATATCCCGCTGATGGCTCCCAGTGGAGGAAAGTCAATAGAACATACCCGGACTTTGCAAAGGAGGTGAGAAACATAAAGTTTGGGTTGAGTACAGATGGGATGAATCCTTTCGAAGAGATGAACAACAGTCATAGCACTTGGCCTTTGACTCTATGTATCTACAACCTTCCTCCTTGGTTGTGTATGAAGCGAAAGTATATTATGATGCCATTGCTTATCCAAAACCCGAAGCAACTTGAAAATGACATTGATGTGTACCTTAAATCATTGGTTGAAGATCTTCTAACATTGTGGAATGATGGTGTATGGGTATGGGATGAGTACAAACGAGAACACTTCACCCTACGCGCAATGTTATTCGTAACCATCAAAGGATATAGAGCCTGCATCCAGTGCTTAGATGAAACTGACAGCATGTACCTGAAAAACTGTTGGAAGGTTGTGTACATGGCCACCGCAGATTTCTTCTTAAGAATCACCTGTTACGGAAGAAAAATAAGAATTTTAACGAAAAACTAGACCATTGTACTAAGCCTGCGCATCGTAATGGGACACATGTATTTGCTATGGTAAAGGATCTGAAAGTAGTCTTTGGGAAGGGTGTTGGTAGCAAACCTGTCTCGAGTGAAGAAGGTAAGGCACCCATGTGAAAGAAGAAGTCACTTTTTTGGGAGTTACCTTATTGGGAAGTCTTAGAGGTCCGTCACTCAATTAACATCATGCACCTCACGAGAATATTTGCGTGAACCTGCTAGGCTTTCTAGATTTGTACGACAAATCAAAAGATACACTTCAACCTAGCACGAAAGGACCTGAAGCTATTGGAACTCAGGAACTACTTACATCCAGACAAGAGAGAAAAAAGACAACATTACCTACATCCTGCCAGCTACACTCTAAGCAAAGAAGAGAAAAAAAAAAGCATGATTCAGTGCTTGAACAGTATAAAGGTCCCGTCCGAATACTCCTCGAATATAAAGAGACTCATAAACACGAAATAGAATAAAATCGTATACCTGAAATCCCATGATTGTCTCATGTTGATGACTCAGTTGTTTCTAGTTGCAGTGAGAGATATTCTGCCGAAAAGGGTACGAGGGACAATCATAAAGTTGTGTTCATTCTCCAACGCGGTATCACAGAAGGTCATCGATCCAGATAAACTAGCTAAGCTGCAGGATGACGTGGTCCAAAGTGTGGTTAGAACTGAGATGATCTTCTCTCCATCATTTTTTGATATTATGATCCATCTCATGGTTCACATTATCAAAAAGATATATATTCTCGGACCCGTGTTCCTACACAACATGTTCCCTTACGAGAGGTACATGAGTGTCTTAAAGAAGTATGTTCATAGCCGGTCTCGTCCAAAAGGCTGCATTGTGCAAGGTATTGGGACAAAGGAGGTGGTTGAGTTTTGTGTCGATTACATTGATAATCTGAATCCGATTGGTGTTCCTTTATCACGCCATGTGGGGAGGCTAGGGAAAAAGGGACACTAAGGAGAAAAGCAATCCGTAGCAATGATATCGTTTCATTTAAGCAAGCACATTTCACGGTTTTGGAACAATCAGTTCGAGTGGCTCCATATGTCGATGAGCACAAGAGGATTCTACGCTCTCAATACATAGGGAGGTCAGATGATTGGATCTCACGACAGCACATAGATCGTTTCGGCGGTTGGTTATAAAAGCACATGATGGGTAAGGAGATGAACGATGAATAGTTGAAACGCTTGGCTCGGGGGCCATCCAGTACAATATTGACATTCCAAGGGTCTGAGATAAATGGGTACACATTTTACATGAGAGCTAGGATAACAAGAACACCAACCAGAACAGCGGTGTCCGTATAGATGCCATAGACAACAATGAAAAAAAGGACACCTATTATGGTTTCATAGAGGAGATCTGGGAGCTCGACTATGAAAGGTCCCTCTATTTTGGTGCCAATGGGTCAAATTGTCAGTGGGCGGCGTGATGATTGACCGGTATGGTATGACAACCATAGACCTCACACAAATCAGATATAGGGACGAACCATTCGTGCTCGCCAATGATGTGACATAGGTCTTCTATATAATGGGCATGTCGAGCAAACCGAAAAAACGAAAGAACAAGTCTACCAAAAGCCAGAACCAGAAGAACAAATCTACCAGTAGTAAGAACCAGAAGGACAAGTGTAGCGAGATCAGCCAAAGCGCCACGTGGTTCCTCCAGGTAAAAGAAGGATTGTCAGAGTTGAGGACGTCATAGACGAAGAAGAGTATAATTAGTTCGCTGAGCTGCCTCCTTTTGCAATGGAGGTCGACATAAGTGTTCTCGATGATATTAAGGAAGCTCCCTACATACACCGTGATCATACAGAAGGAACACTTGTAAAAACAAAGTATGTTCATAGTTAAGACTTACCGTGTTGTATTAACGTTTCTATGAACTATGGATATGGTTTCATTTAAATTTGTATGGATTATAGGTATGGTTTAATTTGTATGGATTATAGATATGGTTTAGTTTAATTTGTATGAATTATAGAGATAGTGTAATTAAAAGTATTTTACAAGTATTTAAAAATATTTTCCAATGATTTAAAAGTACAAAGTATTTTTCAATGATTCAAAATTATTTAAAAGTAATTAAAAATATTTTAAAAATATTTAAAAGTATTTTCCAATGATTCAAAAGTATTTAAAAGAATATTCCAATGAAATAAAAGTATTTTAAAAGTAATTAAAAGTATCTTAAAAATATTTAAAAGTATTTAAATGATTTAAAACCTAATGAGCAAATAAAAAAAAAAGAGCTTCACTACCGGTTTTAGGCATAAACCGGTAGTGAAGCTTGTCTTAGAATTTGTTTTTAAAATGGACTGAGCAAAAAATAAAAAAGAGCTTTACTACCGGTTGGAGATACAAACCGGTAGTAAATCTTTTTATCTCTACCAGTTATTGTCTCCAACTGGTAGTGATAGTCTCATTTACTAAAACCTAACTCTCGCCCCTCGCGTCCCACAGCCTCCAACTTCTCGCGCGCCGCCTCCTCTGACCTCACGCGCCGCCGCCGACCTTGCGCACCACCTGCTTCTCCCGCGTCATCTTCCGCATCGTCACCTTCGCCCTCGACATCTCCGCATTCTAGGTATCCACCTTCCACGTCGTCACCTTCCCCCTAGACATCCTCTTGCACTGCTCAGATTCAATTTTACTGGCACAAGAGCACCTAATCCATTATATCATAGTTAGCTTTAATAAGTTAGATTCATTTACAGTTTAGGTCTGTTGAGAACATTTTAGATTAGGGGTTTATGTTGAGACTTGTGTTTGTTTAATTATGTTGAATGTTTTGCTTAACGCCACGATGGTCGTCTCCATCCCTTGCAATGCCATTTACAGGATGAGCTCTAGATGGCAAGGATGAAGTGGGGGCTGCCTTGGGACGTGGCCATGATTTATTAGTTCTCCCATTGTGAACTACTCTTTTTATAACTGGAAACTTACAAGTACTCTATAGAAGAACATTGTTAAGAAGCGGACGGACGCAGTTTGGTCTTTGTAGCACTTTCTAGTGTCATTTTCCCCAGAAGAGAACTGTTAGCCATTGAACAAGAAAAATCATGGCCAAATCGTTTTGCATCTTGCGTCTTCGTATGCGCTTATATTATGCTGTTTCTTGTTCGTTGCAGTCTTTCAGACTGGCTTTTGTGAAAAGTACTTTCAGTACCAAGTACTGACACAGATTGCTGGGATTAATTTACCTTGTAGAATTCAGTTTGAGGACATGATTAGACGAGGGATAATTTCTTAGGAGGCTGTTTTGGAACTTGAGTTCAAATTTGAATTGGAAATTTTCAAAGAATAGGAGGCTGTTTTGTGCTCGTTCTGTCTTTGTGGCATTGCAAGGGATGAGCAAGGTAAGAGGTGTGTATGTGGTGATTGTGATGGTTTCCTCTGTGGGGTAATCACCGTTTGGCTTGAAGCTTGTTTATGGTTAGATTATGTTATTTTGTTTTGTGCATGTGCTTGGAGGATATATATATGCATCTATTGTGATGTCTTTGTGCTGTGGATTATAACAATTTATAGGGAGATGCTGCCAAAATTTTGAAGTTTCTTAGCAGTTAGTAACATTCTAGACCCTGATTAGGTTGGGGTGTTACATACATTTTGTCTCGTGAAGAAACATTATGTTATACTCTAAGTTGGTATGTTGTAGTGAAGTTAGCTATTCTTCAACTTCTAAAGTATTTACCTTACATGTTTCTGAAATGTTTGGCCCACTAGGCCTTGGAGACCCATCTGGTGGATGTTAAGGTGACAGTTCTAGATATATTTTTGTTTTGGAAGATTAATTATAGTTTAATTATTTTTATCATTTGATTGGTCAAATTGCAATATCTATTCGTAGTTGTTTCAGTTCATATGCTGCTCCTGCCTAAAATGATATTTCAAGTTCAAAGGCATTATTATAATTGAGGAATTCTCACAATTAGTCAATGATTCTTTGTGCCTTGTTGGCAAGTATGACTAATAAATTAGCAACCTGTCATTCACTTTATTTAAATATATCTTGAGCTATGTGCAATTTGAAACGATTATAAGCTAAATCATGACAGAAATATTGTCCATATCCGTGCTATGAAAATACTCATACCACAGCAACGAAGCTAAGCCAGATACTTTTGTGGATATGATATCTAGTATAGCCCGGTAGAGTCCAAGGTCGGTTCAGAATTATGTGACTTTGCTTTTCTTGTAGCTAATTAAGGTAGCACGTTTGGTTATAAGGGATGGCATGTGGTCACGATGAGGATGAAGAATTTATGTTAGACCAGATCATGGAAGGTAGCACGTTTGCTTACCAAGACCAGGACGATAACCTAACCAGTGCAGACTTCAACATGGACACTGAGCCCGATGAGGCTGGCGAGGAACCATGGACATTGAGGCCGATGAGGCCGGCGAGGTAATCCATATAAATGCATATGCTGATTACCCTTTGATGCTTAGCAAACATTATAAACTGTTTCTTCTTTATCGTATTTTAAGCCCGGTAAATCGAGCAACCAAGTGAATTGTCGAGGTCCTAACAAGAAGCCGACAGTAAAACATGTTATCACCGAAGTCAACCATGAAGGGAAGCCTATTGCACTCAAGTCAGCACTGGCCATGTACAATAACGCCTGCAGCTACAATGTTAGGGATCACATACCAATTAGCCTAAGGAAATGGAATGACAAACGAGGTGACAACGAGGCGGTCTCTGAAACTACCATGACAAGCTCTGGGCTTATCTGAAAGAGACGTTCACCTTTCCTAAAGGGTCCGAAGAGCTGGTGAAGAAATACACATTTAGAAAATAGCCATCAATTTTCAGAGTTGGAAGAAGTATTTGAACTCCACCTATGTGCAGAAGGGTCGTACGCCTGACTTTAATTGTTTTCCAAAGTTGGCAGATCACTAGGATACATTTGTGGAGTACAAGCAATCAGAAGAGGGTCAATCTCCGAGTGCAAAGAACAAGTTGAATGCAGAGAAGAAGCGATACCACTACTACCTTGGTACTGGTGGTTAAGTGAAGAAGATACCCCAATGGCAGAGGAGCGAAGAAGAGTTGATGGAAAATGGTTTCACTCCTGTAACGATTGATTGGCCCGAACGATCAAACCATTGGTACTTTACCTACGGGGGCAGCCTTAGAGATGATGGCAGCTTGGTGTATTCAGGTAAAGTGCAAGAAGTTGCCACAAGGCTTGTAGCAGCCCTTGAACAGTCTTTCCAAGGCTCCTTCATGCCAGATAGGGAGAATGACGAGCTAACGAAGGCCCTACAAAACCCTGAGCACCCTGGATGAACACAAGATGTTGGCATGGTTCTATGGAAGTACGGTTTCGCTCCATACGCTGACACTTATAGGAGTCGGCAGAAAAACAAAGCCGAAGAAGAACAAAGGTACCGTGCATTGGAAGAACGCTTAACTACACAATAGGAAACCATGGCTGAAGAAGTTAGACGACAAGTGCAGTTAGCCATTAGCCAGCTACAGGAGCCTCGGAGTAATCCTGATATCGTCGTTAGCCCCTCTGGGCGACGAAGCAACTGCGCTTCCACCGGACTCCCTGATGCGGACTTGGGCCATTATCTCATGGACGACATCACGACGCGCCATCCATGTGAGCTAAATATTGAAGTGCGTAACCTCTCCTTCTAGGCAGCTTATGCCATGGCTTTCCCAATGAAGCCGAGGTAGGTCTTGCATTGCAGCGAGATATTGCCGGGCTACTCTAAGGTTGCGATAGAGCAGGTATGTGAAGGATGCGAGGACCTTGACCTCGATATTCCTGGAGGTGACAGGGTTACCAAGCTTAGACAGACCGTACACAGTATCATTCTTTGGTGCAAGCGCTATATAGTATTTTGAAATAACGAGGTGTCCTCTCCACAGAGAGACATCCCCTACTCAGAGCCTTTAAGAAGCACAAGTCCAACTCCACTATCACCTCCACGCAAGAAGCTGCATGTTAGAAGAAGCCCGACTCCTCCATCACTCCTAGCGCGTACATAGAAGTCAGCTTCACCTAAGAAGTTGAGCCCACAAAAGGAGGGATCTAGCCAATCCATGAAGTCGGCTCCACCTACGAAATTAGGCCCACAAAAGGTGAGGTCCAGCCAATCCATGAAGTCGGTTCCACCTAAAAAGTTGGGCCCATAAAAGGAGATGTCCAACCAATCCTTGAAATCGGCTCCACCTAAGAAACCGTACTATCTGACTCCCAAGCTGACTAGAAAGGAAGTGAGCGCCAGTATAATTGCACACTTCAAACGTCCGGAGCCTAAGAAGACGGTTCCACTCGTCGATACAGTTAAAAAGTTTTTCAAGACAAAGCAGATGGTGGCAGCGCCGAAGTTGCCATCAAACTACCAGCGCATGATAAGAAAGGCTAAAACAAAGAATTTGCAGTCTTGTGCGGAGAATTTGCAGATGCAACAATTTATGGCAGAAACTGGGCTCACTGAATCACAAATTCTTGGCGAAAGTGAGGTTGTAGCGGCACCTTATAGATGGCCATTTAAATTGGTCGAACCATTGGTCCGGCCTGATGAGGTGCCCAAGCTATCAACCAAAATGCGGTAATTCAATGAATGGTACATGAGGGAGTCGAGGAATGGAAGAAAAATGTTCGCCGCCCATTTCAAGTATCATGATTTTTTTTCATGGGGATGGCCTCATGTGGATTGAAATTTACCAACTATACCAGCGAGACGCTCTCGACGTTGCTCTATTGAGTTGCTAGACTCTGTGTCTTATTTGTAAAATTCACCTTGTGCATCCTTGTACTATTAAATTGTAAATCTAACTAATTTCTTTTTATGTAGAATGGAGATACAAATTTGTAGAAAAGAGTCTATTTGCAATGTAGTCTTCATCGATCCATTAGTTGTAAATGAAGAAACCGCAAGAGCAAACCAAAAGAAACCGAGAACAACATATTCAATACTCTCGGGGAACAAAACTATAAAACATATATACTTCTACCCTACAACTTTGGGTACAGGTTTTCATACCGACTCGTTCTAATCTTTTTTCATAACATGATGTTAGGACTAATTAGATATGCTGACATATGTATAGACTTCATTGGATCCTTTTTGTTATTGAGCTAGATTGTAGCAAGATCATTGTATACGACTGACAAAGGAAACCAAAAGAAAAATTTCAACGCATCATAGACTTGCTAAACAGGTAATATTGTTCTTTTCATCATTATTCTAGTAATATTTCCTTCAATTGAATCGAACTCTAATAATTACTATTCGTAATCACACGTAGTGCATTCGCATGGTTCCGTGCACACATTCGCGGTGAATTCAAGGAGGCATTTGATGTTAGAACCAACTTTCCAGTATGTATGGAATATTCATGTGACGTAACAATTTTTCATACCAATAATGTCTTTTAGCTTTCCATGCCAATAAAGCTTTTTAACTTTTTCCGCTGCAGTGTATGAGGCAGGAGTCGGGCAACAATTTATGCGGCTTCTATGTACGTGCGTTCATGCACGTTTTCACAAACGAACACGTGGTGAAAAGTGATGCTGAGGTGCATAAATACTTAATAATGCATAATTCTCACTTCCTATACAAGTTCAAGAATTGATTAATTTTTTTCACTTCACTTAGTGATAGCTCAACAACTTGGAGAAAGGCACACTCCCGTCACACCGAGTCAACGCAATACAACTCGTTGGCTTTATTGTTGATGAGGTCATATCTAAAGAAGGCGAGTTTCACGAATGTGCATGGAGAGCGTGCCCTTCAATAAAGACTAGTGAACTGACGGATTCAACTACGGTTACCAAGAGTGATGCATAAAAAATTTGAACTAACTCTTATTATTTATATTGTAAACTTGAGTTCGCTCATGTGTGAATAAAAATCGTAAAGTTGAATTGTATATTTGAACTAACTCTTGTTATTTGAATTGTAAATTTGAGTTCTGTGGGTTTGAAATATATTCTATGAATGAATTAATTGAATGAGAAATGTGAATCTGATATGTGCTGCATTGCGAATGAGAAATGTGAATCTAAGAAATGTGAATTTGATATTATTTGATATGTGCTGTATGAGAAATGTGAATCTGAGAAATATGTGCTAGGCTACACTGTTAGAGAAGTAACCTTTAGTACTAGTTCCCGAACTGATTTAGTACCGGTTATATGTGCTAGGCTACACTGTTAGAGAAGTAACCTTTAGTACCGGTTAGAAACTGGTTTAGTACCGGTTTTTGAACTGGTATAGGCCATCTGAGCATCAGTCCTGATTCACTCACCCGGTACTGATAGTGCTAGAAAATATTTAAAAATATTGAAGATGTATGGGAGAAGTAGGACTCGAACCCACAACCTCGTGACTCTAGTCTCACCGTTCTAACCAACCCACCCAACATCATGTACTGATATAGATAGCATATGTATTCCTTTTGAACTTTCCTAAAACGAGCCATTAGTACCGGTTATTGATGCCCTCTCATTAGTATCGGTTTTTGATAGGAACTGGTACTGATGCCACTATTAGTACTGATTTCAATCCAAACAGTACTGATGGGCCGGTATCAAAGGCTAGTTTCTAGTACTGCTAGGCGTGAGGATTGTGCCTCTCTGTGTGATCTGACGTGGGACGTCAGCTGATAGAAATCTATGAGTCGAAAGGAGTCTCCCGGCGATCATCTTCACCCGACGGGTCTGCTACTGATGCAAAATTGTTTGTTCGGGGTGTCACCACCACGTCCCTCGCTATTGATTTCCCGTCCAATGCTGGCTTGCAGGGTACGGAGCTTGAGCAGCTCTGTTTGCTCCTGATTCTGGTCTATGATCGATCTATTGATGGAGGGAAATAAGCAATTAGGCCCTGTTCTCCTTAGCTTAACTTATCTAATTATCTAGCTTATCTCCTAACTTCAATAGCTTCCTAAGGTGGCTTTCAGAGCCGCACCCTCTTCGTTTACTTACTTTTTAGAGCTTTTAGACACGCATTTGAGATAGAAAAAAGCCGGATCAAAAAACCAAATCGTTTGTATTTTAAATAAAGATAAGCAAACGTAGATAAATCAGATAAGTCAATAAGCTAACTGTAATGAACAAGGCCTTAATGTCGGAGCTACTCCTTCTTCAGTTGTACGAAAAGCGATCACAACGCACAAATTACAAACTAATCTTTCATAGGTGTTGAGCTTGTTCTTTTCCTAGGACACGCGCCAAACTAATGCAATAACACCACAATAACTTTGCTACTGAATTCTTACATTTCTAATTGCCGTCTGAACGAAAGCTAGTAGCATTCTGAGTAAAAACATTACTATGTCGACCGACTAGCTAGCATGCCATTAAGAACAATGTAACAACAGGAGCAAGCATGGTGGTGGTTGCCAGCTCCGGCGATTCGCTAAGATACTATCTGTAAGTGCAAACCTTATTTAGATACTATTCCACAACTGCAACCTGCAGCTATCGGCCACACATGATGATGTGTGGCATTTTATTCATCATAAGTAAAGTAAACAAAGAGCGATCGATCTGGTACAAGGAAAAACACATTTTAGCAGGCACCGGTAGCAGCACAAGCGCCAAACGGAGCGATGCAGCTACAGTGGCTCGGGTATAGGCCGCACATGGCCGGAAGGCTCCTGCCCAACTGCATAGTCTTCAGTAGCTGCCCTTCTGCCAACGGCTGCATGTAACCAAACAGCCCTCGTTGTTGCTGCTGCTGCATTATCACTTGATTAAGCGTGCCGCAGACTGCCTGGCACCGGTATGGTGGCGTCAGCTGGGCGAGCCGCTGGCAGCACTGCTGCTGCATCACTTGGCAGCTGCTCATCTCCCATAGGCGTGACCTTATGAAGGGCATCAATGTCGTCGCGCCGCATTGCTGAAGCAGGTACTGCCTGCACGGTTCAATGGCCTGCCATTGCTCGCCATAACCCTGGCCATATGTGTCATATTGCGCGGAGGCGCTGCTGGCAACTAGGGCTAGGAGTGCGAGGATAAAGAAGGTCTTCATGCTGCTACTATAGTGTATCGATGCTAATACTTAGTTTTTGATGTTTATGATGTGTGTGAGTGGTGAAGAAGGCATTCAGGGTGTAGGGTTATTTATAGCTGTGAGCTTGTGATGGCAGAGCACTTGGGTTGCTTCTACGTTGCTATTATTAGCGCGGAGTGTCATGGCATTTGGATGTGTCCTAAACTGATAATTCGGAATGTTGTGTTAGGTAGAACTACAATGGCGTTGCATGATTATCAAAGTTACTTTACAACATGTCGTGATGGTTCAGAAAGCTTTGACATGGTTTTATCAATTCACTTTTACATGTCATGTCTTGATCTGGCTCAATACTTTTCCCAAACTAAGTTTGTAATGTTGTATGGGTTCTTCAGCCAGATCAGATAGGAGTAGCTTCCTTGTGAGATCAAAAATTCACTTTACATGTCAAGATACACTTTACATGTCAAGGGTTGTTCTATATCTCTCGTACTTTTTGCGCGCGAAACTTTAGTCTGTAAAGTTCTATGGATTGTTTGAATATATGATCGAGGTTGAGTACAAGCTTGCATTTCTTCATCGGTTCATCATTTTACATGTGAGAGATTGCTTGAATCTCCTACTTTTTTTTTAAACTGACTTTATTAGTAGGACAAATGATATCATCAGAACTTCACATGACGTAATCACTTCCTCTTTGATGTGATTGATTCTTCACTTTCAGTGTGCTTTATTGTTACATTTATATGCGAAAGATTGTTCTAGATTTTGACACTTCGTATAAATAAATTTTGACATGTGGTATCTGGTTTTCCAATCTATTAGTTTTTATTGCCAAAAAAATTGTGGTACAAAGTATATGGTGCATATCAGGTAGGCGTAGTAGTGCCCTCCATGTCTAGCTATGAATATACTGCTGAAATAAGTAAGTTGTTTATGCTTAGATAGTTGCCATACTAATCCTATAGTTTGGAATCCGTGTACTTGTTTCTTATTACTAATTCAATTATATACACTACAAGTCAATGACTCACCGGAGCTCCATGTCAGCAAGCTAGAATTAAAAATATCAAGAAAGACAAGTCGTTATGCACTACTTTATCCTTCCAACTGATAGATGAAACCCATGATATTAGAAAAGTACGATACAAATTTTTGTTTTGTACTTCTGTGCTATATATGTCAAATCATGCTAAGTTGTATGTCGTGGTAACACACCTCAGACCCATAGATAGGATGCTATGCGCAATCGTAACATCAGACTGGAAATACATGGTATGTCAACTATCGCATTTGTTTTATGTTTATCACCAACTGAAGAGAGGGAAGGCAGGATGGAGAAAATGAGGGTTTATTGCTGCATTTGTTTTATGTTTATCAATTTGTGGCCGACTCCCTGTTATTTTCTCCTTTCAATGTTACGATTAGGATGGCATGCATCCATGAGAATTTGCAGCAAAGTGGTGGAATCCATCGATTAGTAAGTTGAATGCTTGTGCACCAGCATAATTGGCGCATTTAAGTTGTAAACTAGAGCGTGGTTGTACAATAAAACATGTGGGATATGTTCTCAGCTTTGAGATAATTCCTAGCTTATTTGTCACTCAGGCTCAGCCAATCGCACGATCCCCATCAAAATTTTCTAACTTCATGATTTGTCATCGCCTCTCAAATCTCTTCCTCCCAATGTCATTATTGACTAGTCAAGTCATGACAGAGTTGCATAAAGACGATTATTTCCCTAATACGTTACAAAATAGAAATTTTCATTAAAAATAGTAGAAAATGCATAAAATTATGAGAAAATCCTATGTCTTCAGAAAATTATGCATTCTCAAATCTAAATGTGAATTTTAAAAATTATGGGATGTAAATTTTATTTTAAAATGGATGGTACCTACTATATCTTATTAAACAAGCTAAGATAAAAAAGAACTAGAAAAATACATCAAATTATGAAATTTCAACAGCCAGTAGAACATAATTTTATATAAATTTAGAAATTTGAATCACTCGATTTGGAGTTAAAATGTAGGAGATGCTATATTTCAAAATTTAAATCCATAAATTATGAAAGGGGTATTTTGGACATTAACAAAGCTTTCTAACGGCTGAATCTAATGGAGCTAACAGCAGTGGCATTGAGGGAAAGAAGTTTGAGAGGCGATGACAAATCATGAAGTTGAAAAATCTTGAAGGTGGATCGTGGAATCGGCTCACTAGCAGATAAAGAATTCTCTTCTTGGACTTTCCATAATGTTCTGGAATGCGAAATTTGGATAAACTGTTTGAGAGTTATGACCTTTGTCATTCTGCTGCCCTGTTTTTGGTCACCGAAGGAATTCTACCATGTTAAAGCTTATTAGGTCTAGCCTAGACTAAGCCGGACGGTGATTAATGCGATAATTGTTAGGAAAACCCGAATGCCTTATATAGATTAAGAATATATGGTTAATGGTTAATGCTAATTGATGCTAGTTAATGCTTGATAGCAGGATTGTATATTTGTCTTGTGGGTAGTATTGCCTTGGGATCCATGCCATCGCTGCATCACTCCACTTCGCTCAGTAAAAGAGGCAAGTACAAGATATGATATGACATGAGATGAATATTGAGCATGTTTGCTTTGCGTATATGATTGTGCTTGCCATTTAATTTTTCATTTATGATAAGAAAAAAGTCTATTTTATACCTTAAACTATCGCGCTTTGTCTATATAACCCTCTGAATTATCAAACCAAGTATTTTAGCCAATAAAACATGAAAACTGATTCAAATAACTCCTAAAGACGATTTTGGAGGTAGTTTCCCTACCGTGGCGTGCGAGCTACCGTGTGCTGTGCGATATGGCTGTGACATGGCATGGCCCCGTAGTCTCTCTTCACCCCTCTCTTCCCCTCTCTCCTTATTGGAGACAGGGCCAGCTCATCCCTCCCCGCCAACCTCCTGCATTCTGTGCCCCTGCCTCTGTCCCCCTGCACACGCTGGGCCTCGTCGTTGAGCATCGATGGGAGAGGTTGGGAGCACCGACACCGCGAGAGATTGCGAGAAGGCTAGCTTAGGGACAGGCGGCGACGCAACTGGCTTGGGGACGAACTCGGATCGACAGCAATGGCTCAGAGATGGACGAGGATCAGCGGCGCGACAGGCTTGGGGACGCACGCGGGCCAACAGACATGGCTTGGGGACAGATGCGGAACAGCGGTGCAACAGGATTGAGGATGGACACGGGGCGACCACGATTGCTCGGGGATGGACACAGTCCAGCGGCGCAACAACGAGCAGTGATGCGATGGCTCGGGGACGACGAGCTAAGGGACGAGTTACCTCCTCGGCATGGTGCCGACCACCATGTCCTGCCCCTGCCTCCTTGGTGCGATGCCCAGGACGCCTATCCCTGTGTGCCGCTATGCCCTTTCCCAGCCTACTCGGTGCCCTAGTCGCCCGTGGACATGCGACTCCTCCATGCTCCTCCCCCTTCGACTTCCTTACGCCGTTCGCAGTCACCACAACGAACACCAGTTGCTGTCACCGTAGGAGGAGGCGTTGGGCACACTGGGAGGGAAAGGTGGCGGAGTCATAGCAAGATGTTCTAGGAGGGGCGGCGGCAGGAGCTCAGAGAGGGAGACGAGGGAGAGACGGAGTGAGAGGGGGAGGAGAGAGGGATAGAAGAGGAGAGGTAAAATAGAGGGGAGAGGATGAGAAACGGGTCACACATATTTTATTTTTATTTTGTTTTTGTGACTAGACTATCACCTCACTCGCCACATGGGCAAACCCATCTCCCAAACCACTGCAAGGTGTTAAGTGCATTGGTTTACAAGTTTTGGGGCTACAATATCTGGTTTCATAGTTCAGTGGGTTATGTAGACAAAGTACAATAGTTCAGAATGTAAAATAGACTTTTTTCTTATGATAATGTTGTGATTATGCTATGTTTGGATGTGAGTAGGGCTGGCAATTTACCCCGTAGCTCACGAGCTCGACTCGTAGGGCAACTAGCCCGAGTCCAAGCATTTTTCCTAGCTTGGTTAGAAAACAAGGTGGGCCAAGTAAGGACCAAGGTTTTAAATCTCGTTTTTGATCCAAATCCAACTAGGGGACGATTTTTTATTTCCTGTGATTTCCCACGATTTCCTGTGCAAATTCCGTCAAATTTTAGTTTTTGAAATGTAAACTGTTCTGATGAGGCACAGGATGCCTAATCTTTCGTCAGATAGAGATAAGTCGATTTGGTGGAAAACTCAACGTAGGCGATCCGGCTTTCGATCAGAACTTACCGAACCTACGATCGCAACACCATGGCTCTGTTGATTATCAACCACACGCTAACATGGTTGACCTCAACAAGAAGGCTTATTCCTGCAAGCGAATCAAGAACACAAGCAAGAATGAAGGAGAAGCAATCTGAAAATTGCAAATTGTATTAAGCACACAAAGTTGGTGTTCCATAAACCGATCACGGTGAAACTGCAATGACAGAATAATCTAAGCAAAACCTAAAGAAGAAAATATGATTTGGAGCCTTATTTATAGGCTAGAGAACCTGGGGGTGGCAGCCAACTAGGTAGACGGTCAACCCTAGGTCGTACAAGGCCAATGGGCAAGTAATGTTGGCGCAACACCCGATAGATTTGGTTCGTGTTGGTATTTTAATGATTTTGGGAGATCCTTAATGGATCTGACAGTGGGATAGGTTCTGTTGGAAAGCTTATCTCCTAAGCTTTCCATGAAGTGGTAGAATGTCGAAAATAGAGTTTGTATATGGCCTGGGAGTCCATTTGAAGTTGGACCTCTCTGTGATAGCCGATTTGGGCTTGCTGATGAAGTGGGCTCTATCTTGGGTTGGGCCTTGAGCAACGTGAGTGGTTGGGCCTAAGGGCCTAGAGGAGGTAAAGAGACTCCTTTGTTGAATACATCTTCATGAAGTAGAGGTGGCCAAGGTAGCGGCTGAACATGTGGCAGCGGCGGTGCAATATCCAAACGACGAGCAAGCAACCTACGTGTGCAACCTGGTCAAGGTGGTGGTTAATGAAACCACGCAAATACAGCCATCCTAATAGACGTAGAAGAAGTAAAGGATGTCGTAAAGTGTCGCCAACTTGTTGTAGATATCGAGATTAAAGAGGAAGTTGTTAATGAAAACCTCGATAAAGACTTTTGCGAGGAAAAGCTCAGCGACGACCATGTTGTGGAAGTTGTTGATAAAAATCATGATACAGTGTTGGTCATATCCATGATGAGCATGGTCACATCATGTTTGGAGCCTGTGGAAAAAGGGAAACCGCTAGGTTTTTCGAGAAATCGCACGAGAAACCGTTAGGGATGCATTAGTGGGATGTCAGTTCGGTTTTTGTGAATAGGAAATCATGATGTATTAGTGGGAAATTGTTAATTGAAGGAGAAACCGCTCGGGAAAAACGAGAAATCGTTTTGGCAGAAGAAAATGCGGAAAATTACTTGAAATTGGTGAAAAATGGAATATTAGGTCGATAATAGTATGAAAGCTGGAAAAATTATAAAGTTGTAAAGTTGCCGAAAAATGAAATATTACCTTAAAAATGCTAGAAAAATTAGGAAATTGATGAAAAAATGATTTAGTACGTTACAAAATTAGTAACAAAATGTGAGAAACTTGTAAAATTTTGGAGAAAATTGAAAAACCGTGGGAAAACTAAGGAAAGATAAGAGGAAAGCTAGGTTGGTAAGGGGGCAGCCGGGCAGGTCCATAAACTAGGGTGTCATATAGTTTACGGTTGTATTGAGTTTCAAATTCAAATTTCCACACGAATTAAGCTTCGGATTGGCTAAATTTTACTTTCATATTGTTCCTACGTATTCCTACTATTAATAGGTTTTTTCCACATTTTTTCTGTAATTTTGAAATTCAAATTTCAGTTTGAATATTTGGAACAATTTCCCTATCCTCCGTTCCGGTTCGAAATGCTAATTTCCCATGGGAAATCGACGATTTCCCATGATTTTCGAAACCCGAGCCAGGACCTAGCTCGCCCGTGAGCTCATTCCTTTGGCTCTTTTAGAAAAGCATGGGCTAGCACATCTTATAAACTAGTCTCCTAACACGCTCATCCCACCCTAGCTTCCCGAATCCTGCATTGCACTCGCCTCCCTCACACGATCTCTTGCCGCCACACACGCGGTCATGCAACCCTCTCCATCTCCTTCTTCTCTCCCTCATCCTTAATCTCCGCCTACCTCCTCTCGGCCACAGCCACCACCACCCTCCTCCGAGTTCCACTTGACTAGATCCGGCCAGACGCCACCTCCTCCCTCCTCCCAGTAGGTCATGACCACCCCTGCTTCCCTCCCTCCTCCTCCGAGCGGACGCTGCTGCCTTCCTTCTCCTCTGGGTCGACGCCTCCCACCTCCTCTAGGTTGGCCGCCGCCACCAGGGCCGGTCCTGGGATTTTGGGGGCTCAGGGCAAAAACTTATATGGAGGCCCCATCCACCTTCTCATATATATATATATATATATATATATATATATATATATATATATATATATATATATATATATATATATATATATATATATATATATATATATATATATAGCTAGTGTGCTATGGATAGATTTTAGAGATCCGTGCTATCCACGGGTTTAAATTCTGAGATCGAAATAGGCGATCCGAACCGTCCATCTTGTTCATCTCGATGAAATCTCACTACACACCAAATTTCAAATTTTTTGAATTTTTTACTATTTATTTCGTATTTTGAAAATCACTGATCTAATTAGCTGTGGACCCTCCAATAAGTCCAGTTTTCAAAAATATGAAACAAATACTAAAACAATTCAAAAAAATCTGAAACTTGGTGTGTAGCGAGATTTCATTGATATGAACAAGATGGACGGTTCGGATCGTCTATTTCGGTCTCAGAATTTGCAAACTCGGTGGATAGCACGGAGAGATCCGTGCTATCCATTATATATATATATATATATGTATATATATATATATATATATATATATATGTATATATATATATATATGTTTATAAGCACACATCTATGAAGAAATTAATATTCGATGCACAAAATTACTTATATAGAACACTTTAAATTTTATGAAATGACAAATGTAAATTATAATCATAAACACTTACTTGGCACTTGAGTCTTGACATCATCTTAAAAAATTTCTTCTAACATTTTATGATACAAAGTCATCGATTATACTATTGATATCAATCTCATTCAATAACTTCTTCTCGATGCAAGTATCTTAAGAGAGAAATATCTCTGAGGGCGTACGTACTGATCATATACTTTTTCAAAAAAGACTCGGCATCGATCTACTCCAGGCATGATTGATCAAAGCTAGGGCGGCGTCTGCTGACTAGTGTACGCTTTCATACACGTATTTTATTTTCTATTTCTATTCGTTATCTTTGACATGCATGAAGTACGAGCTAGCATAGAAAAATTAGCTAGTCATATATAGTTCGTGGTCGATCAACTCCTGGTTGAAACACGTATCTTAGAAAGGGGCAGCCGGCCAGCCCGGCCGCCGGCGATGGACCGATCACCGATGGTTCGTCTTCGGTCTTGGAGCAGCGGGGCAGAGCGGACCGCTGCGGACGAGCGGTAGGCCGCGGCAGGCCGCAGGCACGGCTCACCGCTCACGAGTTGCCGATCCAAGTCATCCAACGCAGGCGCAGGCGCATAGCAAAGCTCCAGGTGCGGCGGCGGCAGTGCGGCACGAGGAAACTGGAAACGTGATTCTGAGCCTGCCGTAGTGCCGCTGCATGCTAGTACGCGAATACACGATGGATGGTCAGGATGGACCCTGGTCCCTGGAATCCCTGGGGGAGCTGCACACTGGTGGGGGCCCAATGATTTTGGGGGCCGGCTGCCCACCCTGACCCCCCTCGGGGCCGCCCCCCCGCCACCTACCTCCTTCTCTTGACCGGATATGGCCGCCCCCGCCTCCCACGCTTCTCCTCTGAGCGAACACCACCTCCTTTGCCCTCTCTGACTCGAAAGCCCACTCGAGCTAGCTCGACCCTTCTATGAGCCCGAGCTGTGCTTTTCCCCTAGCTCGTTCATGTGCCGAGTCAAGTTGACCCAAGACAATGTAACAAATGAGCTAGGCCGAGCCACCTCTAGCTCGCTCAAACTCAGCTGTTGCCACCTCCAGATGTGAGATGGTTATGTTTTTTTTTGTCTTATGGTAATTTTGGTGATGGAAGAACAACAATGGATGCATGATGAGTACATGGTTCAGCTACAATGGTGACGTGGGTAAGAGATTAGAATTCATGCATATGCATTTGCAGCATGAAGGCATGCATAGAGCTAGGTCGGTGAGGAAGCCATATAACTAATCTAGAGTGCTATGGGCCAGGTCGGTGAAAAAGTTATATAACTAGTTCGGAGTGCTCTTGAGATTGACCTATAGAGATAGGTACCTCCATGTGGTGAAGGGGATAAGGGTGAGTGTCGACGGGCATCTACCCAGCTATACCAGTATAGTTTGTGAGATGAGTATACATGAGGTGAGCATACATGAGCATGAGAATGAGTATGAGTGGATATGACATGAGAAAAATTAGTACTTCAGGGGTAAGATTAGCCGAGTGAGTGCTCCTTAATAATGATGTTCATTGATAACATTTTGATTCTAGTTGCTGAGTCTTGGACTCACGCTTGTTTGTTTATTTTTTCAGGTGAGTGTTGAAGCTGATATGCATGTGAAGAGGGTAGTTTAACCACTTTGCTCACAGCACTAGTTTGATCATCCTAGCAAACCTTACAAATTCTAGTGATCTAGTCCCTTTGAACTTAAATCGTAGCAGTTATTCAAAGCATCTTTCCCTTTGAACTTAAATCGTAGCAATTATTCAAAGCATCTTGTTTACGTTTTGCTATTATGATTGTTGAAAGATTGAAGTTAGCCTTGTAAGATTGAAGTTAGCTAGCTGCCCCTTTTCCAATGTGATGGTAAGTCCAAGGTAAGGTTTAGCTTGGGCGAGTGGTCGTAAGGTTTAATTGCGGCTTGTATGCTCGATATGGTCAAAGAACTATGGAATCTTGCTAAGCTATGCTATTATCTGTTTTCCTGTCATGATTTTCTAGTGTCGATCTATAGATTTCAGATGAAATGCTGCGAAATTTAGGAGAAAATGATGGAGTTAGTAACATTCTGTGCTTAGGGAGGAACTGGGGTGTTACATTATATATCATTTCAAGTATTGTCATAAATTAATGTTCATAAGGTTTTCCCCTCAAAAAAAATGTTCATAAGGTTTGTATGAGTATGTAATGAAAATTTTTCTATTTTTATTTATTTTAGAAAGTATGTTGTCAACTTAATATTGATGATTTTCCGTTTGATTTTTGCTCTATAATAGTCTACCACCCTTATTATCCAGAGGGTAAAGGTCTACTTAACCCTCTAAATTTTATTAGGAAAACCCTTTGAACTTTTATGCTTTGTCTACTTTAACCCTTAAACTCACAAACCAGGTATTCTACCCCCAAAAACTATGCAAAACCATACAATTAACTCCCCTAGAGGTGGTTTCAGAAGTGGTTTTACCACTTTACAGCTAAGTGGCTTATGACAAGGCTACAAGCCCACCTGTAAGTGACTCTCTCTCTCTCTCATCTCTCTTCCCTCTCCCTTTGTTCCCCCTACTCTCTCTTATTTTTTTCCTTTTCTTCCAACACCACCGGTATCTAGAAGGCAACGACAGGGACTAAAAAGAGTAAAAGCAAATTTCTCAGGCCTGTCTACCACAACCAGAAAATGGACCTGTTGTGCAAATATTTCATGTAATTCTTTTGTCACTGATAACTTCATTCACTCAGAGTCCAGTGTCTTTAGGATAAAGATCAACATCTAATAGTGTTCAACATACTTTGTTGTCCATCTATTTCTCAAACTAGAGAGACATGCTCTTACCATACCCATTTTTTTGGGAACGAACGTAGTGAAGACCACTAACATTTATTTGAGGCTAACCAAAGCAATCAGTCTCATTTCCGCTTTCAGAATGAAAGAAGAAGATGAAGGTCCGTAACCGTTATGTAGCTCAGAACGCCGTATTAACAAAATAGGTTATATATGATGAACAGTCTATCTCCTTGCTTGTGTGCTTAGCTCACCGCCGATTGCTGCTAGGCATGCTCCCCTCTACTCTGTCCCTCTCTCTTTGTGTCTCTATCTCTCTCTTCTGGCTCATTTGGCCAGTCCAGACGTTGCCACCAGTAGTGCCGCCGTCCTTGCCTCTAGCAGCGCGCCGCCTTGTGCGCCACCCCGATCTACACCAAGATCATCTGACTAACTGAGTAGCGCCCAACTCTAGCCACCCGCGGGGAGGAGGAAGCCGAGGAGGGCACGACCATGCTCTGCGCTGTGGGAGACGACCAATGGGGAGAAGGGCAAGGATGAGCACTTCGTCAAGCTACAGGGAGGGAGGTTTGGAGGAGGCCGAGCACGACAGCATGATATGTGGGATGACGGGGAGGACGCTCGGGCTGCAAGGGAAGCAATGACAAGGAGGGAGGTTGGGAAGAGGTCAGCGACACAACACCCCTTCTTGCCCTGGCCTCATCGGCGTTGTGGCCAGGACGCCTGCCCCCACATGCCACCGTGCCTCATCCTGGCCTCGTCGATGGCACCTCATGCTCCCATCATCGTTCTCCTGCCGTCTCGCTTCACCCTTGTCGCCTTGGCCATGCGATGCCACCTGTTGTTGTGGCTGATACCACCTCTGCACTGCCCTTGGTCATGCACCGCTCCCAGCGCTGCCTTGGCCTAGCTCACTGATGAGCTGCCTAGCCGCTCACACTCAGCTGCCATTGGCATCAGGAAGGAGACAAGGGGGAGAAGAGGATGGGGAATGGGTAGAGAGAGAGGGAGGAGTTGAAGAAGGCAGGCAATGGCTTAGATGTGGCCATGTGGGTCGCAACTGTTACTCTCGAATGAGGTGAAGGAAGCAACATCACATGCCAAACTACTGCCACGTTGGTGAAACACTTCCAAAATAGCTAGTGGGGGTTATTTGCACATTTTTGTAAAGTTAGGGGGATAGATATCTAGGATAAAAAATAGACAAAACAAAATAGTTCAGGATGTAAATAGATTTTTTTTTTTTCTATCGAGAGGGTCATAGCTCATGAACCACAAAAATGCAGTAAAAGGCTTCTAGCTAGAGGCTAGCTCTTGTATATGGTAAGGATCATTAGTGCTAGATTTTTTACTGTTTTTAATTTGTGCTTAAGGAATTTTTGGCCATTTTCTCGGTTGTGATTATTTTGTCGATCGCCATTATTTTGGTTATGTACTATATTCATAAACTTTCTTATTGTCTCGTATTGTATTTCGCTGCTCTTATCTCATATTTTTTTTTCCGAGAAGGGGCAATGCCCCAATTTCTATTGAACCAAAGGAAATAATAGTCTTATGTGATCAAACAAACATACCCAGCTTAGCACTAAGGGAACGACTACCAATACTCCCTAACCCAATAACATCCATCTCATCTCCGACATCCCAGCTTACTCCCATGTTGCTCTCGACTACAAAACCCGTCAGACATAACCAGAACACATCAACTTCTATCCTATTACAACTTTTTCTTGACATCTCTCCAAATTAGCTCATATGCCGCCGCGCAATAGCAGTAAACATATTCCCTGGTGCCCCCTTATCATCAGGATCTTGTGGCCATTCCCCAGCTACCTGAAAAGCTGAATCTAGGGATAGGAGTGATTTGTTCCAGTTGCGCAGCCGCTTCTCTCGATTCTCAACACTTCTTCAGATATCCCTTTTTGCAGAACAGCCCAATACCATGCAAATTTACAGGCAGAATGTAATGTGACCACAGGAGAATGAAACAGTCTATTTTCAAAACAAGCATTGTTTCTATATTTCCAAATCGTACAGCAAACAACAGAGACATACAGTAGCCAACTCCCTCCCTTGAGGCCAGTTCTCTTCTCTTATCTAATCTAAAAGCTGTTGCATATAAGAAGGGGTCTCAGAGCATATATAAACTTCTTGTACATGTACTGCACGGAGAAGCTAGGAAACACTTGGTGAAATATGGATATGAAACTGGGGGAGCCCCCAATTCAAAGTGCCGCTTCAATTTGGTCGCGAACGTCGACGGCAATATACCACATATGAGCCAAGAACCACAGATAAACAATCTTCCTTGAGTTTTGGCGCAAGAACTGAGCCGTGCACCTGCTGTGCCGGATGGATAGCCGCCAGGGTCACAACTTGCGACTTGCGAGCATGTACCGACGTACCTACGTCGTTATCAGATCGTGTGTGATTTTTCTGTTGCACTGCAGCTCTTTGATTCGATCTCTGGTTGACGCAATGACATTAGACTCTGATGAGATCTTTGGTTGACATGACATCATCTCAAGGGCCAACCGATCCACTGGGAGCTCAGTAGGCCACACTGGAGAGGTGGTTCTGAATTCGGATGAACAAAGGCAACTGATGCATGCATAGGTACATGCGTCAGATATTAAAAATGTTGTTTACGTGCGTTTGAAATGGAAAATGGGGTTTCCCCTCGTTTAAAAAAAGAAAAGGCAACTGATGGATGCATATGTGCGGCATTCTGCAGGAAATGCGGTAGAGCAAGCCTTACATGTCAGTATTTACTACAGCCAGTGGTAGTACTCTACTGAACAACAGCATGACTAGATTCACCAGGATTCATCGCTCAATATTTGACGGCATAGAAATGGACTGCTGAACTGGAGATTCGCAATCTAGCAACATAGATTGAAAGAACCACGAAAGAAATACAACTTTGTCTGGGGCAATCCACAAATTGAGAGGGCACAAGGATATGCATCATTAGATATGTTGGCCAAATAACTTTCGCGCTGATAGCAGCCAAATACAACAGCCACCTAACATCAATTTTATCTTCCCTTGACTACCAGTGTGCATTGACGAGGATCCAAATGTAAGTTCATGTCACTAGAGCAAATCAGTTTACAGTAGGTTGAACAGACAATTAAAAGAATATGGGACAAGCTTCTGTGCTTCTACGCAGAACATTTGAAATTAACACTTTGTCAACAGCCAGCTTACTCAACCTCTTCCAAGAAATCTTTGATCTCTGCTGGGCTTAGAACTCTGCATTTTGTATGGAAAGTATTACATATAAGTAACACACTTGAGTGCAGCAAGGAGTTTATACGCTCATCAAACATTTTTAGTATGACAGTAAAAAAAAAAGGGGCGTTGAAGCACAAATTACAAATATATCGAATATTATTAATATAAATTAAGATAGCTTGCACAGATCTAAGATTTATCAACATCTACATGACCAAGAGAATCTATGTTTTTCAAGAGTAATAAATTTGACTATCACTGAACAGGTACAAGATGTCATAGTAAGGAGTTAAAACAGCTAACAAATAAAAATTGTTATGATGATGATCACAAATCAGGAAGGGATGCAAGATTTGGCTCATAGGGCAAAATTGTAAAACAAACATTGCATCTCATAAATATGCAGTAAATACAGCTTGACTGAGTATGTATAACATACTTGAATTCACGGTCAGATCGAATAATTCCAATTTCAATATTGTTGGAAGAGATTTGTCCTTCATATCTGCAAGAACAGATTTATTCAGTAACTCAGCATGGATGTTTACCAGGTTGCAACAAAAGCATCAACAAGAGAGACAAGATACCCTTCTTTCAGGGTCAAAATTGCAGTATGTATGGCATCATCAAGTTCCATGTCTTCTGTGTATCTGCAAGGAAACCACAAATAAAGGTTTCATGAGTAAGTCATATAACACTGCAAACAAGATTAACCGATCCATCATCCATGCTGTTTATATTAATGAAAGGAGGTATAGAGCAATAAATGCACATGCAATTCATTTATGATCGGATGGAAGACAAATATTACCACTAGTAAGTCATAACAGTGTCCAGACAGTATTAGCAGTACGATAGATTAATCCTCTATGTACCTCTTCTCAAGGAACGTTTTTGCATTGGAAACATTTTTCCCCATGGCTGATGCTTTCCAGGAGAAGTATGATCCTGAGGGATCAACCTAAAGAAATAATCAACAATGAGCCATCCAGGATTATATATTAACTAAACCAGGTTATACCATATCACAGGTCAAACATTAATCCAAAACGTAGAAGATTTCATACAAAAAATAGTGGAGATCAGTTATAACAAGATATGTGTTGCAGGAAATAATAAACACTTGGCACCTTGTTATTGAGATAAGAGACAAATTGTGTCTGAAACAACGATAAGAAAAATAACAAAGTCCCTGTGTGCATACCTGATACAACTGCGGGCCATTGTCATCATACCCAGCAATCAACAGTGACACACCAAATGGTCTTACACCACTGCAACAAACAAGCAAGCTTTGATTAATACATTATAGAATTGTATCTAATAAGGAGTAAAAGAGAGTTTTTCAGGCTTCACCCATCAACATAATCACCAACCACAGAGGCTAGTACGTGCGTACGTGGTTTCCAACATGATGGTGTAGATCTTAATTATTTCTTTGGACTAAACTTTTGGTTGACATCATGTAAAATGAATTACGTAAAGGCAAATGATAACCAAGTATTATCTATTCTATGTATAAGACTAACCAAATAGCTTGCTGACAGTAGTAACTTCCCCCACCCGATTGTTGACCGTACAACTAAATGATCAACACAGAACAATGCTATACTATATACTGACAGGTTGGGTACTAATAAAATTAAATGCAAGTTACATTGAATAGTAATATGAATCCCCGATAATAATCCAGGAACTTATTTTGAATCAATTAGGTAGAGCACTGTGTCACTTAACAATCTCATTGATAATGGTAAAAAATGACAAAGAACAGTAACAAACCCAGATTGTGTGAACTCCTGCATAACAGCAGCAGTCTCTCGGACAAGCTGTGTAACAGGTATAGTTTCCTGCATTAATGAAAAATTGATCAGAAATTGAAATATTTACTTTGGAAATAAATATAACAGGGCTGCGGGTGATCATAAAAGTACACATTATGTAAATTAACAAGTTTTTCTTTAAAAAAAGGTGTATTTACCATATGTACAAAAAAAATTGAAAGTGTATATGGTCCAAATGAACTATTAAAAAATATACCTTGTACAAACGATAATACTGTTGTGCTTGCTTCCGACTTTTTCTCACAAGGACACGAAAATCTGGACCCATCCCACTGAAAACAATGTGCAGGTAAGTACATGTATGCACGCACATAAACACCACACACAGACACACAGATGGAAAATCATAAGGCACCAAATATCAATAAATCGACACTCATATCATTAAGTTGTAGCCAATATTAATGGCAGGAAGTCGATAGAAGTAACAAACAATTTGAAGAGAAAATGTAGCTCTTTTTATTGCTTAGCGTTACAAAGCTAACAATTTACCTCCAATGTACATTCCTATCATTCTATGGTCAAAAAACCTTTACCAAATAATCATGGAGGTGAATTGGAGTAATTTATTTTAGGGACTCATTCAAATCAAAATAAAGTATTTGCACCGTGCAGATTAGTTTTACCAGTGAATTGATTAAAAGGGGTGAATGACTAAATGATCCATATTTGTATCAAGAAAAGGTCTAACAATAGATTTCCAAAGCTACCAAAACTATATGTGCATATAAGTAGATTGATCTACTAACCAGATTATGCTCTTGCACCATTTGGACAGGTCTTTAACAATAGTTCTTAAGGTCAGCAATATCCCTTCTGTCCACAAAAACAGGTCTTAACTTTCACACTATTCTATTTGTTTGTAAACTAGCCAATCAGTGAACAAAGTACAACAGTAGCTAATCAGAAAAGATTGAGAACATAAGCAGTATAAGATGATGATTGTAACATATCCAAAACAGAAAAATGAATAACAAAATTGACCAAGACACTGTAGAGAACTACCTACCTGTAGACAACACCAATATTTGGAGTCAACGCCTGAATCTTTTGTACCTAGAGATTTGCACATTGGTATTTAGTAGCATATCTAAAAGAAAAAATTATAGCATATAGCTGAGACAGGAAGCTAAAAACTAAGAATACTGTCACACTTACAGATGTTTCGTCCACTAAAATAGAAGGCAATTTCTTCTCAGTAGCGATAACTACACCATTAGCAGCTGTGAACACGACGGATAACTCAGAATCAACAAACCAAGGAAACAGTGACCACAGACACCATTAAATAGAATAGAAACACAAGCAGTGCCTACTAGGCTACAATTCAGTATTCACTATAATAGAAGAACTACATGTATCAGTGATAACTACATGAAGAATGCATGCCAAATATTTGTTTCATTCAGTTGTTCAGACACCATTACACCAATACATAATTTGTGGCCAAATATTGAGACATTACTTTAGCCTGTACGCAGAAGTTCTTCTGGGTGGCAACGTTAGCTGATTTGAAGCGAATGAAACTAATCAGTACGGTGGAGTTAAAGAATACTGGTAAATTCACAATATGCGCTAACATTGAAATCGCACTTCCAAAATCCCAGAGAAGGCCTCGGTAAGTAGACATCATATGGCCATATGGAAGAAAAAGAAATGAACAACTCCTAGGCAAAAATGAAATCTAACTTCGAAGTGAACATGCTCCAACAATCCTCATTGAACATTCAGAAGGCTAAGGTAGACAGCAACCAAATTTTACAGTGGACACATTGTTAGGAATATAATTGAATAGTTTGTAGAACATCCAAAGATATATAAACTACATCACGCAAAACATCGACTTCTAAAGTGGTAATCATTAGATGTAGAAGAATAAAGCTATAAAATGCAAATGGTCTGAAAAGTGAAAACCCAATTGGGATCATGAAATTAACAAGACTGAAAATTAGCAAATGTATTAGCTTTACTAGTATTTGTTTCAAAGACATCGATGTATTCCTAAAAACATGTACACACACATGCAATTCTATAACGGGCACTGGATAAGCAACTTCCTGGAAGACACAGTAGTCTAGAATGATTATCACTAAAGGAATCAAGCAATCATAATGATATTAATTATTCCTTAACAGTTTTAAAAAAATAACATGGCTAGCAGTGTCCATATACATGGAGAACCTCTGTAACCAACATTATGCATGTATACATAGTATCAAAAGTACAGATATCAACAGCATGTATACACATTAATAAAAGTACAGATATCAACAGGGGTCGCAGCCTCACGAAATCGAACCCTAATCATAAAGCTAACACTCGAGGACCAATATCTGTAAACCCTCCCCGCACTGCCCTAATAATGCTACCCGACGCACAAAAACTCCCACACACCGGCGTCTCGAACTCGTCAAAATCTAACAATTTCCGGCAGCCACTCTGACTCTCGAGACGCCAAACCACTAGTCGCATGTACAGCATGTACAGGGGAAGGGATTGCTCCACGCATCTATCTCACCTTTGATCCCGAGCGAGGTCTGGCCGGATCCGACCGCCGTGAGCGCATGCTCGATCTGCACCAGCTTCCCCGACGGGCTGCAAGGAGATGGACGGGAAAAGGTCGGATCACGACGCCGGAACAACAACAAATCACGCGGCGATCTCGAGCGAGGAGACGAGAGGAGAGAGAGAGAGTGGAGGGCACGAACCTGAAGGTGGTGAGGGAGAAGGAGTACTGGCTGTCACCCATGGCCGATGCGCGCGATTGCCTCCTCGGGGTTGAAGGAGAGGAGCAGAGAGCGCGAGGGAAGGAGGCGGCTGATAGAGAAACCAGAGGAAGGGGAACAGACGGAGCAAAGATGTATCGTCCGTCTGCTAAGAGATCTCCAATGGTGGAGCTAAAGTATCACGTTATTTATAGATAACAAAAAGACAATATTTTCAATGGATTAACTATATTATAGTCTCTGCATTTATTATAAGTTCACATATAATAATGAGTATGTACCATGGAATCAGTTATAGACCGACTCTTATTAAAAAGCTAGTCTATATCTTTTTCCATGTCTTCTCTTCCACATAAGCAAAAAGCTGATTTTGTACTCTTATAACTAGTTGAAGTGGTACCATTGGAGATGCTCTAAGGGTATGTTTGGATTATAGCCCTGGTTTGCCATACCAATCAAAGGTGTGCCATCAAGATTTGGTCATTGTTTAGATTATAGCCAATAGAAGACACGCCTATAAAAGGCACGCCGATGAAAAATTTTCACGTTCAAAACTGTGGCTCGGCAAGGGCGTGGAACACTACTAGAAAAATGGGTATCACAACCGGTCTCAAAAACCCCATCACAACCGGTTCATTTCGAACCCGTTGTGATGGTGCACCATTACCGGTTCGTTAGGCCAAGAGCCAGGAGAGGGTTTCTACAACCGGTTTAAGACACGAACCGGTTGTAGAGCCCAATTTCTACAGCCGGTTTATGTTCCCAACCGGTTGTAGACTTTTACAACCGGTTGGAGACACGAACCGGTTGTAAAAATTGGGTTCTACAACCGATTTATGCCACCAACCGGTTGTAAAAGCTCTATTTTCGAAATGCTAAAAAGAATGCTTGTCCTACTCTCATTAGAGAGCACGCGTGGGTGGATTGGCTAGAAGGGTGAGACGTGGGTCACGAGGAGGGATGTGAGGTCCTGGGTTCGAATCCCAGTTCTTCCAATATATTTCTAACTTTTGCTAATATCATAGCCGGAGTATTACTCCCGGTGGCTTACAACCAGTTCCAAAACCGGTTGTGAAGGGGTTTCAAACCAGTTGTAATACCCGGTTTTCTAGTAGTGGAACTTCAGCGCCCTGAGAAGGCGAGATGGTTCGCCTTCATGCATGCAAGGTGGGTCCAGCTACCGGTGCCTCGTTACAGCCATTAATTTCTCTAGTGCGTTTGTTCTATTTAGTTGATTTTTTTAAAATTTTTGTATCTATTTCATATAATGTCCAAATCGCATGAAATAAATTTTATAATTCATCTAAAATCCTAACCAACCCATTTTAAATATTTTTCAATTTTTGAATTTTTTACCTTTTCGTTGGTCACTTTTCGTGGGCTACGAACCAAACATCTCAAAAATTGCCCTCAAAAGGTTATGCCCTCAATTGGTGCTTTGATTGGCATGGTCAACCAGTGCTATAATCCAAACATACCCTAAGAGCCAAAGGCGGGCTAATTTTTTTTTCTTTTGGTGAGATGGCAAGCAGAGGTTGGAACATGTTGACGAGTTAGGCCCGATTTATACGGTGAACTAGGCCAATTGGGTCCGAATCAGGTCGCCTCTACTAGTGACAAAGCAAAGGGAAGGAAGTGTTTTGTAAATAAGAGCGTTTGAGCTAAAAATCTGGATTCGAAAGTTGGCATTTGGGCTTTTTATGGTAGGCCAGGTCGGGCTTGATTAGCTCAAATTGGTATCGGCCTTAGGTCCAAGAAAAATTGAAGGGACAGAAAGGAAGGAGGAGTGGTGTTAGCCCTTAATTTCAGCAACTGATGACCTATATGGTAGCACGTACGTGTTTACATAGCCAACATTTATTGCATATAAGTGGTTTCACGTCATTCATTACTAGCAAAGTGTATGTGTTTTACTATAAATAAATATCACGTTACTTTTCCATCATGCCATATTTGATTTTATTTGGCTTACCTCAGCACACTTTCATTCTTTCACACTCGATTGTGTGTACTTCCACATCCTCAGCTCCGTCACCTAACTTTGTTTTCAAGTCAATCTCATGCTTTTATATCCCCTAATTTGGTATATTTTGAGCTAATCGAAAGTTTCATAAAATATGATGATTTCATATATCTTAAGCTATCAGCAACTTTCAGAAATACAATGTATTGAAATTAGAAAGCAAACTAAATAAATAGAATGTATCTTTACATTATTTGGACCATTGAATGAGAAATGGAGACTCTAGATGGATGACGTACCGCAGACTACCACTCAGCATTAGACACTTTTAACAGTAGAGGCTATCGTACCAAAGTTAAGCCATATGGCTATTAAGTTTACATTCTAGACCAAGGTTCTAAATAGCCCGTTATAACTCCGCGATAGCACCGCTATAGCATTTTCGGATGTAAAACACTATGCTAAGAACTAAAAATTCCACAAACATAGCTACAGATGCTATAGCTGCTAAATTGACTGCTATTTTCGCTATTTTTATAGCCGCTATAGCAGCACTAAGCTACTTTTTTATTTCCTTTGAAAATCCAACCACTAATTGTGTTTTTGTTATGCTTTACTTCATTCTTACATCATCTAACCTCAAAAGATGATACTATTAATATAAAACTAATAAATGATCACTTAGAAAAGTTGCTCTATAATGAACGTGCAGAAGAATAGATTGCTGTCACTTATTCTACACATTAATTTGGTCATATGGACATACATTAGACTACAAATACTTCTAAAGTAACGTGTAAGTATTTTATGTAGTTGGATGTGACTAATATTATGCAAATATCTCACATTTCATATATTTTTTTATATTAAAACACTATATAGGATAGCTTCCATAATAGCCTACGATAGCTTTTATAGATTTTTTGGGACCTCACCACGAAAAACGTGATTTATAACCTTATTCTAGACCGATCAGGCTAAACGTCTTAAAAAAAATCAAAGGAAACACCAGAGTTAGCTAAGATCATATAATCAATTTGATACAAAAGTATTGACTAGCGACTATACAAAATACCGCAAGAGACTAGAGGAGACCCCCATCTTGGCTGTCATACTCTGAGTTGCCATCTTCATGACATGCATATGCATTTTCTTTTTGTCTTCACTCAAAAAATGTGAGTTGGGTGCTAGGATAAGCGTGCAATCAAAACATACGTGCGACATAACACCCCTAATGCTTTTTAATGACAAGGGCTACAAGGATAGCAAGATTCTTTTGTTTGCACAAAGCTAGTTTTAGACTATAAATAGTAATAGGAATTCTTATAACTTAGCATTTTGCTCAAAATTATTAAGTTTCTAAAGTCAAGTCATGTGTGTAACCAATGTTCAGTTTCTTTGGCCTCAACCAACCCATATTCCAACGGTTATCATCAACATTACAATTTCAACCATTGTCGAATATGTTCCCCCTTTTGTTCTTTACTTTCCTTATCTCTCTCTCATGCTAGGTCCACTCTCTCTGATGGACATTCCGTCCCTGATCATTTCCATTTTGCTGACAACCTAACATTTTGACACCATCTCGTATGACAAGGGCATCACCACCCATATAGACCCGGTAGCTTGTAGAAATATATCGGCACTTGTATAGACTCGATGGTTTTAAAAGAATGATTAATCACTGCTCAAATAGACCCAGTGTTTTGAAAGAGATAATATCCACTCACATGGACTTGATGGATTTGAAAGAATTATATTAGCTCTCACATAAACCCGGTGTTTTAAAAGAGATAATACCATGCTCACATAAGCCTAGGCTCCACGCACACGAGCATCCATACATGTGAGCCCATGGCATAAAGGTGTGTTGGGCCAATCACATCTTTTTTGTAGACATGTGGATCATAGAGCTTTGGTTTTCGGACTAAACACTCAAAATTTTGTTTTTTGATGATAAATTGCCAAAATTTGGATGGAACATTGTTGGAAAAACAGAGGAAGTAGATTGAGAAGTATACAAACAAAGGACAAAAGAAGAACTTTTTTAAAAAAGAAACAAAGGTAGGAGAACCGCCGATTCATTAGAAGTGAGAGAAAAATTTCAAAAGTTCAAGTTAGATTTATAATATTAGATTGACACACCCATAGTATGATTTCACTGAGTAGTCCAAGGAAGAGAAGCACCGAAAACAGAGTGCCCACTACCATGCATGAAAACTAACCTCATCATGCTCCCAGCAATGTTACCAAGCTTGCCATGTACCATGGCATCACCATGCTCATAGGTACAAATTTGAATCATGATACACTATGTAACTACATGAGAGTGGAACCAATTCATTAAGCAAATTAAGAAGCAAAACATTTCCATCATACTCATGGCCCAACACCAAATGAGAAGCATAATACACTATAATAGCTTTTATGCAGTTCTTTACTGGGTACTACAAGATACCAGGTGCCAAGAGCAGGATTCATAATACCAAATGAGAAGCATAATACACTATAATAGGTTTTATGTAGTTCTTTACCGGGTACTACAAGATACCATGTGCCAAGAGCAAGATTCAAAATATCATCGATTATCACATAATTATTGCGACAATTGCAAGTCTCGAAGCAGCAGGATACAACAAATCGCGAGGGCAAAATTAAAAAATATTGAATTTAAAAAATTCAACATTCAATTTACAACAATTCGATATCATGAAAGGAAAATCAAAATTCAAAACAAAGCAATTGTTGACAATTTTTTACGAGATTCAACATTGGATTGAAAAATTGAAAAAATTTGATATATTATTTAACTGATTTTTGATTGACTCTTAAGTGTTTTTTTAATGAAAATCAGTCTCGTGCTTATTGAACAATTTTTATAAAATGATATTTTTTAACTAGTAAATACCAATCAAATATAATTCATTCATTTATTAGGGGTAGGGAAAGGTTGTTTTCATCATTAGGAACTTATGTTCATTATTTTAAATCACTTTGGAAAATAGAATTATTTTAAAAATCATTTTAGCGGCTTGACAATAGAAAAGGACCATTATTTAACACAAAAGTTTAAATATTAATTTAATATTTTAAAATAAATAACTAGAATTGTTTTGTATGTTACACATATTTTTTTAATTTTATTTTCCATGTATAACTTTTATGAGTTAGGTTTAATGGATTGACCGATAGTTTGACATAAGAAAATAAGTTAGCAAAAGGATACCATATGAAAGTAATGATGTTTCTTGGGAACAATTTATCCCAAAACCGTCCTGTGTTGAATTTGATAACATTATTAATTGTTTGTTTCTTTTTTATTTTGCACAACTGAATCGTTAAAGCATTTATTCCTTGAAGGAGACTATTATTTCTATCTTTAATTAGTATGTACAATGAAATTAAAAAAACTACTTACATATTTTAAGAATGTTAATTTCTAAATGTTAGGGCAATTGCCTTATTTTTTTGCATATTAAATGAAGGTTTTTTATATTTTGTAGTCATTGAAAATGATTTTGCTAGAAAATAACTAGACTTTAGAAGTATCATTGAAAAATGATTTTGCTAGAAAATAACTAGACTTTAGAAGTATCTCTACATTAAAAACTGTCTTATGGTGAGAGGGCGAGGGATGATGGATGAATGACGAGGCTCACTACCAATCCCAGTCATCACTCCTTCAATGATCGATACACCATATGGATATTTTTTATTTGTTTACATTGTTTTCTTATTTTAATGCATTCTATTTTTGGAAGCTTTTAGTTAGCAATAATGATCTCTATTGATTTAATTTGCTTTCCTATTTGCCATCTTTGTATTATTGAAATGCTTCAATAGCACTCTTAAAAAAATAGTCAAAGCCGAGGGTGTATAGGAATGATGTAGTCGAGCATAAAAGCGTAGCAGAGTTCTTGAACAATAAAAATAGCGTAGCTAAATGCATGGGCCAAATAGATCAATCGCAACACAGTAGGATATTACTTGATATTCTTTTAATTCATAGCAAAACACCGGCATGCTCCTAGAATCTCCTCTAAACTAGAGGCATTCTCCCAACTTAGAGGCAACCTCTAAGCAAATTAAGCATTAATTAAATGATGTCTATGACTAGTAGGGCTAGTGGACCAAAGCTTAGAGACAATATTGTCTCTAACTATTGTGTAAAGAACCTTTAAACCTTAATGGTCAGTCATGGGTCCCGTCTTAGAAGCAATATTGCTTTTAGTTATTGTGGATGCCCTTAAAAGGAGGAGTCAGGCATTAAGACAAAGGAGCTAACATACAATATCACAAAATCAACTATGATTTACTGTAGTGCTACTATATAGGCAATATATATTTCTTATTATATTGTGTTTGGAGGCTATTCTCTTTAGCTTATTTACTTATCTTATCTATTTATTTCCAAATCGAAAAACCAAATGCTTGGGCTTTTGAAGTCCTTTTTTTTTTATCTCGAAACCACCCCTTAGAGCTCTTAGAAATAAGTCAAACAAAATGGACCAGCCGGCTTTCCAAACTATCTTGGAAAGCTCTTGAAGTTCAACTTATAAGGAAATAAGAAGATAAATAAATAAGATAAGCCGAAGGAAATAACCCACTATAGTATATATTGTCTAAAGGACTATCAAATCTGCTACTAAGATCTACTTGCCGTATCCAGAGAGTTCTGAGGTCTTGCTCATGCTTGAGGCCGAGCCATGGACATCATATACACTCTTTGTTCACATATAACAATAACAATACAATTAAGTATAGGAGGCATTTTACACATTAACCAGAATTTTAAATCTATCCTTTCCTTTTTGCTACAAAAAGTGTAAACTTTATTACTTAAAAAGGAACATATAGGTTTGATGACTCCACATCACCTCTACTTTTGAAAGCTAAATGAAATCTTTGCAAATATCTATGCTTTCTTATTTTAATGAGTTAATATTGGAAATGTTTTCTACTTGTATCCAACCTTACGATTTGTTCTGCTTCTTTATCTTCATGTATATTTTGTAAGCTTTTGATTCCTATATTGCTGCAGTCTTCAAAGCAGTAGGGTAGTGTTTTTTTGGGCGGTTGCGTTTGCGTTTGCTTATAAGCTAAAAATTTGTTATTTTTGTACAAGTCAAACGCTTTGATGTTTGGTAGTCAATTTTTGTAGGTCTTACTATTTCTTCTTAAATCTCTCAAAACCATTTTTCTATAATTTTTTGATCCCTCGGATATCCTTATCGAGGAGCTACAAAACTCCAGCTTATAAGCAAACGCAAACGCAACCGCCCAAAAAAACACTCCCTAGGTGAGGCAACATAGTGAAGAGAGAAGATTTTTGGGCATATATAGGCTATGCTACATATCATCGTAATTCATAAAACATATAACATAATCTATTGGAAATTAGCAGTAGGTAGGACCGCTTATTCGTATGGGCTCTAGGCTAGTCTAATATACAAATCTGCCTTTGTCCTATATATGTCTTGTAATAGCGTTGCACATAAACTAGCCAAGTGATTCACAATGGGCATGCTTGGTTCATAGCCATGGCTTGCCACACCTTACCTTAGACAAATTTTCTTGGTTCATAGCCACAGCTGTGGCAAGATTTCTTTTCTGCCAACCTAGTCCCACACATAAGTGTTTCAGAAAAGTGTAGCAAATTTCATCACATTTAGCCAAAGTGTGATGAAAAATTTGATCATCAAACTTTAGACAAGTTAGGAAAAAAATATGGCAAAAGTTAGCAATGTTAGTATCTGAACCAAGTAGGCCCAATTTCTTTTCTGCGCCAGATTTGTGGCATTAGTACATTTTAAAATGGAATATATATACTTATATAGTGATTATCTTGAAATTTTTTGAATATTCAATCACATTATTTGAGAAAGAATAAGGAACATTCGATTCCCATAGCTAGTCACCATAAACTTGCGCCTACATTACCGTAGCTATTGATTTGTTTCCTTTGGGGGCCATATAATATGTGGGAAGCATGCATGCTGTGTCGTTAAGAATTGATCCAGAGAGATCCAGCAAACCCTGAGCATGGCCAAGATGGTAGCCATGGAGAATTTGGAGCAGATCCAGCAAACCCTGAGTGAAATCGACAAACGGATCCCGGATGCCCTTCGCGTCGCGTTCTGCCTTGGCTACCGAGCCTCGCCAACACCAGATCCCGGCGAGCATGACGACGTCGCCAGATTCGTCGCCACTGTGCCGCCGCTGCCGCCGCAGGTTTTTGGTGACGGTAGCGACGAAGTTCCTCTTGTATCGGTGGATTCTAATGACAGCAGCGTTCATGAGGTCTTTGACGACGTGCCGGCGCCGACATGGGAGGACGGCCGTGGCAGCCCCGGCCGGGAATGCCACGACGCGCCGAGGGCTTTGAGGATGGACTGGGCGTCGTGATACGTACCGCACCACGACCACGACGCGCACTTCGGGGTTGGCAAGCACGGCGTCGTCGGCTTGGCGGATGGCGTCGGCGGGTACAGCGAGCCCGGCGTCGATGCCGGCGCGTTCGCTCGCGGGCTCATGTCCAGCGCGTTGGACGAGTTGATGGAGGCGAAGCCTGGCTCGCCGGTTCGCCCCTACACGCTGGCACGCAGCACGCTGCTGGTGAGTGCGTACGTGGAGACGGTCCTCTCAGACGCGCCCGGGGCGTCGACGGCGGTGATCCTCTCGCTTGCCGGCAAGGCTCTCCGGTGGGCGTACGTTGGTGACAGCGCCTTCGCGGTGCTCCGCGACGGTGCATGTGCTCGTGCACCGCTCACAGCCGCAGCAGAGCCGCCACAACTGTCCGTTCCAGCTCAGCGCCGACGGCGGCCGCGAAACATCACGGACGCGGATGTGGGCATGATGCCGATGAGGGGCGGCCACGTCGTCGTGATGGGGACGGACGGGCTCTTCGACAACATGTTCGACGTGGAGCTGGAGCGGGTGGCGCGGATGGGGATGGCGCTGGGCTTCTCGCCCAAGAACCTGGCACGTGATCGCAGGCATTGCGTTCGAGATGTCCCGGAGGAAAGAGTGAGACTCGCCGTACAGCGTCAAGTGCTCGAGGAGGCAAGAACGCCTGCGCCGCCTTGGGAAGCGAGCAGGCTCGCCGCGCCACGGGGGGAAGAAGGATGACATCACCGTCGTCGTTGCGTTCCTTGTCTCGTCATGTTCGTGGTCTCATCTGACTCGCGCGCGTATCTATCTTGCTTGTCTTCTTTTCTTCTATTGTTCATCAATTATGGGGATTATTGCCATCCGGGCATGATGGCACTTCATCCGGAGTTTTCAATCAGATATCTGTTGACACCCGATTTTGGCAATAGCCGACGGTCTGGAATCTTCTAGAAATCGATTTGGGTTTTAAAGAAATACGGGTTAGAAACAGAGATGCTGCGAAGGTCCAAATAGCTAAGAGATAAATATGGAAGAGTCCAGGTCGGCTAAAACCTGAGTATATTAGGAATAGTTCGTTAAGTTTCTATATCGATCATGAGATACAGTCCTAGTTAGAGTCGAGATGAAACAATCTGTATAAATACTTAGCCCCAAGAATGTGTAAATCATCAACATATCAATCAAATACATCTACTTTTATCTGTTCTTCACCTTTCGTCGCATTTAGAGTAGTTTCGTCATATTAAAATTTTGATCGACTTGTTGCGCATTGCTTTTCGATCGGCTTCGAGTACAACTCATAAGTTACTTGCAAGTAATTACTGCCACGATTAAGTTCGATCTACGGGCTTGCATCGGTTTTGATCAAAATACAGTGCTACAGAACTAGGCATTACTACCGGCTCATCACTACCGGTTGAACGGATACAAGGGCATCCAAGGCCAGGGCTGGGTTGGAGAGGGTTGTTTTACAACCGGTTGTAGCCACAAACCGGTAGTGAATCTTCTACTACCGATTTGGTAGTCGATGATTGGGGTCCCAACCGGTTGGTTATACCAACCGGTAGTAGATCACTTGGGTCTCCCCACCCAGCGATTTAAACAGTAGTCTTCCTCCGGTTGGTATCACCAACCGGTAGTAGATCACTGGGGTCTCCTTGCCCCGCGATTTAAATAGTCGTCTTCCTCTCAGAGCTGTCGCCCATGAACAGAGAAGGGAGGGAGGTGCTGCCCGTGGCGATTTTTGAAATTTGAGGGGAGGTGCTGCCCAAATTTTTCAAAATTTGATGATTTTACTCCAATTCAAGTGCTTGAAGGTTAGTAACATCAACCTCACTTCATATAGCGTTAGATGTATACCTCTTTGCTTTGGATTTGGAGGAAATGTGGTTTTTTCCATGATTCATGAAAGCTTTGGAATCTAGATCCAATCCAAGTGCTGGCCGTGGCGATTTTTGAAATTTGAGGGGAGGTGCTATCCAAATTTTTTAAAATTTGGTGATTTTACTCCAATCCAAGTGTTTAAAAGTTAGTAACATCATTCTCACTTCATATAGCTAGCTCACCTCATTTTTGAAGTAGATTGTTAAAAACTTGTTATGTATGTTTGGAGTTTACTTAGATTAAATTTGGAATTGGAGTTTACATGATCGATGAAGGATTTTGAATCTAGAGCTAGCTCGATCATTTTTGGAAGTAAATTGCAAATAATTAAAAATTTTTGGTGATTTTGCTCCAATCTAGAGCTAGCTCGATCATAATTTAATTGATTAATTTATGTGCATGGTGAATAGCCTAGGAAAGGGCTAGAGTCCAATTTAGCAATAATTTATGTACATGGTAAATTAATATAGGTTTTGAAATTCTAAAAATTGATAAATCATCATGTGAAAATTAGTTAAAAATTAGCTTGCTACATCCTATTGTAGATAGATCAGCAATAGATGTACAACACGGACCGACGCTCGAAGGAGTACATTGAGGGTGTGCAAGCTTTTATCAGTGCGGCCGTTGCGTACAAGCCGTCAGGCTTTATATGTTGTCCATGCCTGGACTGCAGGAATGAAAAGGAGTATTCAAACTCAAGGCCCCTTCACAGCCATTTGCTCCAAAGAGGTTTCATGCCTAACTATATCTATTGGACCAAGCACAGTGAAGATGGGATTATATAGGAAGACGATGAAGAAGAAGAGGGAGACAGCGTAAACCTAGACGCAGCCCAATACGGTTCAATGGCAGATACATTGGGAGAGTTTGATGGGGATGATTTAGATCAGATGCTACGTGATGGTGAGGGAGATTACATCGATGAAAGACAATTCCAAAAGTTCCAATGCCTGTTAAAGGACCACAGAACACTCTTATACCCAGACTGCGAGCAGGGCCACAAAAAGTTGCGTACCACACTTGACTTGATGTAATGGAAAGCGACAAATGGTTTGTCCGATAAGGGATTCGATGAGTTGCTATGTCTCATTAAGAGGTTGCTTCCAAAGGATAACACGCTGCCTGAAAGTATTTACGAAGCCAAGCAAGTTGTCTGTCCTTTGGGATTGAAGTACAGAAAATACATGCATGCCCTAATGGCTGTATCCTTTATCGTAGGGGGTACGAGGATTTGGATGCTTATTCAGTGTGCCAAGCACCACGTTATAAGATCAAGCGTGATGACCCAGGGGTGGTAGAGGGGGAGCCCAAGAAGAAGAGACCCCCGCTAAGGTGGTGTGGTATTTCCCTATAATCGCCCGGTTGAAACGCTTGTTTGCGAACAAAGCGCATGTCCAAATGTTGCGTTGGCACAAAGAAGCGCGTAAGGATGACGAAATGCTAAGACACTCCACTGATGGCTCCCAATGGAGGAAGGTCGATAGAACATTCCCTGACTTTGCAGATGCAACAGTTCATGGCAGAAACTAAACTGACGGAATCTCAGATTCGTGGAGAAGGTGAGGTTGAAGCAGCATCTGTTCGATGGCCATTTAAGTTGGGTGAGCCATTAGTTCGACCTGATGAGGTGCCATTCTTATCAACAAAAATACGGCAATTGCACAAATGGTACTTGCGGGAGTCAAAGGATGACAGAACAATGTTTGCCGCTAAATTCAAACAAGAGGATTTCTTTCGCGGCGACGGCCTCGCATGGATTGAATTCGACAATATTTACCAAATATACCAGCGAGATGCCCTCGACGTGGCCTTGATGGGTTGCTGGACTCTGTAAGTGTCTTATTTGTAAAATTCACCGTGTGCATCTTTAATTAAATTGCAAGTGTAACTAATTTCTTTTTATGCAGAATGGAGATACAAAATTACAGAAACATGTCTATTTATAATATAGGTTACATCGATCCAATAGTTATTTATAATATAGGTTACATCGATCCAATAGTTGTAAATGAATCAACCGTTATGGACAAGGCAAAAGAAACCGAGAACAATATCCTCAATGCTCTCCTTGGACAATACTACAAAAACTTTATACTTCTACCCTACAACTTTGGGTACGTGTTTTCATATCTTCTCGTTCTAAATTTTTTTCACATGACATGAAGTTAGGACTAATTACCTATGTTGACATGTGCGCAGGTTTCACTGGGTCCTTCTTGCTATCTACTTAGATCGCAGCCAGATCATTGTTTTTGACTCACAAAAGAGGCCCGTACAAAATTTGAAAAAAATCATACGCTTGCTTAACAGGTAATATTGTTCCTTTCATTATTACTCTAGTAATATTTATTTCGAGTGAGTCGAACTTTAATAACTACTATCCGTAATCATGCGCAGTGCATTTGCAAGTTTCCGTGCACAGAAGGGTGGTCAATTCAAGGAGCCACTTCATGTTATAACCGATTTTCCAGTACGTAGCGAATATTCATGTGTCGTACCACTTTTTCATGCCAATAATGATTTTCACCTTTCTATGCCAATAATATTTTTCAACTCTTCTCACCGCAGTGTATGAGGCAGGAGTCAGAAAATAACTTATGTGGCTACTATGTATGTGAGTTCATGCGGTATTTCACTATCAACCACAATCAGATGCAAAGTACCGAATGGGTATGTAGATACTTATCGATTCGTAATTCTCACTTCCTATACATCAAAGTTCATGAATTGATTAATTTTTCACTTCACCTAATGACAGCTCACCAATTCTGAGAAGGCATACTCTCGCCGCACCGAGTCAACGCAATCCAAGAACAACTCGTCGGCTTCCTGGTTGATGAGGTCATATCTCCAAAGGGCAAGTTCCATGAACATACGTACAGACCGTGCCCTACGATAAGGACTAGCGAACTCACGGGCTCAACCTCGGTTTCAAAAAGCGATGGACGAAAAAAATAAACTATTGTATTTTGAATTGTAAACTTGAGTTCCCTCGTGTACTTGATGTGAATATGTGTTAAATTAATTTTATGTGAATATTATTTGAATGTGAATATGTACTTTGTTGAAGTAATTAATGTTGTGAATGAATTTTTTTTGTTGTCAATTAATGATGTGTGCATTTTAAAAACTGATATGCAAATCTGTGAATTAAGAATCTGATTGAAATGTGGATTGCAATTAAATCTGAATTGAAAGTAATTTGGTGGCCTGTTGTCAGATGGGTAACAGGGTCTCTACTACCGGTTTGTAATACAAACCGGTAGTGAATCCCTGGATCTATTACCGGTTTGTAATACAAACCAGTAGTGAATTCATAGATCTACTACCGGTTTGTAATATAAACCGGTAATGAATTTGCTGTTGGCGCCAAAGAAATCCCCTTTTCTGGCAAGGTGTACTACCGGTTTGTGATACAAACCGGTAGTAGATACGCTGCAGCGCCATACCTGCGCCCCCTTTTCTGGCAAGCTCTACCGGGTAGATCAATCGGTAGTGGAACCCCGTGGGCATCACTCCCGGATGGCTACAACCGGTTCCAAAACCAGTACTAGAGCCAGTAGTGTATGCCCCATGTCCAGTGGTGATACTATCTTAGTTGAAATAGTTACGCATCGCCGTTTTAACCAAGGGTTAAATTTCACCCTTCTTTCTGTTGACCAACACATTCATAGGCAATAGACTATTTTACCCCTCGTTTTATTGGCTTTTAGCTTGCTATTAGTTGATAGTCTATACACCATTCGTTTTATCAATTAGACGATACTATCGGCTAGTTGATAGTCTGTTTATCCTCTTTCTGCTGCTCTATTGATTTTATCGGCTTAGTGGTAGACTGCTTACCCTTTGAAACTGTTGGTTTAGATCCAATCTAAGCCGATAGTTTCGTTATCTTTTACTTTACTTGGATCTGTTTCCAAGTGTTGCAGATTCGCTATAGTATAGATTCAATTGGCTATCTGAAAGCTAATTGCGTTGTCTCTTTCCGATTGTAGATCATATCGGCTGGCACGCATTGAACCCTATTTCTGGTTCTATCAGGGATCCAACTCTCTAAGCCCACGTATGTTAGCGTGAAAATCCATTTTTATGTCCACAATACCAAATTAAGCTAGCTAGCTATCAATCAGAATCATTGTTGGCTTACAATCAAAGAATTGAGGATCGTCGTCCTGTCGTTAATCTGTCAGGCCCATGCATATATTATACCTTGCTAATTAATTATAACTTTTTTTTATTAATTATTTAGAGCTCGATCATTGTCTGGTCTACGTGGCCCTGGCAATTTGGCATAGCCGCCTCTGCTGTCGAGCTGGACGACGACAAGTTAGCAAGGTTTGAAAAACAAGGGTAGATGGACGTGAATCGTTTATCACATGAATGCTTATATATGACCAGTCTGTTGTTTACATTTGACAATGGATTTTCCTTCTGCATATAATAAATTGTTTTTGATTTGAAATATACACAGCACGTTCTTTTAGGTAGCTGTTATTATATCCAAAATTAATAATGTTGTTAATAACATCCTTTGCTACTAATTAAAACAATAACAAATGACGTCCTATCATGTTGCTATCATTGTATTTATCTGGCTACATTTTCAACCGTGTTGCACATACATAGTACATATATACCCTATTGTTAAACTATTTTTATTGCTCAAGAATGAAACTAGGCTTCAATGCTCTTCTACGTCAAGCCTAGACTCCTTTTTTATAAATGACATTGAAAACTTTCTATAGTATATACATGATAAAATAGGAAAACAAATGAGAAATCAGTAGAAAACATTCATGCTAGCTAATTAAAAAACTTCCATAAATACAATGCAATACAATAAGAAAGCAACATAAATAAAAGGATTTTTTTTTATGTTTAGACGTTAGATGAAAGAGTGATGGCTATAATTGGCACACTACCAGGGAACAGTGCTACACAAGCGGTTCGTAACCGCTTTCACAAGCGGTTATCGAACCGCTTGTACGCAACCAAGAGTGATACTCAGAGGGTATCACTCGCGGTTCCCCGAACCGCTTGTGGTGCAGCACCACAAGCGGTTCGGAAGGAGCCAGGAAGCGCAGTGGAGCAGCCACGTGGGGGCAAATCACAAGCGGTTGGTGTTACCAACCGCTTGTAGAGAGGCCTTCTATCGTGGGTGGGGAGACACCACGTGTGCTCTCTCCACAAGCGGTTGTTGTTACAAACCGCTTGTGGAGAGGCCGACAGCTACATATGACCTTTTGAGCTAGACTTTCAAATATGAATTTTGACAATAAAAATAAATACAACTACAAATTTATTTCTACATAATTAAATATATATTATAATTGAGAAAACCAGTAGTTTATTTGCACAAATAGTATGAGCTTATAATTTAATTACAAATTAAATGCATATATATATATGTTTTACAATACATAAAATGATGATCAGCACAAGCAACGTTTTACAGCTTTTGAAGAGTACAAATGTGGTGATATTGAGATCATTTCCTGCGTGCATCGCTCTTTGCGGCCATCGACGAAGATTCCGTAAGTTCACCTGTCCTTATTGAAGGGCCATCTCTCCATGCCTTTGCGTAGAACTCGCCTCTAGGGGATATAATCTCATCGACAATGAAGCCAATAAGTTGTTCTTGGATTGCTTCAACCTGATGCGATGGGATCTCGTCCGTCTCATCGATGCCGGGCTACGAAAAGAAACAAAGGAATAAATCTTTGAACACGTCAAGTATAAGTGTATTACGAAATTTGTTTTTAACACACACGCACCTCGTTGTCCAGTTGTCGCATATCGCCGTGGGTAAGACTTTGCATGTAGAGGCACACATAATTGCCACATAAGTTGTTTCCAGCCGTTTGCTGTAGAACCTAGAGTGATATTTGAAAAGAATGCAATTAATTAATTGGCTTGAGAAGATAAATTTTTACGCCATATATATTATTTAATTGGTATTTTGTAGTACGTACTCGAGTGCTGGATTTCACTATGAATTGATTCCTAGAACTTTTTTCTTTATGCTTCGTTCGGAACGTGGCGAATGCCCTGTCATGCGTTATTATATGAATAGTAATTATGAGTATTTGAAGTACTTATATATATATATGTAGCTTGGCATCTCAATGTTATCTGTTTAGAATATCAATGATAAACTGAAAATCTTGTTGTGGTTTTCTTCTTGAGCCTTGCACAATGATGATCGCACTATCGACATTGATAATAAGTAGGATTCAGTGAAACCTATTCATATATAAGTATTGCAACATATATGTAATTAGTCATATTATGAATGTCTTGAAAAAGGATAAACGAGAGGTTGTGTGATGACATGTATATATACGTACTGGAAGTTGAAGGGCAGAAGTACGTGCGGTTTGTAGTACTGGTCGAAAAGAGCCTTCGGCATGTATTCTTCAACTTCTTTTGGCTTGCGTTTACAGTTAGGCTCGTTGACAATTGATGGGTCAATGAAGCCGATGTCGAAGATAGCCTCTCTTCTACATCGTTGTATCTCCATTCTACATACAAAGGGGATGAGTTATTAGATTTTGCAGCTTGAACTACGGCGAAATTAGCACATATATATGGTAAACTCAATCATTAGCTGGAAGTACTTACAGACACCAGCAGCTCATTAGAGACACGTTGACGGCGTCTCGATGTTAAATTGCTACCATAGTCGATCTTGTCTAGCATGAACGCTTCATCCATCTCGAAATTAGGATCACCACGTCCTGATGTCGCCATCTATCGTTATTATGAAATATTGTTTAATTAGTAAGTATGGCAACTCGTCAAATTATAAAAGAAAAATATATAACAAAAAATACATTTTCACTCATTCTCTCTCACTGACATTATCTCTCACTCACTCTCTCTCCATCTCTCACTCACTCTCTCTCCATCTCTCTCTCACTTATTGTCTCTCACTCTCACTCACTCTCTCTCCATCTCTCTCACTCACTCTCTCTCCATCTCTCTCTCTCTCATTCTCTCTCACTCTCACTCACTCTCTCTCTCTCCATCTCATTCTCTCTCTCTCTCATTCTCTCTCACTCTCACTCACTCTCTATCCATCTCTCTCACTCACTCTCTCTCCATCTCTCTCATTCTCACTCACTCTCTCTCTCTCATTCTCTCTCACTCTCTCTCACTCACTCTCTCTCAGTCTCTCACGCTCTCTCTCTCTCACACTGTTGAACACCTCTTTTTGCGCTTAGGGACATTTTGTCGAACACTTTGTGGGCGGCGAGTGTACAGAGCGCGTGTAAGCAGAGGAGGGCGTAACCTAGGCCCTTCGGGATGGAGGAGCACGCAGCGGTCGACGGCGGCGCTGGGAGACGACGACGGCGACGGCAGCGCGATGGCGATGGCGATCGACGGCGGCAGCGAGACGACCTCGACTGATGGCGATGGCGGCGGCGCTTCGGCGGCGGCGCTGGGAGACGACTTCGACGGCGACGCAGCGCGACGGCGACAACATGACAGGCTCGGCACGGCGGCGCGGAAGGTCGATGGCGGAGACGACAGAGGCAGAGAGCGACGCGGGACTTAGAAAAATTTGGAGAGTGTGTCCCCGGCCAGGAGAGACATATTTATAAGAGCACCTCTATAAGCGGTTGGAACCACCAACCCCTTGTAATAAGATCTCTACACACGGTTCGTAATAGCAACCGCGTGTAGAGATACACCTCTACAAGCGGTTCAGATCACAACAGCTTGTAGAGGTCCTCACACCGGCGGCGAGCGAGGAGGGACCTCTACAAGCGGTTCAGATAACCAACACAGTGTAGAGGTCCTCACACCGGGCGGCGAGCGAGGGAGGGACCTCTACAAGCGGTTCGTATCACTAACCGCTTGCAGAGGTCCCTCACAGCTGGCGGGCGAGCGATGGAGGGACCTCTACAAGCGGTTTGTATCACTTAGTGCAATAAAAAATTACTTAGTGCTTTGAAAAATTAGTTAGTGCAATAAAAAATTACTTAGTGCTTTGAAAAATTAGTTAGTGCAATAAAAAAATTACTTAGTGCTTTGAAAAATTAGTTAGTGCATCCAAAAATTACTTAGTCCATCCAAAAATTACTTAGTGCATCAAAAAATTAGTTAGTCCCTACAAAAATTAGTGAGTCCATTCAAAAAATATTTTATCAATGAATTAATGATCACTTTGTCTTTACAAGTGTTCCTTCGTCGTGATCGCGACGTATGTAAGGAGCATCGACTTTAGTTACATTTAGGACACTTATGTCGACATCTTCCGCAAAGGGAGGGAGCTCGTCGAACTGATTGTACTCCTCCTCGTCTGTGACGTCCTCAACACCAACAATCCTTCGTTTGCCCTGGAGAACCACGTGTCGCTTTGGCTTACTACTGCAATCTTTTTGCTTCTCCCTGTGTTTCTTTGGTTTGCTTGACATGTCCATTATGTAGAAGACCTGTCTCACATCGTTGGCAAGGACGAATGGTTCGCGCCTATAGACAACTTCTGTAAAGTCCACGGTTGTCATGCCGTATTTGTCGATCTTCACGCCGTTTGAAGTCAGTTTGACCCACTGGCACTTAAACAGAGGGACCTTCAATGGACCATAGTCGAGCTCCCATATCTCTTCTATGTAACCATAATATGTGTCCACATTGCCTTTGTCGTCAGTGGCATCTATACGGACACCGCTGTTTTGGTTGGTGCTCTTGGTATCCTGGCATTTTGTGTAGAAGATGTAACCATTTATCTCGTAGCCGTTGAATGTGACGATTTCACTAGATGGCATCCGAGCCAGGCATTGCAACTGTTCATTTTCTGACCCATTGACAAGGATGTAGTTTTGTAACCAAGCGCCGAAAGTATCCATGTGCCTCACTGTGATCCAATCCTCGGACCTTCCTGGGAATTCATGGCGTAGTATACTCTTATGCTGAAGGACATATGGGGCCTAGCGGTTGATTGTTTGAAACGTTGAAATGTGCTTGCTTAAAAGTTAGGAGATCATTGCATGCAGTTGCTTTCCGTCCTAGTGTCCCTTTTCCCCATAGTCTCCCCTCATGGCGTGGTATAGGGACGCCAATGGGATGTAGATCCTCAATGTAATCCAAACAAAACTCAACCACCTCCTCTGTCCCATAACCCTCCGCAATGCATCCTTCGGGACGTGAACGGTTACGGACATACTTCTTTAGGACTTTCATGTACCTCTCGAAAGGAAACATGTTGTGCAGAAACACGGGCCCGAGAATACCTATCTCTCTGACAATGTGAACAGTGAGATGAACCATAATATCAAAGAATGCAGGAGGAAAGATCATCTCAAGGCTGACCACACTCTGTACCACGTCATCTTGTAGCTTACTTAGCTTATATGGATCGATGACCTTCTGCGAAACCGCGTTGAAAAAGGTACACAGCTTTATGATTGTCACCCAGACCCAATCAGGCAAAATACCTCTCACAGGTTACCGAACGCGGGCTAGTCGTTGATGGTTACGAACAACAGTGCACGTAGGGTGAAATACTCCCTCTTGTACTCATCCCATACCCGTACACCATCCTCCCACAACTTTACAAGTTCTTCCATTAATGGTTTCAAATAGACATCGATGTCGTTTCCGGGTTGCTTCGGGCCTTGGATCAACAATAGCATCATGATGTATTTTTGCTTCATGCACAGCCAAGAAGGAATGTTATAGATACATAGTGTAACAGGCCAGGTGCTATGGCTACTGCTCAGGTCGCCAAAAGGATTCATACCATCGGTACTCAACCCAAACCTTATGTTCCTCACCTCATTTGCAAAGTCTGGGAATGTTCGATCGACTTTCCTCCACTGGGACCCATCAGCGGGGTGCCTAAGCATCCCATCATCCTTACGCCCTTCTTTGTGCCAACGCACCATCTGGGCATGCGCTTTGTTAGCAAAAAGACGCTTTAATCGGGGGATCACAGGGAAATACCACACCGCCTTAGCAGGAGGTCTCTTCTTCTTACACTCCCCCTCTATTTCACCTGGGTCTTCACGCTTCGTCTTGTAACATGATTCTTTGCACACTGGACAAGCATCCAAATCCACATACTCATTGCGATATAGGATACAATCGTTACGACATGCGTGTACCTTCTGTACTTTTAATCCCAAAGGACATATGACTTGCTTGGCTTCATATGTAGATTCAGGCAGCGTGTTATCTTCTGGAAGCAGATTCTTTATGAGTGATAACAACTCATCGAATCCCTTGTCTGACACACAATTTCTAACCTTCCATTACATTAAGTTCAGTGTCGTGCGGAGCTTCCTGTGGCCCTTCCCACAGTCTGGGTACAAAGGTGTCCTGTGGTCCTCTACCATGCGCTGAAACTTCTCGAATTGTCTTTCATCTGTGTAGTCTCCCTCTCCGTCACGCAACATCTGGTCTAGCTCGTCATCACCAAGATCACCGACTGTATCTTCCACAGAACAATATTGCGTGGCGTCCGCCATACTGTTGAATACCTCTTCTTCTTCACCATCTTCTTCATCGTCTTCCTGGCTGCTCCCCTGTACTTCGCCATGCTTGGTCCAATAGGTGTAGTTTGGCATGAAACCTCTCGTGATCAAATGGGTCATAACCTGAAAGCGTTGGGAGTGCTTCTTCTCATTCTTGCAGTCTACGCACGGACAACATATGAAGCTGTCTGAAGACAAGAATGCAACAGCGGCATCAAGAAATGCCTTCACGCCATCAATGAACTCTCTGAAGCGACGGTCCGCATTGTACATCCATTGCCGGTTCATCTATATAAAGATCTAATTTTCAGATACCTTCAAAGATCTTTCACTAAAGTGTTATTTACATTGTAGCAAAATTCCATTCCAAAGTACTTTGACACGTATTTATAAAAGTCATTATTTCCATGTATTGACTATTATCAAAGGTAATAAATAATATACTTATTTTATATATGCATGTCATATAGTTACATTTGTAATTAAAACTACTCAAACATATTGTTAGTTTTATAGTTCTACAAGACATAATCGAAAAGAAATTAAAAGTTTTATAGTGCCAAGAATTTATATGCCAAGGAGTGGTTTTTCAAATTTAACCTTTAAACTTAATTTAACTAATTATTTTATCCCTTTAAATTTTTTCCTATTTTATTTCATAAAACATTAATAATTTCCTTCCAAACCTAGATCTACTATTGTTACATTCAATGGAGGAGTGTTATATTAAAGATTGTAAAGCTAACAACTTTTCGAAAACAACTCCTTAATTACAATTCATCATGGTCCTACCTAAAATTAAAGTTATGAAGTGAGATTGAAGAGAAGGAGTGTTACATTAAAGATTTTAATTCTAAAAACACTTTTGGAGAAAATAACTACCATAATTCATCATGGTTTTGCCTAAAATTAAAGTTATGGAGTGAGGTAGCAATAAAAACCTCCAACAATCAAAATCAATTTTTTCTCCATATTAAATGCAAAAGAAACAATAATATCTTGGTGAGAAGGATGGTAGCATGGAGTTACTAACCTTGATTCACTTAATTTGAAGCTAAATCATCACATTTAAAAATTTGGACAGCACCTCCCCCCAAGAACAGTGCCAGGCCCTTCCCTGTTCATGTCTGCGAGCTCGGGGAGTGAGAAAGAGTTTAAATGGGTGGGCGGGACCTCTTCCAGAAGCGGTTTGAGACACCAACCGCGTGTAAATGTGTATCTCTACAAGCGGTTGGTGTCTCAAACCACTTGTGATAACTCAGAAGCGGTTTGGGACACAAACCGCTTGTGGAGGTTGGTCAACACAAGCGGTTGGTGTTACCAACCGCTTCTAGAAACCCCCTCCCGCCCGTTGCTCACGAAACCGCTTCTGGTGCTAAGGCCAGAAGCGGTTCGCGCCTAACCGCTTGTAATAGTCTGCTTGTGAAGCCCAGTTCTGTAGTAGTGGCAGTAGGTTTCATCATTCATATGTCATTGCTTATCATAAGACACTTTTTAACAATACGGACAAGTAAATATATATGCCTACATATACATCTTAAGTTCTCAAGGATGATACGAGAAGTCAGCGAATGATGGGCACGCCCAGAGAGTTTGGTCCATCTAGTCATGAAACATGCCCAGCTAGTGGAGATTGATTCTTTGATCAAGTCCTTGGACCTGCAAGCGTACGGCCGGCCAGAGAAGATACTACAGATGAAATAACCCAGCTTGTAGCTAGTAATACGTATGTGTTGTTAGTCTGTCCATTTCAATCCATTGTTTTGCAACTAAAACAAAACAATATAATTTAATAATTTCACCGTTTTCTTCTTCTTCTTCTTCCGGGTCAGAGCTCCCGGCGCCAAGAAAGCACGAGCCAGCAGCCCAGCATGCGCACCAAAGACCTTGTCAATGTAGCTAGCTTTGGCAGGGCGATTCGCAGCTCTTAACGTTCTCACGTGCACGCTGCTAGAAGCAGTGCGTACGCGCAGGAAGGAGAACCAAACCCTATATAACCATGCTCCCGTTTCATGCCACCCACTCATCCACTGCAACCTAGCAAGCAACTCTCGATCTAATTCCCAATTTCTTCTGATCTACCTCTTCTCGTAGTTGATCTCACCATCAGAAGAACACAAGTGCAACACAACGTTCAGTCCCAGCTAGCTTGCACGTTACCGATCATCGATCAGTAGGTAGCTAGCCATGGCGGCGTCCTGCAAGAGCACCTGGCTTGCACTCGCTCTGCTCCTCGTTGGTTCTCTTGCGTCCACTGCCAATGGTGGCAGGCTGTCGCCCATGTACTACGACAAGACGTGCCCCAACGTGCAGCGAGTCGTGCAGGCGGTGCTGGCGCGCAGGGTCGCCGCTGACCCGAGCTTGGCACCCGCCGTCCTCCGCCTCTTCTTCCACGACTGCTTCATCAACGTAAGCAATTCTTACCTGCCACTAGTGCTGGGAATTGGGCCGTGCCGGGCCGGCACGGCCCGAGCCCGTCGTGCCTTGGGCCGAACCGAAATGGGCCGGCATGGTCTGACCAACTCTTTGGGCCCGAACAGCTAAAACCAAGGCCTGGCACGGCCCAAAGGCACGCCGGGCCGCCTTCGGGCCGGGCCGGTCCGAGCACGGCCCAAACAACAAAACAGCAGGCGAAAACTATTTTTATAAATTCATATGTTGCTCACATGAAAAGTTGTCAACACGAAAAAGATTCATCTCGAAATTCTCTACAACTTTCATGTTCAACAAAAATTCATCCGAGCAATGGAAGATCTCGAAAAATAGGAATTACCAGGTATGGTACCGCCGGCCCTACAGCAAGCAGCACACAAAATATTTTTTATAAATTCATACTTTGCTCAAATAAAAAAGTTGTCAACATGAAAAAGATGCGTCTCTAAATTCTCTACAACTTTCGTGTTGAACCAAAATTCATACGAGCAAAGTAACACCTTAAAAGAAATTATTTACTGACCGTGCCTCAGTTCGGGCCGAGCCGGCCCGAGCACAGCCCAAACAGTCGGGCCGAGCCGGGTGACCCGACATGCCTGATTTCTAGGCCCGGCCCGGCATGCCATTCGGGCTGTGCCGGCCCGGCCCATTCTACTTCGTGCCCGTGCCGTGCTTTGGGCCTGAAAAATCGGGCCGTGCCCGTGCCGGCCCAGACGGCCCGGCCCAAACTCTCAGCCCTACCTGCCACCTACACTGGCTAATATCCCGTATTATTCTTACGAGTTCATAACGTGACAGGGTTGTGATGGCTCCGTTCTCCTGGAGGGTTCCGGCAGCGAGAGGCATGCCGACGCGAACGAATCCCTGCGCGGCTTCGATGTGATCAACGAGATCAAGTCCATGCTGGAGCATGCCTGCCCGGCCACCGTATCCTGCGCCGACGTGCTCGCCCTCGCGTCCCGCGACGCCGTCGCCCTGCTCGGTGGACCGACCTGGAACGTGCCGCTCGGCCGCAAGGACTCCCGCACCGACGCCGGGCAGGACGCCGCCAACAACGGCCTCCCTAGCCCGAAGGACAACCTCGGCAAGCTCATCGCTGAGTTCAGCGTGCGCGGCCTCGACACCCGCGACCTCACCGCGCTCTCCGGCGCGCACACCGTCGGGATGGCCAAGTGCGTGAACTACAGGGAACGCGTCTACGGCACCGACGGCGACGCCAACATCGACCCATCCTTCGCGGAGACGACGCGGCAGAAGTGCCCGCTGGAAGGTGCCGATGACACCAAGGCGCCCTTCGACGAGCAGACGCCGATGAGGTTCGACAACGCCTACTTCCAGGACCTGGTCGCGCGGCGTGGGCTCCTCACCTCCGACCAGGCGCTCTACGGCGGCGGGCCACAGGACGATCTGGTGGAGCTGTACAGCAGGGATGGCGGGGCGTTCGGGAGGGACTTCGCCAACGCGATGGTGAAGATGGGGAACATACCCCCACCAAAGTGGATGGCGGTGGAAGTGAGGCTCAACTGTGAGAAGGTGAACCATTGGTAATTTGTTGTCGGCCACAATCCTAGCACGTCATGATTGTAAAATGTATTTGTTTACCTGTTCTTTCATAAGTTTTTAAAGATGTACTTATTTACTTTTAATCGTACGTTATTAATTCCCACTAAGTAAAGTATTCCCACTAAGTAAAGTAGTTAGGATTTGCGAGCATATGGATCTTTCCGATGGATCTAATTAGTATCGGAATTGCCTCTCAGTCGTCTAAAAATAGATGAAATCTCAGTCGACGTGTTTTACACTAGTAAATAACTAAATTTACATATAATTGGATGTGTAAAGTACATAATTAACTATAAAAAGTTTATGTGACGAGATGATGCAAAGTGCACGTAGTAATTGATAGAGGAATGCCCATACCAGTTTATGTTGATAATATATTGGAATGGTACTACTACATGTAGAGCATTACTAGTGTTGGCTAACTAGATATGACCGCTAATCTGATTTGCCTGCAACTATCTAGGAAGCAACTGAGCATGTCATGTGCATATATAGGGGGTATTTCCATAACTTCACATAACTCTGGAGTAGACAACTCCATGGAGCAGTCTTCCCCGCAGTTTATTTTTGAGGAGCAGCTTGAAGAGTGCTTCACGGAATTGTGAATTTGCTCCATAGTTGATCTACTCCACAATGGGGCTGTGAAGCGGGACTGAAAAATTGAAACTGGAGCCCTGCCAAACACCCCATAGTCACACGATGGGAATCAAGTGTCTTTGAGGGATGACTAAATGTTTGAATATAAATAATATAGAAGATAACTGCAAGAGCGAAACAAATGGATTTAATCGAAAAAAATCCTTGCCAAAAGTTAATTACGAACTCCTGAACCAATCAGAGAGCAAGGTGCAGCCGACTGAAATTTCTTAAAATTACAGTCGACTGTTCCCTGGCCGCTACCAATTAGTATTTGGTTTGTGACCCTGGCTGATCTCACGCATTTTTTGTTATGCCCTAAAGAATTGGCCTCCATTTGGTTGAATACAGGCCCAGTCCTTAGTTGTTCAGCAGGAAGCGCTGCGAGTCGCATCCTCTCTCCGAATTTTATTTTTTTATATTTATTTTTTTCAGAAATAAATAAATGATATTCAGTTTTAAAAAAATAAATAAATAGGCTCCCGTCGTCAGCCGGTTGGGCGAGAAGTTTGAACCGCCCGACCGATGGGCGAGATTTTAAAAATCCGCCGGCCCAACAGATGGGCGTACTATGGTCGCGCCGACCCGCACGCGTGGGGGGCCAAAACCCGCCCGACGGGAGGGCAATATTTGAACCTGGGAAAAATCCGCCCACTCAACGGGCGAGTTTTGGCCGCGGGAGAAAATCCGCCCGTCCAACGGGCGATTTTTGAACCGCCCTGAAAGCCCGCCCACTCAACGGGCGATTTTTGTCCAGTACGGACGGCCATTGCGTCGACAAGCACCTCCTCGGATACGCCAGGGAGATCGCCGACGCCGCCACCTATGAGGTCCCCCAGTACAGTTGGGCTTCCGCTGTCCTTGCAGGGACGTACAGAGATTTGTGTGACGCCGTCCTGAAGACGGCTGCACAGCCGATCCTCGGTGGCTGCTCCTTTCTGCTATATCTGTGATAGTATGAGCGGATCACCATTGGGCGTCCACTCATGGATCACAGTCTTTACGAGGCGGCATACTACCACGACACACCAGAGGATAGGCCCACCATGGGCTTCCTTTGATTTCGCCGGAGGGTATGTAATGTTAAATCATGATTTGTGCATTATTTACATAACATAGGACTAACTACAGTTGTTTTCTCCTTTTGCAGCCTACGTGGGCCCACGTTCAGGCGCACAAGGACTACCCAGAGTACGTGAGGCAGTTGGACGAGGTACAGGAGGACGATGTCGTTTGGACACCCTACAGTCAGGACCGAGTGCTTGCTCACGCGTCTCACGGGTTGTCGTCGCTTTGCCAGCGGGACGAGTTGTACTGGCTTACGACCCGACCGTTGCTCTTCGACATCTTCGTTGAGGAGTACTCACCGCACCGGGTGATGCGGCAGTTCGGCCTCCACCAGGAGTTCCCTCTACCACTTGTCCACACCGTCCCGCGTCAGGCTCACCAGTACGATCTTTTTCATTAAGCTGTAATTTCGATTTCGATCATCCGCCTCATAAGTGTCATACACGATGTTTGTTGCAGATCCACTAGACGTGGCCACACCACTGGCTATCTGTGGGCTCCTGTGATGGAGCCTTGGGTAGCACAGTGGGAGGACGCTCTAGATGAGCGGGTCGAGGAGGACCGACAGTACGACGCCACGTCGTATCCGGCGTACGTATGGTGGTACAGTGCGTCTACGAGGACGCGGGCGGGTCACACCCCTTCCATCGAGATCGCGCACGTCGCGCGAGCCACCGACACGTACCCGCTGCACCGCGCGCAGGCTGCATACCAGGCGGTACAGATCTTTACCCCTACTCTTCAATTTCTATTTTTATTAGCATACACCGCTTGATTGCTATGGGCCTATATACAAATCGACATTCTTCGTGAGTGCAACGTCGATGCACGCACGGCTGTCGAGCGCATGCAGCACGGCATTCAGATGACCGGAGGAGAGATACTCGCGACCTTCCAGAGGCTCTACGAGAAGACAACGCGAGCTATACACCTCACGTGCTGCAGCCTTCCGGACGCCCTACAGACTGCACCGAGGGGTCTGAACTTTATTGCCCTTCTCCACCCTACCTTCATTAAAATTTATAATGTGACACTACCTTAATATGTAGGATTGTACGGAGCGACGACGCAGTTTGGCGAGGCTGGCACGTCGGCCCAGGGGCCACCACTGTCCTCCTTGAGGGTACCGTCAGGAGGCCTTCGGCCGTCCTCGCAATGGCCGCCCCAGGGAGCGTGGAGGCAGCGAGTCGCCGAGGTCGGGGCGTCTTCCTCTGCGCGTCGTCGTCTGCACCGCCAGGGCCGTCCACACCCTACGATGCTTCCAGGGCACCACCACCAGGGTCGCAGCCCGCACCACAGGCATCGCGCCCTCCTGTTACAGGCGCGACTCACTTTTGTGGTCGAGCACTTCAATTTCATATATTTATGATTTGTCGTTTAGTAACGTAGATATTGCATGGATTAGGTCCTATCTTCACAGAGTGGCACAGTCTGGTGGGTCAAGCAGTGGACGACCAGGGCTTGGACGACCTTGACGTGGACCAGTACTTCGTCCGGCACGACGAGGTTGGAGGCTCACAGTTGTCAGGGGCGCCTCCTGCACCGACACAACCGTCATAGGCTGACTTGGCGACGCTTGCACCACAGGCTCGTCCTCACCGGGACGTTCACCCGCCGGACCGCTTCACCTTCCCTACCACACAGCTACGGCGTGGCCGCAAGGCACAGCCAGAGGGATCAGTCCGCGGGGTCAAGCCCAAGCGGGGACGGCAGTAGTTTCTGTTCTTTGCATGCATCTTTGTACCTTCTGTTGTATACATTCAGTAGTTGCATGAACATTTTCGCCATTTATCATTTTCAGTTTATAGCTTTTCTTATTTATGCCATCTATCACTCGTGATTTTTTTTCGTATTTTCTGGCCCTGCTGAGTTGGGCCCCGCAAGGCTACGGAAACTATTAAGTGGCCATAATTTAAGACTTTTCTGGCCGCGAGTGGCTGCTCGGAGTGTGTGCCGATGAGGCTGATCTACAGTACAGCTTTTCAGCGTTTGGTCACATCGACTACAGCATCTATCGATAATTTCGCCGCACTGCTGACCAACAGTACCACTTTTCAGCGTCCAGTCAAATCACCTACAGCATCAGCACTCGGGCTACGCTTCCATGAACTCCTTCCATGCACCGAACAAACTTCCCTATAAAAACCCTCCTGCCTTCCCTCTAAAACTCACATATTACTCTAACCCATACACATCTCCACCTTTTCCCATGGTGAGTGGGGGAGCCTCTTCACGGCCATATGTGCCTGATGCATGATGGGAGTCTTTTGGCCCTGGAGAGCATACTCGTCCTCCTTCGGAGGATATGCAAGTCATACAATATGGGGACTGGAGAGATGGCCCTCCTTTGCTACTAGATCGTCACTTTCCGTCAATTTTCGACTGGCCGATATGCGACTGTGGGAACCCCGCAGTTGTGCAATGGTTTGACCACGTGCACGAGGGGTTCACTGATCGTAGGTTCTACCGATGCGCAGATTACAACGTAAGTTCCCTCCTATTTACGCTATGGTACCGTGCATACAACTTACTTATCACTTCTCTTATCTCCAGATACCAGACGTCACGTGCGGTTGGACTCAATGGATGGATGAGCCATACCCGGCAGCAGTGTACACCTACATAACATACCTGCACACAAGAATCGATCGCTTGCAGGCTAAAGTGGATGCTAGAGGAGGGCTGGCACAGTCAGAAGGCCGGCGGAGGTCCGCGCGGTCTTCCCGGCCTCCTAGGCAATCCATGCCGGCACGTCAATCGCATAACCAGGCAGTGCTGGACCAATACTATCAGCCGAATCGATCATGTCAGGACCATGCATGTCTATGCGGATGCCACTACCCCGGCACACCCAACGCTGAAGTCCTACGTCGAAGAGCCATCATGCAAGAGACTTACCCCGTGTACTACGACATGGAGTGGGAAGCGACTGCTCGGTGTACGGCCACTTGGTGTTCATGCCAATGCCACAACCCTTTCACCCGTCCGTGGTGACCACCCATGCAGGCCATCGCACCCTGTATGTAATACCAGCTTTCCGAATAAAAAACCGCTAGGTTATGCTTTTCTTCTTTTCTTCTTTATCTTGTAGGCCATCTTATCACATCGCTGTCATTGCTTACTGACTCACCACGGGCTGCCCGTGAACTCCAATAATTTGTACCTGCCTTGTCCATCTCTGTGCTTATTCAGCGAATGTTTTGTTTAGACGTGTTACATGTAACCTGTGAGGGATGAATGGTGTCTAACTGCATGACCTGAACGTAGGATGAATTCGGACTTAAGGCCTTTAGGGGATTTGACAAATAGGTAGGTACCATTTTTATTTCAAAAGCTACCATGACATACAGGGTGCGATGACATACATGCTATAATTAGGGATGTATCCGTGAGGGCATCCGCTCAACGCCGTGAACCTAATTGAAAATATGAAACGCATTACATGGTAGTAATCCACGTAGACCGAAACTTGATGCAAATTACATGAAATAAACCCCTATTGTAGTATGGACGTTAGGTTTAGTGCCATCCATGGAACGGTTCCACACGGGTATACACGTGGTTCATGCGAGTAGCAAATGTAACTCGCTCCTCAAGCCGGGAGATTCTTGCGTGAAGATGTTCGATGTAACTGAACGCGGCCATTGGGAAGGGGTCGTCCATCCATTTGTTGAAGCCGTAGTCATCGGTCTACATTTGGAAATGAGAAAAAGGTGAGATGGAAAATGTATTAAACCCTTGGCCGTTGTCGGGCTGGTTACTCACAGCGAAGTACGCGCAGCGGTAAAAACGTCGGTCAGTCCATCCTTCGACAACCTGGTCAAAAGTTTGTACAACTGTGTCCACTCCATGTGTACAACGTGGCCATCCCCTGTAGAAGTTTGGGTCTCTTATCATTGTTGGTTCTGTGTTATAGCTAGCTCTCGCCCGAATAGGTAAGTCGTCTCTTGGTAGACAGGCTTGAGATCCAGGACCATTTGACGTCCACCAGGCTTGTCGAATCCAACTGTTCGTCCCATGTCGTGAAGCCATATGTGCAATGTGGTATGCCTATCTCTACTCGCCTCCCTCCTACGAAGCCAACCCTAGTAGGGAGTTTACACACACAGAGTCAGAGTGAGAGTGAGGGTGGGAGTGAGAGGGACGTCAACTATGCGTCCCATTATATAGGCCGAGGAGTACTTAACATATTGGATTAATAACTTGTTCATTATGCTTACTGATATCGTTTACTAAATAAACACATGCTACCAGTGCCCTACATCTGCCTATATCAATGCGGCCCGTTCATTTCGTCGGTGCATTCACTGTTAACAGGGCATGCCAGCTGATCGCTTTCCACCTCCCGTTGATATCAATAATTGTGCGGCACTGCTGACCAACAGTACCGCCTTGCCTCGTCACATCAATAATTGCGCGGCACTGCTGAAGAACATTATCCGCCAGACACCAGTCACATTAATAATTGCGTGGCACTGCTGACGAACAGTATCCGCCTGACACAGTCCAGTCACATCAATAATTGTGGGGCACTGCTAACCAACATTACCCGCCTGACACCGGTCACATCAATAATTGCGCGGCACTGCTGACCTACAGTACCGGCCTGACACCGGTCACATCAATAATTGCGCCGCACTGCTAACCAACAGTCCCGCCTGACACCGTCCAGTCACATCAAATGCAGCAGCAGCACTCGGGAGGGATTCGTGCGGTTCCATAAACTCGGTCCATGCACCGAACAAACTTCGCTATATATTTCCCTCCTGCCTCCGAGTCCTCTGCGCTGCAACTCTCCTCTCAAACTCACATATTACTCCGGCCCTTACACTCCACAAATCTCATTGTAACGAGCAATGGCAGCCTCCGGCTCTGAGCCCCGTCCGCGAAGTAGGTTTAACACCACCGTGCCAGAAGGGGTCAATGTTCCAATGTGCTTCTGCGGTGACCTTTGCAAGTTTGTTCAATCCGACGAAAATTTCTCATATACTTACGGAAGGAGGTTCTTCATGTGTGCGAACTACAAGTACAATCCACCCAAGGCTGCCTTTGGCGAGCGTCCAAATGTATTTGCTCACCTATCCTGCATGATTATATCTAGCTACATGGCACATGTGATCTGTGCTGACTTATGTTCAACAAATAGTCTCCCCCACCTCTCTGCGATTTCTGGCAGTGGCTAGACACGGAGCAATCGGAGGTAGACAAGAAACACAAGCGTGAGGTCCGTTGGAAGAGGCAGTGGTTTAGGCAGCGCCAATATGAGGAGGAGCAAGAGGTGAAGCGAAAGCGTTCGCAGGAGGAGTACCGGAAGCGACAAGAGGACGCCGAACGTCAGGCTGCTGAGGCACGCTGAGGCACGAGAGGCTGAAAGGGAGAGAAAGCGCGAGAGAGCACGTCGTGCAAGGGAGGCTGGACCTCATGCTATCAGTAAGGGGAAATATCCCCGTTGTACTCAGTAGGAACTTCCTTGTAATCCTGAGAATAAAAATTTCCTGAGAGCACTCTTTCTTCAACGCGGCATGTGAGGGTTTATGATTAAATCTCGCCCAACCAGACACCGGTTTATTCTTCTATCTATTTATTTAATTTTCTGAATAATTATTAATATAAAAAATGTCTCCTGAAACTTATTCATTATTTCCATATTATTATTTTTTAAAGATTACATAGACCAATAACAGGCCATATATACTGATAATATATATACTTTTATATATAATATATATCATACATATGTTATATATTAACTATTATTATATATAACATATATAATATATTATATACATGTTATATATGGCATATATAATATATAATATATTATATAGTTATTTATGCCAGTGCCGCGCTACCAAACCGCGGCGGAGGGGTATTATTGTCTTTGGGTTACAACAATGGGCATTTTTATATTTGCAAATTTTTTTTGGGTAAACAAAACAATTTTTCTGTTCGATACGGCGCACCTATTATGACTTACATTTTCAAACAATGCCGGGACTCCATTTATTTTTATGATACATCACTTATTTTATTCTGAAATCACATAATTTATGTTTTTCTGAAAATTGAAAAAATTACAGAATCCCGCCCTATTGGCGGGCGAACTATAATTACGCCCGTTGGGAGGGCGATTTTGTGCTAAGAACAATGCTGCGCTCGGAGGGAGCAAAGCCCGCCCGTTGAACGGGCGGTTTATATAGCTCGCCCTACCGTCGGGCGGTCTTTGCCCCACCACGCGCGCGGGCCGGCGGGAGCAAAGCCCGCCCATCCGTTGGGCGGATTTTTAAAATCTCGCCCTCCTGTCGGGCGGTTCAAACTTCTCGCCCAACGGGCTGGCGATGGGAGTCTATTTATTTATTTTTTTAAAACTGAATATTATTTATTTATTTCTGAAAAAAATAAATATAAAAAAATAAAATTCTCCTCTCTCCTGCGCTGTGGGCCAAGATGGGCCAAGTAGTAAGTGGATTAAGCTTAATCATGCGTAGGAGGCAGTTGGATTAAGCTTGTTCATTTCATTTCATTTGAAATTGTTGATTTTTGTATCTATTTCATTCATGATCCAAATTGCATGAAACTAATTTCTTAATTTGTCTAAAATTGAGGGCTACCTCTCTGTAATTTTTTATGATTTTTAATTATATATTAATATTTATTGCTTACAAATTTTGAGAAATTGGGTTCAAACTAAACATTGGCCTTGCCAAATTTTGGCTCCCATCCTTGGCTTCAATCTAAAAAACCCAAAATTACCGATAAATTGGTCATGCCGTGGATTTACTAATTCATTGGGAAGACCACTTAGGAAGACCACCTGGGGCTTTCAACCACACACACTTTAATAGCCACTTCGGTCGTACACAGACTATTTCAGCAAATTGAAGACAAAGAAAACAATCATGCGAAGAGGCCGTATTAAGTAATAAACTGTATCTCTTATGTCATGAGCAGTTTTTTACAGGAACTATAAACGGAATGATACACAACATGATCTTTTTTTTTTTGTCTCGAAATAGAACCGAACACCATCTAGGAATAAAAAAAATTAAAACAACACACCCAAGACTACTAATGATGTAATCAACATATAGTTAGTAAGGATATAGTAAAAATGTTGCAAGAGGGAAAACATGGAATGACTACTGTTCAAGCGTCTAATAGGATCGAACACCTCAAATAAGGGTATGGGGAGAGAAGCAAAAGGCCAAGGATCGGCGAGAATCTTCGGAAAGATCTTCCAAGAGACGAAGAAAAGAAGGAACTACGAACAATTGAGCCTTGTCGTAGTAGGAAAACTAGGAAGAAGAGAAATCCTTAGGACTGAGGTCAAAAAAGAAACCGACGTAGAAGGCGAAAGCCAATGCGTTAAGTTTGGCAACTCCCTGGTTGCCGAAAGGGCTTCTCCGAAAGAAATGCTACCCCTAAGCTCCATCGGTTTGCCCTCCCTAATATCTTCATAGGGGAATGCTATGCTAGGAGACATAGAGATTTCCCACAACCGATGGAATTGGCCGTAATCCTACAATTGAAAAAACCACAAGGGTCCTCCAATGTTGCCGACTGAGTACTCTCCCTGACCAGTGAAAAGGCGGGACCGGATGATATGCATCATCTAGTAAGTCGATCCTAAGAGCAACTTGGCCAAGGAGACTTTGCCTCCGGTTAGAAGTCTTTCGACAAGACCTTGATATACCTTTGTCGGACCAAGCGATGCCCCACAAAAACTGAATCGGTCAAGCCATATATTGAGGAAGGCAACATGTTTTTTATCCGATACGGGGCCTTGGTCAGGGCATTAAATGAATCGGTCTAGAAGAGTCGGTCCTATTGGTCCTGGCCTCAGCATAAGGGCATTAAAGGTATCGGACCAATAGTAGCTAGCTGCTGCTAGCATCGACTCATTAGCTGTGGGATCGGCTAAGGAGAGGGGGAGATAGTCTGCTATTCCTATCCTCCTCAACTCGTGGGATTTCTAGGCTGATACCTTAACATACCAATCCCTTTGCCTAGCGAGGGGAGTTGACCAAGCCCTAAAGCTATCTCTCCACCCTCTGATATTCACGCCTGAGGCATTGAGGGGAAGCCTAGGGGCATCTAAATTCACAATCAAAGAAGGGTCAGATGGACTCATCGTCCCAAGGCCGAAACGGTCAGAGCATCCAAGGATTGGAAGAAGTACCTGACTCATGATGATGAGCTGAAGGGGCTGAAAGAAGAAACTGAAGCAAGGAAGCCAATGGCCAAGTCTCGGAAGCCAATTGCTGAGCAATTGAGTTCAAGAAAGCATGCAAATGAAAACAACAGCAATGCTGTTTATAAGAAGTAAAATCGAGGAGGCTAACCGTCGGGCACGGTAAAACCGTCAAATGGGAAAAGACAAGAATACCTTTGAAAACTGACTGTTACTTGAAGAGGAATGACAATGGTCAAGGGCAAAACCAGAATGAAAAGATGGAGACGAAGCTGATGTTTGGAAAATTTCGGGATATAATCCTCAGATCCCAAAATTGGGGGGCATATGTTGACACCGGAATTTGGCGAAAGCCAATGGGCTGAAAATCGGCTTGGGCCTAGAGAGAAATAGGCTAAAATAAAGTACTACGATGGCCCAAATTGACTATAAGATGAGTATGGAAAGAGTCCAAATCGGCTAAGGGTTATACATGGAAATTCCGGATCGGTTGAAGATATATATGGAAACTTGAGTGCGAGTTGGCTAAGACTCTAGCATATTAGGAAAAGTTAGTTAGATATAGAAGATAGACTTGAGTTTGTATCAGTTATGAGTCAGGAGTCCTAGTTGGAGTCGAGTTAAAGGGTCTGTATAAATAGTTTGCCCTCGAGAGCATGTAAGCGATCCACATATCAATTCAACATATCTACTTTTTACTTGTCTTTTACTTTTCATCGCATTAGAGTAGATTCATCGTATTTAGATCTTGATCAGCTTGTTGTGTATCGCCTTTCGATCAACTTCGAGATACAACTCGGGAGTTCTTGCAAGTAAGTACTATCTCGATTGAGTTTGATCTACGGACTTACATCGACTTTAGTCGAAACACTATCTTGGTTGATATTATTGCGTATCACCGTTTCAACCAAGAGTTAGGTTTCATCCTTCTTTTTACCGATCAACACATTCGTTGGCGGTAGACTGTTTATCCCTCATTCTATCATCTAGACGATACCATTGGCTAGCTGATAGTTTGTTTACTCTCTTTCTGTTGCCCTGTTGATTTCATCGGCTTAGGATTAGATTGTTTACCTTTGAAACTGTTGGTTTAAATATGATCTAAGTCGATAGTTTTGTTACCCGTTACCTTGCTTGAATCTATTCCCAAGTATTGCAGGTTCTATGTATTAAGCTATCTGAAAGCTGATTGCGTTTACTCTTGCCGATTGCAGATCGCATCGGCTAGCACACTTTGGACGTTGCTGTGCTGTCGGGAATCCTACTTCCTAAGCCCATGCAAGTTGGTGTGAAGATCACTTTTTTGCATCAACGGATGTACTAAACATTTTATACTAAACATGTACTTATGAGGGATAAGGTCGCGATGAATCAATTTAGGGATGGAAGTGAGATGGCAAACCAAGTGCGTCCGCCCGTGAGATCCATAACATAACAAACTGTTGCAGAGTCAGCCCTAGCCCCGTTTAACTGTGCTATTGTGACATGACCCACTGGGATACCTGTAGCATGCGACTAATAGGCATTCCTCCTCGCCGACATCATGCTCTGCCGACTCATGGCCTCCTCCTCGCCTTGCATGGTGGAGACAAGGGCAGCCACAGCGATTAGGGTGGAGCCGGTGGCTACCATGATGAGCCAGTGGAAACTAGGGCGAAGACGGCAGCCATGGCGACTATGATGAGGCCAGTGGAGTACTAACATAGAGACGGTGGCCATGGCAACCATTGCAAGGCGGGTGGAGAGAGACAACATTGCATTACCGGAGTTAGCGAACAGGGAAGTTTTTTTGGAGGCTTGGAGATAGGATAGATCAAGATATTAGGTGGAGATCGTTGAAGATATAGGGTCTGTTTCTTTTGGCGGTTTCTGGTGGTTGGCGGTTGGCGGTTTTACTGTAGCAAATTTATAAGTTTTTGAGAAAAATTTAAATAATAATAAAAAAATAATCTAAAAAAAATAAATTTTACTGTAGCGGACCGCCGGCCGCCGACCGCCGGCGGTCCACTCAAAAGAACGGTGCCATATAGTAGTACGGGGAAAATTTTGCTGTGAAACATCTCTGGAGATGAAAGTTATGTCTGCTGGTTCAAATTATCAACCGGAACATATAATTTGTGCATCGGGACACGAAATATTAATGTGCCGGTTCTAATTACTAATCAACATAGATACGTAGATTATATGTTTCGGGTCGTATTTGTGTTGGTTCTTAAAGAAAACCGGCACAGATAAGCTTTTGCCATGTGTCCACTATAAAACCACCACTAATAACTGGTATAGATATACATGTAAATATAACATATTTCGGTGCAGCAGGCCATGTAGTGCTGCGGTGGTGTGGCGTGCAAACATAATAGTATTGTAAAAGGTGAATTTTAATTCCCTATTATGTAACGTTCTTGTCATGTAAGATTTTATATGAACCATTTATGCAGCAAATTTTTGAAAGTTTTATGTCCATGTTCAAATTTAATTTGGAAGATCATGATACTTTTGTATGATCATGTAAGTATGCACCGAGTTTTCAAATCTTATATCCATCATGATTTAGTGGATGATACTTTCTAGGGATGCATACATTTAGGAATAGCTATTAAAGAAGAATTGAAAGGAAATTCAATCCCCCTTTACGTGCAGCTCCAACCACATTAGTGACCACCAGATGTGTTCCAATATTTATGCTCTGCCCTACTCCTTCTCACATTCTCTTTTGTAAGAGAGCTCTCCGATTTTTGAAGAAAAAATAATTGGGTTCTTCTTTCCCTCTCCTCTTTGGCTCAGCAACCACCTGCGCAAGCCGTCGCGACAGAATCATTGTACAATGAATATATAGATGGATGCACCTACGAATTGTCAAATACGTCAGCGCCCGCATGAGCCGCCGTGCCACGCCGAGCATCCGTGGGTGTGCTGGGGTGCAAGGGTGAGCGGCCAGCTCCATGAGACCCGTGTGCTAGTTATGCTAGATTTTGGGAGAAGCGGTTATTCCAAGATATGCATGTCGCCTATTTCCTAACAGTATCCATATCTCTCCGTCGATCCAACTCAAATGGCTGCTACATCTGGTCATATATCTATTTTTTCTTGAGAGGGTACAACCGGGACGAACACAAAATCACACCCCACACACACGCACATACACGCCCTAACCTCAGCTAATCCCATTGATACAACACTTGAATTGCTGGGGTCAACATCAATTGTGCTCTGTTACGACAGCTATGACTATTACGATTGGTAATGGTGATGGAATTGAATCAGGGACGTTGCCCTGAAGCTGCTATAGCAGATTTGATAAGAACTGGCAAGAGCAACAAGAAGAACAAGAAGCAGGCGAAAACAGGCAAACTTTTTGGTCTTTTCCTCGTATAATTTACTCAACACGCTGTAGTTAATTACAAGAACTAGGTGCTATTTATAAGGACAAAAACAAGTTCATTTCAACCAACTATCTGATCGTTCCTTAGACTCAAAGATAACAAAAACTCATACTGGTATAAACCATCACCCTATCCTAAACTAGTCTTTATATGGCTCGGAACAGACCAGCCAGCCATATCAGAATTATCTCCAACAAACTCCTCCTAATCCTGATGTCGCTGAAGATCGCGCACACCTAGTAGATGGCGCATTGTTGCTAGCTTTACTCCAGGCAACGCCTTCGTCAGAATATCGACTCGTTGTTCCTCAGTGCAGACAAATTCAACAGTAACCTATCCACTTTTGACACATTCTCGAATAAAGTGGAATCTTGTGTCTGTGCTTGCTGTGACCATAAAACACAGGATTATTCATCAACGCGATGGCAAATTTATTGTCAATGAATAATCTCACTGGCTTCAGCTCCTCCTTTGTTAATTCCCCCAATAGAATTCACAACCATAATGACTGACATGCAGCTGCTGTGGCTGCCATGAACTCTGCTTCATAGGATGATAAAGCCACTGTTTTTTTGCTTCTGGGAGGTCACGACACGAGATTGCCATTGATATAGAATGCCATGTCTCCGGTGCTTTTCCAGTCATCCAAATCACTTGCTAAGTTACTATCACTGTAACCTGTGATTCTTTCTTCTCATCCTCCTTCTTGTTCATAAGACCTTAATGAATTGTACCTTTCAAATACCTGAGAATTTGCTTCACTGCCTTGTGATGCATTACAGTGAGTCTCTCCATGAATCTGCTGGCCACTCCGACAGGAAATGAGAGATCCAGTCTAGTATGCATCAGGCACCTCAAGTAGCCAATTGTGCATCGGTATTCAGTTGAATCCACCGGTTGTCCTTCTGGATCCTTGTGCAAACACGTCTTTTGCTCCATAGGGATCCTTGTTCCATTGCAGTCAGCCATACCAAATTGGCACAAGATTTTCTTAGCATATGTTGTTTGTTTGAGAGTGATCTAACCTTCTTCTTGTGTCACCTCAATTCCGAGGTATAATGCAAGCAATCCCAAATCACTGATCTCAAATTCGGTCATCATTTGTTCCTTGAACAGTGTGATCTCCTTTAGACTTTCTCCTATCGCAACAAGGTCATCAACATATACATCGACAATTATACCTGCTCGCCCTTCTCCTCTTGTGTACACGGCCTTCTCCTGTGCTCATTTTGCAAACCCGAGCTATTTAAGGCTCCTATCCAACTGTATGTTCCATGCTCTAGCGCTTGCCTGAGCTCATACAAGGCTTTGCTCTGTTTGTACACCAAAAGCTCCTTGTTCTTCACTACAAATCCCTCTGGCTGGGTCACGTATACCTCCTCCTCAAGCTCCCTGTTCAAGAAGGCTGATTTTACATCAACGTGATGAACTTCCCAACCACAATTTGCAGCGATTGCAAATATGGTGCACACCATGTCAAGCCTAGCCACTGGTGCAAATACATCCTCAAAATTGACCCCTTGTCGCTGAACATAGGCCTTTGCAACTTGCCTCAACGTCATGTGCTTGATCACTTCCCCCTCTGAGTTTCTCTTCAGCTTATATACCCATTTCAAACCAATGGGTATTTGTCCTTCAAGAAGCTCAGTGAGTGTCCAGGTTCCATTCTTCTCTATGGAGTTGATTTCGTTCTCCATCGCCTCTTCCTAGATGGCTTGTTCAGCAGCATCCTTGTAGCACGATGGTTCTCCCATCTCAGCTATTAGCAGCCCATCTTCTAAATCTTCTTCCTGAAGTTCTACTCTGCTTGTTTCCTGCATGGGGTCTGCAACGTTTTTGAGCCGAATTGGCCCATTGTTAGTACTGCTACTCCTGCTGGTAAGTGATGTCGGAGTAGACATGGCAAAAGTGAGAGCGTCGTCTACCGACGTTCCTGGCCCCGGCATTGCTACTGGGTCGAGAAGGCTTGATGGAACAGTTGAGGGCGCACGCGTGGCTGCTGCTGCAGCAGCTTGCACTGCAGCGCACACACATGCCCTCGCCATAGGTCCCGATGGTGTTGCGTGGTCCGTCACAATGCCGACGCGTGCCCCAGTTGCCGATGCTGATGGAACCGGGTCTGGGCATACTTTGGGAGATGGAGATGATGGTACAACTCCGGCCCCGACCCCTGTGGCCTCAGCTGCATCAAGTCTAGGGTTGCCCAACTCCAGCTCTGGGTAATAGCTCTCTTCTACGATGAAATCTGAGGCTTCATTGACGCTAGAACCTGCATCCTAATTCCACTCCAGATTTTCTTCAAATTTTACATCTCTACTTACATGAAGTTTGCCATGTTGTAGATCATAGAGATGATGTGCTTTGCTGCCGTCTTCAACACCGAGGTACTCTATCACCTGGCTTCGGTCGTCGAGCTTCTTTTGGTGTGGAGTCATAACCTTCGTATGGGCAGTGCAAACGAACACCATTAGGTGAGCGAGGTGTGGTCTCCTGCCTGTCCAAGCTTCGAATGGCGTGCACTCACCTAGTGCCTTCGTCAGCAAACGGTTCAAGAGGTAAACCGCGTGCCTCACAGCTTCCCCCCAAAGTCTGCTAGGAACATGCATACTCTTGAGAAGAGACCTAGCCATTGCCATTACTGTATGGTTTCTTTGTTCCACAACGCCGTTCTGTTGTAGAGTATACGGTGCAATTAGATGCCTTTCGATGCCCGCCTCCTCACATAGCTTAGTGAAATCAGCCGACAGGAATTCGCCACCCCGGTCAGTCCTGAGAGTCTTCACTTGATGCCCACTAATATTCTCTACATGCTGTTTGAATTTCTTGAATACCGAGATGGCTTGATCCTTGGTCTTGATTACATGAACGCACATCCAACGGGTGTAGTCATCAACTAGGAGCATGAAGTAGCTATTACCAGCCAGTGTCATTCCGCAGAGGTCATCATGCGCTAGTTCGAGCGGCGGCTCTGCTCGATATGCTGTCACTGCCAGGAATGGCTGTCTAGTTTGCTTCACGATCAGGCATCCCTGATACAACCTATTCGGGTGTGTGATGGGGGGCACTTCTAGTGCCATCTCCTTCTTTGTTAGCAACTTCAGAGAATTGAAATTGACATGCCCAAGCTGGGCATGCCAAAGCCACGGGGGATCTGTCAAACTTGTAAGCAAACATATTGGTTCAATTGTTGCAATGATTGCCTTATAAAGGCGGTTTGAGGAGCTTCTAATCTTGATTAGTAACCTGTCTCTTGATTCATACACAAAGAGATGCTCTCCTTGTATAACAATCTTGCTCCCTGCTCGGCCAATTGTCCACAACTGATGATGTTGTTGCATAATGCAGGGATGTAGTATACCCCTATGAGAAGACATTGTTCACCACCCTTGAATTGGAACAATACCGATCCTTTTCCCTTGATCTGCACCTTGGAGTCGTCACCAAATCTCACTTGTCCCTGAATGGATTCATCCAGTTCATGAAATTTCTTGTGCACCCCAACATGTTGCTAGCTCCATTGTCAAAGTACCACACATCTATTGCGGGTATGTCTTCATTCTCTGTTCGGAGGTGTGGCTCTACCTTTTCTTCATTTAGAAGAACAAAGTTGCATGTTTCCATGATTGCTGGTAATAGAAGTGCCGGTTTCTCCTCCTCTGCTCGTGAGAGGTTTGCATCCTCTACACGCAGCTTGCCCTTGCACTCGGACGTGTAATGCCCCATCTTGTTGCAGTTAAAGCACTTCATGTGGCTCTTGTCACATCTGTTGCTTCCAGATTTGCTGGTGCCTTCATTGCACGGCGAACTGCCGCGCCCACCCCTGCCATAGCCTCTGCCGCTTCCGCGACCTCCCCGGTCACGGTTGCTGTTTTGCATGGGAGCTGTGTTCTTGCCATTGCTGCCTGAGGACACGTCCCTGTAGTCGTTGTTCTTGTGCTGTGCCTGCCACTCAGCCTGACTGAGCAGAAACTTGCCATCGCTGTTGTCACCAACGGGAGCGTGCAGACACAGTCGTCCTTCAAAGGTCTTTAGGCGCCCGACTGCTTCCTCGAATGCTATCGTGTCAAGGTCACCGAATTGCTCGATGCCGGCGACGATTGTGTAAAACCGATTCGGCATGGTGTTGAGCAATTTCAACACCAACGCCGCGTCGTCGAGTGTCACGCCCAAGTTGGCATATCTTACTGACATGCTGCTCAGTTTGCTGGTGTACTCGTCCAGCGCCTCTCCTTCCTTCATTCGCAGCATGTCAAATTCACCCTTCAAGGTTGCCAATCGCGCTGTCTTGATATGATCGGCCCTGACAAACCTCGTTTTGAGGCTGTTTGAAACGTCCTTCGCCGTCTTCTTCGTTGCTACCTGCAAGAAGATATCTTTAGAGAGAGCCTCGAAGAGATGAGCCCTCGCCGTCTTGTCCTTGCGCGCATCCACAGCCGCACCGACCGCTAGGGCGAATGACACGCCGCCACCATCTCTTGCCACCACAGCCTGTGGACCTAACACCATGGGTTTGTATCAGATGATTTTGGGTATGCATAGCCCGTGCTTTGATACCAAATTGATGGAATTGAAGCTGCTGTAGCAGATCCAGCAAGAACCAGTAAGAGCAACAAGAAGAAGCAGGATAAACAAGCAAACTTTTGGTCTTTTCCTTGTATATTTTTACTCAACACGCTGTAGTTAATTACAAGAACTAGCTGCTATTTATAGGGACAAAAAAGAGTTCGTTTCCAACCAGCTATCCGATCGTTCCTTAGACTCAAAGATAACAAAGACTCGTACTGGTATAAACCACTAGACTATCCTAAACTAGTCTTTATATGGCTCAGAACAGACCAGCCAGCCATATCAGAATTCTCTCCAACAAACGGCACACAAGATAATCACCGATCGAACGCCACATTCTAAAACCGAAGAGGCTAGCTACCCGCACGATTCCGGAAAGATGTCGGCAACACCATAATCCATGTATCTGGCAATTTGCAGCTTGTGCATGCGTCCATATATTCAACTACAGCGATTGCCATCTCCGTGCATCTCAATCAAGTTGACTAGCGAGTGCATCGACATCCACCGCGCGCCCTGTAATTCCTAGACGTACGCCGTCGAGCCAAGCCACCGTGCCACAAGCCTAGAAAAGTCGCCGACTTTTCTTGCAGCATGGACAGCGCCGTCGTCGTCCGGCCGGTGTGGGTTCACTTTTGATGCCGAGGCTGCAGTCTTCTGCGCAGTCGCACCGCGTGCCCGGCATGTCGCGCTGAGTGTCCAGTACCCTAGTTGTGTCGTCGGCCACGGTGCCAACCAGAACTACTATGGCCTCACACCGGCGCGCGGAGCGCAACGAGTTGATCCGGGCCAACGCGAACGCGCTCAAGCCGCTCTAGGTCGGCCTCGCCATCCGCACCGACGACGGCCGGTTCTTCGCATGGGAGTTCAACCCCCGTGACTTGGACGTCGTCTCCGAAGACCAGAGGGACCCGAAGTCCATAGCGTACCTCGCCATCCGAGGCTGGACTTCGGCAAGCTCGATCTCCTGGTCCGGCATCGACGGAGTCAGACTCCGATGGCTGCTCCATAGCTTCGGCCTTCTCCGGAACCGTTCAGCGGCGCATACCACTGCACGTCGCCTACTTGGTGAAGATAATACGGGGCAAGAAGGTCCCTGCTAGCGTTTGATGACTTCATTAAGGTAGTGAAGAGGTTGCTTAGGTCGTACGTGTTGGAATAGTCCCATATTGAGAGTTGGGAGGACCTAAGCATGGTTTAAAAAGATGAGGGTGCAATCTTCTATTGAGTTAGCTTTTTTAGGAGAGATAGTCCAAAAGACCTTCGACTCACTGCTTAGCGCTGGGCCTGCGAAGGTACGGTAGCCCAACGGCTTGAGGTCTGAGTGTAAGGCCTGGCTGACAATTGGTATCAAAACTAAGGAAGATGTCGAGCGAGAAAGGGAGTGTGTCCCCATCTGATGAGCGACGTCTGCTGCGAGATGATCCGGCCGCCATGCAGGTGGTGAAGAGGGAGAGTGCGGTGACGATATCGTACCCGCAGCTCACCCGCACAAACTACACGATTTGGGCTATGAAGATGCGTGTTGCTCTTCAGGCACAAAATATGTGGGATGCCGTGGAGCCTGCTGCTGATGTTGCCATGGAGTACCAGAAGGATCGGATGGCATTGTACGCCATCTACCAGTCCATACCGGAGGAAATGATGTCTTCCCTCGCCGGCAAGGACACGGCGAAGGCCACGTGGGAGGCGATCAAGACTGCTCATATGGGGCATGAGCGTGTGCGCGAGGCTAACTTGCAAACCCTCAAGAGGAAATTTGAGGGACTGAAGATGGAGGATGGGGAGGCCATGGATGACTTCGCCGGTCAAGTGACGTCGGTCGTCACCGACATCCGGGCGTTGGGTGACTCCAAGGTATAAGAAATTGATGTTGTCCGCAGGTTTTTTCGTGCTACCACGGCGCGCTACATGCAGCTCGTCACCTCCATCGAGCAGTGCATCGACTTGAAGACTCACCGTTGAAGACCTCGTCGGGTGCTACAAGGCCTACGACAAGCGCGTCTAAATCAGTTTCAGCGACCCAAAGGAGAGTGAGCATTTGTTGCTCACACGCACGCAATGGGAGACTCTTGCCAACGAGAAGAAAGGTACAGAAGGGTCAGGCAGTGGCACAAAGAAGAAATGTGACCGTGGCATTGGCCGCGGCAAAGCTGGTGGTGGTCATGGTGGCAGCGGTGACGACGATGACGACACCAGCGTCGATTCCGACAATAGTGAGCGCAAGTCAAATGGGAAGAAAGGAAAATGCTACAACTGTAGAGCTCGTGGGCATTTTGCCAGGGAGTGCCGCAAGCCCAGGAAGGAAGAGGCGCTCCTCGCGATGGCCGACGACGAGCCGTGTCTCCTGTGATAAAGCATTGAGAAAGCAAGTCAAGATTAGGGGAGAATTTGTTAGAACTAATCCTGACTTGTACGTGCTTTTTGAGACCTTGCATGTGTTAGTAGTACATGTATGTCATGCATGTACGTGGTGGTTAGTCTGAGGCTTGCATATAGGAGTTAGCCAGTCTGTGCTAGTCGATCGGCAGCTGTAGTGTTGCAGCACTCGGCCAGCAAAATGACTGGGTCGTCATTAGAATAACTAGAGTACGGCAAATTAGTTAGTTGCATGCATGTTAGTTGGGCACGTTCTAAGGCGTGGCTTGAGGTCAGGTGAGTGGACCGTGTCATGTGGCATGCGCAGGTGCGGAGCGTGCGTATGTGAGCATGAGACCCGGGCAGTAGGGTCTGATTAGTTGCTCAATACTACAGAAAAGCATTTATGAGACGGTTATTTTTTGTTATTTGAGTTTATCTGATACCAGTCGCAAAAGACTTCATTCATATGAGACAGTTTACAACCGTCTTATATAAACAGGTATATACGATGTTTTTTATATAGAACCGTCTTATATGTCATACCGCAGTTAATACTAAAATTGGTGCAAAAAACACTAAAATTTGGTGCAAAAAATTTAAAAAATATACTTTTTGACCTCGAACCTACACTATAGCCCCTTAAGGTATTCTACACAATCAGGATAATTTATCAAATGAAATACAATTATATGTTTTATATAGGATTTGAACCCATGACCTCTTGACTCTAACCCACCCCACCTAACCAGCACACCTTAAGTAATTTGTTGTCTTATATATGATGTGCAGCCCTTTGTATCCATGTTGTTCAAATCTTTCGATAATTTTTAGACATGTAAATGGCTTCAAATAGAAAATTTTTCAACTACAAAGTTGTAGATCTTGTTGAGAGCTACAATTTACATGTAAAAGTTGTTTCCATCTAATTTTGCATGAATAAATTAAAAAATTTCTAAACTAACGGCTCGCTTATGGAGATATGTTGTCCCCATACCTCTATTTACCTTCCTTTATATGAAAAAATTACAAAAATTGAGTAACATATCTTAACACCGAATATGTAACTGATCCAAATCCGAATATTTAGTAGATCAAATAGGTTGTTTCAGGCGATAAACGAACCATCAAATCTAATTAAATATAACATATACGAGTCAGTTAATAAGTAGATATCTTTGATGGCACAATAAAATATGGTAGTTTTGTTTTAATAACAGTTTTTTATGATTTCATATGAAACAAACATCACATATGATAGCATCATAAGAGTCGGTTTTAGATATCCATATGTCTAATTAGTAGTTCAACATAACAGACGGTCCTTTAACTAAAAAGCGTCTTATAATATGTACCCATAAAAGTCACTCCCTAGCAAGAAAATGACTCTTATTCCCTAGTCTTATTAGAGACATTTATTGTTTGAAAACCGTCTTCAAAACATCCAATATATGAGACACTTCTTTCAAATCCGTCTTCAAAACATCTAACATATGAGACACTTCTTTTGAAACCGCCTCTTTCCTTATGTCACCACATAACAAGAGATGATTTTAGAACAAGTACGTAAAAACCGTCTTAAAATGTGCGTCTTATATTACTCATTCTGTAGTAGTGGCTCGGCTCCGTCCAGCTAGGCGCGCGGCATGCGTTGACCAGCCGCGAGCTCGCGTTTGGTTGGCCGCATTGCACAGCGCGAGCCTGGCCGACGAGATGCAACCGTAGGAAAAAATGGTCTGCGAGGCTGGCCCGGCGGAAACGCCGCTCGGGACCGTTTCCGCAGAGACGTGCTCGCGCGGGCCTGGGCGAGTTAGGCCGGGCAACCAATCAAACCTGTAGTTGCTCCCTAGTGCATGTAATTAAGCAAGGCTATATGAGCCAAGTACTCAGTTGTTTAGTTTGCTTGGACCGTGAATACAGAAAAGAAGAAAAGGGCATACGTCGCCGCAAGTGCTCTCGTGTGTGAGTGTGACCATATGAGTTTGCTTTTGTATTAGTCTAAGGAGTGCTCGCGTTTTGTGTTGTGTGAGTTTCGATCCTTGAGCTGGTTCCAACAGTACGTGCTCGACGTCAAGCGACTAGCGAGGGAGCACAGCCAGGGCTACAGGGGATCACTTATGGGCCGATTGGTTGCCCGTATTGGTCTGGCCTGGCCCGTATGTGGGATCCTGGCTGGTGGGATCCTGGCCAAGTGAATGCAAGAGAGGTGTTTGGTTGCTTGTAGGAGTTAAACAAGACTACTAGGAGATGGTGTTTGGTTGCTTGCATGAGGATATATAGGATGGTTTGATGCAATAGAGAAGTTGTTTGGTTACTTATATATGGGAGCTGCTGCGCGATGGACTCTTTCAGCAGAACCAATCGCATGGGAGCTCCGTATACCAGCCACAACCAGTCTACCACTGATTGGGAGCTCCGTATACACCGTATTAGAAACAAAGCAACATATATTAATACATACACGAATCACAATATCAACATCTCTGACATCAAAAGTGCTTAGCAACAAAAGCACAACACTGTTTTTGATGTGCTAGTAATAATAGGATAACGAACCACTCGGCACAAAAGTGACAATTTTTGATGTGCTTAGCAACAAAGGCAGACAACACTCGGCACAAATAGGATAACGATGGAATGAAAATAGATATGCATCGTTGATTTCAACAAATAGTAGTGCTGTTTTGCAAATGCACTTAAATAAGGTAAACAATCCAGAACATGTCGTCGCCCAGATCGGCAGCATCTGCACCACCGTCTTCATCTCCTCCACGTCCTGAGCATCGCCAGCTGACACTAGAAAACCATAGGATAAAATGTACAAAACTGACAAATCACACCAGGAAAAGAATATACAGAAATAATTCTTGTGCTCTGCTGGTTGAAGGTTGAAACAGTAAACTCTTAGACATCAAACATTACAAAGTTCAATATTTCTATTTTCTGTTCCCAGTCACAACTCCTAGATCAAAGCACAAGCAAAATATTATTTTGGTCATTGCAAGCTATTGATACATGTCCAGCACATACTGAAGTCCAAACAAATGCTAGCACGTGCTATCATGGAAATAGCTAGCTGGCAATTAATGGTACCTTAAATCAATTATACTTGTGTTCCAGTAATTCCTGGAAAACGTTCACAAATGCTATAAAAATAAAAGTCCCTTAAAAAATTCAAAAAACCATAGCCAAATCAGATAGCTAATTTGTTGTAAGTCCTGATTTCGAAACTAGCTAATTATATGTGAGTTGGAAAAAATTTTCTTGCCAATGACAGCAGTCTGATGCAATACTGAAGCTTTGCACTGACCATTGGATTGGTGTCTTCAATCTTCAACCTTTGCAACATGTATTGAACCGACTAACACAACCGACTTAGGCTAATACCCATTAATTGCCAGCTAGCTATTTTCTTGATAGCACGTGAAGCTTCTCCAATCTAACAGCTAGCTATTCAGGTTTTAATTAAGTTCATTTCAAATGGCTGAAAAATATAGACTTGTTGACTACTACTACTTTTTTGGTCTATTCAGGTCTGAATTTAATTTACTACAAATGGTTGGAAAACTACCAACTTATTGACCCTATTCTAATGTGAGAATGGCAAATTGCAGGGTTATAGATCCTCTGAATCAAACAGGCTCTACCAAATTGTATATTTTTGTCGGTCCTCAATCAAGATAAATCAGCAGGCATACATTATAAAAGGAACAATCACATCCACTACTCCACGGTTTTATAAAAAGGCATACATTATATTTAGCAATTAAGAAAAATGCAATGCAATGGCATGCCATGAATACTGAACCAGATAAAAAACAGAAGTGTTTGGCACATAGTTATATGCTTCCAACTACTAGTACATATGCATATGTGTCCAGCTAGCCATGCTTTTAACATTTCTTTTGCATATACCACGTAAAGAGGTTAAGAACAAGATAAAGAGGTTAACAACACTGCAGAATTAAACCAAATTAAGCAATGGAATTGATACTGAATTGAAGCATAGAGCATACCTGAACAACATCAATTCATCAAAATGTTGTGCTTTGCAAAATGTCTTGAGCCAAAGCACACGGTGATTCTTACTCATGCCCACAAAAGCTGAACCCTAAGCCTTGTTGTCAACCAAGTAAGTAAATGCTTTCATCAAAGCCTCATCCGAGAATCCGGGCATGTACATGACAGCATTATACAGGCTGGGATGCACCTCCTCACGAATAGCGGCAGCAACATTGTTAACTGCATCTGTCATGCTTGTCATCACAAGTGCATCCTCTTCACTCCATATAGACCTCTTCCTTTTCTTTGCTACACATGAGACACTAGAAGCATCCTTGGTCTCGGCCTTCTTGTCATCATGGATCTCAACATTAATTGCCTCAATGTTAATGGGTTTAGACTTGCTTGAGCTCTCACCAAACTCACTAGGACAACCAAGAGGCTCATTCGATCCCATAGCAAATCTTCCCGTAGCCATTCCACTTCCAAATATAGTCATCATCTCCACATAATTGTCAATTGGCTTGTTCAGGTAATCATCATCTTTAGGGTGTGCCTAACAAACATCAAAATATAAATTTCAGCACCTACTAACTATAATCCAGCCCAAAAAATACATCAAAACAGAAACACAAACCTTGATGTGGCCCTTGTAATGCTCTTGCTCAAGAAATATCATCTTCTTCTCTTCATCCCATTGTGCTCCGCTCAAGTCTCTTAGCTTAGAAACCTTAACCAATTTCTGTCGCCACTTACGCAGGTGATTGTACACTTGAGTCCCACTGACGTCAATGCTACTGAACTCATGAAGATCCTTGGCAACTTGGTTCAAGTGGACCTCCTTAAAACCCTTATCAGTCCTTACACCAGATGATATAAGTGCACATATGCGACGTAGCACAAAGCTAGACATCGCATTAGTCCACCTTAGTGCTGGTTTCCCACGCTCATCACTACCAACTTCTTCAGAAATTGTCATGTTTCTAACCAACAAGAAAAGGGCAAACATACATCACAAAAAAAATAATCATATCATCAAGATGGCCACCCACTCTGCTTCCAAAGGAAAGATCTCATCTTGTCCATACTAAAGTATCCAATTATGCAGAATACAACATGCAAACACTAGCTTTACTTGAGTCTTGTATGGGTGGAAAGGTTTGTTATCAAGAATGCAGAATCGGTTCTTCAATGCCGCAAAAGCCCTCTCAACCGTCACCCGTAGGCTAGAATGCCTCAGATTGAACAACTCCTTAGGATTAGTGGGGTTGTTCCCTCGACCAAACTCTTTGAGATGGTATCTAGTACTTCGGTAAGGAGGAACGAAACCAGGGCGGCAAGCATAGCCAGCATCAACTAGGTACCATTTACCTAACAATTTAGATATATAAGTTAGTTTTAGAGGCCATGTATACAATTTAGAGGCTATGTACATATGAAATTCATTACCTGGTGGAACCCTTAACCCCTCTTCTCTTTCTAATGCATCAGCAAGAATGGTTGCATCACGAGCTGAACCCTCCCAACCAGCTAACACATAAGTGAACCTTAGGTCAAACTCCACCGCTGCCAACACATTTTGCGTAGAATAGTGCTTTCTACCAATAAATGCTGTAGAGTTCTCCTTTGGAACCCTAGCACGTACGTGTGTGCCATCTATTGCACCGACACATCCCTATGTAATCAAGTAGCTATAATTACAAACCATACTTACAAGAAAACTATATTAAAGAAAATATCAATTTTAGTACCTTGAAGTAAGGATACCATCTAGAGCTTGATCTGATCTTTAACGGTGTTTCATTGGATGGTGGCTTGATCATGTCATTTCTTAGCTCACCAATGGCATACAAGACCTCTCCAAAGTATCGGCTCACAGTTTCAATTGACCTTCTAAAGATTTGATGGATCACTCTAAATCTTTGATTATGGCCGACCACATGGAGAAACATCGCCACTTGCTCTTCGATAGAAGTGTGTATGCTATCTCTTAACAGGCTCCTATCTCTCAACAAGTTACATAGACGAAAGAATGGAGCTCTTCTCATGCGTAGCATATCTACACACTCAACATCGTTACAGTTGTAGATTCTATTTAGGTTTGCTTGCCGCTCAATATATCTCTCGGACATGGGTACATATGTGATAGTAGGTCGTGACTGTCGAGACAATCTAAGCCTACTCACAAAGAAAGCACACAGTACTGTAACTAGAGCCGATGCCTTAATAATAAGATTGCGTCGTCTGCTGTTCAAGTCCATCTACACAATTAAAACATAAATACATTTTTACTACTCTGAACCATAGCCTATCAAGAGCATAACAGATATATGTAGACATCATGGTGGAGCATCAGTAAAGAACATCAATAAGCCTAAAGAAATCACACTGATGCACAGAGCAAGCATTTCAAAAATAAAGAAAAGTGCAATGTATCTAGGGGAATAGATCAAGATCAAGATCAACATTTCAAAATTTTTCCACTGATGACAAGTATGAACAGATCAAGATCTAGTGGAGAGGGGGTGCTCAATACCTTGAGGCGGCACGGCTAGCCAGTGTTGGGCGGCCTTTGGACGGCAAGGCGGCCTTCAGGCAGAGAGGCGGCGAGGATGGCGAAGCGACCTTCGGGCGACGAGGCGTCTTCGGGCGGCGAGGACGGCCAGGCACCGAGGATGGCGAGGACGGCGAGGCGACCTTCGGGCGGCGAGGCGTCTTCGGGCGGTGAGGACGGCCAGGCGTCGAGGATGGCGAGGACGGCGAGGATGGCCAGGCACCGAGGATGGCGAGGGCGGCGAGGATGGCTAGGCGCCGACGACGGCGAGGGCGGCACGCCTGCGCCTCTGCGGGGTAACCCTAAATCGGCTGCGCGTCTGCGCCCCGCAGCCCGCACGAGCTGCCTCTTCATGCCCAAGCGAGCCAGGCTGAGAACAAACGGTGGAATGCTTCGTTCCAACTGGGCCTAGCTGGGCGGGTGCAATTGCATCCCATGGGCCTGGCTCGAATTACTGTATAGGCAACCAATCAACTTCTCATTGCATGACTTGAGTCTGGTTGGGCCTTATACAGGCAACCAAACAGGCCCTTAAAGATATCGCCATGCAGCTCGGCTTTGCCCCACCTGACAAGGGGCTTGCTGGCGCACTGGCGCCGTGATGGCTCTGCGAGCTCATGATCTTGAGGTTTTGATGGAAAACCTAGATCGCAACACACTCAGGTTTTGCCATGAGCTATGTAGTCTCCAAGGTATCTACTAGACTATTAGCCAAGAACATGTTCCAAAAAGTAATTTGTTTCTTCACCGACAAAATCAGATCATAAAATCTGATTATCGGGCCTACCTACCCCCAAACATCAGAAACTCTGATTATCACGTCTAGCCACAGATGGAACTGCAAACTACCAAGATATTGCAATTCTTTACCTTTTATCTTTTCTTTGTTAGGAAAAGAGACAATAATTTACACGTGACGTGCGCGTGTGTAATTTAGGTTTTATGATATTGGACGTTAATTATTATTACAGAATTGTTAATTCTCATGCGACTGAAATTTTCTTAACTATCCGTCAATCTAAAATTGCACTCTAGTAAGACTAAAATTGCACCGCTTACAAAGGTGTTATTTTAGTATCAAAATTGCTACTTATCAATCATCAATTTTATTCATTGATTTCTATGCTTTGTTGATGCATAAATCTATCGAATACACGTATTTATATACTTTTCTTTTCCTATGTTTCAAGCCATTATGTTTGTTTCAGTCAATCTAAAATTGTACACTGGTAAAACTAAATTTGTACTTATTTATAATGTGCAATTTTAGTATAGTTATAGTGCAATTTATTAAAAATTGACTGACAGTTATTTTATTATCAGACAACTTGCTCTTAGTCGCTCCCTTATTATTATTGGCTGTGTAATGGATAGATGTTGTGTAATTCTATCTACATTGTTCGTTTCTGTTTTAACGTCAAAATATACGTGTTGGCTAGGCAGCAAATTAAAGCTTGCTTCCAGGCAACCAAATTCTGATGCCGGACTCACGCGTGGTAATTTCCTGCCATGTCTTGGCCTCGCTGATGCTCTCTTCGTTGCACTCATTGACACTGCCTCGCTCGTGGTAGCTAATAGCGCCCTGTCGCGTGGAACTGGAGCTTCCCAAATTTGTGGCATGCATGTTGTTTGAGCTCCCTCCTAACACTTGCTCAGAAAACGCCATCACTGGCAGTTCGGAACCGTCGTCACTGGCGGTTGTTGAACCGCCAGTGATTAAGCGACAATGATAGTAGGGGACTATCACTGATGGTTTCTGAACCGCCAGTGATAGTCACTTATCAGTGGCGGTTCGTATACAAACCACCAGTAATAGTCTCATATCACTGGTGGGTCTAGACATCAGCCGCCAGTGATATTACTGGTGGTTGTTAAGTATAACCGCTAGTGATAAGCTCTATCACTGGTGGCTATTTGTTAGAACCGCCAGTGATAAAATTTGATACAAAAAAATAGCTAGAAAAATTGGCTAGCCTTAGGTTTTACTAGCATTTCATGCAGATTTCATATATAAGACAAGAATTTCATCCAGATTTAATGCCCTCTATAAAACAAACTTTTCATCCAAATTTCATATATAAAAGATCATGCATACAAGCACATTTCATCTCATATATATATGTATGTATCGCTTAACTTTCAAATCATGCATACAAGGATAGAGATCGAGAAATTGACCTTATAAGAAATGAATTGGCGTATGCAAGTAGACGAGCTCTTTGAACTATTGTTCGTCTCATGTTTGCCAGTGACGCTCAACTAACTATCATTAGAGAAATAGTTAGGTGTCATGGTAGACACGACAGGAACAGTAGTTTACTCTTTGAAGCAAACCAGGCAACTGAAAGATCTGCAAATATGACACGAGGTCATAGAACCACACATCAAAACAATTTCATATTAACACACATCGATAAGAATTCACAAATGCACGGATTCATATAAATGCATATAGAAAACATAAAATGCGAAGGTTCACCACAAAGTGTTCAATGGAGCAGGGCACATCAAAATGTTTACATGATTTTGTCCATACATTCTACCTTGGCTAATTCCAATTGTCCTAGTCTAATTTTGGAGGGTGGAGACGACCATGCGGATCAACAATTTGCGTCATTATGAAGTTAGCGACTGCTTCTCTAATTTTGGCAAGATTGTCAAAATCGATAGGCCCCAGCTGAATGTCCATTTCTTGGGGCCTTGTTACAGAAATCATCTATATCATGTGGCGGGCAACGTAAAACCTGAAAGCATGGCCTCCGGGCTACTAGTGACACTGTACAATAACAGATAATTAGGTCGATGGCCAATAGGAATAATAATAGTTCTTTTCATATGAGAGGTATGTACAGGCACGTACTTCCCATTTCATATTGTGTTGTAGAGCATTGTCCCTAGAAATATTATGCTTCCCCCCTTGCTCAACGTAGTAATGAAACGCCTAGTTGAGTATTTTATTCAAAGATGAGTACTCATGATGAGGGCTAGCCCTATTAGAGTCGAGGTACAGAACTCTGTTCTCGTCTGGTGTTATAACCACAAAGATCCAATGCCAATCTTTGAGGAATGAAAATAGAAAGTATTGTTTGTCTTGTTGGTGATACAATACATTCTTGATGTAGTTCCCGATTTGACCGAAATTTTCATCCATATTATGTTGGGCTACAAGTGCCGGATCGAGAAAACGGACTAGTTTCCCCATTTGTTTGACATGTAGCTTCAAGTGACTGGAAACATATATTTGTTTTAAATATAAGTCAAGAAGACCAACCGAGAATTCTAAATATGAATTACTATTGCAGGTACTTATAGTTAAAAGCATCGGAGGAGGGATTGATTGAGCTCCTATAGACGGTACATGCACCATAAGTTGTCCCAGTTCACCATGAAATAGTTATCTTTGTCACCGAAATGTTTGGCCTTCAACATAGCCATGATACCCGACTCTCGTTCTGATGGGAGCAAGTTGGCAATCTTAAGGTAATGTTCATGCAGGGCACGGCAGGCTGGACCCAAGGTGGCTAATATGGTGTTGGAAACAAATGGCACTCCCATCCTAATTTATTTTATCCGCTAGCCACCGCTGGTTTTCTTTGGGAGTAGAGGATTTGACTTGCAATTGTTTGCTCTTCTGATTTGCCATACACTTTGACAGCGAGGACAACACAAATGGCTTGGAACTTTGTGAGCTAGTCTACCTGGTCTTCTGCTGTGTCGATCCCTTTGGCGGTGAGGACTCGTCACACTTGACACTTTGTGAGCTCATTTGGGTCTTCGAAGGTTTTGATGCAATGTTTGGGGGCCTCTCTTCTTTTTTTTGGGGTGGCGACGCGGATTCGGTGTCGACATGAGGCTCGGGTTGGGGTTCGTTGCTGGCCTGAGTCCGAGGTAGGGTTTCCAAAATTATATCCTTCGTCCACTGGACAAATGAATGGACAGCATCCCCTACTGTGATGATTTCATCATTCAGGGGATTCATCAGGGGGATGCTCCTCGTGTTGTCTAGCACGACATCCACCTGGACATTCACGTAGCCCACCACCATGTCTGCCCCATGAACCTTCATCCCTAGAAGGCAAGGGAACACCACCCTCCCGCCCCACCTCGATTGAAAAAGCGGTGTTGTATGTCACGATCAGCTAGCAATGGGTAACCTCCTACACAGGGTTATGTTCGCATTAGATTGACGACTTTAACATGATTGAATACGGACATATATATGTGACATGCTTACCTTTATGTGGTCTACCGGTATTCAATGTCGCTAGCCCCTACTGGCGTAGGTGCGGAAGCGCAACTATTCTTGTGTGAAGGAGGGTTGCATCGATGGCTTCATGAGGAGAAGGGTTGCATTTGGAAGGATGGTTGACTTTAGGTCTGTTCCTTATGATCTCCTCCAACTGTTGTATGGGGGGTAGCCATTCCGCACGTATCTTTTCAGCAATATCCGCCTCTAGGGCGGCTCTAGATTTTCTCCTCCTGTAGTCTAGGTCATCCAGGAACGCATCCTTCCATGGTACATAAACTCCGATGCCCCGCGTGTGGCTCGGGTGCTCCTTGTTGCCGAGGATTTCGTATAGGATGTCCCGTTCCCTCTTCTCATGAAAAGAGCCTTGCGAAGCCTAGGAGTCATATTCAAACTGAATATATTGACAACTATTAGAATTGGTGGTGTTACGACATTACAGAAGCGAACAACAAAATAAAAGAGATGGTTGCCTATAAGTTACTAGTTTTTTGGCGACCTCCGTTGTTTCGGGGCTTCTAAAAGTCTCTTCACCCTTTGGTGTTCTTTTTATCCTAACCCTGTATCAGTGATCGGCACGGGGGTTGGTAAGCCTTGTCATGGCATCCGACTGCTCGCTCGAAGTGGCCACCTGCTCCCACTCGAGAATTTTACCCGCGTACCCACCTGTGCCGAGTCTATGTGGGTGGGTGTTCTTTTGTTGAATAATCTTATGCGTGGCATTGATCTGCGGATAATCGGCACTTGTCTTCATCTGTTTGAACTCCTCCCATGCCTTAACGGTTAAGATGGGGTACCTCATGAAGGGATCCTTTTCCTTCTTCACGAAGTCCTTGACGAGAGTCCTTCAGGTTCAGCAATAAACCGACCAAACTGTTATAGACATTTAGCTCAACATGCATCACATCAATGTAGTGTCGAACATCCAAGTCTTTCCAATAGGGTAGGTCCAAAAAAATTGATCTTTTCTTTGATATGCCATATTTCTCACTAGTTTTTGTCTTCTTCCTTTTCTTACAACCTTTTTCTCTCTTCCCAAACACGACATGAAAATCCTGAAGCATATCATGGACTTCTGTCCCGCTGACTGGATGCGGAGCTGAGCCAATCTCCTTACTTCTGTCAAACTATCTAGTCATCTTATGATGTGGATGATTGGTACGAAGAAAACTTCGATGGCGCATATAGACCGTCTTCTGAGAGTTCCGTAGCCAGACACTTACGGTATCCTCCAAGCAGTGAGGACAAGCTTTGCTACCTATCGTAGTCATGCCCGATACGTTTCCAAGTGCGGGGAAATAGTTAATGGTGCAGAACAGCATGGCACGTAGAGTGAAGGTCTCCCGTCGATCCGCGTCCCACACCTTCACCCCTTTGTTCCGTAGTGTCTCTAGTTCCTCTACCAATGGTGCTCGGAACACATCAATATCATTTCCAGGTTGCTTCGGGCCTTGTATTAGTATACACATCATAATGTACTTTCGCTTCATGCACAACTAAAGAGGAAGATTATATATGCATAGATTGACGGGCCAAGTGCTATACTTGCTGCTCCAGTTACCGAAATGATTCATACCATTCGTGCTCAACTCAAATCTCAAATTTCTAGGGTTTACACCGAATTCAGTGAACTTCCGTTCATTGTTTCTCCATTGCGGAGCATTCGCGGAGTGTCTGAGCTTTCCATCTTTCTTGTGACCCTTCGAGTGCTACCTGAGCAGTCTAGACTCCTTCTGATTTCCAAACCAACATACCACTCGCGAAGTCAATAGCAAGAACCGCATGACCTTAGCTGGAGATCCTCGATTTATCTCAACATCGAGATCGCCGTCGTCTTCGGCATACGGCCACTTTCTCTTGTTGCGCGACGCTCCACATACTGGGCATAAGTGCAAGTGTGCGTATTCACGACGGTATAGGATACAGTCATTCGGACATGCATAGATTTTCTGCACTTCCATTCCTAGGGGACATATAGCCTTCTTTGCCTGATATGTTGTTTCCGGGAGCTCATTTCCCCCAGAATAAGATCCTTTAGCAGTGTTAAGAGCTCGGTAATTGTAGCAGCTCAACCACGGTTGCCAGCCTAGTGTATTTGGGCTTGCAGCCATTAAATATTGGTTTCTTCGACTCTTCTGACCATTTCTTGAATTTGACGACCTCTTCCACCGTGCCATAGTCCCTTTCTACATCCCGCATCATCTGATCGAAATTGTAGTACTCTTCGTCAGACCAAGTTGCGGCACCATCACATTCTGCACCAACATCATCGATACTGCATTCATCATGGTCATCACAACATTCATGTACTCTCTTCCTCACCGTGACTCGTCCAACATGAAAAACCCATTTTGAATCCCTACTTCATCAAATGAAACTCGATTTGATCTGCGTTTCTATACAACTTCATGTTATCGCAATCAATGCATTGACAACGTATCACATCAACCCCTCTGTCGTGCATATCCTCCACAGCAGCTCTTAAAAATCCTTTGATGCCTTTGATGTACTCATCTGTTGCACGATTTTTTGTGTGCATCCATGCTCTATCCATTGATTCTTCCTACACAAATATAACCTCAAATAAATTAACTAACAACAACATAGCAAATAGAGTAAACGTGGCGGCCGTTTATGAAAAGAGAGACCACTAATCTTATTTTTTCAGTTTTACGGTTAACATGGCCACCATTTATAAAACTTAAACATATTTATACACATAAATATACACATATGCTTTATATTCTCATAGCTAGCTAGCTAGCATATGGATTAAAAAATTAATCCACCATAAATAAATAATTTTACAAGCATCTAGATCTCTCTCATATCCAACTCAAACTATATGTGTGTGTATTTACTATTCAACTATATCTATCTAGCTAGATCTCTCATATATATCCTCAAATAAGCAAAATTAATATGACCATGCAAAGAGCAATAATCGATATTAATTATTTAACAAGATCTCAGATATCCGCATTTAACTCTACATAACTAGATCTAGCTCAATTATTCACCTCAAACTAGCAAAAAAAGCAATTAGCAAGAGAGGAAGAGGTGCCACTAACCTTTAAACAACCAAAAGCACTTGAGATCTCTTAAAAAAGGCCAACTTTGTTGCGTAGCACATCAATCACCTTGGCCTCCGCCGCTATAGCTTGGGTTGAGGAAGATGAATAGTGAGCAGAAATAATTGAGCTTCAGGCCATGACCTTGCAGATATTTATGTCTATCACTGGTGGTTCGTACGCACGACCTCATATCACTGGTTGTTCTATCAACAAACCGCCAGTGATATTATCACTGACAGTTCATACCATTTGTAGATATTTATGTCTATCACTGGTGGTTCATACGCACGACCTCATATCACTGACGGTTCTATCAATAAACTGCTAGTGATATTATCACTGATGGTTCGTACCAGCAGTGATAATATCACTGGCGGTTTGTTGATGGAACCGCTAGTGATAGTAGCATTATCACCTGCGGTTCGCTATCACTGGCTGTTCTTACGAGTATAAGGTCGACGCGGGGTGGTTTGGGACACATCATTGGTGGCCCTGCACACTAAAAGAATTTAAGGTTGGATCTGGCGGCGAAGTGGCCCGCTGCCGCTTGTACGCCGGCTCGTCCTCCTCGTGAAGCTCCTTGCTGGCCAGCTCCTCCTCGTTGGTGGGCTCCTCCTCTTGGCTGACCGACTCTTCGCTAGTAGGTTCCTGCTCACGGGGCTCCTGATCGCCAGTCGGCCATGGTGACCATGACGAGGCCAGCGCTGCAGTGAGACGGGTGGAGAGGGCAACTGAAATACCCCATCATCATAATGAGTAATCAACAACATTAATTATCAGACAATGGTATAGGGTGATAGAGATCAAGCTTTAAACCACATCTTAAAACAAAAATAAAGGACTTTATTGATAAGATAATAATAAAAGTACACAATTACCATTAGGATACAAATCCATTGATCAAGCCACTGGCATACCACAATACACACTTAAAATTTTTCACAATTATTTACAAGTTATCGACATTAATAAATTACATACACCATGTGTACAACCCTTAGTTACATCGATAGTGCTCGGCCTCACACAGGATCATCTTACTAAAGTTCCTAGGAATTGCAGCAGCCCGGATCTTCCTCCAGGCCATTCCTTCTTCTCTTGCATTCTACTCCAACTAGCCGTTCCCTTCGTAGACACCTGTAGGAAATTACATCTGCATCATTAGTCAAGAACTTTAAATGATAGTAAAGACAAATTAATATTCCAACCCAGACAAATTAATATTCCAACCCTCAGAATTCCAAAGATAAACAACTAAAATTCAAAGTGAGAAATGGCTGTCAGAATGAGTAGCATTCAGCTTATTGGGACACCAGGCCGTTCGGGGCTAGTTGGCCTCCCTCGCTGCTATATTTCCTCACCCAGCAAAAGAGTACAAACCTTAATTAAATGTCCAATGAGATATCAGCAACTTTAGCAGCTAACTTTGCCCAGCAATAAGGACAAATAGGATAGCAAACTCTGTCCTTAAGTTCAACCAAGCATCCATGCCCAAATCACAGTAGCACCAATTTCTTGCCAAGAAGATAGCGGCGGTACTTCTGTTTGCACACCAAAGTCCTTATTTCCCACACATCTAGGGCCATACCCTCTCCACAAGGTGACAATGAATCCTGTACCAAGTAAACCAGCAACCTAGCACCACATGCCCACAGTTTGCCAATTAGGAAACCACCCTAGTTTGGAGATATTTACCCCTTGGCCTTGCACCAGCCAAGCCCCTAGGAAGTGCATCTCTTCGCCCACAAAACCTCCTCATCTTACCATTTCCAGCAAGAAACCAGAACAGGGAACCAGCCACCAGCCATCCATCCCATTCTTACCTCACCAATCACCAGCACTAGATAGAACCCGAAGGGTTGAGAGAGATGGGGGCAATGGCAAGCTAGGAGGAGAAGGCTGCCACTACCAGCATCTAGCAATCTTAGGAGAAGGGGAAGCTCACAAGGAGGAGTCAGGAAGCACATCGGCCACAAGGGAGCAAGCGGAGGCCACTACCTGCTTCCCCAACCTATTGACAACAAGCTCAAGGTCTACCTACATGCTCAAAAATTCACCCATCCCGAGTTGTCCCATGCACATGCACCCAATCCCAACATTACCACCCATCCCTCTTCCATGATTTCTTTACCAATGCAGGTCTTAAATAGCATAAAAATCACCTAATAATCCTTGAAACAGCATTCACCATTCTCTAATCATCCTATTAGGCACCATTTACACATGCATGTCACTGTATGAGCATATGCACTACACCACACCATAGCACTACATCCACACATGCACAGCACATTACGGTCGGTAGGAGGTAGCAGGGCACTGAGATGGCTCGCCATATGCTAGGGCTACATGTGCCGAAGGGTGGTTGCCGTCGTGCGCCCCCAGAGGTTAGTACGTGCTCCCCGACGCACGAGTAACCCTAGGTACCGACGCGACAGCCCTCCAACCATACCATAGCACCATCTCAACCCTAAGCATCCCAATTCCAATTCAAAACCTCAGGAAATCTTGGTACCACTAGCACGACATTATCCCCATATTCTAAGCATCGCATCAATTGAACCTGTGGCAGCCGAAAACAATGGATCAAAGCAACAAAAGTACTAAGTAATTTGCAACTCATCAAGATCATGCAAGGGAGTAGAAATTAGGAGAGGAGTGGAGAGGGGTAGAGTAGGGAGTAGAGTAGACGCTGACAACACAGGTGGAGCGGCACCGGAGCTCGGAGCCACGGGAACATAGCCAGTCACGGGTAGCACCGCGACCCCCCCCCCTGGCCGCCACCACCGTGGAAAGGGTGAAGCTAGGCCGACTAGGGGGACGGAAGCGCCGCCGGCAGTAACCGCCTACCCTAGCTACAGCGGGACAACGCCGGCCGTCGCTTGGGATGGGCGGGGCCCTAGTCAAGGGCGCCCAATCCACGAAGCAAAAGAGAGGAGGGGTGGCGCCACCACCTCCTAGCCATGCCACCGCTGCGCCGGGCTTAGGGCGGGCTGCCGCCGGAACCCCCCGGGAACCCTAGCCGTCAGGCCATCTACCCAATCGGGTGGCAGATCTAGAGAGTGAGGCCAACCCGAGGGAGAGAAGAGGCACCATTGGTCACCCCTGGCGCGATGTTGGGTAGCCTAGGAGCCGGAGCAGCGGAGAGAGAGGCGCGGTGTGGTCGGCAAGGAGGAAGAGGGTGCAGAGAGGAAGAGAGAGCAGAGGGGAAGAGGGCACGAGAGGCGGGAGAGCCGAGATGGGAGCCGGGAAAGGAAAAGAGGGAAAGGGGAATTAAGGGAAATAGGAAGATTAGAATAAAAGAGGTGATTAGAAGGAATAGGGGACTAGGAGAAATCGTAGCCTAGGGGGAATTAGGAGATTTGGGAAACTAGGGAATTCGAGCAAGTTAGGGAGATAAAAAGAAATAATAATAATAATAATAATAATAATAACAATAATAAAAAATATACTAAACGGGTAGGACAAGATATATTCCTTGTTCACTAGAAATAAAAGTTAACGAAACCCCTAAAACTCCACCAACCTGTCTTTCAGGGAATGATCAAGTGATTGAGAGCAAGCAGCCGGACGACAGCCTAGGATATTTTTGTCTGATTGAAGGCAAGCTATTCCTTTGACCATCCTGAGTAGTGTATTTTTGGGTTACACCCTATTTTGGACAAACTAATAATCTTATTATATAAGTTGCAGTCAAATGAGATTTAAATTTAATGTGAATGGATGAATGAAGTGACAGTTCGATCGATGGAGCGATCAAACCGTTAGAAGTAATTAGGGTGGGTGAAGGGTGCTCTGGAAAAGGGGCAGGGGAAGGCGAGACCCTTCACACAGTATAATATAAGGACACTTCCTATCACTCGGGTTTTGAGCCATAAATTATACATACCAACCTTGGTCTCGCATGGCGATCAAAGTCGGTGGATCTATGAAGTGGTTTCATCCTCCACATTGGGTAAGTAGATACCTAGGAGGGGTAGGTGAGCTGGCCTAGGGTGAGTGGGCCCATGGTTTTCCCCGACCAGGTTGCTATACTATGCCAGAGGGTGCTCATGGCGTCGGATATGAGCACAACGGTTCGAGTTAGCAAGTGGGTGGGGACGGGGTTGTGTGCAAGGTGTGTCCGATAGTGAACACCACCACTTGCTAATCAACCGGGCTGGAAATGGAACCCATCTAATAGAATAAATACTCTGAGTCTAGGTATGTTCGGGATGGCTTTAGGGTAAAGCGGTACAAATCTGCATAGGGTTAAAATCATGAATTCATGCCTGTCTCCTGGACTTGAGGCTTCGGAGGCTAAGTCAGCCTCACGCACGAGTGCTAGTAGATTTAATCAAATTAAAATAAATCAACCTTTACAAAATAGTATTTTGATAATTAAGGGGGATAGAAGAGAGTACATTCATGCAAACTAAGAGGAGTTGTTTTCCATGTTTTTAGTAATCGTTGATTATTATCGCTTGCTGAGTGCTTTCGTACTCACTCTTGTTAATTATTTTCTTGTTAGATTTTAATTATGGTGATGAGCTTGTTGTATATTACGATATTGAGGAAGGCGAGCATCATGCAGAAGCGGTTGAGTGTTCCGAGGGCAGTGATGTCCTGGAGGACTTAATGTAGTCTATGTTACCATGAATAGGGTCTATCAGAACTACCTAACGAGCTATGGCAGTGTTAGAGTAAGCAGTGGTAATAATGTAAATAAGTCGAACAATGTTGGTCGTGTACAAGACCATTAGCCCTACGTGGCATCTGTATGTAATAAAGCATGACGATTTTCTGAGTATTGTTCTGCTACATCACTTTGATCAGGGCACCGCATCCGAGGAGGCATTGCAGTGGAATATCCTTCGGGTGTATATGCCTAAACCTCCATAATTGCTTCATGATCTTGGCATGATGAGGCCATTAGCATGTGGTACGACAGAGAATGTAGCAATTGGTTCATGGCGGCGACATAGGAGGAGTTGGAGATCAAGAGAAAAAAATGTGGGAAGAGTCTGAGATCAAGAGTAGGCTGGAGATGAAGTTAAGCATTTTGCGAATGGGGGACCTGAGACGATCGATCAGAAAAAATTATATATATTATGTACGGGGGTAAAATTTTCCCACGAAATGCATCGAGAGACAAAACGTTTTATGTGCTAGTTTTAATTACCATCCAACACATAGGACTATAAAATGATGTGACTTTTTAATGGACGTGCAACAAATCTTCATACATGTCGGTGCTGATTTCCAATATATATATATATATATATATATATATATATATATATATATATATATATATATATATATATATATATATATATATATATATATATATACGCATATACAGATTTTATGTTTCGAGTCGTTATACAAATATATTTATGCCAATTGGTAATCAGTACTTGTACTGTACTGTAATTTGTGTCTTTGGCAATTAGCACCGGCATATAAATGCTTTTGTCATGTCTCTACTAAAGAAACGGCACTAGTAACCTTATGTGTGTGCCGGATCTAACGGAAAGTACGGAACTAATACAGATGTATATATACATATATATATATATACGTGTATATATAATGTGTGTGTATATATATATCAAAATGCGAATTGGCCACCAGGGGGCTTGCAGATTTGACGGTGAAAAGGGAAGGAGAAAATCAAATTGGTCTGCCCAGGACTCCTCCGAAGGAACAAGCTCCCATTATTTATAATATTTAAGATGCGCATCTCGAGGAGACACCGCTAAATCAGAGGCAGTGTTTATGGTCCATACAAGGACCGTGACTACCAGATCCGGATTGTGGAAGAAATAGGACCCTACTTCTTTCCATAATCTGGGTTTAGTATCAAGGTTCTTCTTTTTCAATTTCTATATATATGGGTAGAGGGGTCATTTTTTTAATAAAAAAGAAGTTACCTCTTTCACTCGTAGATGTAGGAAGGCTTTTTGCGCCAACTGAACTGTCACCAAAGCAATTCCTGTTGATGGAGCAAGTCGCTATCATCTGTTGCCCTGCAAGTGAGTAGGTAGCGTAAAGATCTGAAGGGACCAAAGAGTTAATTGTTTCAAAGAAGAAGGGATATCTGAATTCAGAAAATAGTTATATATATATATATATTATATATATATACACAGAGAGAGAGTTTTACTATGGTGCTTTACAAAGCTCGGATCTCTCCGTGCTTTGTGCCGTGTTTGAAAAAACGAGACTTAAACGGCTGATCCAAACTATCCATCTTGTTCATCACATTGAAATCTCATTACTGACCAAATTATATATTTTTAAAATTTTTTAACTATTTATTTCATATTTTTCAAAATCAGCCTTATTCTAGGCTGTACAACTATTTAGATCCTGGATTTTCATAAATATGAAACAAATAGTAAAAAATATTAAAAATATAAAATTTGGTTGGTAATGAAAATTCAATGAGATGTACAAGATGGACGGTTTGGATCGGCTGTTTAAGTCTCAGTTTTTTTAAACATAGCGCAAAGCACGGAGGGATCCATGCTTTGGAAAGCATCATAGCAAAATTCATTCTCTCTCTATATATATGGCATGTTTTTGTATAGTGTTTGTCGTATGGGTGATCTTCGTGTATGATCGAGGCATGCTTCTTCCCATCTTTAATTAAAAAGATACCCAAGCTAGGGGATGCTTTTGAACATCGAAGGGGAATGAATAAAGCCTTCATCCAGGCAAATTGCTTTGAATTGGTAAAAGTTTCAGCGAAACGTGTATTGGATACCCCTGCGTGAGCACATGAGCCATACCGGCGGAGGGAGGGTGGGAGAGAGAGGGGGAGGGGGAAGAAAGGGGATAAAGCTACATATTCATCACGCAGCTGTAATTTGCATGATCTTGCAAGTGTGTCCATCTGATCCGAATGTGAATCCAACGATACCCTCTCGTTAACCTCATTACGTCGAGTAGTTGGTCATTCACGACTCTAGGATAGTATGTTGGGTTAAACCAGAGGCGACACACTGGCAGGTACTCTAACTGCACATGTCAAGGATACACTGGCAGGTACTCACTACTACAAATCTAGCCGTCAGTAGCGGTTCACAATGGCCATCAGTATCGGTTTTTGAACCGGTACAGGCCATCCGGGACTGATGCCCCATGGCATCAGTCCCAGTTCCCTCACCCGGTGCTGATATAGTATCAGTAACGGTTAGAGGCCACATGTGGCTTTAGCCTGTGCCTCGCCGAAACCCGATCGATGACGGTTGGAAGCACCAACCGTCTTGATAAACTAACTGTTGAGTCGGTTGATTCCTCCAACGATGCGGAAGCGAGCACCACGTAACTTAGCTTTGTGCCTCGCCAAGCCCGATCGATGCGGTTGGAGGCACCAATGATGCTTGATAGGCTGTTGTTTAGTCGGTTGGTTCCTCCAACCGGTATTAACGAGCACCACGACCTATAAATAATATATATATATATATATATATATATATATATATATATATATATATATGCGTGTGAGGTAATATATATTGTATATGTGTCATGTGTGTTAAGTCTAATATTATTATATATATATATATATGTGTGCTAAGTCACAATTAATTAAAACACATATAATCAATCATGCATAATTAACTGATAATTAAATCACAGAACTTTTATTAACAACTTTAATTACAACTATTAGGTATCACAATGAATCAATCATGCCTATATATAGTACACATACAATTCACATAACATTCATTACAACTTTAATTACAGAACGTTCATCGTGATCTTTTATGTGCATCGCTCTTGGTAGCCCTAGATGTCGACCCCGACAGTTCACCGGTCTTTATCGAAGGGCCCCACCTATTTGCCGCTGGAACGTGAAACTCGCCTCTTGGATTGATGACCTTATCGAAAATCCAGCTGACGAGTTGTTCTTGGATCGCTCTCACGGTGCCGGCGAAATCGGACACACATTGCAAGTCGTTAGCACCTCCGGCGGGATGTGCATAATATAACACACATAGTAGCCGCATAAATTGGTGCCTAACGGTGACGCTTGAACTGTGGTGAAAAAAAGCTAACAGCGTGAAATGGATGCATGAAATGAAGTTAACTAACTCAAAAGCTACCGATGGCATACATACTCGAGAGGCAAGTGTAATATCGAATTCCTCGTTGAATTAGCCCACGGTTCGATGCGGAACCGTGCGAATGCACTAAACACGTGATTGCAAATTGAACATGATTAGAATTTGTTTAAAATGGAGTAGAACGAGCACAATAATGGAAAGAACAAGAATATCGGTTGAGAATGTCGATCAAGTTTTGGTACTTTTCAACTGGTCTCCTCGGCGAGTCTATGATGTGATCATGCTACGATCTAGCTCGATAATGAGAAGAATCGAGAGAAAGTGTATATATATATGGCAGCGTAGGTAACTAATTAGTTATAACATCGTGTTGTGGAAAAAGATTAGAGCGAGTGATGCGAAAACACTTACTCAAAGTTGTAGGGTAAAAGTATCTTTGAATGATATTTTTGGCCTATTAGCCCGTTAATATATGTTGGTCTCTGTAACTTGCGGGATAGTTGAACATTTGTCTCATTGATAACTAAAGGGTCAAGGAAGCTGTGTTGAGAGTAGAAACACTTTTGCATATTTCTATCTCCATTCTACATAAGAAGAAATTAGTTAGGCTTGCAAGTTAGTATAGTGCAAGGGCCCGCGCGGTGGATTTTTGTAATTAAATAAGACACTTACAGAGTCCAGCAACTCAACATAGACACGTCGATGGCGTCTGACTGGTATAGCTCGTACATTACTGGATATTGGACATAAAATTCACCGTCATCGTGAAAAAAATGTTCTCCCTTGTACTTGACGGCAAATGACGGTAGGCCATGCTTGAACGCATCCAGGTACCATTCATGGAATTGGCGCATCCTAGTTGGTAGCTGGCCAATCTCCTCACGCCTGACCAAGGAAGCGTCCGGTGTAAATTGCCATCTGATTTCTGCACCTTCAATCTGTATGTCACCTAATATTTGCTCTGGGTGAAGACCAGTTTCTTCGATGAATTTTTGCATCTCTTTGGCCTTCTGATTAGCTGATGACGTCGTCTTCTTCGACGTCTTTTTCTTGGACCTTTCCTTGACCAATGTGCGCTCGTAGTCAGATACACGAGGTTTTTCCTTTTTGTCCTTTAAATTTTTCACTGTCCTCAAGCCTTTTAGAAATTCTTTCATACCAGGCTGAACCTTCTTCTCTGGTGACTTGGGTTTAAAAAATTTAGTGACCTCGGCTCTGACTACTTTCTCGGTCTCCTCCTCCGTCATATCGTACGCCCGCTTTGCAAGTGCAGCCAACTTCTTGGGTTGGGTGGACCTCGTCCTCTTCTTGAGCTTTGGGTGGTGGCTTGCTTGTCTTGGGCGGCGATGTTGGAGTTGGAGTTTAGCGTGCAAGGCTTGGTGCAGAGAGGCGGGCTTCTTCAGGAGGCATCTCCTTAGGTGACGATGGAGGTGATGACGGACCGATTATGTGTGCGGAGGTGATGAAGGTGTTGGAGAGGACACGTCCATGTGATCTCGAAAAATAATGTACTTCTTCGCCATTGGATGAAATTGTGGATGCCTCTCCTAACCGTAGTCTGTCACCTCCGGGAATATCGAGGTCGAGTCCTCGCACTCAGGCATACCTCCTCCACCGTGACCACAGAGTAGCCGGCTTTATCTGTTGGCCATGGATGACCAGCCACAGCTCCACCGGTCGATCATGCCGTGAGCCGCCTTGAAAGAGATGTTCCTCACTTGGACGTGCAGCTCACAAGGTGTCCGCTGCGTGATGTCGATCAGCGGCGATGGCCCAAGTCCGCTTCGGGCAACCTACAAGCACTGTTGCCGCCGCCTTGAGGACTAATGAGGTCCGGATTAGCGGGAGGTTCTGGCCGCATCTAGCCGTTGGCTCAAGGCTAATCATACTGTCTTTGGATCTCTTCTTTCATGCTCTGTTGTATTTGATTCGGTGTTCTTCAAGCATTAGGAGCTGTTGTGCCTGTCGGGACTTGCTTCTCACCCGACTCCTATAGGTAGCGGCGTCCTTAGCGAACCCAATCTTCCACGGAACGACGCTAACGCCTCGTGTACGTTCAGGGTGCTCCGGATTTTGTAGGGCCCTTGTAAGCTCGTCGTTCTCCCTGTTTGGCACGGAGGTGCCCTAGGAAGATTCCTCGATCGACTTTACAAGTCTTCTGGCCACATCTGTCAGCACATTCCCGAACACCGTGTTTCCATCATCGTCAAGGCCGCCGCCGTGAGCATAGAACCAGCTCTTCGCTCTGTCGGCCATTCCATTGTCGCGAGTCGACACCCTTCGCCAGCCAGTTCTTGTTCCTCTTCTCCCATTTGTGCATCGCTTGGCGGTAACCACCGGTGAGGTGGTGGTGGTATTGCTTCTTCGAGCATTCTCGTTTGTTCCTTTCGGTCGACTTTGACCTTCATTCAAATTCTTGTAGTTCTAAACGCATCCAGTGATTCGCAACTTTGGGTACTTGTTGAAGTCGAGAATTCGGTTCTTCTTGGCGTACTCGTGTTCAACTTCTTTTTATATGTTTGGAATGCGATGGCCATCTTCTTCAACGTGTAACTATTCACCTTCTCTTCGGTCCCTTAGGGAAAGGTGAATGTCTCCTTCAGGTCGGTCCAGAGCATGTCCTTCGTATCTTTAGGGACATTATCCCATCTCACGATGCTAACTGGCACATGGTCTCTGACGTGGACGCCACATGCCGAATTGAACGGCCCAATCGCCCCTAGGGGTGCAAGAGGTTGGCTGTTATCACCGACTAACATGTCTTGCCTTCGACTTCTTGTTTGAACCTCGCTGACGTGATTGGCTACTCGATTGAGTGATCTGAAAATATGGTACAATAATGTCCACGTGTTAGAATGTTGGCTTAGCATGATGGTGGAACCGGCATATACAAGTTCGATCTAATTACCATGGTCGTCTCAGCGGCCTCGGCATGAGTCTCATCGGTCTCAACGAGCCTTAAGTCCACGACAGGCCTTGCGGCCTCGATGGAATCATCGAGCTTGTAACCATCTTCTCCCGAAATCAAACTTCTCATGAACTCGTCTCCATCAAACCCTTCTCCCGCCATCGTAGTTTTATAGTCTATAAGAAGGCATTGAAGATTAACGAAAAAAGATTAACAATAGTATACTTGCACATTTCACATATACTTATACATTTCACTTATACATAAATGGGTGACAACGAGGAGGGCGGTGGGGAAGATGAGGTAGATGAGGACGGCGGCGATGGATTTAGGGCGGTATATACATTACATTTCACAATTAATTGACATACATCTTAGAATTCAAATTTGCTATAAAATTGGCATATACATATACATCTCAAAATTCATATAAATAAGATCTGAGGTCAGATTGTCTTCCATTAAATACATGCTATGTTTTATTTTTTCATGTAAAATTTATATCTTGGACCAATTATTTGGCAATTTAACTACTTTACTACCCAGTCTGAAATCCTAGCTCCGCCATCTGCGTCACGGTTTGGGCATTTAAATCGAACACTCTGGCGCACCGTGATTGTGCTCTGTTGGTCGCGCCGCCTCTGTCGCTCGTGCCGCTTTGTGTCACGCCTCAGTCATGCTTGCCCGAGCCAGCTCACATCGTCCCATGCTCTGCCGGCCTGCACCTTCTTGAGGAGCGAGGAAGGAAAGGAGAGGAGCACAAGGAGCACCTTGCTCATGGGGTCGTCGGAGGCGAGGAAGACGGCAGCCTTGTGGTCGTCGGTGACGAGGAGGACGGCGGCAGAGAGGGAGGCGGGCTTGTGGTCGTCGGGCGAAAGGACGGCGAAATGAAAGCGGCGTCGGCGAGAGAGGTTGGAGAGGATAAAACAGTTATGCCTCCAACCTCTCGCTTTAGAATTTATATGATGGTGGCATCGGTCGGTTGATATTATCCACCGGACTAACCTATCGATCGGTTAGTATCACAAACCGGGATGGAATCTCACTTAGTCGGTTGAGGACACCAACCGGACGGAATCTCCTTAGTCCCGTTTAATTACACCAACAGACTGATTTGCCAAAAAAAGCGTGGTGGAGCCAGCTCAAGCTCTTGCGCCGCTAATTTGCTATTAATATCTCGAAAATTATAGAAAAGCTGTTGGAAGCCTTGAAATTTCTCTTTAATTTTTCAAATTTTAGTATAAATTTTCACCTTCTATATAAATTTAATTATTGCTTCATGGCTTACTAAAAATAATAAATCATACTTATTCCACACTAAATCGATTTCAAAAAATAAAATAAATTAAAAATTCACATATTCTTTACAATTTAATTTTCCAACCATCTTAATACAGATTTTCACCTTTTTATATAAATTCAATTATTGCTTCCTTCCTTCATAAAAAATCATAATTCATACACGGGTTTAATTGCTAACATACTTTGTAATTTATAGTAAATTACTACCACTGCCATGTGGGAACCACAAGTCCGTGATCTCCATTTTGGGGGAAGTAATCCCGGTTGGTGTCTCCAACCGGGACTAACTAAATCCCGGTTGGTGTCTCTAACCGGGACTATGTGGGAATTCGAAACAACGCAATGTTGGTGCGAACCGAGGAGTCGCCTCTGCCTCTTCCTCTGCCTCTGACAAGAGGCCTCTTCTATAAAACCGACAATCTTCCTCTGCCTAATTAACCATCTTCCTCTACGATCAATGGCGTCTTCCTCCTCTGCCTCTTCCTGTTCCTCTAACTCCACCCCACCACCATCACCGATGTCTGCGGGTCTGCCTCCGCCGCCGCCGCCGTCTTCCGAGGACGAGTGTCCCCCTCGGAAGCGCATTCGTCGCAACCGGCCGAGGAAGGAGTCTGTCTTCTACCCGGCGGAGTTGTCGATGTCGGACGAGTTGTCCGACGACGACGAGGACGAGGAGGACTTCGACGACGAGGACGTCGTCGCGGAGGAGGACGAGGACGAGGAGGAGGACGACGACGATCCGGAGGAGGAGGAGGAGGACGAGGACGAGGACGACGATGACGACGCTGCCTCCGACGATGGCGCCGACGCCGACGACGAGGAGGAGGTCGACGACGAAGACGATGGCGCCGACGCCGACGACGAGGAGGAGGACGACGATGAAGACGACGATTAGTCCCGACAGATGGTAGAAATTAATTATTAGTTATTTAGTATATTATTAGAAATTAGCTTTTAGCATCTTTTGTGGTAACCCGTGGGACATTGTACAGGGTACCATTATTTGTAAATTATTATAATGGTATAATATATGTACATTTCCTATAATATATGTTGTTTTTGGACCCATAAGATTTGTTTTCACAAATACATTCATGTACCATAAATTAAAAATCAAAAGTATAAAACATAAATTAAAAATCAAAAGTATAAAACATTCTGTATAAACTATAAATTCTGATACTAAAGAAAATCACATTTGAAGTTGCTGTAATACACCGGGACTTCTCCCTTTCGAATTTATATGATGAGGAATCGGTCGGTTAAGTGTCATACACCGGACTAACATCACATCGATCGGTTGGTGTATTACAGGGATCGCTATCTCTCATATCGGTCGGTTGGTGTAACAAACGAGGACTGAATGCTCACTTAGTCCCGACAGATTATACCAAAAATAAAAGAATACAACTTGCATGAAGTGGCTCAAACCCGTGATCGCCTTTGGGCCCGTGCTCAAGCGCACGGTGCTAGCCAGGGGAGAGGATGGGGTTTTGATCGGCCTTCACGACACGAACCTTTTTTGCACCCTTCTTAGGAGATAGGGATCAGCTCACTGACATGTGGGCCCATCTCTAGTGGGTCCCACATGTCATTGGTACTAATTTGTCATTAATTTCTCGAAAATTATTGAAAACTGTTGGGAGCCTTGAAATCTCTTTAATTTTTAAATTTTATTATAAATTTTCACCTTTTATATAAATTCAATTATTGATTCATTGCTTACTAAAAATAATAACTCATACTTATTCCACACTAAAATGATTTTCAAAAAATAAAATAAATTAAAAATTCATATATTCTTTACATTATTATTTTCCAACAAATCATACTTATTATCTGATTTTCACCTTGTTATATAAATTCAATTGTTGCTTCCTTGCTTAATAAAAATCATAATTCATACGGGTTTACATAACACGGTTCGACTTATTTGCTAACATACTTTGTTTCTACAAGTAATCCTTCATTATGATCATGTCGTACATAGGGGGATTCCTCTATATCATTCAAGATAGTAATGTCTACGTCCACCATAAAAGGAGGTAGCTCGTTGAACTGATTGTACTCTTCTTTATCTGTGACGCCCTCAACTCCGACGATCCTTCTTTTACTTGGAAGAACCACGTGGCGCCTTGGTGATCGCTAGTCTTACTTCGCTTGTTATCTTGATGGCTTGTCATACGCTTCTTACTTTTAGTAGGCTGTCATACCTTTTTCGGTTTCTTTGTTCATGTCCATCACGTAGAATACTGTGTCACATCATTTGCGAGCACGAACGGTTCGTCCCTATAGGCCACTTGCTTGAGGTCAGCGGTTGTCATACCGCTTTCGTCAATCTCAACGGTGTCAATTTGACCCATTGGCACCTAAGCAGAGGATTTTAAAGGTCCATACTCGAGCTCCCGGATATCTTCTATGTAACCATAGTAGGTGTCCATCTTTCCATTTTGTCCAAGGCATCTATACGGACCCATTGTTTTGGTTGGTGCTCTTGCTATCTGGCGATCATGTAAAATGTGTACCCATTTATCTCATACCCATGGAATGATCGATTGTTATGGATGGTCCCCGAGCCAAGAGTTTCAACTGCTCATTGTCTGTTCGGGAGCCCATCAGTTTCTTTTGTAACCAACCACTGAAACGATCCATTTGCTCTAGTGCGATCCACTTTTCTGACTTCTCTAGGTACTGGTCGCGTAGAATCATCTCATGCTCATGGATAAACTCAGCCACTCTGATTGCTTGTTTCAAGATCGTGAAATGTGCTTGTTTAAATGAAAGTAGATCGTCGCTAAAGAATTCTCTTCTCCCTAGAGTTCCTTTTCCCAGTGCTTTGTCCTCATGGCGTGAAACAGGGCATGTCGGTTTAGCTCATCAATGTAGTCGACCACGAACTCAATCACCTCCTCTGTGCCAACACCACATGCAATCTGACCTTACGGATGAGACCGGTTCGAACATATTTCTTTAGGACACCCATGTACCTCTCGAAAGGAACATACTATGCAGGAACACGGGTCCGAGAATTTCTATCTCTTTGACAATGTGGACCATGAGATGGACCATAATATCAAAAAGGGCGGAGGAAGATCATCTCAAGGTGACGGACTATCGACCACGTCATCCTGCGGCTTAGATAAGTTCCGTGGTTCGATGACCTTCTGCGACACGCGTTGAAGAACGAAACACGACTTTACGATTGTCCCTCGTACCCGGTCCGTGAGAATACCTCTCGGCGCCCTTTGTGAGCAAGCTGTGTCATCAACATGTAGCGTCATGTGATTTCGGTGTACTATCTTATTCTCTTCGTGTTGATGAGTCTCCTTATGTTCGAGGAGTACCTGAAGGACCTTCACCTTGTTAAAGAACTTAATCATGTTTTTTCTCTTCCTTGCTCGAGTGTAGCTCGCGGGGTGGAGGTAATGTTGTCCTTCGCTCTCTTTTACGGGCGTGGAGTCGTTCACGAGTCGATGAATCTGAGTCCTTTCGTGCTTGAAGTGTATCTTTTGATTTACCGTACATATCTAGGAAGCCTAGCAGGTTCACGCAGACATTCTTCGTGATATGCATGTAGTCCAGTGAGTGGCGGACCTCTAAGTCTTTCCAGTAAGGTAAATCCTAAAATATTGACTTCTTCTTCCAAATGGGCTTCGTATGACCTTGTTCAGTAGGGACAGATTTGCTACCAGGACCCTTTCCAAATACTACTTTCAGATCCTTTACCAGAGAAAATACAAGTGTCCCACTGCGATGCAGGGGCTTCTTACGTTTCTCTTCTATCCCATCGAAATTCTCACCCTTCCATCGTAACGGGTGCTTCAAATGGAGGAACCTACGGTGGCCCATGTACACGACCTTTCGGGTGTTTTTCAGATACTTGCTGTCCGTATTCTCTAAGCACTGGATGCAGGCTTTATATCCTTTGATAGATAGGCCTGACAGGTTATCAAGTGCAGGCCAGTCGCTGATGGTTACGAATAGCAATGCACGTAGGGTGAAGTGCTCTCTTTTGTACTCATCCCATACACGTACACCATCGGTCCACAGCATTAGCAGATCTTCCACCAACAGTTTGAGGTACACGTCGATGTCGTTTCCAGGTTGCTTCGGCCCTTGGATAAGCAACGGCATCATAATGTACTTTCGCTTCATACACAGCCAAGGAGGAAGGTTGTAGATACATAGAGTCACGGACCAAGTGCTATGACTGCTGCTCATTTCGCCGAACGGATTCATCCCATCCGTAGTCAACCCAAACCTTATGTTTCTTGCATCCTCAGCAAAGTCCGGGTATTTTCTATCGACTTTCCTCCACTGGGAGCCATCAGCGGGGTGCCTTAGCCTTCCGTCATCCTTATGATCTTTTTTGTGCCAGCGCATCATCTGGGCATGCGCTTTGCTCGCAAATAAACGCTTCAACCGGGGGATTATAGGGAAATACCGCACCACCTTAACGGGGTCTCTTCTTCGACGCTGCCCTCTTCCTCGCCTCGGTTATCACGCCTAGTTTTATACCTCGAAGTTCTGCACACCGGACAAGCTTCCAAATCCTCGTACTCATTGCGATACAGGATACAATCGTTCCGGCATGCATGTATCTTTTGTACCTTCAACCCCAAAGGGCAGACAACTTGCTTGGCGTCGTACGTAGTTTCAGAGAGCGTATTACCTTCTGGAAGCAACTTCTTTATGAAGCTTAACAACTCGTCGAATCCCTTATCAGACAATCAATTGGTCGCCTTCCACTGCATGAGTTCTAGCGTGGTATGCAATTTTTTATGGCCCTGTCGGTAGTTTGGGTACAATAGTGTTCTGTGGTCCTCCCATAGGTGTTGGAACTTTTCGTAATGTCTTTCATCGGTGTATTCTCCCTCTCCATCAAGCAGCATCTGTTCTACGTCATCATCGCCAAACTCCCCCATTGTATCTTCGAAAGAACCGTGTTGGCCAGCATCGGGGATATTGTTGTCCCCCTGATCTTCTTCTTCTTCAACATCTTCTCGTATAGTCTCTTCTTCACCATGCTTAGTCCAACAGGTATAGTTTGGCATGAAACCTCTTGAGAGCAAATGGAAGTGAAGGTGGCTGGATTTTGGCCACTCCTTCTCATTCTTGCAGTCTATGCATGGATAACATATGTAGCCTGACTTCGTGTATGCATTGGCCGCACGAAGAAAAGTTTGCAAACTCTGCAAGAACTCCGGGGTGCGTCGGTCCATGTACGTCCATCGCCGGTCCATCTACAATATGTTACATCAAGGCAGCTATTAGCTCATTTTCCAATAATGAATTTTTTAACATTTCACAAATTTCAAATTAAACCAATATTAAATTTATTTGAAAATTCTGCATCGATCGATAGAACCAAAACCTAAATTTGAGCTAGATCCACACCTAATAACAAACACTTGGTAGATCAAAGTCTAGATTCAGAATTCTTCATCGATCGATGGAACCAAAACCTAAATTTGAGCTAGATCCACACCTAACAACAAACACTTGGTATGTCAAAGTCTAGATTCAAAATTCTTCATCGATCGATGGAACCAAAACCTAAATTTGAGCTAGATCCACACCTAACAACAAACACTTGGTAGATCAAAGTCTAGATTCAAAATTCTTCATCGATCGATGGAACCAAAACCTAAATTTGAGCTAGATCCACACATTCAACGCGAGCTACATCTAATCCAAGCAAATTCCAAACTTACACAACAAGTTATTGCAACCTACATGAAAAGATCGAGCTAGCTCTCTACATTCATAATCTTTCATCAATCATGAGAAAAGCTCAAATTTTCTTCACATTTCAAGTAAAGAAGAAGCTGCATTTTACACCAAATGTAGTGAGGAACTATGTTACTAACCTTGGTTAACTTGGCTGGGAGTAAAATGACCAAATTTTGGCAGCACCTCCCCCTTTTTTGGTGCTCTTGGCCGGCGCTGCACTGTTCTTGATCGATCATGACAAAAGATCAAATTTCCTTCACATTTCAAGCAAAGAAGAAGCTCCATTTTACACCAAATGTAGTGAAGAACGATGTTACTAACCTTGGTTAACTTGGTTGGGAGTAAGATGACCAAAATTTTGGCAGCACGCGTCCCCCTTTCTTGAAGCTCTTGGCCGGCGATGTTCTTGATCTGACAGTGTGTGGGGAGGAGGCGGGGAAGAGGACTGTTCAAATAAGGCTGCTTAGTACCGGTTTAAGATACCAGTCTGTTCTGATGCTGTATCATCGGTCCCGGTTCTTGAAACCAACCAGTATTAAGCAAGCCGAATTCCGGTTGGTGTAACCAACCGGTACTGATGTTAGAGAATTAGTACCGGTTGGTTTCTTCAGCCGGTCCATGTTATGGAAGGCCTGTACTGATGCTCTAACATTGGTCTCGGTTCTTGTAACTAACCAATATTAAGCAGGCCGAGTTCCGGTTGGTCTAACCAACCGTCTCGATGTTAGCGAATCAATACCGATTAGTTTCTTCACGGTCCATTTCAATGCAAATTGGCATTTGCACAGATCACCATTTCACAGATTCATACTTGTACTCATTTGTTGATGAACATTTTTGCACATATCAACAATTCATTGCACAGATCCCATTTCACAGATTTATACTTGTACTCATTTATCAATGAACATTTTGCACATATCAATAATTCATTACACAGATCACCATTTCACCATAACTTATTTCATTGCACAGATCCCATTAATTTCATCACAAAATAGTTCATCACATACATACATAATTAAACATTGATCTCATTGATTCCATCACAAAATAGTTCATCACATACATACATAATTAAACACTGATCTCATTGATTCGATCACAAAATAATTCATCACATACTACATAATTAAACTACATACATACATAATAACTAAACTATATACATAATTAAACTAAACATCAACTATATTCTAGTCATCCTCCTCCGCCATCAGCGCCTCCCAGTCGATTTCGTCATCGTCGGGCAGAGGACGAGGCGCAGGGGGAGGACAAGGCAGCGCACTGCGGCGTGGGATCCCCACCTCCATGTGCATCCGATCTGGAAGCTTGGCGGTGGCAACAACGGCGGCAAGCAATCCCGATTCCTCCCAGTGCGAGGTTGATATGGTGGCGGCTAGTAGACGGGGCCCGGCGTCGAAGTCCTCCATGCCTCCTCCAGTTGGTCTGGCGCCGCCGAGGTTGCGGCGGAGGTGAAGCGGGCGGCGCGAGGTTGCGGCGGAGGATGTGGGTGGGCGGCATGGGTGGTTGCGGCGGAGGATGTGGGTGGGGCGGCACGGGCGGTGGAGGTGGATGGGCTGCTTGTTGGCGGGATGTTGCAGATGGAGGATGGGGATTGCAAATCGCCTGCAGGTCTTGGCGGCGAACCATGGCGGAGGAATGCGGTGCGGTGGTGGCGGTGGCGAGAGAAGGGGATCGAAATGGTGCGGATCTTGTTCTCCATATTGATGGAGGGGAAAATATAGGGAGGGAAGATAGAAGGTCGGATCCATTAAACACACGGCAAATTCCAATGCGGTCAAATGTGATTAAACACAAAGCAAATTCCAATGCGAATCGCAAAATCCAATGCGAAATCAATAAAAACAAGTTATAATGAACCAAGAAAAACCAAGGAACTGCAAAAGTTTAGGAACCGAAGAAAACCAGGGATGAACTAAAGCCGAGGTGAGAGCTAGGAAAAAAAAGAAGTGTGGGGCTAGCCACTAGCCGTGAAGGGAGGTTCAAATTAATACGGTTGGTTGCACCAACTCTGTCGATGCTAGAGCATCGATGCAGTTTAATGTAACCAACCGATACTAAGTAGACCCGGGAACTTAGTACGGTTGGTTACTCCAACTGTCTTGATGTTTAGAACATCGATGCAGGTTGGTGTAAGCAACCGTACTAAAATTTCCGGGCCAGCTAGCCCTCTTAGTACCGGTTGGCTACACCAACCGGCATGGATGTTAGAACATTAGTACGGGTGGTGTCTTCAGCCCGTCTTGATGTTCCCCTCGAACGATGGATCGTTGAACGGGGTGATGTAGCCGACAGTCCCGGTTCATGTATCTTCGTCTTGATGTGCGGTATGAAACGTCATTCCTGTAGCAGTGACTCTTAACTCCACATGTGAAGGATTGTATCTATTTCGAATTTCCACTTTTAATTTGCATTTATTAAAAATTTTGCCGAACAGATTGTACTCCCTAGCTCTCACGCGTGAACACAAGGACTAACTACAAAGCGCTGTCATCACAAGGCCCAACTACAATAGCTCATTAATTAAAATCGAGTTAACTGATGTGCTTTGCATGCCATGGAAAATGCTTCTACACCTTTTCACATGAACAAAACTCGGAAGTAGAACATCAGAGATAGGCACATCCAATGAGTTGACATGAACCAAACTGGCGTGGTGCCTTGCATGCTCTAGGAGGCGGTGTGGCGCTGCTGCTCGTGGAGGCGCCGCGTGCTCGGACCATCCCAACAACAATACCCAAAATCAGATACATATATTCGTATTTACTTAAAGATTTCATATGTTTATTTCTATTCTCTTCCACAGAATACTTTAACCACAAAACTATATAGATAGAGATCACTACTAGAAAAACGGCCTTTAGTCCCAGTTGGGAACGGGCTTTAGTCCCGGTTTCCGAACCGGGACAGGCCATCTGACCTTTAGTCCCGGTTCCCCTAACCGGTACTAAAGCGTAGAAAATATCTAAAAAATAAGACAAGCCCAAGACTCGAACCTGGAACCTCTTGCCACCACATGACTCCCCACTCACTCTTCTAACCAACCCACCCACCCCCGCGTATTTAATAGACTAGGATATGCATTTCTTTTAAAGTATGCTGGAATGGGCCTTTAATAGCGGTTCGTAACATTAACCGGGACTAAAAACCTACCTTTAGTACCGGTTCGTAACACGAACCGGGACTAATTTGTGCATATGCCAGCTAGCATGTACCCGCTTGCCAAAGCCACCTTTAGTACCAGTTCGTGATACGAATCAGGACTAATATGAGCCACGAACCGGTACTAATCGTGCTTTTAGCCCTATAACCACGAACCGGGACTATTGCTACATCAGTCCCGGTTTGTGGCTAATTGGGACTGATGTACCGATATGGAAGGTCATTTCTCTAGTAGTGAGAAGAGAGAACACCCAAATATAGGTATCCTGAGAGAAGAAACGTAGAATGGGTATCGTGATAAGTCATCAGTTGGAAGGCCAATCCAAGACCTAAAACCTAAATTTTTGGTAGCCAACCCCACATTGGTATGCCGTTGGACACGATATCCTTCGAGGATACCTATATTTGGGTATTCTCTCTCCTCTTCCTATATACCAAGCCTGATGGGACCCCCCAACCGGAGTCGGGCACCTTCTGTGCATTACCTGTACTAGTCCCTGGATAAGTAGCTAGTACACACAGATTCCAGAGGTTTGGGTCATTGCCGTTACAAGTTTGAATAATAATTACATCAGAGTACGCTAACTGGCACGAAGGCCTTAAAACAGCGGAAGGCTAATATGCAGTGAAAGCGTTAACAGACTTCCATAACTCCAAATGGAAGAGGTAGAATACAACAATCAATCCCACAGGCAAGCTGTAGTAGCGTTCTAGGCGCTAGGATAGTCCTCGTCTTCAAGTTCTCCACTTTCCGGGTAGCAACACTGAGGATCAGGGTCTGCTCGTTGGAATGAACAGCCCCGCATGAAAGGCGGGGTTAGCATGTGAATGCTAGCAAGTCTTTCCTGGGAAGGGCCAGGTTAAGGCTCGTCCTAGGAAAGCTGAGGGTTATTTTTCATAAAAGCATTTGATCTAGAAGTATAAAAGCATTTAAGAAAATAGTAATAAATAAATAGCAATTCTCATAATAAACAAAGATATAACCAGGTCCTCATTCTCAAACTCAAGTTTCGCATATCTCAGAGTTATCAAGTCATCATCACATGTTCTCAAATCTCATATACCAATCTCATTCTCATCTAGCAACGGCACACATGCTGGAAAACCTTACCCAGGTCATATTAATTAAGGTGAAACTATGTTGTAAAAAGCCACCAAGTCGCTCTTAACCGGGAGCACGGCCATTCAAATGGGTTTACACTCTGCAGAGGTTATACTCTTTACTCGCAAGATATAGTACCCTCCCGTCGAAGAGCACCGTAACAAGATCCATTAAGAGTCTAACCCCAGCCTTGCCACGGTAATACCTGATATTGCACACAAGTACCCTGGGGGCTTCGACCATACCTGATATTACACACAGGTATCCCAAAGTCCCATCCCCGGGCAATACACCGGCGGCGACGCATCCCTCGGGACCTCACCCACGGTGCACGTACCGTGACAAACTCGACGTTATTCTCCCTCTAGATCAGACCCGTCCCATACTAGGCATGTGGTCGCACGGGAATATCTTGGTTAAACTCATCACAATCGTCGGTCCTTATTCTCGGAGCGGCAGTCAAATACAAACCCAAGTCTCGTGCACGAAGGCACCCACCATACATTCCAACCACTCCCGATCCCAGTTATTAGTTGGTCAAATTTTAATTAAAGAGTGATCAAGCCCACCATAACCATGTTCACCAGTCTCATTCTCAGATTCACAATTCTCGAGATGAATATAATAATGATCCCACAATTCTCGAGATGAATATAATAATGATCCCCGCTGCGGGAAAATCACTCCCCAATGTTGAACTAAGCATTGCTAAGCCAATTAATATTTAAAACAGTAGGACAACATTTAATATAATTTATCCTAAGGTTTTTCATGGCAAAGGGTGCATAACATATAAATGAACGACATGCACTTGGAATTTCTAAAATAAATACGCATATTTTAATTAGTTAGCAGTTTTGGTAAAATCTAGAAATTGGGATTCTAGGGAAAAGACTTGCCGTGATTGAAGTCGTGCGGCTGCCCAGCTGGATCTTCGGCTTCTGACACAAACTCGACCAGATCTAGCGATTGCAAACAACATACATTCAACACATTGCATGAAAACATGCATGCAAAAATAAATGAATGAGCATGCATGAGTACGATAAAGTATTGTTTGCATTTGATGTAAGTTTTTTGGAAATCGATTTTACTTTTACAATGGCATATACTATTAAAAGTAATCAGATAAAATATTTTCTTTTGAATAGAAATTATCAAAAATACATTTTATAAACATGAGCTTACAAAAATGAAGAATTAATTTCTTTATTATTTTAGAAATTTTATTTTATAATTTCAGAACTTTTATTTCATATGAAATGGAAATTAGCTAATAAGGATATATAACATAAATATTTTCTTTTGAATAGAAAATACAGAAAATAACTAATTAATAAAAAATGGATAACTATTGTTTTCATTTTATTTGAGAATTTCAGAAATTTATTTCTATTAAAAAAATTAGCTACTAATATAATAATACGATATACTAGTTAAATGCAATTAAATAAAACATTTTATTCTGAACTAATATTTCTGAAAATAAAATAATTACACAATAATTGAATAAATATTACTGGAATCAATTTAGGAAATTTTAAATATAATTTTTATCCTAAAAGAATAAGCATATATGATTAGGGCAATAAGGTAAATCTTTTCTTTTTATTAAAATTTCTGTAAATAAACTAATTACATTTTAAACATTATTTTTATGTTTATTTATCATTTTCAAAAATATTAATTTATTTTAAAGGCATATATAAACAATTAAACAATGTCAAAATGCACTTTCCTATAGTCCAAAAATACAGAAAATAGAATATATTCAGAAAATTACAAAAATTTTATGGGAGCTAGAATACATCGATCTACCCACTGGAATTGGTTTCATCCAAAACGGATGAACGAGGAATTTTTGGTGGAGATCGGAAGGAGTGAAAAGAGTGGAGAGGGGGCTATTCTTGCTGCGGCAGATTCCGGCGAGGTCTTCGGCGAACAAGAACATCGCGCTCAGTCAACCATTCGCCGAGCGCTTGGTTGGGATGGATTCGCGACGAAGATAGCAAGGACGTCCTCGGACGGTTTGAGGAGATTCGTCGCGAGTCAGCGTTGAGGCGAGAAGAAGTGGAGGCGGCCAAGAATGGAGAGGCAGAGCTTCGGCGTTCGATTCCTGGAGCTACAAGCCTCAGATATGGGAGTTCTTGGGCAAAATAGAATCAAGAGAGGATCCTCTAGAAATTCCTTGAAGAGTTTTGGAAACGGAGACTTATCCAAGCCGACATTGAGGAAGAAGTGGTGGTCGGGCTGGAGGAGCGGGCAAGGAGGGCCGCGGGTGAGGGATGGCCGGGCTTGGAGAAGAAAGGGAAGGCAGGGAGAGGCACGGGAGGCGGTGGAGAGGCAGCACACGGCGGCGAGGCGCGGCGTGGAGGCATGCATGCATGCATGCATTCTGCTTGCAGCACAGCAAGCAAGAAGGAGAGGAAGGAAGAGGAAGAAAGAAGAAGAAGAGGAAAGGGGAGGAGGAGGAAGAAGATGGCAGTGGCCGACAGGGAGCTCACCGACGACGAAGCCGACGGCGGCAGCCGCATGCAGGTCGCGTGCATGCAGCACGGGGAGGGAGGAGGAAGAGAGAAGGAAGAAGGGGAAAGAAGAAAGAAGGAAGAAGAAGGGAGGGAGGAAGAAGAAGAAGAAAGAAGGAGGAGCTCACTGGCGGGGTGGCTCCGGCGACGATGGCGGCGGCGGCCAGCGAGGTGGAGGTGGTGTGGAGGAGGAAGAAAAATGGAGTGTGGGAGAGGTTGGCTGGCTGGCTGGTTTGGGGAGGGGGAAGAGAGTGGATAAAGGGGAGAGAGAGAGAGGGGTAGGAAAGAAGAAATAGGTAGGGGGAGGGGCAAAAGTGGAAGGAGGGAATTTAGAGGGGTAGAAATGGAATTAGAGATGGGTGAGGAGGGGTAAAAAAAAGGATAATCAAATTAATTTTGTAAATAGTTTGAATTAATAAATAGTAAATTTATTTTTGTCCAAACTAATTTAATCATGCAATTCATTTTGGAAAATGCAATCGTTTTTTTTTAAATATGACCTGCGAAAACAAAACATTTTAAAATAAGACATGCCAATAGAAGTATTTTAAAACGTGACATGCTCATTTTCAAAGTTTTATAATTTTGGAAACGTTTATGCAAATGCAAAATGCAGATGATGAATAGGGTTTTTTTGAAAATGAGGATGTCACAAACCTACCCCCCTTAAAGGAATCTTGACCCAAGATTCGAAAGTGCTAGAGGGTAGAAGGAATTGACGGGAGAACAGAGGAGTGGTGCTCTTGTCGACCCTTACAATAGCTTCTGTAAGATTCTTGACGGTGCAAAGAACCCCCATCTTTGTTTGTCGAAGATGCTGCTTGGGTCTTCTCTCTTCAATGAGCTTCTTGACCCAGGTTCTTAGAAAATAGGTGAGAGGGAATAGCACAAGAGCATAGGTAAGATGGAGCAAAGGTAGGAAGATGAGGAGGAATAAGAGAAGGGTCTTCATCTCTGCGAGTCAGCATGTTCCTTTGTTTCCTTGGTGTTGCAATTCTTCCAATAGTCGAGATCATACCTAATCTCTCGTGATGTGGTATTCTGATGCCCTGATTACTCTTTAGATGGATAGATGGCATAGCATTCACAGAACTCGCTATATCTTCTCGGATGCCCATGTTTAAACTGTCCACCTAAAATCCAACTTTTCTCAATTGATCACAATTAAGTTTTAACTCATCAAGTATCATCAAAATCCAACACCTAGATTCAATCCAATTCACTTTTAACATGGGTCACTTGGTCACCGCTCTAGTACCAAAATCATATATTCCACCATATCTACTAGATTAATCAAATCATTCCGATAAGAAACCACCAAGGTTCAATCAATCAATCAACTGCCAATCCAACAATGTCATATCGGGGCTACCCCCCTTAAATCAATTTTCCACCAATCATGAGAATAGTTCTAATTCACTAATTTCGGTATCATTCCATCCACCAATGGCATCATTTCCTATATCCATGTGAAGGCTGTGTTTACGACACACATCTATCCATCATACCATTCTTAACCGGCTTTCTCCGGTTTGGCTCAGAAATATCCGTTGCTGCTTGTACTTCCTTCCTTTGCTGCTGATAGGAGTCTTAGAAAAGAGGTAAGAGAGAATAAGCATGGCGTAAGGTTGGAGAGATAGGAGAAGACTAATCTATCTATCCTCATCACAACAATGCAAACAACAACTCCTACGCGACTACGAGGTGTACCTAGAGGCGACTAGGCAGTGCATTGAAGTCTATTTGTAAACAACAAGTGAACAAGGGAATATAAGGTGAAAGGTCTTATACCACCTAGAATCTCAAGAGTGGACAAGGCTTAGTTTTTGAAGTAAAAGAAAATCAAAGTAAACATTTTGAATAGGTTGAGCAACTGGATTTTTCAAAACTTTTGTTTGTAAGTCAAATAGGTTTTGAAGGAATCTCTTAGAAAAATAGTTCTTTAGTTTCTTTAAAACAAATAATTGTTGAAGGAGTAGGAAATACGGTTGAAAAGATAATCTTACCAAAAACTTTTTTATTTTTATGCTTAAAACAAAGAATTGTAAAAGTTATGAGGAATATGAACGAAAAGATATCCTTTTTAAAACACCTTCCTTTTTGAAACAATGGAAAATCATAATTTGAATTAAAAAGTTTTATCAAAAGAATGTTTTCAAAATGGCTTATGAAATCAATACACTGCTCCTCATTTGAAATGAAATACTCCTTTGTATAAAATTTTGAAATCATTTTTGTAGTTGAGGGTTTCTAACTTTTTGAAATTTTTTTTTTTGAAAAGCTAACCTTCATAAATCAAATTGAAGTAAAGCAGAATATCAAACCAATTTTGCATTTGAGAAAAATGAACATCTTGCAATAAAGATTTTCTTTAAACCATTTTTTTTAACAACTTTGTTTTCAAAGGAATTTCTAAATAATTAAATAAATATTATAAAGCAAAATGTTTTTCTTTAGCAATTGGGAAAGTATCCTTTTGAAAAATACTTTTTTAAAAAAAAAGTTGAAAATAAAATTTTGATTTTGAGAATGGTAAATATTTTGTTAAAAATCCTTATGAAAAGTATTTGATTGCATGAAAATTTTAAAACTCTAATTTTCATTTTTGGAAATATTTAACACTTTTAAAGGATTTTAGCTTTTGAAACAAAACCCTTTGAAACAAAAGGAGTAAATTTGAATAATGCTTTTCTTAAAAGGTATCTAGTTTCGAGAAAATATTTTAACACTTTGAAAGAAAGATCTTTTAGAAACACTTTTGTTTTGAATAAATAACCTTTTATAAACATCTTGGTTAAAGTTTTATGTCAATCAAAATGAAATGTTGTGAAGGCAACCCTTTTGTTCGGAGAAACATTTAAGAAACTTTTTGATTTTGTAGAAAAGTAAACATTTATCAAGGGCTCAAAACGATGCAAAAACTTTTAAGGAAATAAAACTTTTCTGACTAAATGATTTTATGAAAACCTTCAGAAGCAAAGAATTGAACAATTTTTTTTTACACTTTAGCTTTAAAAATGTAATGTGTAGGGATTTTGTTTAACGCAAGAATAAGATAAGAAAATTTTTCCTTTTGTAATCTCTACTCTCTTTCAAGGCGAATGTAAATATCCTTTTGCGAATCTAGAGAAACCAAGATTGTTGTGAAAAGAATGTTATTTTAAAACAAAATATGGAAACACCTTTCTTTTGAGAAGAAAATTTTATAATTGTTCTTTGCTCTTTTTTTTTTTAGAAAACTTTTAACAAATTTTTAAGAAAGACCATCTCATAATGAATTTTTGAAAGACATGGAGACATATTTTGTTAGATTTTTTTCTTCGAAATATAATGTTTAAATATTTGGTGATAACAAAAGATAAAGTAAGCAAAATGATTTTATAATAATATTTTTTTTACAAACAAAGTATAAAGATGGTTTCATATTTTGAAAGCAAGGTTTAGTTGTAGGAATCATTCATGAAATTTGAGAAAAATTTTCCCCGGAAATACACAGAAAAAATTTCTTAAAAGATTCTTGTTAAATAGTTATTTGAAAACAGTTTAGTTTAAAATGTTTTCCTTTGAAACGGAACTTTTCTTAAAACTACACAAATCCATAAAAACCACGAATTAAACATCTTAAGAAGCAATAAGAAGTAATGGTTCGAGAAGATAAAAGCGATGGCTGCAGGGTCAGGCCGATGCAAACCATCACGAACTCAATAAAAAAAATCCCAGAACGCCTAATACGATTATATATAGGGTTCCTACGAACTTAAGCAAGTATTCTTGCTTAAGCAAGTATTCTTGCTTGGCGAGGCCACTCTTCGTCTTGCTACCATTGTCGATGACCTGTAGCTTCAGGATCTCCAATGATGGGACGATGTTGACTAAATTCTTTGAAGCAGAGAAGAATTTAGAGACAATGTTTTGTTGACAAAACAAAAGAGCAGCACAAGATGCGAGAGCAAGATGTGAGAACAAGATGCAAGAAATGAAGGTAAGATAAAATAGAAGATGAGAATATCAGGTAAGAGGAGTCAGAAGAGAAGAGGTTGCGACAATTTCAAAGTAGATTTTTATAATAAAATAGATCCTTAAGGCTATATCAGTCTACCTAGGTTAGATCCTCTGACCTAGGCTCGATACCAAGCGAACAGACCCCCAACCGAGTCGGGCCCTTCATGCATTACTCACTAGTCCTGGATCGATAGATAGTACACACAGATTCCAGAGTTTTGGATCATTGCCGTTACAAGTTCGAATAATAATTACATTAGAGTACGCTAACTGGCGCGGCTGTCCTCGGCATCATGCGCGAGAAGCCGACATAAGGAGGTCGGCACGGCTTTCCTCAGCGTCGAGCATGAGAAGCCGGCGCAGTAAGTCGGCGCGGTTGTCCTCAGCGCAGTACGGAAGAAGCCGGCCTAGGAAGTCGGCGCGGCTGTCCTCAGCGTTGAGCACAAGAAGCCGGCCTAGGAAGTCGGTGCGGCTGTCCTTGGCGTCGAGCACGAGAAGCCGGTGTAAGGAACTCGGCGCGGCTATCCTTGGCTTTGAGCACGAGAAGCCGGCCTAGGAAGTCGGCATGGCTGTCCTCGGCGCCGTGCGCGCGAAAAGCCGGCCTAAGGAAGTCGGCGCGGCTGTCCTCGACGTCGTGCACGAGAAGCCGGCCTAGAAAGTCGGCGCGGCTGGCCTCGGCGTCGTCCACGCGAGAAGCCGGCCTAAGGAAGTCGGCCCGGTTGTCCTCCGCGTCGTGCGCGCGAGAAGCCGGCCCAAGGAAGTCGGCGCGGCTGTCCTCGACGTCGTGTGTGAGAAGCCGGCCTAGGAAGTCGGTGCGGCTATCCTCGACGTCGTGCGCGCGAGAAGCTGGCCTAGAAAATCGGCTGTCACGGTTTCGACCGAAACCTCTTTTATCATCATTATGGTGACGTCTCTCATCTTCTTCTCGTTCCCGTCGCCGAGCTTCAATGTCTTGGCGAAGGTTGCAGTTTGTCGTTGTTGCCGGAGCAATGAGTGGGTGCAGCGGTAGTCGTTGTCGTTGTCGCCGCAAGTTGAGGGCATAGGAGTCGCAAGTCAGCGTCACAGGAGACGCCAGTCATGGCGTCGCAGGAGCCGTAAGTCGGGATGGCATAGGAGCCTCGTCGTGATCTCCGGGATGAGATCCGCTTTGTTGTCGAGGTCCGCCATGCCCTTGCTGAGGTGCACCATGGATTGCTGAGGTGTCGAGCGAAATTCACGTCGAGCTCCATCTTTGCGCGGGATTCACGTCACCTCCGCGCAGTCTGTCTTCAAACGGTCGCCACGGTCACATCCGAACTCGGATTTCAATGATCTTGGACTCGTTGGAAAGATAACGAGATAACTTTCAACGCATCCAAAACCACCCCAAAATTCCTTCCGAGTCAACAGAAAATTGTGACGCAAGTTCCATCTAGATTCTGGACGCGAATAGATCGCATTTTCTTCTTGCGTACGCTTTGCGGTTGAAGTTGTCTTCCGATCGGATCTAAACCAATTCTTCGAGGGCAAGTTTGCCAAGGTTATTGATGATGAAGTCCAATCCTTTAAAACGGAAAACTTGGCCGAAGGTGAATTCAACGGCACTGCCGCCGAGAGATGCCATTGAGTTTGATGAAGATGATCTTAGCGCTGCCCCTACCTGGCGCGCCAACTGTCAACGAATTATGTCGGCAATATACTTTATGGGGCTATGCGTAAGATCGAAACCCGATGGTAACACAGGAGACAGATTTATACAGGTTCAGGCCCTCTGCAGTGGAGATAATACGCTACTCCTGTACTCGTGGATTGTATTGGGATTGATCTCGATGGATCAATGTTGAGGATGGCTATGGATCAATGTGATATCTCCTCTCCTCTTGTCCTCTTGTCCTCCTGAACTAGGGGCCCCTGCCTCCTTTTATATAGTGGAGGGAGGTAGGGTTACAGATAAGTATCCTAGTTGGTTATGAAAACTGGGGATAGAGATAGGAAGTCTATCTCTATCCTTTCTTACCGAGTACGTAAGTACCGGATTACAACTGTGCCTTTCTTGTGATACAAGTCAGGTCTTCATGCAGAGCAGGCCCGTCTTCTAGATGGTAGGCGTGACCCTACTTCGTGAGGTGGTCCGTCTAATTTGTCTCCGTGAGGATACCGGAGACCATGTTATCCACACCGACCCACTCATATTCTAGCTGGCCCACATAAAAGTTATCGAGATTGTGATAGGTGATGATCGCAGCCACGCTGCTCACGTGCCCCTCTGTTGATGGTCTAACATGAGGCCATTGAGAAAGACCTGGCATGGCCTCGGTTACCATAGGCCAGGCACCACCCTCTCTTGATGACTACTACACAACTATTTCTCTCGAATGCTTTGCTTGTACAGCTATCGAGAGAGATTGATCTCGACGGTTAGATGTGACAACCATCAAGGTACGCCCCTATACTTGACGGTTTCAGTTGAAGCCATCAAGAGTAATGCTTGACTTGACGGTTTTCACCTTGAGAGCCCGCTGATGGTCAAAGGATCATCTTTTGTTTTTAAAAATTTGTTTGATGATAATATTGATGGTACCGAATGACTAATGTTGCTCTATACATCATCTAGGATGTTCATAACTTTTTTGAACATGTTTTGAGGTTTTGAGGTTTGGACTGGCCTTGTCGGACATCGATCAGCTATACTTCTAGAGAGATGTTATCGGTATGTTAAGGTAAGTTGTGTCAGATTTATATTATGGACCTACTAAACATGCTTTGATGAGTCCACACTGGGCTAAATGAACAAACAGACATATCACAACATTTTAGAACTTTTTAATGATTTTAAATCATTATTGCATTGTTGAAGTGATGAAAATTAGTTTTCATGCACCGATTTGATCTTGTTCAAATATACCATGGCATTTTCATACATTTTTCTCGATTTTTCTAGTGATTAATTCATTTATTTAAATTTAAAAAGCAATTATATGCTTCTAGAAAATATATGAATTGAAATATGTCCTTATAAATTTCAAAAATACACTATTTTTTGTGAAATTTTGAAATTTCATTTTAATGATACCTAGAATGGATTTATGTGTTACTATTTACAATTGAAATATCAATTTTAAAATTATTGAAAGATGTGAAATTTGCTATATGTATCTCGACGACCAAGTAGTCGACTGTCGAGAGAGTCTCTCCCCAAGCCATGCATTGGGTAGGCCCAGCCTGTTTGGCTTAGGTGCTCGGATGCTTTCTCTCGACGGCCAACATATAGGCTATCGAGAGAGAACCCGTAATGCACAAAAGAAAGATGCTCCTTATTGTTTGACTAAGTACTAAATACCAAGGCGGCTAGTGGTGCTGGCACTCACTCCCCTGATCTAGTGTTGGAGGCCCGCCCCTGCCTGGGCGTTTGGATTTTTTATCTCTCTCAACAGCGAGGCCTCTAGTCCTGCTTAACAGTTTCAAAATTTTGAAACCCCCATGTGCTCTAACGGAGACAACTCTCAACGACATTGGTTGGGTCATCGAGAGTTCCTCACGTCGTTGTGTCGCCGTCAGCCGCGGGGGGTCGCCTCGATTGTAGACTTGATGACTTGTGTTGGACCATTGAAAGTGCGGTATTTACACTATGGCCTTAGTCTGGCCATCGAGAGTATTGTGTTTACTCAATGGGTTACTAGCCGTTGAGAGATTACTACACTGAAACGTGTCTTGTGTACCTATACATCTATACCGGTTCAATTAGAACCGGCACAAGAAAGATTATCGGTGTCGGTTATTAAGTGGACACATGACAAAAGCTAGGTGTCGGTCCTTATTACTAAAGCTAGGAGCCCCGCTATGAGGAGTTTGCCGACGAGGTGCCCCGTGAGGAGGAGCCCGCCGGGGAAATGCCCTACAATGAGTAGTCGCCACCCAAGCGGTAGCGGGCTACATTGCCTAAGAAGGAGGAGGACAGCGACGACGATGACGACGATGAAGCCCGTCGTGTCGTTCGAGAAGGAGTTGGAGGATGTGGTGTTCGGATGGGCTTGATGGCCTTCCGACGACTGGGACACCTCCTCCAATCCCTCAGATAGCCCTATCGCGCAGGGCAACAACGACTTCTGTGGCCCTGACTACCCCGAAGCAACCGGTAGTGACCGTGACGACTACGACATCGATGATGACAACTGGTGGATGTAGCCATAGCTAGCTAGGATAGCTATTTTAAAAGTTATTTTAAAATATATGTATATCGGTTCTAGCCATCAACCGACATACATAGTGCTAGTTGTATTGTGTCGATTCAAAAACCGACACTATTGCCGGTTTAGAATTGGCACTGATAGCCATTTCCGTAGTAGTGGATGATGCCGGCGGTTGAAATTTGCATCGTTTCATATAGTGGTTCACCAAAATTAAACCTTTGGTCTAGATCTTTTTTTGTTTGTAGGGTTCATCAAAATTAAACCTTTGGTCGAGATCTTTTTTTGTTTGTAAGGCTTCATCAAAATTAAACTTTTTGTTTAGTCTATTTTTTTCTTTTTGTGTTGTATACTTGTAGGTGAAGCTTAATGCCCAAATTACAAATTAGTAAGTGTACAGTTGCACCCTTACTAATATGCAATTCTAGTATAATTATAGTACAATTTGTATTTCATTTTTTAGTGTTTTTATATAACCAAATTTTTTTTTGTCTAGGCTATAATTTTTTTTTTTTATTTTTAGTGCTTTTCGTATTTTTTTTAGAATTAGTGCAGTATAGTATAAGAATCATCTCAGGGCTTACATGCTTGTTACGGCCATCAAAGTTGATATGAAATCATGAATTCGACTATGTGATCCGTAGCATGCATGTAGAAAAACCAGCCAGTCTCCTTGTTCTACCGTGTTCTCCGGTCATGCGCTTAACGCAGCGCCACATGGCGTACTCAGGATGAGTCTGGAATGTTGCCAATCCAGGGCGGATGCTGCTAGTTCCATACCAAACATAATATTCACTTGGAAATCATAGCGACTGAAATTTTAAAGAAAATCAATCGATTAATGGCTAGACACACCCATATATGACATATTTCTTTTACTGTCGTCTTGAAGCTGTTGACTTGTAGGTGACTATAAATTGGATCAGCAATGACCTTTTTCATCATTAATATATGCAGTGGCGGAGCCAAGAAGTATGCAGAACTTGTTTCGGTACTTCCGTAAAGGTTGTTGCGATTCTGATCACTACCAGGGAACAGGCCTTCCATACCGGCCCATCAATCTCGGTTAGCCACCAACCGACTCAGCGAGGCAACAATCCGGTTGAACGGTTAACTTGGCCGCTGGGCGAGGACCATTTAGTCCCGGTTGGTGTTACCAACCGGGACGGATATCACCTCAAAAAAGGCAGTTGGCGGCGTGGGATATCCGTCCCGGTTGGTAATACCAACCGGGACTAAATTGATTTCGTCCCGATCGGTAACACCAAATGACGGTGAGATATCAATTCCGGTTGGTAACACCAACCGGGATTGATTACCGTATTTAACCTTTCTTCCCCGACCTGCCGTAACCTTCCCCAACCACTGTAACTCGACAGGAGGAGCTCGGCCGCCATTACCGGATTTGAGGGGAGGTGCTGCTCAAATTTTTTGTAATTTGATCATTTCACTTCAATCCAAGTTAACCAAGGTTAGTAACTTCATTTCTCACTACTTGTATATGAAATGTAGTTTCTATATTTGCTTTAAATTTAATATGAAAAAATTTGGTCTCTATTCCCCATCTTTGATGAAATGTTATAAATTGGTAGATATAGCTTGATCTTTTGAATGGGTTGGCAAAAACTTGTTGTGTAATCTTAGATTTTGCTTGGATTAAGACGTAGTTCGTTTTGAATTTGTAGTTGTAGCTAATTAAATTTAGATGATGGTTTTATGGATCTATGATTTTGAATCTTAACTTTCATGGACCAAATTTTGAAGTGGATTGTAAAATCTTGTTGCATTAGCTTAGAATTTACTTGGATTGTGATGTAGCACACATTGAATGCGTGGAGGTGACTCAAATTTAGAATTTTGGTTTCATCGATTCATGGAGAAATTTTGGGAGTAGAGTTTAAAGTAGATTTTGCATAGATTTTGATTGTTTAAAATTAACATTATATATTAATTAATATGTGATAAAATATTATAACTTCATTGATCTCTACTCACTTCATTGATGTAAAATTATAAGTTGGTAGATCTAGATATATCATTTTAAGTGGGTTGCCAAATACTTTGTTGCATTACCTTAGAATTTGATTCGATTGTGATAAAATATTATCGACTTAAAAATAATTCTTTTAAAAGGTATTTAACCTAAATTGAAGTATTGACCTAAAAATTAAATAAATGTATAATAAATTAAGCGATACTTTAATTTTGGTTTTTGCAATTAATTCATTATTGGAAAATGAACTAACAACTACCTTGATGTAACTTAATGTAGATGAATCGGCGATGGATGTACATGGACCGCCGCTCCTCACAGTTTGTGGAGGGTTTGGAAACTTTTATCGTCGTGCAAGTGCACGCACAAGATCGAGCTACATATGTTGTCCATGCATAGACCGCAAGAATCGAAGGAGTGGTCAAACTCGAGCAAATTCACTTCCATTTGATCTCAAGAGGTTTCAGTGAAAACTATACTGTTGGACCAAACACGGTGAAGAAGAGATTATCACGAGAAGACGGTGAAGAAGAAGATGGTGACGAAGAAGATGTGGCGGATTATATGGTCGATGTTGGCCAACACGGTTCTATTGAACATATACTAGGGGAGTTTGACGACGATGATCTAGAACAGATGTTGCATGATGGAGAGGGAGAATACACCGATGAAAGACATTACGAAAAGTTTCAATACTGCTGAAGGACCAAGGAACATTGTTGTATCCAAACGTGGGCGGGGCCACAAAAGTTGCGTACCACTCGAATTGATGCAATGGAAGGCTACTAATGGAGTATCGATAAGGGATTTGATGAGTTGTTAGGCCTCATGAAGAAGTTGCTTCGAGAGGGTAACACGCCTCTGAAACTACGTATGAAGCCAAGCAAGTTCTCGCCCTTTGGGGTTGGAGGTACAGAAGATACTGAGCATGTCCAAACGATTGTATCCTCTATCGTAATGAGTACAAGGATTTGGAAGAATGTCCGGTGTGCAAAACATCACGGTATAAGACTAAGCGTGATGACCCATGTGAGGTAGAGGGGGCGAAGAAGAAGAGAGCCCTGCTAAGGTGGTGTGGTACTTCTCTATAATCCCTCGGTTGAAGCGTTTGTTTGCGAACAAAAAGCATGCGAAGATGATGCGTTGGCATAAAGATGATCGTAAAGTCGACGGAAGCTAAGGCACCCAGCGGATGGCTCGCAGATGGAGGAAACTCGATAGAAAATATCCGGACTTCGCGAACGATCACGAGGAACATAAGGTTTGCATTGAGTACGGATGGGATGAACCCGTTCGGTGACATGAGCAGCGATCCACAAAGACTTGGCCCGTTACTCTATGTATCTACAACCTTCCTCCTTGGCTATGTCGAAGCGGAAATACATTACGATGCCATTGCTTATCCAAGGCCCTAAGCAACCGGTAACGACATCGACGTGTATCTCAAACCGTTGATTGAAGATCGCTAACGCTATGGAATGATGGTGTACGTGTATGGGATGAGTACAAAAGAGAGTATTTCAGCTTCGTGCATTGCTATTTGTAACCATCAACGATCGGCCTGCACTTGGTAACTTGTCGGCCTATCTATAAAGGGATATAAAGTCCGCATCCAAAGGCTTGGATGATACGGAAGACAAGTACCTAACAAACTCTCGGAAGGTTGTTTACATGGGCCATCGTAGGTTCCTCAATTTGAAGCACCGTTCACAGTAACCGTGTTAATTTTGATGGGACCAAGAGAAACGTAAAGCCCAAGCATCGCGATGGGGCGGAAGTATTTTCTATGGTAAAGGATCTAGACGTAGTATTTGGAAAGGGTCCGGTAGCAAACCCGTCCCGCCACTCCCTATGAAGAATCTAGGAAGAAGCCTAGCTGGAAGAAGAAGTCTATATTTTGGGACTTGCCTTCTTGAAAAGACTTAGAGGTCCGTCACTCCTGGACTTCATGCATATCACAAAGAATGTATGCGTGAGCTGCTAGGCTTCATAGATATGTACGGTAAATCAAAAGATACATTTCAAGCACGAAAGGACCTACAATTGTTAGGTCTCGGGGAAGAACTACATCCACAAGAGAGAGACAAAGGGCAGATACCTCGTCATGAGCTACACACCAAGCAAAGAAGAGAAAAAAGCATGATTCAGTTGTTGAGCAGTGTTAAGGTCCTTACGGGTACTCGTCGAACATAAGAAGACTCATAAACACAAAAGAGAATAAAATCGTAAACTTGAAATCCCATGATTGTTATGTGCCGATGACCCAGCTTGCTCCCAAAGGATGGTGCGAGGTATTCTACCGACATATGGTGCGAGGTACAATCATAAAGGTGTGTTCGTTCTTCAACGCGATATCACAAAAGGTCATAGATCCGGATAAGTTATCTAATCTGCAGGATAACATTGTCGCTAGTATGGTCAACCTTGAGATGATCTTCCCTCCATCCTTCTTTGATATGATGGTTCATCTCATGGTTCACATGGTCAAACAGATAGAAATTCTCGGACCGATCTTCTTGCACAAGATGTTCGCTTCGAGAGGTACATGGGCGTTCTAAAGAAGTATGTTCGTAACCGTTCTCGTCCAGAAGGTTGCATTGCCCAGGGTGTTGGCACAGAGGAGGTGATTGAGTTTTGTGTCGACTACATTGATGATCTGAATCCGATTGGCGTCCCTGTATCACGCTATGAGGGGAGGCTACGGGAAAAGGGACCCTAGGGAGAAAAGAATCCTCCTGTGACGATCTACTCTCATTTAAACAAGCACATTTCACGGTACTGAAACAAGCATCTTCAGTGGCTCCGTATGTACTTGATCACGAGAGGATATTACGAGCCCAATACCCAGATAAGTCAGATAAGTGGATCGCGAACAAGCAAGTGGAGAGCTTTGGTGGTTGGCTACAAAAGCATCTGTTAGGCAAGGAGGAGTCCATGAACAGGTTGCAGCTCTTAGCTCGGGGACCATCCATAACAATCGTATCATGGCAAGGGTATGAGATAAATGGGTACACATTTTACACGACATACCCGGGATAGGAAGAGCACCAACCAAAACAGCGCCGTCCGTATAGATGCCTTGGACAAAATGGAAAGATGGACACCTACTATGGTTTCATAGAGGAGATCTGGGAGCTCAGTATGGACCTTTGAAAGTCCCTCTGTTTAGGTGCCAATGGGTGAAACCGACACCGTGGAGATCGATGACTATGGTATGACAATCGTGGACCTTAAGCAAGTGGCCTCTGAGGATGAACCGTTCGTGCTTTCGCCAATGATGTGACACGATATTCTATGTGATGGACATGGACAACAAACCAAAAGTTCATAAGGGTAAAACTATAAAAAGACGAAGAACAAGACTACCAAAGAATGATCAAGCAAGGCACCACGCGGTTCTTTACGGTAAAAGAAGGATTGTTGAGTTGAGGCGTCCGCAGACGAAGAAGAGTATAATCGATTCGACGAGTAGCCTTTCTCGTGACGTAGACATTAGTGTCCTTAGCGACGATGAGGAAGCTCGACGTCGCCACGATCATAACGAAGGATCACTTGTAAAAATAAAGTAGTCATGTAATATTTTAGATATTTGTCCCTAAATTCATATTGATCCGGAAAGAACCGTTCGTGCTCGCCAATTATGAGAAATTCCCATCGTTTATGTATAAGTAGATTATTCCCATCTCATTTATAAACTAATGAGAAATTTCAAGGTTCCCACTCATTTTTATATATGTCAACTTTTGCACAATTCTTATGAATTTTGTGAAATTTTTATTTAATTTTAATAAGCTCCCAACAATTTTCTATAACTTTGAAGAAATTTATGGCAATTACTACCATCGACATATGGGACCCACCATATATGGGCCCACATGTCAAGGAAAACATGGCTTTCTCCACAATAAACGAATTAAAATACATTAAAAAGGAAATATAATGGGAAAATGGATTTAAAATACAAATAAGGAATTAAAATATAATTAAAAAATTCCTTTCCTCCACTAAAGACCAAGAAAGGTACAAAATAACTCGCTCCTAACAGAGGAGAACATCTCTCCCCTCTCCCGGCTAGCAGGCGCTGAGCTGCTGGCTCCCGGCTTCTGGGTCACGGGTTCGAGCCAGCTCAAGACTGCCTTCTTTTATTTTGGTATCGGTCCGGTTTGTATAATAAACCGGGATAGTCCCACTCGGCGTTGGTCATCGGCGTGTGGGGCAGCCCACCAATCAATCTGGTTGGAGAGACACTGGGACTGAATCTCCATTCAATCTCGGTTGTTCTTTTCAACCGGATTGAAGGTCAACCACCCTACGCCAGATCCGGCGTGTGGGGCTAGCACCACTGCAATCCCGGTTGGAGACACGGCCGGGGCCGATGGTCAAGTCAATCTCGGTTGTTGTCTTCAACCGGGATTGAAGGTCAAAATACAAATTCCCGCCCTCCAATCTTCCCACCGCTTGCCGCGACCGTGCCCTCCTCGCCGCTCCAACCCTAGATCGTCGCTGCCGCCGCCGTGACGCCGCTCTCCCGCCGTGCACCTCCTCGCCGCCGCCGCCCGTGACGCCGCCATCCCCTCCTCGCCCAAGACCTCCTCGCCGTCGCCGCCGTGACGCCGCCCTCCCCTCGCCGCCGCCTTGCCTCCGCCGTCCGCCGCCGTGGCGCCGCCACTCCTCTCTCGCGCCCAAGCCTCCTCGCTCGTCGCCGCCGTGACGCCGCTTCCCTCTCGCCGCCGCACCTCTCGCCGCCGCCGCCCGTGACGCCGCCGTGGACTGCTCGCCGCCGTGCACCTCCTCGCCGTCGCCGCCGTGACGACGCCACCTCTCCTCCCCGCCTCAACGCCAAAGTATGAGTCTACCTTTGAAAAACTTCTAATGAATTTGCCTTCCTTAGTATTGGTTACCTGAATCTTCACAAGCAAATGTTTTCTATTGATTTGATTTGCTTTTCTACTTTACTGTGTTTGTATCATGGAAATAGTCGGAGCCGAGAGTATATAGACATGATGCAGTCAAGCATAGAAGAATAGTTGAATATTTTTAGCAATCTAGTCGAATCTAATAATAGTGTAGGCAAGACATAGTCGAGCATGTAAGCATAGCTGAATGTATGAGTTAAACACATTGATCACAATGTGGTAGAGCATCATTTGATATTATTTTAATTCATAGCAAAGCATGAACACAATGTGGTAGAGTTTTTTTCTTGCATTCTTTGGATTGAATATGTCATGCAATTTCTGATTTGCATATTGTGCAGTTAGTTATGTATTCATGGGATACTCAATATGTTGGACCATCCTGGAAATCACTAATAATGTCTTTTATACATGTGTATATACGGAATAGGTACACGCTCATGCAAATATATACACGTACTCTACTCTTGAATAGGTACACGCTCATGCAAATGGGATACTCATTTATTTTGCTTGAAGCAATCCTCGATGGACATGCATATAGAAACCCGCTATATATGGCTGGCCGGAGCAATCACAGAGCAGACTTTTGATTTAAAAAAGGACATGCATACGGTGGAGTTGATTACATGAAATTAATACTCCTTCTATTTGGTTAATGGGTATATAGGTCGAAACCCGCTAATCTATGAATTTGGTCAACCAAAGATGAATGGTGGATGAGGGTGGAGCCTAGGCTCCATGGAGCCTTATGTATTATTCCTATATATATATATATATATATGGTGTATGTCATTGGAAGGCTATTCTTAGCAACCCAACATATTAAATTTGAGAGCAATTTATAACAAACTAAACTGAGCTCTGTTGTTGTTTAATTGTTATAAATTACAACTTGTTATCATGTCATTTTTCTTGCTATTTAGTTGTTTTAATATCTGTGTGGCCCATCTATCTGCTTTTTTTTACCTTCTACAGGGAATTCCAGTGCGCTCGAGGTTGTTTTCCAATATAATAATTTCTACGAATATGCATTGATAGATCGAAGTCCAAAGGAAGATGAAGTAATGCCTGCTTGTGTATTTAGATGGTGAAATGTGAGACTAGCTAGGGAAAAACGTTGAAAACATCGTTGTGTAGGAGATGACTGCAAGTCTATGTGCTCTAATTATCAACACCTGTGAAATGAAGTTCTATTGTGCATATGTATGCTATTCTTATCTGCATATTATGTGAAATGTATGTGAAATGTATGTGTAATCATATCTTATTTAGAGAAAAAGTTCCATGTTACTATTCAATTCTTCATAGAAAATAACTTATACAAGAATAACATTACATGATACTATTCAATTCTACTTAAAATTCCAATTGAATGTTTCTATTCAATTCTATGCAGTCGAATGGATTTTCTTGGTGACGAGTTTTTGAGCGAGTTGTTCGGACAAGAGGCGGCCCACGCTACCCAAGCACCGAGAGACGGTAGTAGCCACCCAAACCGGTGAGGCGATCGAAGCCACCCAAGCCGTGAGAGGCCGTCGAAGCCATTGAGACCGGTCAAGCGAGTAGCCATCCACGTCGAGAGGTCAAAGCAAGAAGCCGAGGGCAAGACACATATTCATCGAAGTCGGTGAGGAAGGCGAGCCTCTAAAGCCGAAAATGCGATTGGGCGTTCAGATCGACGTTCGGCGTGATCGTCGTGACCACGTGCCTATTAGCTTTGCGAAATGGGACGAGATACCGCAGAATCAAGAACACCCTATGGATGATATGAAGGAAGCGTTCACCTTCCCGAAGGGACCAAGATAAGGTGAAAAGGTATACATTAAAGAAGATGGCAATGGCTTTTCAGACGCATAAAAAGAAGTCGAACAACGAGTACGTCAAGAAGAATTTAGTCCCCGACTTCAACAAGTACCCAAAGCTACAAGATCACCGGGATGAATTTGTGGGGTACAAAATTCACACTAGGTCGAACTTGGCTGAAAGGAACAAGCGAGAATCGCAAAGAAGCAATACCACCATCGCCTCGGACCTGGTGGTTACCGCAAACCCTACCCAAATGGGAGAAGACGGACGTGACTTGCTTGTTAAGGGTGTCCACCCCGCCACATTGGATTGGTCCAACAGATCGAGAAATTGGTTCTTCGGTCATAACGGCCTTTGACGATGACGGCAGGCGGTGTTTGGTGATACGATGAGAGAAGTCGTCAAGAAGCTTCAGAGGCGCACACCCGCCGTCCCAAGGCACCTTCGTGCCAAACAGGAGGACGACGAGCTAACAAGGGCTCTCTGAACCCGGAGCACCTGGACGTGCGGGCGTTGGCATCGCCTGTGGAAGGTCGGTTTCGCCCATGATGCGGAGACCTCAGAGTCGGTCGAGATCCAAGGGTCGACACGCACAACATATCAAGGACCTTCAAGACGAACCGAGAGCAACAAAGGCCAAGATACCCGATTTGGTCGAAAAGAGCTGCAACTAGCCTTGAGCCAACATTGGGAGACAAGTCGCGAGAACCTCCCGTAAATCCAGACATCATCGGTCCCTCGACGCGGCGGAGCAACTGCGCTTCCGGTGGGTGGTGAAGCTGACTTGGGCCCCTATGCGATGGGCGACATCACGCAACCGACACCATGTGAGTTGCACGTGCAAGCCCTAACCTCTCATTAAAAGGCGGTGAAGGCATGGCTTTCCGGTGGAGCAGGGCAGCTCATCCATGGTCTCGCCATACCGCTGGGCTACACGAAGGTCTCGGTGGGCGAGGTATGCCCAGAGTGCGAGGATCTTGACCTCGACATTGAAGGAGGTGACGGAGCACGAAACTATTAGATCTGTACACGTTTCATTGCGTGGCGCAAGCGTTCATAATTTTTAAAGACAACGCGCATTTCCTCTCCACGGTCTCCAGCGTCACCTCCATAACCTTCGCAGACTGAATAAGACGCCCCCGAAGAAGCCCGTCTCCTCGGCTAAGCCCTCGCACTGAAACTCCAACTCCCACATCGGCCAAGGCAGCCCCCAATCGACAAACAGCTCCAAGTAATGTACCAACCAGGTCGGATAGGGGCCAAGACTTCTCAAAAGACACGGTCCACGTCCCACGTCAACAAAATCCAAAAGGAAATCACCTCCGGTTGGCGTGCGATATGATGATGAGGAGACCTCGCAGTTTGTAAGAGCGAGGTCACCTCATTCTTCGCGAAGAAGCCATCTCCACCGAGGGTCCAAATTTGCGGACGAATGGCACAAAGCTAGGAGGGCTATCCTATCGTTGAAGGACATCATAGATAAACCAGAAAGGCCGCCCGTGTCAGACTACGAGCGCGTCTTGAGTAAGACAGCCGACAAGGAGACGCCACCGAGAGGGCGGCGGAAGAGGTTGCACAGGGGATGAACAGTTTCTACGATGATACTGGCCTTGATGCAGATCAGGTATTGGGCCTCAAGGACATCCCGGTTGCGGAGATAGCATGGAAATTTGTACATGGTGCGTCATTTGTGAAACGTGAGGAGCTCCCCCAACTAACAACGAAGATGCGGCAACTCCATGAATGGTATTTGGCCGCGGCCAACCATGGTTTAGATGCGATTGCCGTCAGGTTCAAGGAAACTCATTACTTCCGTGGAGACAACGAGTTCTTCATCGAATGGGAACCTCTATTTGATCTATACCAGTAGGGGCCCGGGCGTCTGCATGTTGAGTTCTTGGACTCTGTAAGTGTCTTATTCATAAATTTTGTCGTGCACGCCCATATGCTGTAACAATCCCCAAACCTAACTGATTTCTTGTTGTGTAGAATGGAGCTAAAACGATGCCAAACCGAGAGAATTAATTATGAGTTTGGCTTTCTCGACCCAAGAGTGATCAATGAGAAACCGGTTAGAGATAAACCGAAGAGACAGAGCAGACACATATACAACGGGCTCATGGGACAAAGATACAAGTCAAAGATACTTCTAGCTTATGATTTTGAGTATGTGTTTTCTTATCGCCTCGTTATAATTTTTTTCTTACCTGACCATATATATGTGCAGCTTTCACTTTGCCCTTTTTATTATCGAGGTAGATCGTAGCACAGTCACGGTTATGGACTCAAAAAGAAAACCCCCTGCAAAATACAAAGACATCTTGGCCATGCTCAACCGGTACATTGTCGTTCCTTTCATTATCACACTTGTTTTCTTTCTCTCAGTTTGAAGCCAACTCTAATCTGTATAACTCATAATCACTTGTATAGTGCCTTCGTAAGATTCCAAAAGGAAAACGTTGGAGAATTTAAGAAAAAATTTGAGTTGCACCTCGCTAAATATGTAAGTATATCGTAATGCTAGCTTTGTAGTTAGTTTACTAAATTTCTATGCAGTTATTTCACATTCTACAACTTTTTCACCACAGGTCTTGCATCAAGCACCGGGAAACAATTTGTCTTGGCTACTATGTATGCGAGATGATGCATCACTTCATCGGAGGCTCTGCTACCTCTACGAGAAAAGGAGAACCTTTTGGGGTGAGTATTTATAATTTCTACCTTAATAATACCTAACTATTCCGGACACCTCTATAGATTCAAGGATTGATTAGTTAATTCCCTAATTAATGACAGATCCCTCTAAAATTGGCGAAGAAAGGTTTGGAACAAGGTCCGGAACTCTCGGCGGTGCGGGTGAAAGCAATACAAGAGCAACTCGCCGGCTTTATATTAGATGAGGTCGTGGCTCCAATGGGCGAGCATCATCACCCTTTTTTCAATAAGATTCCGGAGCCCGACCGTTCGAGAGGAACCGATCAACCGTCGGGGTCAACATCTAGGTCTACCAAGAGCAATCCACGTAGATGATCCCGATGAACAAAAACATGTGTACTTGTAATTATGTGTACAACAATGTGTACTTGTGATACTTGTATATATAGCCCAGTTAGTTAGCAATTGTAGTACGTATTAATTACTTATAATTAAATTTTAATGAATGTCCTTTCATTTAATAACGAGTTAACTGTGAATGAATAATTATATGAGTTTCAATTAATTGTGATTTAACACAAATATATACATATACTTAAGTTTCAATTAATTATATGAGTTTCAATTAAATGTCATCCAAATGGCAAAAAAAAAATGACAACACCTTCTAGTCGGTTGGTAGAACCAACCGGGACTGATAAGTCATCCAGCGGGCAAATAAAAAATGCAAATAAAAAATATTAAAACACTTTATAGTCCCGGTTAGTAGAACCAATCGGGACTGATAAGTCAGCCTCCAGTCCCGGTTGGTAGTTCCAACCGGACGGATAGGCTGCCTCGGCGCCTCAGCTCCTGGCTTTTCCAGGCCTTCGGTCCCGGTTGGTGGCTAACCGGACTGTAGGCCCCGCCATCGATCCCTCGATTATCCGGTTTGGAAACCGGGACCGTAGCCCGTTCCCAACCGGGATAAAATCCCTGTTCCCTGGTAGTGGATCGATCATATTAAAATTAAGCAGAATTAATTATAGTTAAAATCTTAGATTGGCTATGATGGAGTATTTCTAAATGAGAGATTTTATCGTATATACCTTTTAAAAACGTGCAGTCTACAATTTGTCACTCATATATACTGAGACATATTATGGATTACACCTATATGAGAGTAGCATATTCTGAATTATTTCTAAAGCAATGGGGTTTTCACGTAGCGCTATTTGGCATTTGACCAACCGTTTGCATGCATGTCATGTCACCACGAGTTAGATTGTCCAACTCTACCACAAATCCCTGGCATCCCTCATGCACGTTCTTGGCATTACCACCACTCCTTCACCTCGCCTCTCCTCACTCGCCTCTCAACCAACCAATGTCATTGGTTGCCAGTTGCCACTAGCACTCACGTCCGGATCGACGACCCATGCACTCAAGACATACGCGCGCGCTCGTCTCCTCCGTCTTCCTCTTCCTCCTCGCGCTCTCGATCATCGCGTTCGTGCCGCACGCGCTGCCGTCGCCGTCGTTCCTCCGGCCCCGAGCGCGCTTGGACGACAGCGCCACGGTTCAGGCCGGCTGCAATTACTCCGACGGGAAATGGGTGAACGACGCCGCCGCCGGCTGGACGGCCTACGGCGAGGACTGCCCGTTCCTCGACCCCGGCTTCCGGTGCCTTCGCAATGGCCGGCGCGACTCGTCGTTCCGGCACTGGCGCTGGCAGCCTCGTGGCTGCCACCTTCCTAAGTAGGTACCCACCGCCATGCCCATTTGAGAGCTTCAGTTAGACTTTTTCTTTTCTTGCTTTGACGACACATCCATGCATCCTTGAACGTGGGAAAAACAGTGTGGAGTTTGCAGCACATTGGTCTTGTTCAATTCGCGCCGAGATCCAAGCATGGCTCCCACCCGTTCTCATGCGATTTCACAAAAAAATCCTAAGAATCCAAAATGATACACTTGCATCGGTCCTTTTTTCTCCTCTCCCTCGCATCAGCCTCGCGCCTGACCAGGCACTCCCCATGCCACCCCATTGCTACTAACCCACCGACCTTGCAACTGCGACCACGAGGCTAGCTGCTCGAGCCGCCAGGCTCTCTCATGGCAGCACCGCGTAGGGGCTTGCGTCTCGTCGTGCCATAGCCATGGGGGCAGTGATCGCCGATGGTAGGGCTCCACGGGAGTAGGGGGTCAGTCGGATCTGATCGAGGAGGAGCTAAGAGCTAGATGCTCGAGCGGAGGTCACTGTGTTCGCCGTTGTTGTGGACGCCCGTGGTTGCCGGTAATAGACAGGCTGGATAGCAGCTAGGGAGAGGGGAAGATGAAGAGAAGGAAGAAGGATCTAAAGCAGCAACTCAAAGAAAGGGAGGTGCGTTTTCACAAAATACGCTGAGAGGAGAGAGAGAGATGGGAGCAGTGCAGTGCACTAATCTTGGTGCAGGATCGGACGGCTCCGGCCAATACGCATGGACCCTTGTGGAGTTGTATTTACCATGCATCTTCCATTACTAGGCACGAATGTTGTGAGTTCTTTCAGGTTCAACGCAACTGAGTTGCTGGAGAGGAGCCGGAACGGCCGGATCGTGTTCGCCGGCGACTCCATCGGGCGCAACCAGTGGGAGTCCATGGTGTGCATGCTCGCCGGCGCCGTCCCGGCCGGCAAGTCGAGGATATACGAGCAGTCCGGGAAGCCCATCAGCAGGCACAAGGGCTACCTCTCCATGGTGTTCGCGGACTTCAACCTCTCCGTCGAGTACTACCGCGCGCCGATGCTCGTCATGGTCGACCGCTTCCCGGCGAACGACGGGCCAGTCAGGGGAGCGATCCGGCTGGACGTCCTGCCCCGGCATGCCGGCCGGTGGGCTGGCGCCGACGTGCTCGTCTTGAACACCGGCCACTGGTGGAACCAACACAAGACATTCAAAGCGTAATCAAGCTCCGGTTGATCGATTTGTTTCAAGTGGCACGATCTGTTAGACTCTAATGGCGGCTTAGTGCTTGCAGTGGAAACTATTTCATGGCTGGTGATCGGCTGAACGTGACCACGGACATCAAGGAAGCGTTTCTGTTGTCCGTGCAGACGGTGAGAGATTGGGAGTTTAGATCACGAGTTTCCAACAGCTATACTTTCTTCCGGAGTTATTCTCCTTCCCATTATAGGTAAGCTACGTTTAAAGATTTCTAGTTCTAGTTAATTACTTCATTTTACATCTTATGATGTTTGTTATTCTTGAAAATCCTAGCCTTACTTTTCTTTTATGCTATTTTCTATGAGATTTTATGGTACACAAAAATAAATACAAACCGTCCATTCTCCTCAATCTAACGGCTCAGATTGATTTTGTTTTTTTATACTACTATGATAGTGTTTATACTACAATGATATTATATTTTTCCGGTGACTCTCTAAACGGACGGTGGTTATATCTCTCTAAACGGACGGCGGTTATATCTGAATTATAATACTACCCTATTATATTTCTTAATGTATACCTAAAAGAGCTCTCCTGTACAAGCATATGTATGTGCAGCGTGTTTGCCTTACTCGAGGCTGTATTTAACTTGCAAATGGCAGCAATGGCACTTGGGACACAGGTGGCTCGTGTGCCGGCCAGAAGAATCCACTAACGAGCAACGACCAATTCAGTGAGGAGTACTCGTGGATCAACGCGATGATCTCAAGCGCCATGAAAGGTGTCAGGAGCCATGGAAGGAAGGCCCAGTTCTTGAACATAACGTACATGACGGAGCTCAGAAGGGACGGCCACCCGTCGCGCCACCGGGAGCCCGGGACGCCGCCGGATGCACCGGAGGACTGCAGCCACTGGTGCCTGCCGGGCGTCCCGGACACGTGGAATCATGTCCTGTATGCACACCTTTTGTCTATGGGATATGACACGAGGACAAAATATAGATGATTCATTTTTGGGTGCGACTAGTGCTTGGTCGCCTGAGATCGTTGGAACTTTCAGTCGATTACTTAGACCAGCCGATAGCAACGCACAGCAGCGACCAGTGAATCTGTGGTACCTCTTGTTGCGCCACCTTACACGTAAAGACACATACATAGGGCCTCAACGTCACTGCTTCCTCAATCTACGTGCAGCCTCACATCTTAACATCTAAAAATAAAAAAAACATATAAAAACTTTAGTGAAACCCTTCAACCTAATAAAACAAATATAAAATAATTATTTTAGTCCTCACAAATACAAAATTGAGTTTAATGCACTCTGCCAAACAAAAAACTAAAAGATTCTATCAAATTTGAACCATAAAATATAAAAGTGCACAACACCCTAGCAGTTGCCTGTGCGGCGCCGCACAGGGATCACCCTGCTCCGCCTTTCTCTAGCAGTCGCGACACTGGCGACCCCTAGGAAGGAAAAGCAAATATAAAAACAAACAAAACTATTAAGTTACAATTATATTATACTAAAATTGTGCATTATTAAGGAGTGCAATTTTAATCTTACTAACATGCAATTTCGGGGACTAAAACTAAAAATAAAATTTCAGGGTCAATGTGCATTTACAAAACTGGTCTAAAAACAAAATAAAAAATTGTAGGCTTAACATAAGGTTTAACTCCCACCGTACAAAATAAAATAGTATAGACTAGACAAAATGTTTAACTCTAGTGAACCCTACATAACAGCAAATTAAATGTTTAGTAAGTTTATTAGAAAATAGAAATATATAAACAAATAGGAATAAAAGTTACAGTATATTTGTGTTCTAAAATTACATATAAGATGGAAATGTAAATTCAAACTTACTAGTATGCACTTTTAGTGGTGGGGTGGGGTGGGGGGGGGGGGGAGGGAAGGGCGTAAGTTTTCACAATTTTTTTAGACTAATGTGGGCTAGGGAATCTATAACGAAATAAAAAAAGCATTTCATCGAAAATTAGACTTCAATGCGAAGTGTAAATATCAACGTGATGTGACATTAATTTCCAATCTATTCCACACACCTTGCAGTCTTGCTTGCCTCCTCCATTGCGTGGAGTAGTACACGCACACTCACTCTTGACCTTGTGGTGCATGAGCCTCGAATCCTCCTGAACTATCGGCTACACATACGTGGGCTTAGTGTTGAATTTTATGTCCAATAGTAATTATGGGCCATATGAGCTGTGGGCTCAGTGATGATGGGCCACGTATGATGTGGGCTTCACGTATACTGATCCGTGTAGTATTAAAGTCCTAATGGATCTTTTTAGGCCTCTAACGTAAGTGCCCACTATGGGCTTTATAAAGGGAGGTGGTGGAGGCGGGAGAGACAGACCAGCATTAGGTTTTCCTCCTCCACCGAACTCTAGCCGTCAACTCCAAGGTCGTGCGAGCCGACGCTAGCACGTCTCGTGCGATCGTATTCCTCTCCCTGTACGTGTGGACTACGTAGAGACGCTGCATTTGTAGCGCTGGTCGGGACGATCGTGAGGACGAGACGTGATCGACTACTTCCGTACGACTACACGCAAATCGATTGAACCGGCTTCATCAACTCTTCTTTCGCTACATTGCACGTCAATCGGTTTACTTTAGAACTGCAAAACGCTACACAGTAACCGGGTAGTTATAAAGGCAGTTTTCGGGTATGCTATGAAATATGTCGTGGAGTGTGAGCGATCAAGATAAAATTTGCCCCTCCTTTATAACGGGAGAGATATCTCTGGGCCCCTCAATGTGGTTGAATTTAGAAAAGCGTATGGCCATGCCAATATGATTAAAGAGTTAATCACAATGATTATTGTGTTAATCACCGATTGAAATCCACTACAAGATCGAATGAATGGTCAAGCTATCATAGGGATGACACATTTCTCGCTATGAGTTTGACTAGTATCGTGTGGCAAAGGGATCGGTACATTAACACTATTGGTTCATAAGATTAGATTTTTGTGTGTACTCAGGGGTCGATACATTCTGCTAAGGACCACTGCCGACTTGTGGCCAGAAAAGAGTTTCTGGATCATGGCTGAGTATATACGAACCTACAAGGTCACACACTTAAGGAGATTAGAATTAATCGTTGCATAATTGACTATTGTGCAAATGAGAGATTATTGGGTTTTATGCCCAATAGCAATTATGGGTATAGCAGCCCAAAAATTGAGAGCTATTTTTGAAAACACTCATGAGATGCTTTTATGAAGTAAGGACCAATTCCTTTAAAGCAACTTTTGGCTAAAAATCAATCTCTGGACTTTGTATTTACATAGGAAAATATTTAGCTAATTAGATTGCAAAAATTTGATAAAAACTTTAAGTTAGCTCATGACCATGAATTCCTAAAATGGAACATTTTTAGCTTAAGTTGAACTTTAGGGATTTTTGATATTTTTCTAAGCTTCATACACACACACACATATATGTGTGTGTGCATATATATATATATATATATATATATATATATATATATATATATATATATATATATATATCGCACTAAAAATTGTACAAAAATTGTAGAAACTAGTTTAGACCCTAAATGACAGTTTGAATTGAGTGTTGACCAAACTTGACCATAATGGGACCAACAGGGTAGACCCTTTTTCTTCTTGCTCTTGTGGGCATTCCACCAAGCAGCTGATCTGCAGCAGCTCGGCTTCCACCTCACCGGAGCATTCAAAGCACCCTTGCCCAAAATCTTCCCTGGAAGATCCTTCCTTGGCATCCTGTGCGTGTCACCTTGGCCGAGCGGGCCCCACGCCTGCGCCGACGCGACCCCGTCACCAATCGTTTCGCCGCGCTGCCTGCCACAGCCGACCTAGCCGCTCTATCGGCCCGACTGCACATCGTGTTTCTGGCATTGTCTTGGATGGCCAATCCTCTTCTCTACCCTGTACTAGATTGTGCTGGGTCGCCGCACACTTGACCGGAGGTCTGCACGCTACCGCACGTGCGATCAGCTCTTGGGCCGATACAAGCCAAATCAGGAATCAAGACATTGCCCAAGTTCGCCAATCGGTGACAATGCTCCCTAGTGACCTGCTCAAACCCCCGCGTGACCACTGGTCCAAGAGCCCTACTGACCCGAGCTCAAAACGACCATGCCGGGCCTGTCTACTCTCTTTCTCACTCACTCCTTCGTCGCCAGCCCAACCCAGAGCTCCCCACCTCTCGCTGGTTCATGCACCAGCTTCGTCACCCCCTCTCCTTGCTTCCTACCTAGGAAATCAAACTCGAAGCCCACAAGTCGTCAGTGAGAACCATGACATCGCCGCCGACCTAGGAGCACACCGTTTTGCGTCCTTTTCGATTGCCCCCTCCACGGTGAGTCCCTGGGCAATTGCTCGCATATGGATTATCACCTCCTCCTAATGCATCCTTCGCCTAGGTCGATTGAACCCGTGAGCCACCGGAGCTCCCTGCCGTCGAGTGCTGTGTTCCCGCATTGTTTTGGCTCACCGTCGCTAGCACTATCCGCGCCAACTCTGGCCCTGCCAAGTGCTCGGTGAGCATCCTCAAATCCTTCTAAAGCTCATGCATGTCTTAGGTAAGCTAGTAGGGCTTCGTAGAGCCGTAGCTAGTTGCTCCGATGGGAGTTCTCCGCCACCGCTCAGTTCACCGCCGTTCCAAGCCGTTGCTGGCTAGTAGCTTGTCGACACGTCCTTAGGCTACTCGCAAGGAGGCTGTAGCGACCAAAATCACCCGTACTCATGCACTATACCACCGCCGGTACGCCGCTGATTGATCGTCGGTTTCATGATGTCATTCAGTCGCCTGACCAGAGGTAGAAGACAAGCCTCTGCCGTCTGATCAACACCAAGATCCGTGTGGTCAAACCACGCTGTGTCACTGACTAGTGGGCCCTAGCTGTCAGGTGCTCGCTGGTTTAAATATTCTTGAGCAGCCTTAGTGTGCCACCGACATGTGGGCCCTCGGACCCACATGTCAGGTTTAGTGGAAGCGCCCCTCCTGCTGGCGCCTTCCCTCACGCGTTGCGTCTTTCAAATTTACACATTCGGCGTGGATAGCTCGGCAGGTGAGTTAGCGGGCTGGCCCAGTACTGTTCATCCAATTTTCCCGCATTTAGCAAATAAAATAAATACAGTAAATAGAAACGATTTATTAAAAATAGCTAGACTGCTCTAGAAATTCTAGAAAAATTAGGGAAATACTAGATCTTATTCTGGATTTTATAAAAATATTAATATGAACAGTAATTATGTATAATCTCTAACTAAATTGAATGGGCTATTTTAGAGTACTAATCCATATAGAAAATGGGTGGAAATGGTTTAATTTACATACCTATTTCTATATATATATATATATATATATATATATATATAATAAGCCAGTTTGGGGCTCCATGGAGCCTAGGCTCCATGATTCAAATACCTATGATGTGCATTTAGATTTGTGATGTTTGACGTGCATATCTTCACATACTCTCTAAAAAAAATATTTGAGATATCAAACTCCGAAAAAAATTAATTTCAAACTTAGTTTAAACTAGTTTGAAGTATAGTTTAAACTAGTTTGAAGTATATTTTAAAAGTAGTTCAAACTGAAGTTCAACTTAACTTTTTTCGGAGTTTGATGTCTCAAATATTTTCTTTCGTGCGTATATGAAAGTATAAATATCAAACAACACGAATCTCAAAGCACATCTAGTGGTAACGAATCATGGAGCCTAGGCTCCATGGAGCCTTATGTATTATTCCTATATATATGCATTTCCACGCTTACCGTAAACTCTTATAGTAAGATAAATTGGTAAGTTTAAATTATGAAAGAAATACTTCAAACAAAAGTATTTACCAATATGTTCTTGCACTTGTTGAATACCTTTAAAGAAATAAAATACTATTTTCTCCTATATGGGCTGTTTTGGTAGATAATATATTTATAATACTATTTGCGAATATATAAATATATATACATATACATATATATATATATTCATGTGCATCATCGCATAAGCATCACCGCTATGAATTACAGTAGAAATTATCATATCAATAGACTCATTGAACTTCCTTGATACGATAGTTAGTTCGTATCGATATTTCCTAGACGTTAGAATAAGAGCGTTGCATCTCATGCATCATTCCTTCTCAATGCACCTTGGTTATTTATTGTTGATTACATTTCGTTATTAGACGTCGAGGAGCACGTGGAACATTGCGAAGATCAGTAAGAAGACCCCCTCTACTCTTAGGACCCAGGAGAGTTAACATTCAATTACATCATGTTGAATCCCACTTTTCCAAAGTATTTTATTTATAGTATCAAATGAAGGGAATGTGCCCTAGAGGCAATCATACGATGATTGTATAACGTCTTTGTTCTTGTATTTATGATAACATTGCTTATCGGTTCCATGAATTAATATCACGACTTTGTTTATCAAATACGATTTGGTTGTGAGACACATTGTCATTGTGATATTGTTCTAAACGATCCCTGATCCATATCATTACGAGGAGCGGTAATGATTTGATCAGCACATGTATTGATTGATGGTACTGTTTCACATACAATAGATATGGAGATATCAAATCAATGATGTGAACACATGTTAGAGAACATGGGTGGTTGGACAGACCTACTCCGAGACGCTGCTGAGATTGTTATCTACAAAGTGCCATCAGCGTGTAGTCTCGAGTGGTACATCTATATGGTCCTTAGACCTGAGATCATCATGGAGACCCAGCTTTTGGAGTTGTATGCTTTGGTGTTATCAAACACTACACCGTAAGAGGGTAGTTATAAAGATAACTACTGGGTATGCCGCGAAGCATGACGTAGGGATGTGATTGATCAAGTTGGAATTTGCCCCTTCTCGATAACGGGAGAGATATCTCTGGGCCATTTAGTGCGGATGGATGAGGAAAGCGCATGGCCGTGCTGATATGATTAAAGAGTTAATCATGATATTCATATCCATCACATTGATGAGTGAATGATCGAGCTATCACAAGGATGGCACATATCTCGCCTTGAGCTTAACTGATATCATGTGGCAAAAGGATCGGTATGTTGAGTGTATCAGGGTTCAGCCGATGAGATCATTCTGTGCATTCGGGGGTCAATATGTACTGATAGGTGCCGCTATTGATCTGTGGATTGGAAAGGAACTTTTCGGATTCGACCGACTTGCACATGAACCTAACGGGTCACATACTTAACGGGTTGGAACATATCTAGTGGATTTGATCTATTAGAAGAAGGGTTTGCACGCGGATACGATCCGCATAGGAATTGGAGTCCTAGTGGAACTCAACGAGCCCACTAGCACGCCCATAAAGGGGAGGCCTTGGGCGGCGTGGCAAGCGCGAGACGAGCTCTCACCAAGCCCTAGCCGCCGCGCCCCTCCCGCTCCCCCGAAACCCTAGCCGCGTGGTGAGGTGCTAGCACACCACGCACGGCGTTCCTGCTCGGTACGTGTGGATACCGGTAGAGGCGCTGCCTTACACGGACGCGCTGTTCGGTTGGATCTACGCCGAGCACTCAGCGACCAGTCCGATCACTCGCCGACCACTCAACGATCACTCGGCGACCAGTCCGATCACTCGACGACCACTCAGCGACCACTCGGACTAGTCGGCGAGCAGCCCCGAGCACCTGGTGACCAGTCGGCGAGCACGATGCGTGCTGCTCGGATCTGATCAGGACGTGTAGGACTACTTCCACGACACGTGCGCATCTGCTTCCGCTGCATCGGCGCGTCAAGGATAACGATCTGTGATCCTCTACTTGCATGTGATCTTGGGTGAATCGCGGTAGAAATTTCCAAATTGTGCTTGCGTAGCCTAACCATAACCCAACATCAAATTGCATGCTTTTTAAGTAATTATGCCTACTTGCTTAATCATGATAGATCATGCCATGTTAATTAATTGTTATTGATTTACCATGATTATCTTGCTTTGGTAAAATCATCTGTCATTTGACCTTATTAATGTTTGCCTTGATGATCACCCTTGATAGCCTGGTTAGGTTAAAAAAAATGATTTAGACTCTTAAGTCTTGGTTAAAATCTTACTTAGACATTATTGAGGTCTAATTATTAATTTTAGGCTTAGATTGCCTTGGAATGGTGAACCGACATTCACCGGACATGATTACACAATGAACATGGTTAACTGAAAATTAGGCCTGGCATGCCGTGTCTGTGGTTGTGATGTGTTACAATGCAGATTGGGTCTGGCATTGGGTAAAAGATGAAGTAGCTGGGCTATGAGAATTGAGGAGCTAATCGCCGATGTACGTAGTGTAGAGAAGAGGAGTGCGGCGAGATCCTCGTAATGCCGCGCGCTGCCCAAAGGGTGAGGCCCTTTGTGGATAGGCTGGGTTGAATCAAGGATTCCCCTAGACGTGTGCATGGGGATGCACAGTGTGACATCACTGACCATCGAGGATGGTTCCTAACACCACAATGCGCCGGCCATCACACGGTAGTGCAACCATTGGGGATTCAGGGATAGTTACGACCTGCGGGCGTACCTTGTCTGCTGTCATGCTTGAGGTGAAGACAGTCTCATGTCGTCATCCGAGAGATGATCTATGTCCATTCTTATAGGGTGTCGTGAGCCTAGCGTGGGTCAGCAACTCCGCTATGACAAGACCGGGTACTTCGTTGGGAGATGTGATCCACAACGGGTGCGCCACACCCGAAAGATGATGGCAGGAGTGGAAGGAGATTGTTTGGCAGAGTACGTGGAAACTACCATGGGATTGGGAATGATTATTGAAATGGAATTATGATGAATAATCAACTTGATGTAGAAATTTGATTAAAACTGTTAAGTTATAGGCTTTGATTTCCAAAACTGGCTTTCTGCAAACAAATAAACCCAACCTTTTCTTTGAAACCTCTATCACTAAATACATTAGGTTGGGTGTTAACTCGCTAATGTTTGGATGACACTGACCTTGCAAATATATATACTTTTAGGCATGGAAGACCAAGGAGAAGTAGACGCCTACGAATTTCATGAGCATGGAGATCCTCATTTCTAGGACTAGGAGTAGAAGATAGTTAGGGTTTAGTTCGTTCCGCCAGCCGTGTGTTGTTGCATAGCTGTTGGTGTGATTTGATGTTTTTGCACAAAAACTCTTATGGTTGTATCTTTAAAGACTTCCGCTTTACTCTGATCGAGACTTGGTTGTAACTAAGGCTTAAATGTCGTTTGCTACTATTGCGATCTGGTGATTGCCGTTATGTAATAAGTGAATGGTCGATATATGAGATGAATCCAGCTATGTAACTGTTGCACTAACCTACTGATCTAGGGCCTTGTGCAGGTCCGGCCGTTCCTCAGGCTGTGACAATAGGCCACATAAGATGTGGGATGTAAGCTTTGCGAACACTAATCTGTGTAGTATTAGAGTCCCGCGGATACTGATCCGTGTAGGATTAGAGTCCTAATGGATCTTTTTGGGCCTCTAGCGTAAGTGCCTACTATGGGGCTATATAAAGGGAGGTGGTGGAGGCTGGAGAGACAGACCGGTATTAGGTTTTTCGCCTTCACCAAACTCTAGCCATCATCTCCCAGATCAATCGCATCGGCACTAGCACACAACGTGCGGACGTATTCCTCTCCCCGTACGTGTGGACTACGTAGAGGCGCTGCATTTGTGGCGCTGGTCGGGATGATCGCGAGGAGGAGATGTGATCGACTGCTTCGATACGACTATGCGCAGATCGATTGAACCGGCTTCATCGACTCTTCTTCTGCTCCACTAGGCGTCAATCGGTAAAATCTGTGATCATCTACTTGCAGGATTTTCTAGGTTTGCGTGGTAGATTTTTGATTCATGATAGCGTAGCATCCTGCGTTCCCTTCACTTAGGGCTTAGGATCCCTTAAGCACCGGAAGTAGAGTTCAAAGCATGCCAGCCGATTTGATCCTATGATCGGCAAGAAAAGACGTAATCAACTATAAGTAGCCGATTAGATATGTAATTGGGAATACCTGCAACACCTTGGAACAAATCCAAACAGGGGTGAAAGATAACGAACTATCAGCTTAGATTATATCTAAACTAATAGTTGCAAAGGGTGAACGATCTACTATAGAGCTGATTAAATCAACAAGATAGTAGAACGAGGGGTAAATAGACTACCAATTAGCCGATTAGATCGAGAGTAAACAGTCTACCGCCAACGAATATGTCGATTGATAGAACAAGGATGAAACCTAACCCTTAGTTGAAATAGCAATGCGCAGTAATATTGACTAAGATAGTATTTCAACAAAAGCCAATGCAAGCCCGTACATCGAACCAAATCGGTGTACCTTGAAGCCGATCGAGAGGGCGATACGGAACAAGTCGATCAAAAATAAAATACGGCGAGACTACTATAAATGCGACAAAAGTAAACGAAAGGTAAAATATAAGTTAAAGTAGATTTGTTTGATTTCTTGGATCCCCTTACATGCCCCATTGGCTAAGTATTTATACATGGTTTGGATTCAATCGACTAGGACAGTTATTCCTGTAACTTACATGAATTCGACTCTATATCTTCTCATTATATCTAATATTACCTAATATATTTATGCTAAATCGATCCGACCTCCTATTCTTTTTTTAGCCGATTCGGTCATACTTATCAAAACCGACTTCAACCTTCCCTTTCATGCCTGATCCAATCCATATTTCTCCAAACTCAAGCTTATTTCTGGAAGTTTCCAGAGCATCGACTTACTTCCATAATCAGGTGTCAACATATGCCCCAAATTTTGGGATATGAGAATCATGTCCTGAAATTATGCAACACATTGGCTTCCTTTCTGTATCTTTCCTTTCCTCATCTTACCCTCAATCTCCTTTGTTTTTTTCATCTGCCGACTGTCGGTTTCCAAGGCTTCTACTGTCATATCGCCCACTAGGGTTTTATCCAATGCGACGGTTAACCTCCCTGATTTTACTTCCTATAAATAGCACCGTTAGTTGCTTTCATTCACACGCTTCTTAAACTCACTCTATAATTGGCTTTTGTTCCTAGCCATCAGCTTCCTCATCATCAGTTCTACTCCTTGGTCAGCATCAGAATCTCCCAACCATGAGTCAGCTACTTCTCCTGATCCTTGGCTTCTCTGACCGCTTTAGCTTAGGACAGATGGGAACCTTAGATCCTTCGCCGATAATAAACTTAGACGTCCCGAGGCTTCCCCTCAACGCAACGGGTGCCAATATTAGGGTTGGAAGGACAGCTTTAGGGCATGGCTGATCCACCTAGATGGATGGAGGGACTGGTACATTAGGGTGTCGATGCAAAAGATGCCTGAATGGGAGAGAATAGGCATAATAGACAGTCTCCCTTTATCCCTAGCTGACCCAACGGCCAATGAGTCGATGCTAGCATCACCAAGTTATTTCTGGTCAGATACCTTTAATGTGATGATGCTAAGACCAGGGCCAACAGGACCAACAGCTCACACCCTTCGGGCAACCCATATGTTAGTTTCCTGGGTGAAGGTTGGAACCGGTGTATTGACGATAATAACCTAGAGAAAGGCCCTGTATCGGACAAAGAGCACATAGCCTTTCTGAACATGTGGTTAGACCAGTATTTTTTCTACGGAGCATCCAATGGCCCGACTCAAGTGTACCAAGGACTGGCTGAAAGGCTGCTGGTCGAAGGAAAAGTCTTCCTGGCGAAGCTGCTCATGGGATCGAATTACTAGATGATGCATATCATCTGATCCCAGCTATACACTAGGTTAGGTGGTCACCCTATTGAAAACGTCGAGGGCCCAATGTTGTTCTTTCAGATATGGATGTACGCCCAATTCTGTCGGCTCTGGGAAATCACTATTTCCCCAAACATCAAGTAATCCCGAATGATGAGGACGACTGTCCCAGCACGGCGCGCACAAGAACGCCCTTCGGACCGCTGGACGTTGGACATTAAACCCCATACTCACTAGAATATTGTTTACGCTCATGTATAAAAAGGCCACACTGCTGTACATGAAGAAGCAAGCTGCTAGACATTACACACACACGAGAGCTCCGGTTGAGGCAACCACAAGTCGAAGCTCCTGTCTCCCTCCTGAGAAGCCGAGTCCCCCTTTGCTGGTCAGGTCCGGGACTCTCTTTGTAATCTTTCTCATTGCTCCCCTAAATACAGATCACTGAACGTAGGGCTGTTACCTCTCCCTGAGGGGCCCGAACCAGTCTAAACCCCTTTGCTTTCCCGTTTGCGGTTGCCTGATTGAGGTCGTCTTCCCGAAAGCCCCCAATGCTGCAGAGAAGAGGACGGTTGATCCTCACACTCAACAAGTAAGCTCGGCACTCGGGAGCTCCGTACTCCCAACCGCCGACAGCTGGCGCCGTCCATGGGGATCGTCGATTAGCTTCTGCAGCAAGGGTCCTTGAGAATGGCGAACTCTTAGGACAACCAAGATATCCGCTTCGACGACCTCGACGACCTGGACGAATATTGCTCCGACACCGAGGTCGTCGGATCATCGATCCAGAAGGACACACTGTGGCGGAGTCTCCTTCCCCCATGGATGTCTGGCGCCCCGCGGGTGAAATGGGCTCGGAGTACGTCCCCGAGCCCCTCCGGCTCCGAGAGATACCAGAACAGGAGACGCCCGCGACGTGTGAAGGCACTGATTCATACGAGGGGGTTGACATCCCCGATGTCCCGTATGAGTCCGACCACGAGACTGTCTTCCGCGGGGACACGGTCATGACACCTTCATGCCCGATACTCCCCCGAGAAGTCAACATGGCGGACACCAACGACGTACCCGCTCCCGCGGTCTTGGAGGACGAGTCGCGCCGTCACCTGGAAGCTGCACTGGACTGGCTGACCAACTCGATCGACCGAGCTCTGGCGACCCGTCGCGATGACCCAGGCCCGAGCACCCGGACGACTCCACGTTCGCCACACCCAGGGTCTCCGCCGCCATCCCGCTCACCCGATCCGATCGGCAGGAGCCGCCAGCGCCTTCGGGCCTTGGCGCACGTGTTGCGGGACCTCCGGCCAGACTTCGACACGGCCGCCGAACTAGGCGTCGCCGTGGCCAAAAGACTGGAACAGTTGGCTGGCGACCTCCCCCGTGCCATCGACTCTCGGAGTGCTTCCCGGGAGAGTCGTACCCTAAGGGGTAACCACTCTCGTCATGACCTTCGCAGAGATCTCGATCGGCGAAGGAATGACAGGGTGACCTGCCGACAAAACGATCGCCCCTCGATCGACGGTCGGTGAAGTCAGCATCGTCACAGCGGCGGCTCGACCCACGACTCCGCCCGGGAATGGGCCCACCCCAAATCTCGGGCGAGAGGCGGTCACAGCGGGCGCCGTCCCTACACAGACCAGAGTGATACCCCCACGGGTACCCCAGACCCACGGCGTGGCGACGTCTTCTCACGCCTCAGCCCCCTCCGGGGGCACGACGGTCGTGACGCTCACGGGCATGATGCCCGGGTGAACCATGGATGTTCCGCTTTCTCCCATGCGCTACGGAGGGCGGCGTGGCCGCCCAAGTTTAAGCCGGGCCACATCGAGCGATTCGATGGGACACAGAACCCGGACGAATTCCTCTCGGTGTACGCTGCCACCATCACCGCCGCCGGCAGTGATGAAGGGGTGATAGTCAACTATTTTCCCGCCGTGTTGGAAGGGCCTGCTCGGACATGGCTCTTCAACCAACGGGAAGGTTCTATCCACAGCTGGGGACAGCTTTGTGACTCCCTGCGGGCAAATTTCCGAGGATGTTGTCCCCCCCCCCCCCCGGGAAGGCCGCAGGACCTCAAGCGGGTAGTCCAGATGGAGGACGAAAGCCTGCGCGACTACGTCCGGAGGTTCATTCGGGTACGGAACACCATTCCTAGCATCCGGATGAGACGGTCGTTGAAGCCTTCACCGAAGGCGTCAAAAACGTCCGTTTTACCCAGGATCTCGAGATATTCTCCGGCTCCTCGGCCAGCGTACTGTTTCAGGCGGCAGAACGCTACATCAATGCCAAGGAGGCCATCGAGTGGAAGCGGCTTCTTGGGACCGGCCAGGCACCTCCACAGCCGGGCATGGAACCCTCGGACAAGAAGAAATCCAACAAGAAGGCCAAGATGAAGAAAAAAGCGAAGGCTGCCAAAATGGTGGCCGCCATCCCGAAGCAGTCATCGCCGCCTCAGACGCTGAGACCCAAGAAACCTCGCCCCTCCCCGGGCAAGGTAGGCGATCGTGATCGGGCAATTCGCCGAACGCGATCACAGTTCTCCCTCGGCGGCCGCCATCCCTTCGCACCAGCGCACGGACATGACCTCCGCAACTGCCGTATCTGGGTTGCTCGTCTCGAGGACTTCTACAACGGCCGGGTTCTATGCCCGCCCTTCCGGACGTCGAAAAAGCGGCTCGACCGAGATCCGACCAAAGATATCTTGACCCACGTGGTCGAGATAGTGAAGAATGCCACGAGCCGAGCCACCACATCGCGGTAATCTTCGAAGGCTCCGCAGCCTACTCCTCTCGGCAGGAATTGAAGGCCGCGGCACGCGAGGTCTGCCGCGTCGACCGGGAGGGGTTCTGCTCCCGAACACGTTCGATGGTCGGAGACGATCATCTCCTTCTCCCGGGAAGATTGGCCCTTGGGAATGACCAAGCCTCAGAAGCTCCCTCTCGTATTCTGCCCGACCATCAGTAACACGAGGGTCGCACTGGTGCTCGTCGACAGGGGGAGCGCTCTTGACATGATATCCGCCCAGGTCTTGGACGAGATGCAGATCCCCCGATCTAAGATCAAGGATATTGTCATGCCCTTTCATGGCATTATCCCGAGCACGTCCATGACCCTACTTGGGCAAATTGTCCTACCCGTGACCTTCGGCAGTCCAAGCAATTTTCGGACTGAGTTGGTCACCTTCGAGGTAGTTGATTTCGAGTCGGCCTACAACGCCATTCTCGGCAGGCCGGCTCTTGCGAAATTCATGGTAGCTATGCATCATGCGTACCACTGCCTCAAGCTCCCAGGGCCGAAAGGGGTAATCACCGTCAAGGGCAGTCACAAGGCCGCCCTGGAATGTGATGACATGGCACTGGCCCTGGTCGGCCAGCTCCCGGAGCGTGGGCCCGAGCAGGACTCTCGCAAGTCCGCTCGGCCCAAGGTGATGCTCCAGCCCTAGGAGCAGACAAAGGAAATCCCGGTCTCCGAGGAGGTTCCGTCCAAGGTGGTCCACATTGGGGCCGCCCTGGACCTGAAATAGGAAAGCGAGCTCATCACCTTCCTCCGGGCAAACACGGACGTCTTCGCATGGGAACCGTCCGATATGCCCGCGGTCCCGAGGGAGGTGATCGAGCACAGGCTGGCGGTTCAACCTAGCAAAAAACCAGTACGCCAAGCACTGAGAAGGTTCCCGCAGTGGAAGGCCGACATCATCACGGAGCAACTGGACAAGCTATTGAAGGTCGGCTTCATCCGTGAAATCGAGCACTCCGATTGGTTGGCAAATCTAGTGTGGTCAGAAAGAAGAACGGAAAGTGGCGGATGTGCGTTGATCACACCAACATCAACGGCTCGTGCCCAAAGGACAACTTCCCTCTCCCTCGCATAGACCAGCTGGTCGACGCGACGGCGGAGGCCCAGCTAATGAGCTTTCTAGACGCATACTCTGGGTACCACCAGATTTGCCTGTCACGGGAAGATGAAGAGAAAACTGCCTTCATCACACCCTAAAGCACCTTCTGCTACACGACCATGTCCTTCGGTCTGAAAAACGCAGGGGCCACTTTCCAACGCCTGATGCAGAAGACCTTCCCCGACCAGATCGGGCGGAACCTGGAAGTTTATGTAGACGACATAGTCGTCAAAAGTAATATAGCCGAGGCTCATATCCAGGACCTCGAGAAAACCTTTTGTAATCTAAGAAAGCATCGAATAAAGCTGAATCCAGAAAAGTGCGTTTTCGGTGTACGCACGGCATGGTGCTCGGGCACGTAATCGGGTCGTCGGGCATTGGCGCGAATCCTGAGAAGATCGAAGCCATCGAAAAGATGCAGGCTCCTTCGAGCGTAAAGGAAGTCCAATCACTCAATGGCCGGATGGCGGCCCTCAGCCGCTTCATCTCTCGGCTAGGTGAGCGTGGACTACCCTTCTTCAGAGCCTTGCGCAACACACGACGGTTTCGTCTGGACCGAGGAAGCCGACAATGCCTTCAAGGAGCTCAAGAAGTACCTATCGAGCCCACCCGTCCTGGTCACCCCAAAGGAGCAAGAGCCTCTGCTGCTCTATCTGGCGGCCTCGCCCCAAGCAGTAAGCGCCGTGCTCGTGGCCGAGCGTGAGGGGACTCAGCGGCCTATATATTATGTGAGCGAGGTGCTTCATGGACCAAAGGAGCGTTACCCTGAGGTATAGAAGCTTCTTTATGCCCTGCTCATGGCCTCTAAGAAGCTCCGTCACTATTTCTTGGCACACCCAATCACGATCCCGACCAGTTTTTTGTTAAGAGAGGTCCTCAGAAATCCTGACGCCTCTGGACGTATCGCCAAGTGGGCGGTAGAACTCGGGGAACTCGACCTCAAGTTCACCGCCCGAACAGCGATCAAGTCCCAAATACTGACGGACTTCGTGGCGGAATGGACGAATCCTCCCCCCGACCGAACAGGAAGCCGGGCATGTCGAAGCCCCTCGCTGGACGATGTTCTTCGATGGCTCGCGCTCCTTCGAACGCTCGGGGGATGGTGTTGTTTTAATCTCCCCGCAAGGAGAGCAACTCCAGTATGTCGTACAGCTACACTTCGCCGAGACCAACAACGTGGCGGAGTATGAAGGCCTCTTGGCCGGACTCCGAGCATGCTCTGCGCTTGGGGTCCAACGACTGACTGTGAAAGGGGATTCACAGTTGGTCGTAAACCAGGTTAACAAGGAGTTTCAGTGCTCCGATGACTCAATGGCGTGTTACCTAGTCGAAGTGAGGAAGTTGGAAAGGAACTTCAAGAATTTCGAAGTCCTTTACGTGCCCAGGAGAGCAAATACCCTGGCCGACCAACTTGCCAAGCTAGGCACCTCACAAGAACCGGCCTTAGCGGGGGTGCTCGTCGAGCGCCTAATAAAGCCCTCTATTCCCTCTGGAGAAGAGGCGGACGAGACGCACGGCAACGTCTCTCTCCTCGAGCAAAGCGCCACCTAGATGACGCCATTAATCCAGTTCTTGGCGCATGGGACATTGCCCGAGGATGAGGCCAAGAAATCCCGGCTTATCAGGAGATCTCCACTGTATAGGCTAGTGGAGGATGCCCTGTACCGGAGAGGCGAGCTCGGAGTTCTCTCCAAGTGCATCTCCCAGGAAGAGGGAAAGTTCCTGCTAAAGGACTTACACGAGGGTATCTGCGGGGCTCACTCCTCCTACAGAACACTCGTTGGGAAGGCCTTCAGGATGGGCTACTACTGGCCCACGGTGTTGGGCGACGCTCGCAAGATCGTCGCCACTTGCCGGGCATGTCAATTCCATGCCCGGCATGTGCATCAACCAGCTTACGCCCTCCAAACCATTCCCCTCACCTGGCCATTTTCTACCTGGGGGCTGGACATTCTGGGTCCATTCCCCAGAGGGGCGAAGGGATGCGCCTACCTCTTCGTTGCCATAGACACGTTCACCAAATGGATAGAAGCTGAACCAGTCTCTGGCATTACGGCCCAGGCGGCCAAGAAATTCTTCTGCAATAACGTGGTTACACGGTTTGGCATCCCCAGCCGACTAATCACGGACAACGAAACTTAGTTTACCAGCGAACTGTTTCAAGAATATTGCGAAGACGTTGGCACCAAGATTTGCTTCGCTTCTGTGGCTCATCCGCAGAGCAAAGGGGCCATCGAACGCGCCAACGGTCAGATCCTCCAAGGGATCAAGAAGCGGGTCTTCGACCGGCTTACCAAGCTACGACAAAACTAGGTTGACGAGCTTTCTTCCGTCCTGTGGTCTGTCCGCACCACCCCCAGCAGAGCCACGGGCGGAACACCCTTCCGACTCGTATACGGCACTGAAGCCATGCTTCCCACCAAAATAACTCTGAGGTCACCTCGCGTGGACCTCGTGGAAATGGCCAACGATCACCAAAGCCGATTGCTCGATCTCGACCTGTCCGAGGAGAAGTGCGAGCAAGCCCTCATCCGATCGGCAGCCTACCTGCAAGCTTTACGTAGACACACGGCCCGATCGATCCGACCAAGGACCCTGCAAAACGGCGACCTAGTCTTACGACGCATCCAAGACTTATCGCACGCCAACAAGCTAACCCCCAGGTGGGAGGGTCCGTTCATGGTCGTCTCCTCTTCGCGTCCGGGGGCCGTTCGTCTTGCCTTCCCGGACGGCCGAGTCCTCAGCAGCTCGTGGAACATCGCCCAACTACGCAGGTTCTACGCATAATATCACCCCTTTTTTTCAACCTCTTTCAGCCTTTCCCTCCTTATTTAACCAAGGGATCTTCGAATGACTTCTTCTCGAAATTCCCGAACCTGTTAAATAAAGAGGAAGGGTAATCCAATTACTATTCGCGTGATTCTTCAGAACCTTTCTTCTTGCTGTCCCGCCCAAGTATGAGTTCTTGTTATTAAAACCGATTTCCAAAGTAGTCGAACGGATCTGAAAATGCTTCCCGCCCTGGCTGGATGGGCAGGAGGTGGCGAGCGTTTGCATACATGTTTTCCCCTAGATTATGTAAACATGCATAACAGGAGTAAAAGGAGCATATAAACATCTTGTATTAAATAAAAGCATCTGTTACAAACACATGTAACACTGCACACACTAGTCCCTACATCTACTCTTCAAAGCGTCGAGCTCCGCCTCCACATCTTCAAGACGGCTCCGAAGCTAGAGTACCTCGATCGAGGCTGCGCGCCCTGGTCGGATCTCCTCGTGAAGCTTCGCCACCTGCTCGGCGGCTCGATAAGCTTTCTCGGCCTCTACGGAGCAACGCTGCCTCTCCAGCTCGAGCTCCTTGCGGGCTCGCTCGAGCTCCTCCTGGGCCCGGGTGCTCCTCTCAAGACCTCGAGCATGCTCCAAAGCTTGCTCGAGTTCCTGCCAGACCCGGACGAGCTCCGTTTGAGCTTCGCCCAGCTCGGAGCGCACCGCCGCCACCTTGGCTCGGCATCGAGCTTTCATGCTCGTGACCCGATCATCCATGACAGCAGCCAACTACGACAAAGAAAACGTCAGTAACACCACAAGCAATACCATCCGTAGAGAAACAGAAGAAATTACCTCATGGAGGTGGCGCTCAAGCAACACCCTCAGCCTGGGCCACAGACCGACCCGGACATCCCCCGAACTTGAAGATACGGCCGGCGCCTCCTCCAAAGCCCTAGCCCGAGCATCCTCCGTGCTCGAAGTCTGGGCTACCTCGGCCGCCTCTTCCTCCGCAGCCCCGACGTCCCCCTCGGCCGGCTCTTTTTCCACGGCCCCGGCTTGAGCATCCTGCGTGCTCAGGGGCTGGGCCGCCTCGGCTATCTTCGCCGACAGGACCTGCCCCTCCGCGGGGTCACCTTGGTCTGCTCCTCACTCCCCCAGGGAGCGATCAGATCACTTGGCGACACCCCCTTTCGAGGCTTGAGCACCAATGGAGCAGAGTCCGATCTTGAGCCCCTCGAGGGCTCTTCCCTCTCACCCTGCTCGGCCGAACTATTCCCCGTGGTCGGCTCCGCCACGATCATCGCCACCAGGTCTGTAATAATACGGGACGCTGCGTTTTGAAGTGCCTCGTCAACCTGAACTCTAACCGCCACGGGCACAGGGGGTCTTCTCCCCCACAGGCCCCTGACTAAGTCCGAAAGAGAAAAATCAAGACCGTGGCAACTCGCGGCTGGGCAGAAGAAAGTACAAAGCAGGAAGCTTACTTTCTTCCTTGACGTCTTTCGAATTTCACCCGGCCTCAGCATCCTCCGACCGGGGCTCCTCGCGCGCCCTTGTCTTGCTGGCCAGGGCCTCTGTCTCCGCCCGCCCTGGCGCCAAAGGAGCAGCTTCCTCCGCACCGCTCGGGCCAGCTCCTACCCGGGCAAGACTCGCCGCCTCAAGCCACTCCGGATGGTGCTTTTTCGCCCACTGAAGGAAGCCCTTCAAAGCTTCCTCAGTCTCCGCCCCGAGGCCGGCGTCCCTCGGGCCTTCAAGCCACGAGGAGAACGTCGCACCCGCCAGGTCTAGGTCCGCTTGGACGCTTCCTCTGGCCTCCTTCTCCCGTTGAGCCCGCCGGTCGGCTCGGCGTAGGTCGGCCATGGTCTGCAACAGCCACGCAGTGTGATCGGGGTAATCCTTGGAATACTGCGCGAACCAGGCTGACAGCTTCTGTACCTGGTCTGCATACTCCAGATGAGGCCGCGGTGGGTTATGCCTTGACGGTACGCGCACCCTGGATCAACGGGGTGCGCCTCCGCCAGGACCACCCACCGGGGAAACCGCGTGCTGCGATCGCTTCGGCCGCGACTCTTCCTCGTCGTCGGATACCCGCGGGGCCACCCTCCTCTTCTTCGAAGCAACCTTCTTCACCAAAGGCCGCTTCCCCTTAACTTTAGCCGGCTGCTCGGCCGCCAGCACGGCCTCCAATGCAGACCGGTCCTAGAAGAGGGAGAAAGGCCATCAGAACAAGGACCCTTCCCCCCGAACATGAAGCTCGATGGGGAACATACCTGCTCCGAGCGGTCAAGAACGTTCTTCGGCCCTCTCCTACCCAGTTCCGGGCTCTCCTCCTTCCCCAGCGCAAAGAGCTCCGCCACCCGTTCATCAACCCACCGGTCATCAGGAGCTTCAGGAAGAACATGGTTACTAGCAAAAAAAAAACAACAACAAAATACTCATCCGAGCAGGGGTACCTACCGGTGTTCGACTCATGGGTAATGTCGCTCCAGTCCGTGATTTCGAAGAACGGGTGCTCCCGGCGTCACAACGAGGACACCCGATTCCTCAAGAAATCCCGGACAATGACCTGACCGGTTAGGCCACTATCGCTCAGCACCTAGATGGTACTGAGGATCTTCTCCTCCCCCGGTTCCACGCGTGGCCAAGGGAGGTCCTTCTTCTCCGGCTGCTCGTAGCGGAAATGGAGCCCGCAGTCCGCCCCCTTCTTCGCGTAGAACCACCGCTCCACCCAAAGGAGACGGAGTCTCAACATGTAGGCAGGTGCAGCGTCGACTCACGAATTCCACAAAGGAATGCGCACCCCACCACCGACGAGCCTCCAGTATGGTGGAGCATGTAGAAGTGGAGGAACAGGCTTACCGTCGGCTGGACACCGATGAAACCCTCGCAGAGATGTGAAAAGACGTTGAGGATGAGGATGGAGTTGGGGTGGAGGTTGGTGATCTCCAGGCCGCAGTGAGCGAGAACCGCGGCCAAGAACTCCAACTCCGGAGTGCGAAGCCCGTTGATGGCGTAGAGCTCGCAGCTCACGAACTCGTCCTCCGCTGGCGTCGGGAGGATCTCCTCTTCGAGAACGCACCTAGATTTGGTGTCAAGGTGGCCCCGCACCTCGAGGTCCTCCAAGCGCGCGATGGTGGTTCGCGAGGGGACGAACTTTGCCATCGGAGGTGAGGGTGAAGACGATGGCGGCGAGAGAGAGAAAGCAGGAAGGACGAAGGCAATAAAGGGGGCGGCGTATTAGTGGGAAAGGAAGAGCAGGTGTTTTTATCCTTTCCCCACTAACAAAACCGCCCCAAAAATTTCGGGAACTGGTGCGCGTGCGGCTGTCACGTCGCCTTAAAACTGCAAACCCACTCACCAGGAAGTAACCGTTGGAAGATTGACGTTTGAAATTCTGCTCGGGTGGCCTTTTGCTCGGCCAACCTGAAGTCCTGGTCGGGTAGCCTTTGATCGGCCGACCTGAAATTCTGCTCGGGTTGCCTTAACTCAGCCAGCCCGAAGTTCTCCTCGGGTGGCCTTCACTCGACCAACCCGAAGTCCTGCTCGGGTAGCCTTTGTTCGGCCGACCCGAAGTCCTGCTCGGGTAGCTTTTGCTCGGCCGACCCGAAGTTCTGCTCGGGTTGCCTTTGCCAGGCCAGCCCGAATTTCTGCTCGGGTGGCCTTTGCTCGGCCAACCCGAAGTCCTGCTCGGGCAGCCTTTGCTCGGCCAACCCGAAGTTCTACTCGGGTTGCCTTTGCTCGACCAACCGAAAGTTCTGCTCAAGACGCCATCACCCGGCCGACCCAACATTTCGCTCGGATAAGACCTTCAACCTATCCGAACGACCGGCCTCCGAACCTTCGGTACACAATTAAAAGCCTCGAGGGAGGACTTGATCGTCTCCCCACTCGAGGCTCGGGGGCTAGATGACGGGGTCTGGAGGGATGTCCGGAATATTGCAGCGTTTTTCTCCTAGCACACGCGGCACCAACCTCCCCCGAGCAAACCACCCTTGCTCGGGCCCGGGCATGATTCCAATCTTGCCCGGGTAGGAGCTCGGGTTACTGCGTCCCCAACAGAGGTTGTATGCCTTTCCACCCGCTGTAATAAATGCCCTGACACCGTCACGACCGTAACGTCCCGTCAAGACATCGGAGAACGCGTCTACCTGCCCGAGTCTTGTTGCACTGTCTCCATACCGTCCTTCCGTAATCACGAATGATGACAACGACTATCCCAGCACGGCGCGCCCAAGAACATTAAACCCCATACTCATTAGAATACTGTTTATGCTCATGTATAAATAGGCCACACTACTGTACGTGAAGAAGCTAGCTGCTAGACATTACACACACACGAGAGCTCCGGCTGAGGCAACCACAAGTCGAAGCTCCTGTCTCCCTCCTGAGAAGCCCGAGTCCCCTTTGCTGGCCAGGCCCGGGACTCTCTTTGTAATCTTTCTCCATGTTCCCCTAAATACAGATCACTAGACGTAGAGCTGTTACCTCTCCCTGAGGGGCCCGAACCAGTCTAAACCCCTTTGCTTTCCCGTTTGCGGTTTCCTGATCGAGGCCGCCTTCCCAAAAGCCCCCAAGGCTGCAGAGAAGAGGTCGGTTGATCCTTACACTCAACAAGTAAGCTCGGCACTCGGGAGCTTCGTACTCCCAACCGCCGACAATCACATTGACATGGCCATGCACCTTCCAATCTAATCACATCGAGAGGCCTAGAGATATCTATCCTATTTTTAAGGAGGTGCAAATTCCATTTTGATCGTTTATACCCCACGATATGTTTCATAGCATCCTCGAAAGTTATCTTTATAACTATCCAGCTACGATGTAGCGGTTGATAACCCCAAAGTATACAACTACCTATGCTGAGATTCAATGATGATTTTAGATCTAAGGATCATATAGGTATACCACTCGAAACTATAGGCTGATAGCACATGTAAGATTATAAATCTATGCAGTGTCTCAGAGTAGGTCTATCTAATATCATGTTCTCTAACATGTGTTTACATTATTAATTTGATATCTCTATATTTATGATATGTGAAATATTAACATCAGTCGATATATATGCTGATCAAATCATTATTATCCCATAAAATGATATGAGTCTAAGGATCATTTAGAATAAAATAATATAAACAATGTATTTTACAATCAAGTCGTACCTGATGAACAGTGTGAACGACGTTTATTTATAGAACTGATAACATATTATCGAAAAATATATAAATATAGACATGATACAATCATATTACATAATTGCCTGTAGGGCATATCACTGACAGTGATTGAGTGGGTAGCACTTGACTAGAAATTACCAATGGCCGTTGACCATCTTGCAATCGAGCCTCACCTCCGTCGCCATCCCGTCCGGTGGGGGTATGTTCCCCATCTTCACCATCGCGTTGGCGAAGTCCCTCGCGAACGCCTCGCCATCCCTACTGTACAGCTTGACCAGATCGTCCAACGACCCATCGCCATAGAGCGCCTGATCGGAGGTGAGGAGCCCACGCCGTGCGATCAGGTCCTGGAAGTAGGCGTTGTCGAACCTCATCGGCGTCTGCTCGTCCAACGGTGCCTTGGCAAATTCGTAACCGGCGGCACCAGGCTGCGGGCACCTCTGCCGCATGGTCTCCGCGAAGGAGGGGTCCATGTTGGCGTAACCGTCTTTGCCGTCGACGCGTTTCCAGTAGTTCTCGCACTTGGCCATCCCGACGGTGTGCGCGCCGGAGAGCGCGGTCATGTCGCGGGCGTCGAGGCCGCGCACGCTGAACTCGGCGATGAGCTTGCCGAGGTTGTCGTTCGCGCTAGGGAGGCCGTTGTTGGCGGCGTCCTGTCCGGCGTCGGAGCGGGAGTCCTTGCGGCCGAGCGGCACGTTCCAGGTCGGTCCACCGAGCAGGGCGACGGCGTCGCGGGACGCGAGGGCGAGCACGTCGGCGCAGGATACGGTGGCCGGGCAGGCATGCTCCAGCATGGACTTGATCTCGTTGATCACCTCGAAGCCGCGCAGGGATTCGTTCGCGTCGGCATGCCTCTCGCTGTCGGAACCATCCAGGAGAACGGAGCCATCACAACCCTGTCACGTTATGAACTCGTAAGAACAATACGGGACATTAGCCAGTGTAGGTGGCAGGTAAGAATTGCTTACGTTGATGAAGCAGTCGTGGAAGAAGAGTCGGAGGACGGCGGGTGCCAAGCTCGGGTCGGCGGCGACCTTGTGTTCTAGCACCGCCCGCACGACGTGGTGCACATTGGGGCACGTCATGTCGTAGTACATGTCGGAGAGCGTACCGCCGTTGGCAGTGGACGCAAGAGCAGCGACAAGCAGAGCGAGTAGTGCAAGCCAGGAGCTCCTGCAGGACGCCGCCATGGCTACTAATCGATCGATCAGTAATGCCCAAGGATGTACTGAACGTTGTGTTGCACTACTTGTACTGCCTTGTGATGGTGAGATCGATTGCGAGGAAAGATGAGCAGAAAATCACAAGGGACGAGTGACTTGCTTGCTCGGTTTCCGCGGATGAGTGGGAAGTCTGATGATCTGGGAGCATGGTAATATAGGGGTTTAGTTCTCCTTCCTGCTCGTACGCACTACGCACTGCGTCTACGCGCGTTCACGTGAGAACACTAGAGCTGAGCATCTCTCCAAAACACAATTTGCTAGATTGACAAGGTCTCCTGCCGGTCTGGCTGCAGCTAGCTCGTGCTTCTTGGAAGAAGAAGAAGACAACGAAAACGACGACGAAGGGAAAAACAGTGGAGTGATGAAACTGACAAACTATCTAAAACACGTAACCTGCTACTACTAGATGGGTTCGTGTTATTACCTTGTATCTTCTATGACCGTACATCACGTCGTACACTTGCAGCTCCAAGGACCTGATCAAAGGATCCATGGCCACTAGCTGGGTTGTTGATTAGATGGAACGAATTCTCTAATTAAACCAAGAGGGCCTATATTTCGTCGCATACATATCATGCATGAACATGCATGTATATACATATTTTGTATGTACTATGTATTTAAGCCATGTAAGAGGCAACTATACTTTTGGTAAGGTAGCACATTTTGCAGCTTCTATAATAATACTGAGACAATTCAACACTTATTCTTTGATTGCCATTTGGCTAGGTCTATTTGGCGTTTAATCCAAATAGCCCTAGGTTTTATATCACCACGAAACATTTCTTATATAGTTGGGAATTGGCCTTTTGGTTTGGATTATAGGCAAAAGAAAAAGGTTTTAGTTGATCAATCAGTTGTTTTATGGGCTACATGGATTTCTCGTAAAGATGTGGTTGTTGACCGAGCGAAAGGTATCTCATTTTATAGGTCATTTTTTGAGGAGTGTATTGGTTGCACTATTAGGTATTGCTGCAAAAGGAGGTTGATATGGAGGAGCTCAGTCAAGCAAGACAATTGTCTCATGTTGTCGCCGTGACGTTCTTCTTCAATCACGGTCAGAGTTTAAATAACGTATATATTTTTTAGATAACTGAAAAAATGTTTGTATGAATATGTAAATTTTATTTTATTACAATATTGTGTATGGATCCATTGAATGTGTGAACATATTTTTGTGAATGATTATATAGCATATAATTGGAAACCGTACATAAAAGTTAATAGATGATTCTTAATTTATGGATATTATTTTAGCATTTTGTAATTTTTATCTTGACAAGTGCACCACTAATTGCAATCATAGCTACCACGAAAAGCATGTAAGATGCTCATTCATATCAACTACGTACTTTTTGCGACGACATGCATTACTCTTACAATGCCAATATTTACCTTTTACGAAGAAAGAAAAAGAATTAATATAGTATTTCTTGATAATTTTGCTTTAGTCTTGCATATATCAATAACTACATAAAAGGATGTACTGTCTAACAAGGAAAAAGTCTTATCACTTTCTCCAAAAAAAAAGAATATGTTTACGGAAAACTTGATTTTTTTTATACTCAGTTTGGTTAAGCTTTTTTAACAATGTTTTTTTTTCCGAAAGAAACAATGGTTTTCTAAAATCAGGAGATAACTAGTTTATAGAAAACCAATTCTAATAAAACTCTAGATCCAAACGAGCCCTCATTCGCCTCTAGAAAACCAATTGGAACAAACACGCAGGAAAAAAAAATAATGTCGTCATATCAACAGTAGAGTACTGGTCCTAAACCTCCGAGGCTCCGAGTGGGATTGATTCTTGTCCTTTGCACCAACATTGCCGATTGTCCAACTCGAAGGCAGAGGCGGCTATGCCAAGTTTGCAGGCCCGATCATAGACCGGATAGTCACTACCAGCGAAACAGCCACCACAACCGGTTCAAAACAGATTTCAGAACCGGTTATAGGCAACCGCGACTAAGGGTGTCTAAAAAGGTAAAAAATATTGGAGTATGTGGGATTTGAACCCAGAACCTCACCCCTCCTCGTGACCCACGCCTCACCTAGCTAGTCAACCTACCCACGCGTTTTCTTTGATGAGATAAGACAAGCTTTCTTTTTAACAATTCGAAAATGGGCCTCTAGCAGCGGTTCGTAATATGAACCCCTTCTAAAGCCCCTCTAGAAGCGGTTCATAATACGAACCCCTTCTGTTGCTTGGGCTTTAGAAAGAGTTCGTATCCCCAACCGCTGCTAGCAGTGCTTGGGGCTTTAGAAAGGGTTCGTGACACGAACCCCTTCTATTGCTTGGGTTTTAGAAGGATTCAGATACGAACCGCCAGAGAGGGTTTTCAAGCGTAAACTATTGAACCGCATTTGTGTTGAATTATTAAAGCGGTGCGTATTGAACCGCCATGTGATGTCTGCATGATGCCTCTGCTCTTTAGTAGTGAGTGATAGAGAGTTTGTAATAATAGTTAATATACAGTATTTAACCTACCGCAACTCGCAAGGCAAGTTTGGAACCAAATTAACACACGTATGCTGATGGTCACACGTGGACCGGGCAAACAGGACGCGCGAGTATTAGATATTTAAGCAGCGCGTACGTCCAAAAGCTCGAGTTTTGACCTCTTCAGAATTCAGAAATTTCACTTGTTTTTACTACTTCTAGGGCGATGATGAATCTCTCTTATTCTCAACTCATGGTTTCATACGCATGCAGGAGTTTAAACATCAGCATGGGTTGGATCCCATCGGTAGAGCTGGTTCAGGCATCTGTACTACCCACACGTACTTATCTATGCGTTGGATGATCCAATCATGGGTGGAGAATTCATAATAGGATTAGTGTTGGTTGAGTTTTCAATTTGATTGGATTTGTAATTTTGAGATATCTTACAATTTTCTCAGACTTGTTACTCATCCATGGCTATAAAGACTGAAATATTTTCATTATTGAAAAAAGTATAAACGAGCTAGGTAGGCTAATGTTGCAAGAAGCGGGTCTATTTATTTATTTTATTATAAGTCTGTTTTTTCTTTCCGACATTTGTGAAGTTTTCAGGGCAAGAGTATGTATTTGATGTTTGACTTGTAAAAGACCCAGCTCATGTCCGGCCTTTTTTAAGTGGCAAATGCTTGTCGAGCCTTGGGCCAAAAGGCCGTGCACGGGCTCATGCATATCCGCTGAGGATTCCTTGTCCAGTTTAATTAAACATACATACCTAACGTTTGTCACATTTGCTCGAAATATTCTTTTTCCTATCAGTTTAGACTTTTGTACGAACTGGTCGATACATGAAGCCGTGCTCGCGAGCCAACACCCCACCTAAAGCATTATAGTGATAAAGGCCATTTGTTGGGATTTATGTTTCTTTTATTTGCTTAAAGCCAGATTTTCAATTAAAACCATAATTAAACACTCCTATGACTTAGACATTTTACCAAATCAATGCCTAAAGACTAACTATGCGAATGTTATGCAACTGTTCATAATTGAGGGGTTTTAACTGGAGACACTGTAGCCATAGCCATGGACTACGTATCTCAAAAGGGTGGCAGATCTATTCCATAGCCATGTACATGGTTTCCAAAACAACACGGTGGCAGACTAGTACCCATTAGCTCGTGTCTGTAGTTATGGCGCACGTCTTTCAAAACAATTGGTGGCAGACTTATCCTCATAACCATGAGGTGTGATCCACTTAAACCCAACTAAGACTAGGATCCACAAATCCAATCATCATTATGTAAATCATGAGTATTTGACCAACAACATTCACACTCGAGTATAAGTAGCACCTGAGTGCATGAGTTGTCAGTGTTGTAGGCCTAAGGTAGGTACCCCCTTGGACTTGGAAGCGAGGGCGTAACCCCGCTTTTCTACACCTTCGCGCCTCTCCCTTTTTTCCAGGCCCCCCATAAGGAACCTAAAGAGTGGTCGCGGAGCACGGGTGGAGAGGCGCGGAGCATATACGGAGCCCAGCGAAGCACGGATGGAGCGGCGCAGAGCATACGCGGAGCCCCGCGGAGTGCAGGCGGGGTGGCACAAAGCATATGCGGAGCTCAGCAGATCCGGAGCACAGCAGATGGGGGGACTGAGTTGGAGCAATCGAAGGGACGACTGGTCGAACTCCCTCGTCACTTATGAAATTGAAAAGACAGATCATACAACCGAACCTGCTACCTTGTCAGAGCACTCGAGTAGCCACCATATCACGCCAGGCTAGCTCGTAACCGTCGTACATGTGTAATTCCCCCCTGTAACCCCAAATAGGATGCTAAGAAGAAAGGCAAAACTGTAAAGGGGATGAGTAGAAGCCCAGGAAATGACCACTAGGCCCTCAGCCATAGGGCAGGTAAGGGACAGGACATGTAAACAAGGGAAAAATGACCCCTAGGCCCCTGGTCAGGGCTGGTCGGGGAAAAGCCGCCAACACACGGTCATGTAAGACCCCTCCCCTATAAAAGGGGGGAGGAGAATCAATGAAAGGCAGACTCTTTTCTTCTCAAGAGTTGTGAGTTTTCCATTCGCGAGTGCAACTAGTGAGAGGGCGAGAGTTTCCATCGAGCTGTCCCGGGAGCGTGAACAGCTCAGCGAGAGGTTTCACGCATCGGGGTAGTCCCATTTTCTGTCTGTGGGTTCATACTCACGACAGTCACTTGTCCATCTCCATTTACGTTGATAATCAGCATCTTGTGATCAACAATTCCAGAAATCACAACGATGCACTTTATTTATCTAGCGCGCTTTCTTCTTGTTGACGCAAAAAGCTGGTTTCACGATAACACGCATGGGCTTAGGGAGTTGGATCCTCGACAGCACTGAAAGCAGGGTTCAATGCATGCCAGCCAATTTGATCTACAATCGGTAAGAGAAGACGCAATCAGGTTTTAGATAACCGATTGGATCTATAATATGACGAATCTGCAATACTAGGAAACAAATCCGAGCAGAGCAAAAGGCAGCAAAACTATCGGCTTAGATTAGATCTAAACCAATAAGTTCAAAGGATAAACAGTCTACCGCCAAGCCGATAAAATCAATAAAGCAGTAGAAAGAGGGTAAACAGGCTACTAACTAGCTGATAGTATTATCTAGCTGATAGAACGAATGGTAAACAGACTATCGACAAATAGCAAGCTATAAGCCGATAGAACGGGGGGTAAACAGACTATCGATAAATAGCAAGCTATAAACCGATAGAACGAGGGGTAAACAGTCTATTGCTAATGAATGTGTTGATCAGCGGAAAGAGAGGTGAAACCTAACCCTTGGTTGAAACAGCGATGCGCAACAATATTAACCAAGATAGTGTTTTGACCGAAAGCCGATGCAAACCCGTAAATTGAACTTAATTGAGACAGTACTTACTTGCAAGAACTCCTGGGTATATCTCGAAGCCGATCGAAAGGCGATACGCAACAAGTCGATCGAAATCTAAAGATGATGAAACTATTCTAAATGCGATGAAAAGTAAAGAAGAGGTAAAAGTAGAGATATTTGATTGATGTGATCATGATCCCTAACACACCCTTAGAGGGCAAAGTATTTATATAGACCCTTTTACCTTGACTCTAATTAGGACTCTATCTCGTCGTCGATATAGACTCGACTTTATTTTCTAAACTTAACTAACTATTCCTAATATACCCATCTTAGCCGACCCGGACTCTTATTTCCATATCTATCTCTTAGTCGATTCGGGCCTTCACAGTTGTTTCCAGCCCGTATTCTTTTAAGGCTCAAGCCAATTTTCAGGAGATTCTAGACCATCGGCTATTGCCAAAATTAGAGTGTCAATACTTCTTTTAGTGTATTGTGCCATATGAATGTTTAGCTCAGCTCAAATATGCCAAAATCATCTTGTTTACATTTTTCTTATTTTATCGTGTTGAATTTTGGAAAACTTTCGATCAACTCACGATATATTAAATCAGTGTACGTGGAAACAAGACACAGTTGAGCTAGAAAGTGGAGCTCTGAAAACAAATCTAAAAGTGCGAAGCAGGAGCAATTGAGTACTATGAAAACAGAGCCAAGGCCATGAGCCAACTATAGCAATAATGAAATAGTGAAAAATAATACGATATTTACAAGTAACAAAGCATAAACGTGCTGCTTCACCAGTAGGAAAAGTCGCATCATTTTTTTTAAAAACAAGGTAATATCATATTTGATGGCACCCGAACACTCCAAAACAAATCTCGACCTTGCAACGCGTACCGCACCGCAGATTTGGCTTTTCCTTACGACCACGATCGCCTCACCTAATCGCCTCCTCCCCATCTCTCGACTTGTCTGTCCACTCCACTTGTCTTCTCCCTCCCCTCGCTTTCCTCTACCCGCTGCAGCCCTCCACCCTCCCGCCAAACCCTTCGCGCCGCCGCCGCCGCCGCCGCCACCGCTGCCTCAGTGCCTCCGCCGGCGCACACCTCAAGGTAAGCTCTCATCTTCCTCTGACGCGTTGCCGTCTTCTTCCTCCCGCTCTTTGTCTATTCCCCTGTTCCCTTGCGTGACCCCGTGTCGTGTTCTTGGTGGATCCGTGCGGCCCGTGCGGGGCATAAGTATTCCGAGGTTGGTCATGAGCGGCTTCACGTTACTCTCTTAGTTACCAAATACCACCTCGCGCAGCGTTCTCCTCGATATGGTAGAACCAAGACACCAAGTATGCCTGTTCTTTTGCTGAAGGTTCTTGGAGTAGGAAATTAGCAATACGCGATCAGCTCCATGTTTTTGGCATATTTGGTTGTAATCATGGCAGGGCGCTGCCTGTTGCCCTTGCCGTCTCGTGGTCCGTCGAGTTCGCTCGCCCTACCTGTGATTTACATTTGTTTGAGGTATACGAACTTCAGTTCAAGACACTGATCTTCTTTAACAAGTGCTGTTTCTCGTGTGCTTGTTTGATTTCATTTTATTGTCCCGCTAGTTAAAATTTGGCACCTTGAGAAGTGATATCTGGTGCAGTTGTATATGGGAAGTCTTGAGCAATTTTGTCTATACTAAAATACTGTTGATTGTGTGGGGTACCAAGTTCAAACATGCATTTAGTTCAAAAATAAAAGTTCAAACATGCATGGTGTAAAGAGCAGTGATGGAACTTCATTTTCTAGTGAATCTTTGAATCCTCCAATCTTAGTTCGATTGTCCTTGGTATGAGGTGCCCGATGGATTGTTTTGCTCTGTCCATCCAGTAACACCTGAAGGTTTTGATTTGTTTTATGATCAACTGGATGTGATGTGTGCAAGATGTTATCCTTTTATTCCCTTCTAGTGCTTACTAGAGTCCTAGATCTACCAGCATGTGTGTAAATGTCCTCATAGAGTTTTCGTATAGTTCAGTCTTAAGAAAAAAATTCTGTTTTGCTTGTTGGTGGTGAAAAGAATGTAGAATATTCTTGTGATGTTGATATTATGCCTCCTCTGATGTAAAGTTGTTTGTTCTCAGAAAATAGATGTAAAGTTGCTGACTATGATACCTATCTCAACTGCAGTGCCTCTGCTTTCCCAGTGATTGATGTGCTGCATGCCTGCATTTGTAAATATTCTAGTTCTCCAAGTAAAGTTGAACTTTTTAGTGCTTGCTACTTTACAACTTGGGAACAAGTTCAATTGCTTTTTTACTTGCAATAGTGATTTTCAATTTTTTTTGCATTTTTATTCATATTATTAAAATTGATTGTTTTTATTTGATTTGTTTGGATGGTTCGATTACTTGATGAAATTAATCTAGTTGAAGATTAGAGCTTTTTGTATACCTTTTGTTTTCTAATTTCTGTCTGTCGTATCCAATTTGCAGATTGAAGTTGGCGGATTCATATATCAGCCGCTGGTCTTTTCTTGCTATATAGTCGGGGTGTTGCTGTTTCATCACTCACTGGTATTGATCCATCACATGAAGTGAAACATTTATAGTCTGCATTTGAATCTATCTCGTTGCTATGATTACAAGGAAATTGCATGGATTCAATATACTGCATCAATCTGGAATATGGATATTCTGGTTTTGCTCCCAAAATTCCTTTTCCACTTAAAATTGTTACGTATGATCACAATCTTTGAACCATAAATTATGTAAGGTCTCCTTTGTTTGCCCCTTCAAAAACAATGATCCACGTGAATAGTTGAGTAGTTATATGGAACAAATCGAGTGAATCTCTTAGGTGTACACTAGTTTCAGCTACATGTTCATAGTTCCAAATGCATGCAAAAAGATGTGGTGTTTTCATGTAAGCTTATGACAAAGTTCTCATAACACTGTAGCTGTGTTGAGTTCCCATTATCAAATTGTTTGAAGAAGTTATATATTCTTCTAGCTCTCTAGAAAACAAACTTGTCTAGTTGTTTCCAGACACAGTGACAAAACAACAACCGTGACTTTTAATTTTCTTAGTCCCAAACAGAATTATGGACACCCAATTCAAGCTGTACAGTTCTGGCATGGCTTTACTCATGTGGCAAGAGTAAATACTAAATTTTGCACAGGAACAATACTAAATCGAACTCCTAAGAAGGTTTTGAACCTACTGTTGTTCAGCCATTATATACGTGTCGTTTTTTGTATGGATTTGTTGTCTGCATGAGCCTCTTTCATTAATCCGTAGATGTTTGACTTCTGTATGTTCCACTCATGCAGGACCTCAGTCCATTGATTTAATCTGATGGAGACAGTGTTGGCTGCTTTTGAATGTAGCCACATTGCTGCTTTCTGAATAAATAGTGTCTTCTCGTCATATAGCGCTAACAAATGGATCGCAATGATACTTCTGGGTTTGTTAGTGGAGGTTGCGAGGAGATGAAGGGGCTGCTAACAAGCATAGATTTGTAACGTTTAAGTCTGTTTGCGTATTATGGAACCCAGAAGTTAGGCCAACTGTACTTTTACCTAAAGATTGGTGAAATTGAAGTCACCATATTCTCAGCCACCAGGAGTAATGGAACACTTGTGGTTTACTGGAAAATCTTCTAATCTAGGTATCGCCGGAAGCTGGGATACTGCTAGGCCAATAGTCATGCAATCAAGAACTTGTTCTACCCAACTTGATGTGCTTGCCGAAGACAGCATGTACAATCTTGTATCAAGAGGGAGCAAGCGGAAACGGGTTGACTTGGCATTGGGCTTAGGTAACTCCTCAAGCTCCTCAGACTCCAGCAAGCAGAGCCTGGGTACATGCTGCACCATGTCTTCAGCAAAGGATAGGGATGATGGTTCATCTATTGATTTGGACATGAATTTTCAGTTTAGCCTGTGTAATGAAGGCACTTCAAAATTGGAAAAGCATGCTTGTAATAGTAAGAGAATTTTGGAGAAAAAGCCTGTGGATCTGGAGCTATCTTTGACTGTTGGACCATCTGAATCTGTTGTTACAGATGTTGACCTTACGACGGCCACCCGGCACAACACCGTATTTCAGCAATCATTCAACATGGCGTCAGTTCCGAGAGTTGACGAGGGATCAACATCTGGTCGATGGAAATCTGGTGGTAAGCTACTTCCTTACCTGTATCAGACTGGGAACAACATCATGCTTTCTCCTAGGAGAGAATTACTAGGTAGCTCCAACCGGCCTCAAGGTCGTGATCCACTGCCAACAACGATACAACTGTCAAAAACTCCAGTGGCCTCCGAGTTTGTGAGCCCACAACTGCGCTGCAGTACCACAAAAATCTGTTCACAGCCAGGGTGTGTGAAAGGCGCTAGAGGTTCTTCAGGGCGCTGCATTGCACATGGTGGGGGTAGAAGGTGCCAGAGAGAGGGCTGCAAGAAAGGAGCTGAGGGGAAAACCATCTTCTGTAAAGCCCATGGAGGGGGTAGGCGCTGTGAACAACTTGGATGTACGAAGAGCGCCGAAGGGCGCACCGATTTGTGCATAGCTCATGGAGGTGGCCACCGTTGTAGCCATGGAGGGTGCAAAAAGGCAGCAAGAGGAAAATCTGGCCTTTGTATTAAGCATGGTGGGGGAAAGAGATGCCAAAAACTGAACTGCACAAAGAGCGCAGAGGGGCAGTCAGGCTTTTGCATCGCTCATGGTGGCGGTCGTCGCTGTAAACATGAAGGTTGCAAGAAAGGTGCCCAGGGCAGCACAAATTTCTGCAAAGCTCATGGAGGTGGCAAGCGATGCACTCATCCCGGTTGCACCAAGGGTGCTGAGGGAAGCACGGCTTTCTGCAAGGGCCATGGAGGAGGGAAACGCTGTTCAGCTGAAGGCTGTCCTAAGAGTGTCCATGGTGGCACACAGTTCTGTGTTGCTCATGGAGGCGGGAAGCGATGCATGGTACCAGGATGCACCAAAAGTGCAAGGGGGCGGACCGACTGCTGTGTTCGACATGGCGGGGGCAAACGGTGCCAATTTGATGGCTGTACCAAAAGTGCACAGGGGAGTACCGACTTCTGCAAGGCGCACGGCGGAGGCAAGCGCTGCTTATGGGGCCAACCAGGATATGAACTTGAATCTGGCAGCGTTCCTTGTGAGCGCTTTGCACGGGGCAAGAAAGGCTTGTGTGTTGCACACAATGCACTGGTGGAGGACAGTCGAGTCCGTGGCGGCCAGACACTTGGAGCTATTGGTTCTGTCAGCAGTGTTATTACTCATGGGACCCCTTTTAGAAGCACTGAAGTCGGTGAAATGGGCAGCAATGTCGCGTATCCTGCAGAGCCTCTTCATGATCATGTGTCAACCCCTGTCCCAGAGGGGAGGGTGCATGGTGGTAACAACGTGGCTGTGCTTCCTAATGGTAGTAATTTTGGACAGCCATTCAGCCATGAATCTGAGGCTATCAGCTCTACACGCAACTGGCTGTAGCACATACAAACACCGATCACCCTCTCTGCTTGGATCTGCTTCATTTCAACTGGCAAGTAACTCCTGTGTGTTCTGATAAATTAGCATTACTACATTACGAGGCTTTCCTGTGATTTCTTGTAACCACCTTGTGTTATAATTTATAAATAATAGGGTAGAGTAATGTAATGAATGTTAGCACCCTAATGTGTCTAGTGGTTCCTTGAAGATGTAACAGTGATATTCAAAATTAATATGTTGCATGTTTGTGAATGATGGAATTGTTTGAACTCCGGTTTAGCATACCTGCAAGGCTGTATCTTGATTCTTGATGCCTCTAGCCAATTAGTAGGTTGTGTTGCCCACTTTCTGTTAGAACTGTTTCACGCCAGATATCAGCAATGATCTGGTTAATGAGTACTATCTCTGAGATAATTTTCACTGTGGACTGTGATTCTTAATTTTATCTATAAATTTTCAAACTTGCCAAGCTTTTCTGCAGCATCTACTTGTGTTGTATGTCTGTTTTACATTAAAAATGATTTTTTAAAACCATGCAAGCTTGCTCAATTAAGAAAGAAGAAAGAAATTACACGAGTATGTACAGAGGTTTGGAGCACAAGAGAGGAGGTAAACGCAATCCTATCCCAGCGCCATGGATGTCGCATCCCTGAAGTTAATACATTCAACAATCGAAAGACAAATTCTATCCACGTCGTTGAACATGAGCTTGAGCTTAAAAACCCGGAAATTTCCCTCGTCCCTAGCTGTCATCTCCCTCCATTGACTCCTTGTTCTGCCTACCCGGAGTGATCTGACAGTGACCAGAAGTTGAAGCTTTTGTCTTGCTGAGTCCGGATTTGAATCACGTTGAACACCCTTCTCCAGATTTGCTTCGCGAACGTACAACTTTCAATTAGGTGTGATGCCGATTCAGGCTTCTGCCCACACAATGTGCACACCACGCTGTGCGGCCAGCCATGAGCCTGTCAGCAGTTTGGATATCCTTCTGCACGGGAAGCCACATGAAGACCTTGCACTGTCACTATGGCTCCATTCTTTCCTACGGTTTCGCAGCGGTTGCGGTTCGGGGCCGTGGTCCGGCCAAAAAAGCGCGTGCCTCCGCACCACGATCCCCTAATCCTGCTAGCCCTAACCAAATTCCCCACACCGGTCCACTCTCGCGTCCTGACACGGCCCCTTTCTAACACCTCGTGCGAGTCCCCTCCCCCACCCAACAAATCCCTCTTTGCTAGCCTGGGCTTCGCGCCTCCTCGCCGCGCCGGCCTTCTCCTCACACCCCGGCGAGTCCCCCCCCCCCACAGATCTGTCGCAGCTCGTCGCTGGCCCGGCCTTCGCGCCTCCTCGCCGCGCCGACCTTCTCCTCACACCCCGGCCAGTCCCCCCCCCCACAGATCTGTTGCTCCTCGTCGCCGCGCCGCCCTTGTCGTCACACCCCGCGGTCGTCTTCTGCGCTCTCCCCATAGCCAGCAAACATCTCTCCCGCCTCCTCCCATCGCCGGCCTTCTCCTCACACCCCGGCCACTCCCCCCACAGATCTGGGTCGCCTCCTCGCGGCGCCGGCCTTGTGCTCACACCCCCCGCTCCTCTTGTCCGCCCTCCCAATGGCCGGCCTTGTCCTCACACCCCGCGCTCCTCTTGTCCGCTCTCCCAATGGCCGGCACCGTCGGTGAGGAGGCTGGCGCGAGGTGAGGCGGCCACGCCAAACGATTTGCTGGCGGCGTGGGCGGAACATTTCGGCGTACAAGCGGCCGAGGCAGCTGCCAGTTCCACCACTGGGCACTGAAAGGTGGAGGCCTTGAGGAGGCCACAGGAGACGATTTCAGGCCCCGGGCGCCGACGCTTTCAGGGGTCACCGATGCGTCCAACCTCGCCGCGGTCGTCGCATTCTGAACCCAAAAGAGGCGTGGCATCCTCGGAGGTACGAACTATAAATTCTTTGTTCATTCTTTCATGTATGTCTGTGGTATAGATCAATAATTTGTGAGCCCGCATATGAGATGTTCTTTGTTCTTGTCAACCATGCTGAACATTATTTGCTGGGTACCTAATTGATGAGTGTAGCATAGCCTTGCTGAAATTATCTCGAGTAGTTAATTCATTAGTGTAGCATAGCCTTGCTGAAATAATTTGCTGGGTACCTAGGAGATGTTTTTTGTTCATGTAAACCTTAAGTTGTTGTTCAATTAACCTTTTACTGGTATAGTTTAGGTATGTACAATGCTAGCCCAAACAAAGCTATACTGGTGGGATGTCCATATATATAAATGGTGGATTGATCAATGCTCTTCAGTCATACATTTGTTGTGCAAATTATAGGTTTCTTATCATGTTACAAAACTGATAATACAGTGAGCTTACATTTGTGCAATGTTACTTTTGCAGCACTTTGGTTGACGATGTCTCACACAAGCTCAACTCCAAGTTCCTGTGCACGCCCGATGTCAAATACGAGCGGGCTGCCATTGGTGACTTGTCCCAACTGCCAGTCAGCTCAAGTTATTGAGCACACCGCGCGGACGACGACGAACTACGGCAAGCGCTTCTTCAAATGTCCGCGCAACCAAACATATGCCAAGGATTGTGATTTCTTCGCGTGGGAAGAGCAGTACACAAATTTCCTACGTAGACGGCACGAAGGGGGAGGTAGTCCATCATGCTCTGATATGATGCTACCTTTCATGCAGCAGCAAAACTTCATCGAAATGAATTGAAGGCTGGGAATAATCATGTTGCTTGCCAGTGTAACTGTATTCCTTCTTGTTTTAATATTAGTGGTAGTCGTCCTCAAGTAGGGGTTATTCGATGTGTGTATGATGGATGTAAGAACTTATGTTGATATAAATGGTCAGTTTTCTGGTGAGAATAACAGCAGTGCCTGATGTTCATTGCTCTGTGAGTTTTGTTGTGCCCATTTCCTATACCAAAGTGCGCCTTCCAGTGATGTGGTAGTCCTGTGATGTGGTACTGCTGTGATGGTGGAATGGTATGAAGAAACCATCCTGTCTCCTAGCCTTGTTGCTACTGCTGTGATGTTTGCAGCTTTTGACAGTTATGACAATAGATAAATAGCCGCAGTTACAATGTACAATGTACATGATCAGAGAACAGATGTGCAGGCAATGCATGGTCTGACCATGGGGCAGCATTCTTGTAAAAGAAAGCAGTAAGCAGTGCTAATAAAAAAGTACTTCCCAGGTCTTCAATAATGCACATACAACATAAATTTTGACACACCATTGCACTCACAGTAGACTGAAAGGAAACTGAAATCAAACATATGCATAGACAACTTTCATAATCCGTTTTCATACCTAATCAAGTTACACAAATCTGGAGTGTCCAGTCTCCAAGATGGTCTTACAAACCATTGAACTGAAAGCAAACTGGCTTACATCATACATACACTAATTAAACACATATTTGGTCCACAGCGTACAGGGTGAAATCAAAAGAATTGGGAGCCCATTCCAGCAGCTAACAGATCGCGCATCAGTCCCATGTCTTGCTGGTCATGAATAAGGGGTGTCTCCTCATTCAAGTCTGGCGGGCCATCGTCGTTACTGCCCCCTTCAGAATCCTCCACGCCATTCTCCCCCTGAGGTGGCTCCCAATCAGGCCCTGAATCTCCACCATTGTCCTTCAAGAAGTTATGCAGCGCGAAGCAAGCAACTACAATCCTGTTTGCCCACTTCAGATCATATTGCCCTACGCCCTTCAGAATCCTCCACTTGTTCTTCAACTGGCCAAAAGCCCTCTCAACCGCACTTCGGAGTTGAGCATGGCGGAAATTAAAAAGCTCTTGCTCATTAGAAGGGCCGGCCCCCTCAGCAAATTGTTGCAGATGGTATTTCACATTTCTGTAGGGTGCCAGGAACCCAGGGGCGTTAGCGTATGCCGCATCAACAAGAAAGTACTTATCTGCCACAAAAAACTTTGAATCAGGGTACACTACAACAGATGAACTATATATATGTGGCTTATTGGAGGTGATGCAAATGTCATACCTGGGCCAGCCAGAGGAAAATGTTCATTGTAGTGTGCCATACCCTGCTGAAGAACCCTTGAATCATGATGGCTCCCAGGTCTTCCAGGACAAACAAAAATAAATCAACAATCGAAGTCGACTATTCCTAGCACATTGAAAGTTGGAACCTTATGGCGGCCGACATAAGCCAAGTTTTTTTCAGCATTAATGGTGAGCTTCACATGTGTACCATCTAATGCCCCAACGCAGTTGTCAAACCATGGACTGAACAAGGGAGATGATAGCTTCGAATGTGGCGTTGTTCCCCACCCAGGCCTAGGTCGTATTGTGTCTACTCCAAGGTTGTACACCCTACGACAAACATCATGGAATTTTCTTCTAACTGTTGATATGGGATGCTCAAACCTAGCTCCAGTGTCTCTATGACTATGTAGCCCAAAAACAATATACAAGAAAATTGCAAGAGATTCCTCGGAGCTAATTTGGGATGTACTTTCTAACCCATAATTGTTGACGAGGATCCGGTGTAGGCGACGAAACTGCCTCGGTGTCATCCTCAACATCTCGTAGCAACGTTGGTCGTCTCCTTGCAAATTATGCACCCATGCACCACTAGCCAGAAGGACCGTACGATGTGGGTTACGTTGCGTACGAACCCAATCTTTCCACAAGACCCATGCAATCCATGCCTCTTTCATCTCTTCATGTTCATCTGATTCATCATTGTCCAAATAAACCCAGGGGTCCATTCTGAAACATAGAACAACAAAAGAGAGAAACAAACATGATTAAACATATGTACAGTACAATTATGCATGCACCAGTTCTAAACAGATACACAGATGACATTAGCAGTGCACAAATATTTATTACATCACATGGAAGCAAATAGATTGTTTGGTACAACGGACATAAATGGCTCGGAAACACAACAATAACAAATGTCTCATAATAAAGGTACAACCCAAGGATAAAAGCATGAAACATAGGAAAATACACATAACTACGTGACCCGCATGCCACATGAACCGAGCCCTATGGGCCCTTGCCGCCAGCTTGCATCCACTCCCACATTTGCTCAATCCATCGCAGTTTATCTTGCAAATTACGCAAGATACTATAAGCACCAACACACTTGTAATCACGCAGGACAATGCTGGCCTTGAAATACATAGGGTCACTTGCATCAACCCCGGCATCCAGAAGTTCTTGCATTAGCTCCTGATACTCCACACGTTCTGGGTCCCTCTGTGCTGGCTCCCTTTCGGACGGGCCACCCGTCCGCCTTCTGTTAGGCCCATCAGCAAGTTCCTGTCGCAGCTCTTTATACTTATCCCAGAAAACCTCGGACATGTTGCTGCTAGCTGCACGCTTGCGTTTCCCCGACGAAGAGGATTGCCCACGGTTTTGGCTGCAATTTGGGGCCTCCGGGACAAGTGGAGTAGACTTGTCGTTGTATTCCCCGTCATCCTCTGAGTCAACCAAGTAAGTTGTGGGGACCCCGGCTCGACCTCCTTCATGGCCCCCCGGTTGAGAAGGTCCAACTGCCACGGGCTGTACCTTTTGAAAAATTTCGTTCAGCATATCTTCACAAGTTAGGATTTCTCCATTCTTGAAGTTAGCTGCGAACTTGTTTGCCTGCAAAAACAAGGAGTGACAAATACATGAGTGCGCAAGCAGTCATCATGTGGAGACAAGAACCGGAAATGATCAGTTGCAAACCTTAATCTGTTCATTCCACCATGCTTCTGGCATATCGATACCACCGGTATATGGGTTGACACCAAGACCGGTTAATGAATTCAGTTGCTTCCATGCCAACCATTTCTTCCTAAGAGAGTCCCACTTGTTCTTGCATGCCACCCACTCAAAAGGCAAATGTGTGAAATCAGTCATGCGTTGCACCAAAATTCGTTTGCCCACGGCGTTAAGTGATGATTTCGATCTATTGCCATTGCGGCATTCCTGAAGTAGTGCGGTGATGAAAAATTGCTCCATTTGAGGCGTCCATTTCATCGACATGACGTTGTTATCCAACTATGCATGATTATCAATTTGCAAATCAAGTATAAGTCGTGCACATGCTACCGGAATTTCTAGTACGGTAAGGGGAAGGTAGGACATATCGAGGCGCGAGTGCGGCTGCGGGTGAAGCCGGCCGGGCCTACCACTGGGCGCTGAAATCTCCTCCACCGCTGTGACCGGCTGGCGCCCACATTCGGTTGATGCGCAGGTCTGGGCGGGGTGGGATCCGGTGGCGTCTTCCTGGGTTGCGGCTCAACGAGGAGGGCGACTCTACCGGGCGTGCTGGCCGGGGAGGCTGCCTTCCCCCCAGCCGGAGATCTGGCCGCCGAGCGTGTGCCGCGCTTGCCCGAGACCCCACGGTGCCCCAGATCTAGCAGGTGGGCGGCGACCGGGGGCGACGGCGGAAGGCGGCAACAGGGGAGGGATTGCACGCTGCAACTCCCCGATGACGAAGCACTCGTCTGTAGGGGCTGGCGACCAGCTCGCTGCCGTGGTCGCCGAGGGTGTAGAGGGGCCAGCGGAGCTCCCCTCCGTCGCCGGGTCTGGAGAAAATAAGAAGGCTTGTTTGTCACGGGCGCCATACGACCGGCCTCTCAATAATTGGGGAAAAGTACTGTTCATCACACTATACCGAACCGCAGCGTCGCGCGGGACCGCTAGCTGAACCGTAGGAAAGAACGGAGCCTATACTACAAGGAATCATAGATATAGTGACAAAAACGTTGCGACGAAAACCTAATTTATCGTTGTTAACATGTTTTATATTGACTAAAACGCTGTGACAAAAACCTGATTACCACTCTTAACAAGCTTTATAGTGACAAAGAAAATTCGCCACTACTTTATCAATCATTAGTGACAACATATCATATTCATCACTACTTTATAGATTAATAGTGACCAAATAATATACTGTCATAAGATAGTGATGAAAACACTACTGGGGAATCGGGCTTTAGTCTTGATTTGGAACGGTCTTCAATCCCGGTCCCTGAACCGGGACAGCCAATGCGGGACTGTTGCCTCTTGGGCATCAGTTCCGGTTCCAACGAGCCGAGATTAAGGCCCCCTAGATGAACTCATGGTGCTGGCCGGGGAGCCTATCAGTCCCGGTTGGTGTCTCCAACCAGGACTGTGATGTGCATGTGACAAGCCTGCCACGCTCTTAGCTATTATATTTATTTTATTATCTGTGGCCCTAGCTATTATATTTATTTTATTTATACATGCATTTGTTAAATCACAATTAATTAAAACCCATCTAATTAATCATGCACAATTAGCTGATAATTAAATCAAAGGGCATTCATTAAACTTTAATTACAATTAATAAAAATGTATTACAATAGCTAGCTAGCTAGCCTATATATCAGTATCACATATGTACACAATTACACATATTTTTGTTTAGCGGGATCTTTTACATGCATTGCTCTTAGTAGCCGTAGATGTCGACCCCGACGGTTGACTAGTCTCTTTGGCGGGCTCCAGCTCCGTAACATGATTAAAAATATGGTGGTAATGCTCGCCCGTGGGACTTACGACCTCATTAAAAATGAAGCCGGCGAGTTGCTCTTGTATTGCTTTGACACTCACCGGCGAGAGTTCCGGGCCCTTGTCGAAATCTTTTTTCGCCAATTTTAGGGGAACCTGTTATTAATTAGGAAAATTAACTAGTTAATCCTTGAATTTATAGAAGATCGATGCCTGGAATAGCTAGGCATTAGTAAGGTACTAATTATATATACTTACCCTATACCGTTGACCTTTTATCGTGTAGTCAGCAGTGCCTCCGACGAAGTTGTGCATCATCTCGCATTTATAGAGGGCGCATAAATTATTTCCCGGCGGCTGATGCAAGACCCGTGGTGAAAATGTTGAAAGCGTGAAATGGATGTATGAAAATTAAGTTAACTAAAAAGGTAGTATTATGATATACATACATATTTAGTGAGGCACAACTCAAAATTCTTCTTGAATTCCCTAACGTTTTTGTCACGGAAACTTGCGAAGGCACTGTACATGTGATTACGAATTATACATTATTAGAGTTTGTTTCGAATGGAAAAAACAGAACTAGTACAATAATGAAAGGAACAAGAATATACCGGTTAAGCATAGCGATGAAGTCTTTGTACTTTTCAGGGGGTTTCCGTAACGAGTCCATAACTTTGATTTGGCTAGAATCCAGCTCAATAATAAAAAGGGCCCAATGAAAGCTGCACATATATATGTTAGCATAGATTACTAATTTGTTATAACATCCTGTTAAGAAAAAGGATTAGAACGAAGTGGTACAAAAACACATACTCAAATTCATAGGCTAGAAGTATCTGTGACTTGAATCTTTGGCCCATTAGCGCGTTGTATATGTTCTCCTCTGTATCTTTTGGGTGGGCCCTAATTGTTCGCTCGTTGATAACTACTAGGTCAAGGAAGCCAATGTTGTAAATGTTCTCCTTTTGGCATCTTTGTATCTCTATTCTACACAAGAAGAAATTAGTTAGACTTGCAAGTTAGTATAGTGTAAGGGGTCGTACGATGGAATTTAGAGAGTCCAGCAACCCAACATGCTCACGTCGAGGGCCCTTGCCTGGTATAGCTCGTACAGAGGCTCCTATTGGAACAAGACACAGAGTCCTCATGGAAAAAGTGTTGTTGCTTGATCCGGACGGCGACCATTTCTAGTCCATGTTTGGCCACGTGCAAGTACCATTGGTGGAGTTGCCGTATTTTCGTTGGTAGCTAAGGAATCTCCTCACGCCTGACCAATGATGCACCTGGCACAAATCTCCATACTACCTCTGCTGTTGGGATGTCCTTGAGGCCCAATACTTGATCTTGTGGCATCTTCTTATTAGATTCCTCGTATCATCGTCGAAATTGTTCATCTCCTGCACGACCTCTTCTGCCGTCTGCTCCTGTGGCATCTCCTTATTAGATTCCTTACGCAAGATGCTCTTGTAGTCTGATACAACCGGCCTTTCTGGTTTCTCTATGCTATCTTTCAATGTTTTCAGACACATCTTGCCTTTGTGCCATTCATCCGTACCAGGCTGGACCCTCGGTGAAGATGCTTTCTTAGAGAAATGTGCAGTGACCTTGCCTCTTACTATCCGCTCGTTCTCCTCATCGGTCCTATACGCCAGATTCGAAGGAGATTTCTTTTTGGATTTGGTGCACCCTGCCTTCTTGCGAAGTGCTGGCCCCCTAGCCGATTTACTTGACATGGCTGGCACCTGCTTGGGAAACGATGTTGGAGTTAGAGTTCCACTTGCAGGGCTTCATTGAGGAGACGAGCTTCGTTGAGGAGATTGGCTTCGTTAAGGAGACGGGATTCTTGTAGGGGGCATATTCGTCGGTACAAGAGGTTCTGGAATTGACTCTGGAGACTGTGGAGAGGACACGTCCACGTTATCTCGCAAAATTATGAACCGTTTGCACCACACGATGAAACTATGCACTGCATCACCTAGCTTTGTACTCTCATCACCTCCTTCGAACTCAAGGTCAAGGTCTCCGTACCCTAGGCATACCTCGTCCATCGAGACCTTGGCGTAGCCTGACACTACCAGTTGGCCATGGATGAGCTGTCCTGACTCCACCGGGTAAGCCATGCCTTCAGCCGCCTTCAAGGACAGGTTTCGTGCTTTGACGTATAGCTCACAAGGTGTCCGCTGCGTGATGTCGTCCACGGGATAGCGTCCCAAGTCCGCTTCGGACAGCCCACCAGAAGCGCAGCTGCTCCATCGCGCGGAGGGGCTGGTGACGTTGGGATTACTGGGAGATTGTGGGTGGCCCTCCTCCCGTTGTTGACTCAAGGCTAGCTACACTTCTCTTCGGACCATTTCTTATATGCTCGCCTGTGTTGCTCCCAGAACATCTTGAAAGTCACGGAGCTGTTGTGCCTGTCGGGCCTTGCCTCTCGCTCGACACCTCTAAGCCTCGGCATCCTGAGCGAAACCCACCTTCCACGGGACGACACCAACGCCTCCTGTACGTCTAGGGTGCTCCGGGTTCTACAGGGCCTTGTTAGCTCATCATTCTCCCTGTCTGGCACGAAGGTGCCGTGGGCCAACTCATCGTTGGCCTCTTGAAGCCTTCTGGCGACTTCTCTGATCTTGTCACCAAACACCGCCCTACCACCGCCCTACCGTCGTCATCAAGGCCGCCGTCATGATCAAAGAACCAATTTCTCGATCTGTTTGACCATCTCATTATTACGGGTTCAACACCCCTTCACCAGCAAGTCATGTTCCCTCTTGTCCCATTTGGATATCGCCTTGCGGTAACCACCAAGGCCAAGACGGTGGTGGTATTGCTTCTTTGCTACATTCTGCTTGTTCTCTTTAGTTAAACTCTGACCTTGTTCCGAACTCTTGTACTGCACGAATTCATCCCATTGATCTTGAAGCTTTGGGAACTTATTGAAGTCGGGGGTTAGATTCTTCTTAACATACGCATTATTCAGCTTCTTTTTGAACGTCTGAAATGCCAGTGCCATCTTCTTCAATGTGTAACTCTTCACCTTCTCTTCGGTCCCTTTGGGGAAGGTGAACATCTCCTTCATATCCGTCCATAGCATGTTCTTTAGGTCTGCAGGTACGTCGTCCCATTTCGCAATGCTAATGGGCACGTGGTCCCTGACGATCACGCTAAATGTCGATCTGAACGGCCCAATCGCCTTGTTTGGCTTCATAAGCTTGCCGTCCTTCCCGACTTCAGTGATTATGTGTGTTGCTCTCGACTTCTTGTTGTCACCTCGTTGACATGTTTGTCTAGTAGATTGAGTGGTCTCAGTATCCTGAGTCGCGGTGGTCTCAGTGTCCTCAGTAGCATTGGCGGCTTGGGGGCCCTCACCAGCTGCCCCAGGTTGATCCATGAGGTCGTCTGCCTCAAAATAACCTTGTGCAATTATGTCACTCATTATATTGTCCTCATGATACCCTCCACTCACCATCTTAACAGAAAATGGAACTGAAATTTAACAAAAATAATACTGCTGTCATAACAAAATTATCTTGCATATAAATATAAGGCATGTATGCTATTTTAATGAGGTGTTTTCTCATATACCTCTATTTATTCTTTTCAATCATCTATATTTATTCATTAGTGCACAAAGTATTCTCTCTCATTTTTTTATGACAATTTATATAGGGATGTATAAGACATTTTCTTTCACTCCTTTCTCAAATTTATCACTACCTTAATACCTAACTTAAGCTTGTAATTTTTTTTTGGCAACGGAGGTGTCCCACCCCCTAATTCCATTCTTTCTGGATGAAAAAACAGAATTACACAGTGTTTTTTACATCCATGTTATTGGAAAAAGAAGGAATTACAACAACTATATATTTATACATTCTGTTGACTATATATTTATACATTTTGTTGACCGTAAATTTCTTTTGGTCTTTCCCTCTCCAGATCACAACATCCATGTTATTGGAAAAAGAAAAGGAATTACAACAGTGAATAATATCTTCCCATTGAGTTTGCATCTCAGGAGAGAAGCATCTTCTAAAATTCAGACCCCAATGCAAATTGTCTGGCATAAGCAAGTGAAATAGTTTTGTCCACACAGTCCAAAAATCATTTGTCTCCATTAAGCCAACAATCTCTCCAATGCAAATTCCTAGCATAAGCAACTGAAATAGTTTTGTCCACATAGTCAAAAATCATTTGTCTCTATTAAGCCAACAATCTCTCCAATGCAAATTCCTGGCATAAGAAAATTCCTATCATAAAGCCAACAATCTCTCCAAAAATTTGTTTTATCTCCATTACCAACTATCATTTGTCTAACAACACAATAAGTCTTTTTCACTAATATTGGGCTTACCAGCGTAAAGGCGGTGTTGGAGAGGAGCGGCGTGGAGGCGGCGACATGGAGGCGGCGTTGGAGACGAGCAGCGTGGAGACGGCGGCGTGGAGACGGCGTTGGAGACGAGCGGCATGGAGACAGCGGCGCGTTGATGTAGGGTTTGGAGAACGCGTGAGAGGTTGTAGACGGCGTCCTCACGGGCGGCGGCGACGGAGGCGAGGATGGCGGCGGCGTCGATTTAGGGTTGGAGCGCGCGCGAGAGAGGATTTGAGACTTGTCTCCAAATCTCTCACGCGAAACGTTTATAAAGGGCATGCCTTCAATCCCGGTTGGTGACACCAACCGGGATTGATGGGGCCCATAGTCCCGGTTATAGACACCAACTAGGATTGATAGGGGTTCTCACCAACGCTGGACTGCTCACATAGTCCAACCCATAGTCCTGGTTGGAGACACCAACCGGGATTAATGGCCTCACATAGTCCCGGTTGGAAACACCAACCAAGATTGATGGGGGTTCTCACCACCACTGGAGTCCTCACATAGTCCCAGTTGGAGACACCAACCGGGATTGATTCCCCCAAAATAAAAGAATGCAGCGGCATGAGCGGGGCTCGAACCCATGACCGCACGGGGAGCCTGCGCTCAAGCGCACGCTGCTAGCCAGTTGAGAGGAAAGAGTTATGTCAACCTGACAAGGCCCGAATATTTTTTGTACCCTTCCTAGGAGAAAGGGATGTGGTCACTGACATGTGGACCATCTTTGGTGCGTCCTACATGTCAGTGGTAGTAATTTGCCATAAATTGCTTGAAAATTATAGAAAATTGCTGAGAGCCTATACAAATTAAATAAAAATATAACAAAAATCATAAAAATGTGAAAAATTGAGTTGGGAGCCTTGTAATTTCTCATTAATTTTTCTACATTTCTTTGATAAATGTAAAATTATCAAAGATTTACTAAAAATGTGAAATTATCAAAGATTTACTCAAAATTCTATAAACTTTTTTACAAATATAAAGTGTGTTGATAATTTTATGTAAAACTAAAAAACCCACATATTCCATAATCAAATGATTTTAAAAAGTAAAACAAGGCTTTTCAGCATTTATAAATTGCTTATATAGTTTTGATGGGGGTTCTCACCACCGCTGGAGTCCTCACATAGTCCCGGTTGGAGACACCAACCAGGATTGATTCCTCCAAAATAAAAAAAAGCAGCGGCGCAAGCGGGGCTCGAACCCGTGACCGCACGGGGAGCCCACGCTCTAGTGCACACTGCTAGCCAGGGGAGAGGAGTTATGTGAACCTGACTAGGCGCGAATATATTTTGTACCTTTCCTGGGAGAAAGGGATGTGGTCACTGACATGTGGGCCCATCTCTGGTGGGTCCCACATGTCAGTGGTAGTAATTTGCTATAAATTACTCAAAAATTATAGAAAATTGCTGGGAGCATATTCAAATTAATTAAAAATATCACAAAAATCATAAAAATGTGAAAAATTGAGTTGGGAGCCTTGTAATTTCTCATTAAATTTTCTACATTTTTTTTGATAAATGTAAAATTATCAAAGATTTACTAAAAATGTAAAATTATCAAAGCTTTACTCAAAATTCTGTAAACATTTTTACAAATATAAAATGTGTTTATAATATTTTGTAAAACTAAAAAACCCACATATTCCATAATCAAATGATTTTAAAAAGTAAAACAGTGCTTTTCAGCATTTATAAATTGCTTCTATAGTTTCTAAAATTTAGAAAAATAAAAAAAATGTCTATAAAATTAGTAAAATAATTCTACAATACCAGTAAATGTTATCTATTTATTAAAACTCTACTGCTGCTGCCATAACAAAATGCCTTGAAATTCCAAAATAGGAACTACTTTGTTTTTACATGTGATCCTTCGTTATGATGGTGACGTACATAGGGAGCTTCCTCCTCATCATTGAGGACACTAATATCTACATTCACCAAGAAAGGCGGTAGCTTGTCGAACTGATTATACTCTTCTTCGTCTGTGACGCCCTCAACTCCGACAATCCTTCTTTTACCTGGAAGAACCACGCGGAGCCTTCGCTGATCGCTACCACTACTCTTCTCCTTCTGCCTTTTGTTTTTGGTAGACCTTGTCTTGCTTTTAGTAGGCCTGCCCTTCTGCTTTTTCAGTTTGCTGTCCATGTCCATCACATAGAATACTTGTGTGACATCATTGGCGAGCACGAATGGTTCGTCCCTGTAGGCCACTTTCTTCAGGTCCACGGTTGTCATACCGTACTCATCGATCTCCATGGATGTCAGTTTGACCCATTGGCACTGAAACAGAGGGACTTTCAAAGGTCCGTACTCGAGCTCCCAGATCTCCTCTATGAAACCATAGTAGGTGTTCATCTTTCTATTTTTGTCCAAGGCATCTATACGGACGCCACTATTTTGGTTGGTGCTCTTGTTATCCTAGTCTTTTGTGTAAAAGGTGTACCGATTTATCTCATACCTTTGCCATGATATGATTGTCATGGATGGTCCCCGAGCTAATAGTTGCAATTGCTCATGGACTCCCTCCTTGCCCAATAATTGCTTTTGTAACCAATCGCCGAAACTCTCCATTTGCTTATCTGCGATCCATTTATCTGACTTCCCTAGGTATTGGTCGCGTAGAATGTTCTCGTGATCACGGACATACTGAGCCACTAAAACTACTTGTTTCAACACCGTGAAATGTGCTTGTCCAAATGAAAGTATACGCTGGCAAGAGGATTCTTTTCTTCCTAGAGTACCTTTTCCCCGTAGCCTCCCCTCATAGCGTGATACAGGGACGCCAATCAGATTCAGATCATTAATGTAGTCAGCACAAAACTCAATAACCTCCTCTGTGCCAACACCCAAGGCAATGCAGCCTTCTGGACGAGACCAGTTATGAACATACTTCTTTAGGACACCCATGTGCCTCTCGAAAGGGAACATAATGTGCAAGAACACTGGTCCGAGAATTTGTATCTGTTTGACCATGTGAATCATGAGATGGACCATCATATCAAAGAAGGATGGAGGGAAGATTATCTCATGGTTAACCAAACCAGAGACAATGTCATCTTGTAGATTAGATAACTTATCCGGATCTAAGACCTTCTGTGATCGTTGAAGAACGAACACACCTTTATGATTGTCCCTCGTACCATGTCCGGCAGAATGCCTCTCACCGTCACTGGGAGCAATTGTGTCATCAACACCTAACAATCATGGAATTTCAGGTTTACGATTTTATTCTCTTTGTGTTTATCAGTCTTCTTATGTTCGAGGAGTATCCTAAAGGGACCTTCACACCATTCAACAACTTAATTATATTTTTTCTCTTCCTTACTTAAAGTGTAGCTCACGGGATGGAGGTAATACCCTTTCTCTCTCTGTTGCGGATGTAGGTCTTCCCTGAGTCCTAATAACTGTAGGTCCTTTCGTGCTTGAAGTGTATCTTTTGATTTGCCGTATATATCTAGAAAGCCTAGTAGACTGACGCAGACATTCATCGTAATATGCATGAAGTCTAGTGAGTGACGCATGTCCAAGTCTTTACAATAAGGCAAGTCCCAAAATATTGCCTTTTTCTTCTAAATTGGCTTCTTCTTAGCATCTTCATTCGGAAGTGGCAGGACAGGTTTGCTACTAGGACCGTTTTCAAAAACTACTACCAAATCCTTTACCATAGAAAATACATCTGCCTCAGTATGATACTTGGGCTTCTTACGTTTCTCTTTTGTCCCATCAAAATTAACATGGTTGCTCTGTAACGGGTGTTTCGGATTGAGGAACCTTACGGTGGCTCATATACACAATCTTTCGAGAGTTTGTTAGGTACTTGTTGTCCGTATCCTCTAAGCACTCGATGCAGGCTTTATATCCCTTGATAGATAGGCCCGAAAGGTTATCAAGTGCAGCCCAGTCGTTGATGGTTACGAGTATCAATGCACGGAGGGTGAAATAATCTCTTTTGTACTCATCCCATACACGTACACCATCGTTCCACAGCGTTAGCAGATCATCAACCAATGGTTTGAGGTACATGACATCTAAGGTTGCTTCAGGCCTTGGATAAGCAACGGCATCATAATATATTTCTGCTTCTGACACAGTCAAGGAGGAAGGTTGTAGATACATAGAGTCACGAGCCAAGTGCTGTGACTGCTGCTCATCTCGCCAAACCGGTTCATCCCATCAGTACTCAACCCAAACCTTATGTTCCTTGGATCCTCAGCAAAGTCCGGGTATTTTCTATCAACTTTCCTCCATTGCGAGCCGTCAGCAGGGTGCCTTAGCCTTCCATCGTCCTTACGATCTTCTTTGTGCTAGCACATCATCTGGGCATGCGCTTTACTCATAAATAAATGCTTCAACCGTGGGATTATAGGGAAATACCACACCACCTTAGCGGGGGGTCTCTTCTTTTTACGCTGCCCCTCTATCTTACCTGTGTCATCACGTCTGGTTTTAAACCGAGAAGTTTTGCACACCGGACAAGCTTCCAAGTTCTCGTAGTCATTGCGATAAAGGATACAATCGTTACGACATGCATGTATCTTTTGTACCTCCAACCCCAATGGACAGACAACTTGCTTGGTATCGTACGTAGTTTCAGGCAACGTATTACCCTCTAGAATCAATTTCTTTATCAAGCATAACAACTCATCGAATTCCTTATCTGACAAACCATTGGTCGCCTTCATTACATCAGTTCTAGTGTGGTATGCAACTTTTTGTGGCCATATCGGCAGTTTAGATACAACGGTGTCCCATGGTCCTCCCACAGTCGCTGGAACTTTTCATAATGCCTTTCATCGATGTATTCTCCCACTCCATCAAGCAACATCTGCTCTAGGTCATCATCGCCAAAATCACCCATTGTATCTTCAAAAGCATCGTGTTGGCCATCGTCCGGGATATTGTTGTCCACCTCTTCTTCTTCTTCACCATCTTCCCGTATAATCTCTTCTTCACCGTGCTTGGTCCAAGAGGTATAGTTTGGCATTAAATCTCTTGAGAGCAAATGGAAGTGAAGCTGACTAGTGTTTGGCCATTCCTTCTCATTGTTGCAGTCTATGCATGGACAACATATGTAGCCTAACGATGTGTATGCATCGGCCGTATGAAGGAAAGCTTGCAAACCCTCCAAGAACTCCAGGGAGCGTCGGTCCATGTATATCCATCGCCGGTTCATCTACATTATGTTATATCAAGATAATTGTTAGCTCATTCTCCAAAAATTAATTATTGAACATTTTTCAAATTCCAAAAAATTTATTTATTTAAAAACTATTTAAAATTTTATATGGCTAAATTTATTCCTACCTAGGGCAAATTGCATCACATACTTTTCATAGCAATTCTTATTTTAAAGCCAACTATAAACTTAAAATAAATTTATTTCATTACATATTTTGTAAAGAACTATATTTTCATACAATTTTTTCTATAAAATGATTATTTGCTTCGGTATTCATACTTGACAAGTTATTGCAACCTACTTAAAAGAATTGATCTATGAATTGATGTATCAAAGTCTAGATTCGAAATTCTTCATCCATCGATGGAAACAAAACCTAGATTACACCTTCAATGTGAGATACATCATAATCCCACAAAAAATTCCACAAAAGATTGAGCTAGATCTTTACATTTTCACAATCTTTTAATGATCATGGCAAAAGATCAAATTTTCTTTATTTTTCCAGCAAAGAAGAAGCTCCATTGAACATCCAATGTAGTGAGGAATCATGCACTAACCTTGATTAACTTGGCTTGGGGGTAAAATGACTAAAATTATGAAATTTTGGCAGCACCTCCCCTTTCTTGAAGCTCTTGGTCGCCGGTGCTACTGTTCTTGGTCGGGCAGAGTGACGACTGCGAGAGGAGGAAGAAGGATCAAATATGGCATACTAATCCCGGTTGGACATACAGACCGGTATTGTGCCCCCCTTCCCGTCTGCAACGGGTTGTTCAAATATGGATACCAATCCCGGTTAGGCACACAGACCGGTATTGTGCCTCCTTTCCCGCCTACAAGCCGTTGCAGGCACCATTAGTCCTGGTTGGTGTCTACAACCGGGACTGATCCCCACGTGTGGACCAACTTACGTTCAACTGGGGCTGTTGTGAATGTCGGTCACGGTTCATGTCTAACCGAGACTGATGAGCCGAAATTAAAGGCTAGTTCTTTAGTAGTGAAACCTAATTTGCCGCTTCCTGGCAGGTTTTTGAAGTGACCACAATAATTTTTCTATCTGATTTATCAATTATTTGTGACCAAACACTAAATATCTCACACATTTATCGATTATTAGTGACCAAATAATAGATGGACACAAAATAATGCATTAGTGATCAAAACGTAGCGATGAAAACCCTCTACACCATTGTTTACCAGGTATACAGTGATTACAATAATTTTTGTCACTGCTTTATCAATTACTGGTGACCAAAAACTACTTCTTCACAACTTTATCAATTTTAAGGGACCAAAATCTAGATGATACAAAGTAGTACAACGTTGACATAAATTTATTCCTACCTAGGGAAAATTGCATCACATATTTTTCATAGAAATTGTTATTTTAAAGCCAACTATAAACTTAAAATAAATTTATTTCATTACATATTTTGTAAAGAACTATATTTTCATGCATTTTTTCTATAAAATGATTATTTGCTCCGATATTCATACTTGACAAGTTATTGCAACCTACTTAAAAGAATTGATCTATGAATCGATGTATCAAAGTCTAGATTGAAAATTCTTCATCCATCGATGGGACCAAAACCTAGATTACACCTTCAATGCGAGATATATCATAATCCCACAAAAAATCAAGCTTAGACAATAATTTTTTGCAGTCTTTTTGAAAAGATTGAGCTAGATCTTTACATTCATAATCTTTCAATGATCATGGCAAAAGATCAAATTTTCTTTATTTTTCAAGCAAAGAAAAAGCTCCATTGAACATCCAATGTAGTGAGGAATGATGCCACTAACCTTGATTAACTTGGCTTCGAGTAAAATGACCAAAATTTTAAAATTTTGGCAGCACCTCTCCTTTCTTGAAGCTGTTGGCCGCCGGCGCTACTGTTCTTGGTCGGGTAGAGTGTGGGGACTGCGGGAGGAAGAAGGAGGACCAAATATGGCATATTAATCCTGATTGGACACACAGACCGGTATTGTGCCCGCCTTCCCGCCTGCAACGGGAGGTTCAAATATGACATACTAATCCCGGTTGGACACAAACACCGGTATTGTGCCCTCTTCCCACCTGCACGGGATGCTCCAATATGGCATACTGATCCCGATTTGACACACAGACCGGTATTGTGTCTGCCTGCCTGTCTGCAAGCCGTTGCAGGCACCTTCAGTCTCGGTTCATAACACAAACCGGGATTGATGGTGTTGGATCAGTCCCGGTTGGTGTCTCCAACTGGTACTAAGTTCGACCCGTGGCCCAGCTTACGTTCAACTGGGACTATTGTGAATGTCAGTTGCGGTTCATGTCTAACCGGGACTGATGAGCCAGTATTAAAGGCCAGTTTTCTAGTAGTGATTGTACGAAGATTAGTAATCGGTGATAAATGAACTTGATAAAAAAGAAAGCATCATGAATAGCAGCCAGCACAAAATCAACAAGGGAGCAAGCATAATAGTGATAAACTGAACATCATAAGGAAAATATTGCCAAGTCTGAGTGCATTCCGATGGCAAGCTAGCAGCCGCAGTTTTGGTCGGAGACATGATCAAAATTATTGAGCTATTTCTAATGGCTCACACATTAAGCAGAAAACATGCATTTCATCGAATCCTCTATTCGTATCGACACTCAAATGCAGAATGTCAGAAGAGTCGTGTAGAAAGCAGTGGAGCAGGGAAATTCTCGGGCGAAGGAGCAGCAGGTCATCGCCATGGTGGTAGCCTTAGAATTGGAGGAGAGGTCGAAGGAGCAGCAGGCCTGTGAAGAAGAATGGGAGAAGACCACTGGATATGTGGCGTCGAAGGAGGCAACTGCCTAGCATATTGTTGACACCTGCAGATTGTATCAGCTGATGTTCTAGAAACTAAAATTGGTTTGGGTTTTGAGCAGATACGGGCTGAC